>CM055849.1:27557377-28157377 GCA_029490765.1 Euthynnus affinis
AATCACAGCGCTGACCTGTAATTACCAGAGGAAACTCAGTTATAATAACTCTCTTTATATATATATATATATATATAAATATATGATCTCTAAACAGATAGACGGGCGTCTCTCATTGAACTGAATGTGAGCTTCAGGTTCAGGTTGAGTTGGGAGATAAAGGGGTTAAACAGCAGCTGCTAATCTAACTTAGACTGATCTTATTCCCCTGGATCAGCAGCCAAGCATAGATAATGCAGTATGTTAATTAAGTGGTGCTGAAATGACGAGTTTGCTTTTCGGAGACGCAGTTAAGTCGTTACTGAGCCAATAAAAATAATAATAATAATAATTATGTGGATATAACGACATCTGACGTCATGAATCAGTTAATTAAAAGTTAAATCTTGGGTTTCGGAGCAAACGGTCGCTGCTCCACGTCGAGCTGCCGCCGACGTCACGCGTGTTCCTGAAGCGTGACGGATGTAAACTGAGATGAGTTTGAAAATTCCCACGAGACTTCGCAACAAGTGTGAAGCAACCGGACCGCCGACAGACTTCATGACTGAAGTTTGTTCTCCTGGCAACAAAAAAAAAAAAGCCAATGATACTTTTTTAAAAAATAAAAACAAAATCAAAATGTTTATGAACGAGTGTTTGGTTTGTTTTTTGTTGGAGATATTCAGTAAAAGTCTTTTTAAAAACTTTTAAAAACTGTCAAATCCCATCAGCCGACGAGGAAAAAAAGCACCGGTGAATGAACAGGTTTTAATCTGAAGACACACACACACACACACACACACACACACAGACACACACACACACACACACACAGACATCTTAACAGGTCGGGTTAAAGGTTTCAGTAAAAGAAAAATGATCTCAGTCTGTAATTTCCCTGCCTTGAAAGTTACAAATCAAATCAAATCTCATTTAATTTGGTGCAGAAGTTCTCAGGTCACTTCCTCCTCCCTCCCCTCACAGAGCAGGTCTAGACTGTACTCTTTAAATTTACAGAGACACAAACACCCCCCCTCCCCTCCTCACCCCCCCCATCTATGAGCAAACACTTGGCGGCGGCGGCGAGGAAAAACTGAAGAACTGCGGACTCTAGGTGGGCGACCATCTGCCTCCACCGGTCGGGTTGAAAGAGAGAAAGATGTTTTTAAAAAAACGTCTCAAATCAATTCTGCTTATATTGACCTCAAACTTCTGACTGATGACAGCAAATATACATTATTATTATTATAATAAATGAACATAACACAAGACCTGACGCGACCTTTCTAAAATCGTTTTGTTTCTTCTCTACTAAATATCACGAACACTATCGCCATGGAGACACATTATAGTGAAAGTTTGACGATGAGAAGATGGATAAACATTAAAAGATGCTTCTTTCACTCATTCTGAGGCTTTCGCCCTTATTCCCCCCAAAAAAACAAGGTGATATTCAAACTAAACTGTTTACAGGCACATCCGGTACCACGGGGGTGAATGTATTCAAAACACCCCCGCTGTTTTCACAACTTTGGACTCTTCCAAACTAACGGAGACTTCTGGGTCTAACTGTTCTCAACGGTTACTGAACGTTTACTGAATCAGTGTTTCTCCTACAATTATATCAACAAGAACCCGCCAGGACAAAAAATATGTTTTAATGCCAGAATTAACAACAAATATCCATCATTCAGAAATATTTAGTGTTTGGGAGTCTAGGTTTTAACCGGAGACCCTTAAAAACGACACCGACACTAAACGCTAGAAAACTAATTTGCTTCCATGGTTGAGTTTGTTTTTCCTGTAATTACTGTCTCTTCAAAGCAGAATTCACAATTTAAAATAATTATTTATCATTACAACACTTTAAAACAAAGGATTTGAAGGAAAACTCTGGGTTAACACAGAAAACAGAAAAAGTATAAAAGCAACTTATATTTTAAAAATCTGGATAAATTTGTCATCATCACACTTCGAATCATAACTTTGACCACAAATTAAATAAAAAAGGTGAAAGAACACGAAGCTTCTTCACCGTTTAGAGTCAGAGACGATGAGCTAGCGAGGCTAACAGAGATTAGCTTCCTGTTTCCATCGGTCATGTGATCCTTCCTGATTAACTAGAAGCTGTGTGAGTGTAGAATATATTTCGGGATAGATTTGTTTTGCTACAAGCTCTTAGTTTGTTTCATTCATCACACTTTGAATCATAACTTTGACCACAAATTAAATAAAAAAGGTGAAAGAGTCAAAGACGATGAGCTAGCAAGGCTAACAGAAATTAGCTTCCTGTTTCCATCGGTCATGTGATCCTCGCCCTGCAGATCGTAGCGGCCCCTCCAGACTCCTCCGTCTGTAATAAACCGCCGCTCGTGTTTTACTTGCTGGCTAAAGGTTGTTTTTTTTTTTTTTTTTAGTGAAACCGGAGAACATAAATTCCTGAGGTGTTTTGTCTCGTGGTCGGTGTCGAGTTCCTCCGACCAGCACGTTTAAAACCCTTAAAAGTCACACACACACACACACACACACACACACACACACACACACACAGTAATTAACTCTGGCATCCACCCTCCTATTAAAAGGAAAACAATAATAAAATGTTGTAGACGGAGTTCGAGGGCTTCGCTCTGTTCGGAGGTGATTCTACGTCTCGGTCTCGACGGCAGGAGGAACAACGAGTGAACCTTTTTTTTCTGAAAGTGATATTTATCATCATAAAACCGAACAACCTCGACTGAACTTCACCAGTCTGTTGTTTCTGTTTTGTTTTTTTTGGCTCACTTCTCAATTCTGGATAATCTGCTGAAATGATGATGAGAAAAAAATCAACTGATCAGTTTTAGAGAATAAAAATGGACAAATGTTTTTTTTAAAAATCAAGTAAAATGTCAAATATCTGATTAAATATGGAGGATTTTATTACTTTTATCTCTTTGGTGTGTCGAATAAAAACAATTTGAGACCTCGCAGTCGACTTTTGGGATGTTGTTTACATGTTTTTATGACTTTTTATACTAAAATGTGAATTGATTAACTGGAAACAGAAACAACTGATAATAAAAAATAATTAACTGCTTTGTAAATAAAGGCAGAGCTGAAACAATTAGAAAATTAGCAACAGTTTTGATAACAAATAATACATTTTTTTACACAAAAATGTCAAAATTTAATCAACTCAAGCTTCTTAAATGTGAATATTTACTTGTTTATTCTTCTAATGATTAAAATAAGGAGGTTTTGGACTGTTTAAAGGAGACATTTGTCACTATTTTGACATTTTATAAAAGACTAAAAGATGCCAGATGAATGAATGATGAGAAGTTGCAGCTGTAAAATAAAGTATGAGGAAGAGAAGAGGACGAGAACAGGAGGGATCGGAGCAAACAGAACAAAAAAAAAGGAGCCGTAAACGAAGAAAAAAAGCTGAAAAATAAATAAATAAACAAATAAAGGAGGCGACACCCGGCCAACACTCCTCCTGACAAGGCCTCAGTCTGAGCTCCAGTTTGTTTTGTTGATAGCAGCATTATGTTGTGTTTGTCACACCCGATGAAGGCATGGGAACCTCGACAGCCACCGCCACAGCCGCCACCGCCGCCGCCACCGCTCTACTGCACCCAAGATGTAGCGCTCTGTTTTCCCGGCCTGTCTGGCCTTCACGCTTCAACAGGGAACAAAATGTCATGCTTGTGATCAACAGGGCCGCTACCGGCTCGAGAAAACAGAGAAATAAAAAAAGGAGGTCAGGGTTATTTAGTTACTAGAGTTGCCTCTTATTCTTCCTCCCGTTTCGTTGCCCCGGCGGTTTATTTATACACAATCAGTGTGGGAAATCAACTCCAGTCAAACAGCAGGTTGCGGAGGGTACGACGACGGCGGCGGCGGCGGCGAGTAGAGGAGAGGAAACAACCGTCACGTGGAGGCAGGGGTGGTTGGTGCGGCGGTGAGAGTGGCAGGAGGCGATACAGCCACTGAGATATACAACAACAACAACAACAACAACAACAACAACATGAAGGATCTCTGGCTTTGAGTTCAGACGTGTTGAAGCGATCAGCACTGTCGTTATCTGCTGCATCTTCTGCGTTCGATGGCGAGCGATGCAGGAACTGAAAACCACATTAATGTTGAAACGGTTTTTTTTTTTTTTTTTTTTTACACCACCAGCTGCTAAAAGCTGCAACATCAAAAAGATGTCAGCAAGATCTGAACTGGACACGTTTCATTCTCAAAAAAAAAAAACAAACAAAAAAAAAAAAGATCAGCAGCAGTTTGTAAAGTTTGAGAGAGTTAGCTGTGAGAGTGTACGAGAGTATAGATTGATTAGATCGTACCGAGTATGATCGAGGAAGACAAGAGTTTATTACACAGAGAGGATTAATGTGGAGGATTTAATCTCTGGTCGTCACGCCGGAGCAGAAGGTGGCCAAAAACACTGGTTGCTAACCGCCGTTATAAACCAAGAAGAAGAAGAAGTCCTCCTCTCTCCAAAAAACAGAGTGGTACATCCCGTCAGCCGAGGTGTTTCCTGTCTGTGCGGCTGAACTTAGCAGCTTCTCTGTCTCTATCACAGAGAGCCGGGGCTAACGTTAGCTGAGAGGCTAGCAGAAGAGAACTGGACACGGCGTCGGAGGCGGGGCCTCGTTCACTCGTATTAAAGTTGCTCAGTGGCGAAACCAAAAAAATTAGACTTCTACGCATAAAATTACTCCAAGAATCTTCCGGGATCTTTGGGCCATGGAGCGAGCGCACTAGTGACTTTGCTGGCTGAGTCGGCTACTTCCTGTTTAGCCCTCCGGCTAACTTGAACGGGGATGAAACAATTCAATCATGCGGCTCTTTTAGGCTTTTGAGATGTGATCGAACTGTGATGCTCAAAAAGTTTTATCCACTGATTTACAGACGTCTCTTTCACGATGTAAGTCTGTGGGGGAAAAAGTCTTTCTGGGCCCAGTAGCGTCACATGATGTTGTCATTACACAGTTTGGCCGCTGTATGGCTTCACAGCTCGGCGCCGATTAAGCGTGTTACAGTCCATCTTGTTCCTCCTCTCTCACTATGAGGAAGAACTGCAACTAATAATTATTTACATTATTGATTAATCTTTATATCATTTTCCTGTTAATCGTCAGAAGTCCAAGATGCAGCCATGTTCTTCCCCGACCACCAGCCGACAGCCCAAATATATTCAGTTTACTGTCATAAAGGACAAAAAATCAACAGAAAACCAGAAAAATTTTGGCATTTTTTTCTTAAAGTGTCTCAAATCGATTCATTGATTATCAAAAAAAGTTTGCCGTTGATCAAATAATCATAATAATAATCAAATAATCAATAAAATGCAAACATCAGATCGCAAACAGTCGATGCCGACATGAAATAAAAACAGCTGAAGATGAAAATCAGACTGAAAGATCATTTTAGTCGCATTTAGAAAGAATAAAAAGGTTAAAATAACAAATAAAGAAACATTTAGACAAGTTGAAACAAACAAAAACCAGTGTGTCTTAATACAAGTTGACGAGTCTCATAAATGATAAACAGTCGACTCTTCACAGCGCCGTCGACGTTACCGCCACATTTTCTTAAAATTCACATGTTGATTTCTAATCAATATCCACCACAGATCGTCTGCAGAAACATTACGAGGCCGCACGGCCGACCAAACGGACCCTCACACCCTCCAGTTACACCTTTTAAAAAACCGAGTTAATTCACTGTTAAACTCATTAATTCAGTCTGAAGACTTTAAGTTAAGAGCGTCAACTGAACGCCAACAATCTCAATGCGGAGCGACTAATCCGCTCCGTGTGTGTGTGTGTGTGTGTGTGTGTGTCCGCTCAAGATCTTCACACAACATCTCATCTTAAACTTCTGCAGCACACACACACGGTGAACGAGCCTGAGTGATAGAGGCCACATATTTTACAATTACAGCTGGTCAATATAATGATTTTAATATCAATAATGATGACACAAGACTAGAAGTCATCTTAGATTTTTCTTTTCCTGGTTTTAAAGGCTGCGTGAGAGTAAAGTGAAGAGCTGGTGGAGTAGTCTATTAACTGGTCGATATGCTCTCGTCCGACTAAATTCTGATTGGTTGAATAATCTCTGTGTTACTTTCATAAGGAGAAAAGTGCTACATCAGCAACTTTCTGGGATTAATCCATTATTTCCTGCAGCGGGGGGACAGACTAATAAACTACCTGTTTGTATTCAAAACACCCCCGCTGTTTTCACAACTTTGGACTCTTCCAAACTAACGGAGACTTCTGGGTCTAACTGTTCTCAACGGTTACTGAACGTTTACTGAATCAGTGTTTCTCCTACAATTATATCAACAAGAACCCGCCAGGACAAAAAAATATGTTTTAATGCCAGAATTAACAACAAATATCCATCATTCAAAAATATTTAGCGTTTGGGAGTCTGTGCAGCGCTGTTCAGGACGTTAGTGAACCTCTGTGTCGTTGCCTAGGGAACGACTTGGTCCTTAAAGGGGTTCAGTGAGCTGATGAGTCTACGAGGAACTAAAAACGGTAAGGAGCCCTTTAATTTAATAATAATAATAAAAAAAACAACAGTTCAGGGGATCAATATGAGGATCTCCTCGTCTTTAGAGCTCCAACTGAATCATGACTGGAATAATAATAATAATAATAATAATAATAATAATAATAATAATAATAATAATAATAATAATATCAACAAGTCAAGCTGCCAGTTTGTTCAGGATTTGATGACGATATTTAAAATAAATCTTCAGGATTTTCCACAACAAAACCTCCGAACATTTCCAGGACTTTAACACAGTCACTGGAAAAAAAAAAATCACTCAGAGTGTGTATATATATATATATATTATTATATCAAACTTACCAAATGAGAGCTCTCTTTTGCCTCTTGTACTTGCTGCACCTGTGGTTCAGCGACAACTTTTGTGTCCTGGTCAGAAGTCATGAGCCGTCTGCTTCTTGGCTCCTCAGGGAGAAGTCTCTGTGTCACCAAAGAAGCTACGGGGGGCCAGAAGGGACAAACAAAAGAGAGAGAGAGAGAGAGAGCAGCGTAAGACTCTTTAACACTCACAGGATGGAAAATAAAAAGGAGCGAGGAGGAGGAGGAGGAGGAGGAGGAGGAGAGGCAATGTCCGACAGTTACTTTTAAAACAAAGCCTGCAAAGGACGGCTGAACTTTGACAAATAAATAAATAAAAACACACAAGTTGAACGATTACGAGACATAATACAGGTTTTTTTGTTGTTGTTTTTTTCCCTCCATAGAAACATCAGAGTGCCAGTTTGTGTACAGAATACAGCATCAATCTATCAATCGATCAATTACTCTCCTGATCAATCATTTAATCTATAAAACGTTTAAATTTGTGGGGGAAAACTCTCAAAAAACATTCAATTAACCGTCATATGGTGAGAAAAACCAGTCGATCATTTAGAGCTGCAGTTGTTTTCATTATTGATTAATCTGTTACCGTTTCCTCCGTTTAATCGATCAGTTATTTCATCTATAAAATATCAGAAAACGGTGAAAAATGACGACCAGCGTGCGACTTTAAACAGCAAATAACATGAAGATACTCAGTTTACTGTCACAGAAGAAGAAACCAGAAAATATTCACATTAAAAGAAGCAGAAACGAGAATTTCAATATCATTTATTTTTTAAAAAATGACTCAAACAGGTAATAATTGATCATTAAAATAGTTCCCGTTTAATTTCCTGTCGATCGGCGAGTCGTTGCTGCTTTAAAAACCGTCAAATCTGAGAAGCTGAAAGCAGAAAATATTCAATATTTTGGATTTAAAAACGACAGAAACCCTTAAAATGATTAAAATATTTGCTGTTAAATGTTCTGATGATCGACTTATTGATTAACTGACTCACTGCTGCAGCTCTATTTGTCAAACTGAACAAAATAAAACGGTAAAATAAAACATTTTTGATCGTTTAAGCGCAGCTCAAACCTTAAAACAACTGTACATATACAACATAAATCTTCCCGTCACTCTGCGGCTATTAAATCAATAACCTGTCGGAGACGACGACATTTCTCGCCAAACCGGTTCCGTCACATCAGAATAAAACAAACCGACGTCAAGAGGATATTTCTTTTTTACGTCTGATCGAACCTGCAGTCTACGGCGAGAGAGAAGGGACATAATCTGTATCTGACAGACGTCTATTGGTTTAAAGTTTGGTTGAACAGGTTTAACAGATTTTTAAAAACCGCAGAACGGGAAGAACGACCTCGCCGGTGTTTATCAAACAATGCAGCTGTTTCATAGACAATATGTGGAAAAAAGATGTTTGTGGCTTTAATGTTCAGAAAATAAATTAAACACAAAGTTTAACAAGCTTAACGATTAAAAAAAAAAGCCGCTCAAATCAAATTCCTACTTAAATATTTTAGTTTTAGTTGATTTTTAACTGAATTTTATTGAAAGATATTCAAGTTTCTCAGATAAAAACCTGCAGATTTTAAACCTAATTGGGTTTTTCCCCTGACGCAACACTTCCTCATGTTTACTAGTTTACAGTAAAGCGAGTCGCTGCCGCCACCAGACGAGCTCCGAATCCGCTTCACATTAAAATAAAGTGAAGAGAAACATGTAGAGATTGTTGCTAACGAGCAGCTGTTGTCCTGCAAAGCCTTTAAAAACAACAACAACAACAGTGTTTATGCAACAAACTGAATATTTAAAAGAAGAAGAATCTGAAGTTTGATTTATAACAATAATCATTTTATTGCCTGTAATAACGGATGTGTTTTAAAGAAGTCCGCACGGTGCCAAGAGGAAGAAAATAAGATGCAACACTTATTATGCAACTGTTTGTTATCGACCTGCGTTTATCAAATATAAACCTTTATGACATAAAGACGGCCGATAACAAACACTCAGCACCTGATCGTCATTGATTAACTTGTATTTAAAGCAAGAATTACATAATAAATTCACTGGTTGCAGCTTCTCATGTGTGAATAACTGCTGGTTGGTTTTTTTATGTTTTATGTCACTAAAACTGAACGTTTGATTGTTTTGTCCGACATAAAAAAACATAAACTTAGATTTTCAGACAATTTATGGACCAAATTTTTAGAGTTTGAAAAAATAAATCAGCAGTAATTTGATAAAGAAAACAATCGTTAGTTGCAGCCAAAGCAAGCAGCCTGTTTTTTTTAAAAAAGAAGCATTTTAAGCCGTTTAATTTGTTATTAAATTGAATATATTTGATTAACTTTCAGTCAACTAACCGACCGTCAACCTTCAGTTCATCTCTTCTCGTCCACGTTTATTTTCTTTAAGTGCAGATCAAGTTTTTGATGTTGTTCTTTCATCTCTAAAGCAGCTGTGTGATCAGCTACTAATCTGCTGGTCGATTAATTGGTCCATATGCTCTCGTCCGACTAAATTCTGATTGGTCGAATAATCTCTGTGTTACTTTCATAAAGGAGAAAAGTGCTACATCAGCAGCTTTCTGGGATTAATCCATTATTTCCTGCAGTGTATTCAAAACACCCCCCGCTGTTTTCACAACTTTGGACTCTTCCAAACTAACGGAGACTTCTGGGTCTAACTGTTCTCAACGGTTACTGAACGTTTACTGAATCAGTGTTTCTCCTACAATTATATCAACGAGAACCCGCCAGGACAAAAAATATGTTTTAATACCAGAATTAACACCAAATATCCATCATTCAGAAATATTTAGCGTTTGGGAGTCTGTGCAGCTGTTCAGGACGCGAGTGAACTTCTGTGTCGTTGCCTGGGAAACGAGCAACTCTGTTAGCATAGCGTAGTATGTTTGCGTAGCGAGTTGGACACAGAGAAAGTGACGGTGGATACGAGTGGAGCAGAGGAAAAGGTTAGCGGTAAGTTGTCAGTCTGGCAGTAAATGTACAGCACAGACTACAGTGTGTCAGTTAAATGATGAAAAGTCACGTCTGTTGTTTCTCCACGTGCTGGAAAAGTGAAGGGAGTTAGCTCCAAAGTTAGCAACGATACGTTAGCCTAGCCTGAAGACGCTAAACAGATAAACGTGTGGCTGCTGAGTCTCCGTTACCGCCCACCGACTAATCGATTAGTCAAAGATTATGCACTATTTTAGTCGACTAAGGTTTTCTTCGGTTGACTACAGCCCTAAACGTCACACACTGAGAACGAGGAGGAGGAGGACTCTACCGGGTCCAAACATCAGTGGAAACACCTTCTCTTCTGTCGTGTTGGAGCGGCTTGTAAAGCGGCGATAATCCGCCCCAACAATCGGCCGCCTGTCTCTCGACACGGGCCCTCGCTGTGTTTGCATACAAAGCAGAAAAAGAATGGCATGGCTGTAAAGCTGGTGACCTTTGAGCCACATACTGATTCCCATACATGGGGTGTGTGTGTGTGTGTGTGTGTGTGTGTGTGTGTCATGCCACTGCAATGAATGGAGCTAAACAACAACTATCTATCAATTCTTATCAGCCGTCAGAACAGCTGTCGTGATAAACACTTTAACATTTGTTAATAACCGGTTTACTAATTTAAATGTACCATAAACTTCTTTTTGTGTGTGTGTGTGTGTGTGTGTGTGTGTGTGTGTTTTTCTCTCTCCCATAGAAGTGACATGCTAAATTAAACGTTTCTATGGTTTCACATGCAGGTTTTTATACGTGTGTCAGGTGTCCGTATGAGCAGTGACAGAGGTTTTCTGTTCATACTGGACGTTAAAAGATCTCCTTAAAATGTGTTTTCAATGGAAGTGATGGAGGACGAAAATCCCCACAGTCGTTTAAAAGTTGATGTGAAGCTTCATCAGTCTGAGTTTAGTCATATCAAGTGGATATCTGACACATTTACAGTCTTTTTTAGCATCAAATTCTCCTCTTTGTGTTTCCCTGTTGAGCTGCAGGTGGAAGTATAGAAACAAAAAGAGGGACTTTGCCACTAAAAAGACTGTAACGTTGAAAGATATCTACTGGATTTGACTCATTTGGACACTGAAGCTTCATATTAGCTTCACATAAACTTTTAAATACGTTTCAGCGCAGGAGGAGGACTGTGGGTTTTATCAACTGGAGGATTACAGCAAGAAAAAACAGGTTTCCGTGGTCATTTGGGCTCCTGACTGTTGTTTTAAAGACGCACTCACGACGAATCCGGCGGTGCGGCGAAAACGCTAGTCGCCCCGCGGCTCAGCTGCGGCCAGAAAGTCGAGCTGGAGTCGACTTCTGGAGAACCGCAGCCCGACGTCACGCTGCGGTGGCCGATCACGTAGGTCGGCGATTGGACAGGAAGAGGAACGTTGTTTATTTAGCATCGTAGCATTTGATTGATTGATATTACGAAGATGACGGAGGAGAGACTCGTCGCCGCTGTGAGGAATTTCACAACCTTATAACGAGCGCTTCTTCTTCTTCTTCGTGTCTTTTGTTGTTTCAACTACTCTCACGCGTGGTACCGCCACCTTCTGGACCGGGAGGACTAACGTGACGTCACACGAACGGCCCGCGTAGCCGCACCGCCGGATTTGGTGTGAACATTTCCACTGAGATTTCCGCCCGTCAGCTATAACGTCACTCGGCAAACAAGCTTCTGTCTTGAACAAAACAAACCCTCAGACTTCGGAAACTAAAAAGGTCGCTGTGATGTACACGCTGCGTGAACTCAGGCGACATCGTTATATCCTCCTGGATGAGTTTGACTAAACCCTACGACTCTCTTATGTGCTTATAAACTCACCGCAAAAAAAAGTGACTCACCGGTTCAGGCGGTTTTACCCTTTGAGCCCTGACACGCCAACACGCCATGCCCCTACCGCAACGCCGCCACCGCCGTGTCATGTCAACACCTTTCACAAACAACACACAATCTACCTCACGGCGTCACGCACTGTTAAATCTCACAGTTTAAATAATAATAATCATAATAATAGAAAGGCAGAGCTTGATCACATGACTCCTGACAACATTTACAATGCAACAATATAGTCCATAAATAAATCTGACCCTGAACGCAGCACGTCATTTCCTTCAACAGAGTCAATCATAACGTCTAGACAAGGCCTGAACCAAAACACACACACACACTTTGCCTCCCTCCTCCTCCTTCTTCTTCTTCTATTGCGCTGTGTCCATCCTGCATCATCACAAGAGGTGATTTATAACCCCAAATGCTTCTGTGACGTCTCAAAACAAGCCTAAAGGGTTCAACCCGTACCGGTGAAAAATGCAACAGAGGGGCCAACGAGTTTATTTTTAGCCGGGTGGAGGATGGCCACCCCTAGCATCATCTCATGTCCCTTGTGGGCGTGTTGAACCCGGCGTTTCTTTTTATTTTTTTTATCTCCATCACCGTCCAAATAGGTCGAGATGATCAACTTTAGCAGTCAGGAGAGAAAAAAGGGGGGCTGCAACTTCCACCGGAGACGCAATGCAGGCGTATTTAGCAGCTGACACAGCCGATGAAGGGAGAGGAGAGAGGAGAAAAAAAAAAGGGGGCTGCAGCTCACATGCCATGCCCATGCCAAGGGCCATGCATACACAGCGACACTCCTGCGTGGCTGTGCAAACACTTAAATGAGAGCGAAGTGCGGGTTTTGGAGGAGGAGGAGGGAGGAAAGGGGGGAGGAGGAGGGAGGTGAGGGGGGGGGGTTTCATGCGGGTTCATAAAACAGTGAATGCGTTACAGCTGTAAACAAACAAACAGATCGGGGTAGAAAAAAGTACCAGCCATGTCTAGTTAGCTGGCTTGCAGCAGCAGCATCCAATGAAAGATGGCGACCTCCGGCGTGATTTCTCCGGATCCCCTCCCAACCAACCCCCCATCGTGTTTGAATCATGCTAATATTTAGTTAGCATTGAGAGGAGAGGAGAGGAGAGGAGGAGGAGGAGGAGGAAAGGGGGGGGGACGACGACACCTAACTTAACCTGACTTTACAAGGAGGTGGCGGCGTGTGCTTTGTTGTTGTAATGTTATACATATATATATTAAAAAGAAAAGTTTAAAAGCTGTTTCTTTACTCACCTGTCAACTCTGACTTGCACGGCAATGCGAGTACTCTGGTGTGAGCTGCAGCTGATAATGTGTTGGTTGGGGAGGCTGACTGAGGCCTTCAACTCGCTTCCAGGCTAAATACGCAGGGTATTAGCTAGCAGGCTATATCGAGCACGCTAGCTGGGAACAACCGGTTTACCAGACTAAACCCAAGCCGTAAATAGTCTTCAGTTTTCAGGGGGTGGGGAGGGGGAGAGATAGCCAAGATGAGTATGCAGTGAACTGACAAAACGACGCCCCCGAAAAATGTTTGCTTGGAAGAAAAAAAAAACAACAACACACACACTCCCGGATCAGTGCTGCAAGCTAGTTAGCAAGTTAGCTACGCGGCTAGCTAGCTAGCTTGCCCGATCAACTTTGTGTAGTCGATGTAAATCTGGCGCCTGGGAGGAAAAAAAAAGAGAGAGAGAGAGAGGGGGAGAGAGAGAAATCACGCGAAGCTAAATTCCTCACGGTCAACAGCAACGTTTCTACGGGAGAGGGGGTGGGAGAAGAGGAGAAGAAGAAGAAGAGGAAGAAAAAAAACAGAATCTAACACCGACCGAGAGAGAGAGAAGGGTGAAAAAACCCGAGGAGTAAAACGTGACTCGTCTCTTTTTTTAAAAAAAAAATCGCTTCCGATCGCTTCAAACACTCATTACTGTTGAAGACGAGGAGAGGATCCCGGAATGGAGAAGTCGCTTTGCTTTCCCTTTCGTGTGCAGCTCAAAGATCGTCTATTCGGAGGCGGAGGGATCACTCAGGAAACGGGCCAGTCAGACTTCTTCTTCGTCTTCTTCTATTGTTGTTTCATGGCGGTTGACGTTTTTGACGTTAACGGCTGTTACCGCCATCTTCTGTGAAGGAGTGCGGCTCGGTTCCCCAACCCTGGGGGTCGAGACTCCCGCAAGGGGTCGCTGGATTAATTAAAATGGGGTTGTGAGAGGTTAGGACAGGATTGATTGATTGGTTTTTGCTTTTTTTTGCTTTTAATCTTCAAGAAACGACTCCGACACGACACCCAGCTTTTTCACAAACACCTATGCACTTAATGGACTGTAGAAGAAGAGGAAAAACAAACAAACAAAAACATGTTTCTTTGCACTCTAATCATTGTCTTGTTGCACTTCCTGTAGGCATCTACGTCCTATTGGGCCCAAACTTAAGCTTTAGAGATCCAACTAGTTCAATTCAATTCAATTTATTCAATTCAACTTTATTTATATAGCGCCAAATCACAACACAAAGTCATCTCAGGACACTTTTACATGGAGCAGGTCTAAGACCATGCTCTTTAATTTACAGAAAGAGAGACTCAACAGTTCCCCCCATGAGCAAACACTTGACAACAGCGGTAAGGAAAAACTCCCCTTTAACGGGAGGAAACCTTAAACAGAACCTGGCTCTGGGTGGGTGGCCATCTGCCTTGACAGCAGCTCGGCTTCTTACTGGTTTTAACAGACAACATCCCAAAGTCCATAACAGTTTGTGTGGAACAAGCACAACAAAGCCCATGTATTATCTTGTAAGTGTGTAAGTTACTCTTTGGTAGACGCCATTGTAGCGGACAAACACGGCGCCTACGCATGCATCTTGTGCACTATACTCTTTGGTAGAGGAGGTATGACGCCATTGACAGGCCACCAAATGAAACGGTCTGTTACTTTGATTAAAATGACAGATTTCTCTGGGTTTTAAAACTGTTGGAAACATTTGGGATAATGTAAGTACACAACTCAACAACATATAGAACATAGGTCTAGTTGTTTTTACACATTTTAATGAGGGATAATTACATATTACACCTTTAAAAAGCAGCTGAAAACACACCTTTTTATACAGATGTTTGAGTAATTCCTGTAAGAAGTTGAATTTTTTTACATTTCTTTTATTTTTCTCATGTTTTTTTACTGTGTTACTGTGTTTCTCTGTATTTCTTTGTAGCATCATGCTCATGTAAAGCACTTTGTGACGATGTGTCTGTGAAAAGTGCTATATAAATAAATTTTATTTGCTTTTTTTTCACTTTTAATGATGATAAACTGAATATCTTCAGGTTTTGGACTGTTTGGACTCACAAAACCAGACATTTGAAGATGCAACCTTGGATTTTAGGGAACTTTAACAGATATTTTTTCACTATTTTCAGAAGTTTTGTAGATAAACTGCGACAATGTGACATGTGACGAGGGATCCCGAGTAGACTTTGGTTTATTTTAAGGAGTCTCAGGCTGGAAAGGTTGGGAATAACTGCTCTGTTACATTAAATTCTCCTATTAAGTCCTGTGTTTTCTATAAATCTGAGAATAGCTCTGAAACCTTACAACTCCTCTGCAACATTTCTCTAATACCAAGTGTCATGTGATTCCTTTGGAGTGTAATTTTAAGTGTCTGTCTCTCTTGTTGATATCTAGGACAGTATAAAAATATACATGCTCCGCCGTTTCCTGTGGTCCTCAGTGTTCACACCTACCTTTAAGCTCATTCATGATGTTTAATGTACTGTTCAGGTGTGACCAAACCTCATTGTTGATATAATGTCCTCCTCCTTTCTATTCTTATTGCTTCCTCTCATTTCTCCTCCTTTGAATGCCATCGGCCATTATTTCCGCTATCCCTCTCTTCCTGTTATTTCTATAAATGTCTGACTTGATTATATTTTTAACCTCAGTTTTTCTATATTTTACTGCAACACTTATTTCCTGCCCTCTTAATTCCAAACACTGCTTGAGCTATGTTGAATATTATGTCTTTCCTTGTATCTGAATGCATGTATTGAATACTAGTAGAGTAGTAGAGCTCTACTGCAGTAAAAACTTTGATTGGTTTGGTTTCTTCTAAGCCAACCGTTCTCAACCACTGGTCCATGGCCCACAGGTGGACCTCAGAGTGCCATCTAGTGGGCCGCAGAGGCAGTGGTGCTATCGAATGGTCAAAATGGTTGTTTGTAGTTATTTTTTACATCTAAATGTGCCTAAGAACTCACATAAATAAAAAAATGAATAAAAATGCATCATTTCAATGACCAGTTACGTTTGAATATCCAATCATGACAAGTCGTTAGGACGTGGGTGGGAACATTTATAATACATGGATGGACCGTTTATAGTCAATGTATGAAACTGTGACCAATATTTGTCACAGGGAGTCACTGCTAGTGATTTTAATGTGAATTCCTGGATATTAAATGTTCATTATTTCCGAGAAGCCCAAGTGTCTCACTGACGGTAACCAAAATATTTACTTTGGTCATTACAGCTGACAGCGGCATAACAAATATTAACAGCATAGTTTTTTCATCATTTATTTGGGAAGGTGGTCCTCGGGAAAGTTTTGAACAATCAGGAGTGGGTCTGGTCTAAGTAGCTTAAAGCGAGTAGAGTAGCTAGTTCCCCGTATAATACTAAGTTATCATTAACCATTTTATTTGACATTATATTTAATTCTAGATGATAAAAACAGATGTATCCCCACTCTTACAGCTGTATGTGTTCCCTGTGCTGTATCTTACCCCTCAATGAGGAGCAATAATATCTATTTCTCTGCATAAACAACCCATAATTACAACCAGGTCAAATTTGACCCGTAACACAATGACATAACTTTTATTTTAATATATATAGGTATTTAAAAAAAGAAAAAAAAGAAAGGCAAAACATGTTTTATCATATTCTATAGGCCATGGCAGAGGATGTAAGGAAGCCTTGTTTTGATGAGTAAAAAATTAAAAGTATGTTTCACACATCTAAACGTGAAAACGGGTCAAATTTGACCCAAACACAATATAAAAGATTTAACATGTTATCAGCTATTTTCTCTCATTGAATTTATTCTCTATTGTCCAACTAAAACTGTTTGTCTTTTTTCCTTCTCCTGACATGGTTTTAATAAATTCTGAGCCGCTTGTTTCTCGTTATGTTACAATACGTTAATATTCTTCTTATTTCCAAAGACATTTCATCCATTTCCACCTGTAAACCTGCTACTGGAGTTCATGACCTTACAGCATGGTGTCAAAACTTGATATTGGATTGTGTCTAGCTTTTTTAATAATGTCTTTGATGCTGATTCATAGATTATATGATCATATGACCAATATATATAGTCTTCAAAACATACCTCACTCTCAAACAACTAATAATAACCTTTTATTCTTTCATGTGTTTTATAAGTGAGCTTCTTCTCAAACCAAATCCCCCAATGCTTGAAACAATCTACCTTTTCTCCATAGTTTTCTCCATATAGTTTAAGATTAATTGGATTATCTATTTTCTTTTTCCATTCAAAGAGTCTCTATCTTTACAACTGAGAATATAAAACCTCATTCCACCTTCTACTTTCTCTATTTCTTGTTGTAACTTCTTAACTATGAACTCTGTGTTTCTTTCCTTCTGTCACACAACCCCATCGTCTGCATATAATGAGACCCTAATACACTTATCAGTCAAGAGAGTTGTAACCAGTGTATTATTATTATTATCAGGCCCTTTTTTTGGTGACTCAGACTTGGACTCGGACTCGAAATCTGGGGACTCGACACTCGACTCGGACTCAAGACTTAGTGACTCGACTACAACGCTACATGAGCTGTTGGAGCTTCCGGTCTGTAACTATCCGCCAAGTTTGGATCTTTATCCGGTTTACAGATCGGAACAATTATGGATTCTTTCCCAGACTTTAATAATACTTCTTTACTCCCAACACTAAGATTATTTAACACACAGCAGCTTATTTGATCTTTTCTTGGAGTTGTTTTTCCAGATTTATTTAACGCAAACACCATATTAAATGTATTTCCAGCTTCCTTTTCATCCTTCAGTGCTTCTACGTTTCTCGCTATTGTTCCTTCTCTCCATCATATTTTTTTCTTTATTACTCAAATCTTCGATAAAATGTACTTTAACAAAAGTCAGTGCTTTGTCCTTATTATCTATCATTATATATCAATCATCCTTCATTATCAGATATCAATATTCTTCCCTAATCATAACCCATACTCTCTCTAATGGTTTCTATTTCTACCTGATGAGTCACCTCTTTATTATATTTCTCACTCCTGCCTGCTTTTTCTCTTATAATTAATCAAAATTTGAAAACACAGTGCTTTTTATAAACTTTGAAAGCCTTATTTCGACTTCAGTTCATCACTGCGTCCACCATGGAACTAACTTTTTCCGCTTATTACTGCTTCTTTTCGGGGATCGACTCTTTTCTTTTTGCTGCTCCTAATATAACTCTACTGATCAACTTACTGATTTATATCTACAACTTTCAGTTACTATTTTAAACTTGCTCCAGTCTGGTTTCCTCAAACTGTCATCTCCTTCCTCTTACATCTTGTTCTACATCACTTCTTGTTCCTATATATTATATATTAACAGATATCAGATAGTGATCACTGTAAATACCTTCCAACCTACTTATTCCAGCCAAAGATACCGACGTGAGATCAGCTGCTGATTCTTCCATCATTTAAACACACCAGCTCCTTTTCATCCATCATCTCTTCTATAATTTCTAGATAATCTATAATCTATAAATCCCCCATAATACACTGTGTGAGTTGACGTCTCCGCACCAGACTACTTTCCAATTGATTCTTATGTTTCTTTCTCTAATTGTTTGCATTTGTTGGGTTACAAAAATGTATTATTTATTAAAAATTCAGTGTCCTTGTGGTTTCAAGTCTGGTTTCAGTCTCTTTCACCAAACACGTCAGTAAAGGCGAGACAACAGTTGCTATGGTTAAATGAATATATATATATATATATATATATAGATAATAAAACTGTTTGCTGGCCTCTGTTTCTATTTAATCACATCTTTTTTTGTGAATGATATATTGGATGCCGAGGGAGATTTTCTTACCTATGACTGTTATATTTCAAAATATGGGGATATATGTTTAAGGTATTGATATATGCAGCTATTGTCCACAATCCTTTCATTATAGAGAACTTTTATTAAAAACTCTCAGGATAATTTAGGTGTTTAGAAATTACAAATGGTTAAAGGGGAATTGCAAAACTCGGACATGTGTCTTTTCTTTATGTCTTTATGTCCTTTGTGAATATAACCACTCATCCATATCATTTTCAATCATATATAGAACTATTATTATTAACTATTATTAACTATTATTAATAATCATAAATTAATGCTGTTTGGCTTTTTAATTTAGCTCCTTTTATAGAATTATGTATTTTAATGGCCTTAAAAGTGGTTATTTTTGTACCAGAAGTGCCATAAAGTACTTGACATGTATGTACATATATGTATGTTTGTATATAAGTATATATATATGGATATATGTGGTATGTCTGTTGTTTTTATTTGTGTTATTTCTTTGTGTGAGTACTCTATATGTATTTTATGTTTCATACTTTCTTCTTCTTTGGTCCAAACTTCAATAACTGTTAATTCTAACTCTTGAATTGTCGTTATATTTTACTCCTCGTCTGTTAAATATCTCACATCCTCCACCATTTCCACTGGTTCTTTCTTTGTTTATGCTGGAATATCCTTTAATAATACATAATCTAGAGCTGGTTCAGCCATGTTTCCTGTATGCATTTAACATCTGGGTTTGTTTTTAATGTATTGATAATATCCTTTAAACTCCTGTCCATTTGCAATCAGACTTCCAGCCATGAAGTATAAACATTATGGCATAGTTTGAGGATTTGTCTCCAAGGTCCCTTCTCCTTAAGTAAGATCTGCATTTTTCAACATAAGTCTTTCAGGAACTTTGCTGCTGCTGCTGTCTTTGCTTCCTCTGAGCTTCCTCTTTCTGCTGTGATTCCTGTTTGGTAGTTCTAACTTGTACTTTGGATTGTACTTTCATTTCTTTTGCCATTATCAATGATCTCCGCCACCTCTCTCTCTCCGTTCTGTTTTCTCATTATTCATCCTCCTCGGTGGCTGCAAACATTTTACTCCCACATTCTCCATAAACATGTTCTCCTCCAGGTCTTCCACATCTCTGCTTTCCTCCTCGCAAACATCAGCGGTGCAGCCGTACGCCTGACATTTAAAGCATCTGAGGGGAGGAGGAAGCAACAAGTTCTCCAAATTAAACAACCGCAAAAGGTCGTTTGTGCCTGTACACCAGAACAACCCAATGGAGCGTAATATACTGCTCTCCAAAGCCGTTACTGTTGTGGGTTTTCTGAGCTGATGTTGCTGATTTTCTGGGAATGCTTTAATGACCTTGATCAACGGAGAACGATACAGAGTCCACGTTTGAACTGGACGTCGTCTCAGACTCTTCTGCCCTATGAAAGTCCAAGACCAGTCTTTAAGCAAATCAGAGATATTGGTTCATCAGTTCCAAATCATAAATCTGTGACCTCTAGTTGTATCTCAGGTCTTTGTCTTGGTCCATCTGGTGATGGTCTCCATTCTGGCCTTGGTTCGCCTGTGAGGCTCCAGCTTATCAAACAGCCATGCCTCTATCTCTATTTGAGAAGACAAGAGGGTACAGCTTGATATTTTCTAGTTTTGTCACCCCTTATTTATGAAAATATCCATAACAGTTACAGAATAATTATGTTTAATGATGAGACAAGACTGTGGTGAAGGTCTGATCAGGTTTAGACACAAAAACCACTTGGTCATAGTTAGAGGAAGATGATGGTTTGCATTAAAATGTTGACTTGAAACGTGGTTACTACTTCCTTAAAGTTAGGCAACCTTTGTCGTCATGGCAAAGACTTGCATTTTTCACCATCTAACTAAATATCTAACCATCTGCCCAACCTGCCTCCTCCTAATAAGGAGGTAATTTTATATGGACGTCATCTGAACTGCCAACCCAATCGCCAGAGCAAAACATTGGCATTGAACGTTTCTGCAAACCACAGAAACATTGAATGTGTACGTTTCAACACGTGAAATACATAGCACAACAAAATATATCATATGAACATTTGTAAAGTGACGTAATTCACATGCAATCTATATGAGCTGACTTTCCTATTAGGAAGAGGGGTCGGTGGATGGCTAGCAAGTTTGTTTGTTTTATTTTATGTTTTATATTTATTTTAACCCAAACCATGATCCTTTCCTAACCCTAACCGAGTGGCCTGTGTGCCTAAACCTAACCAGACCTTAACCGCAGTGTCGTCACATCATAAAACATCATTATTCGTAGATAATCAACCTATCTGTGGTTTGCAGAAATGTACAATACCAATGCTGGAACTGCGTAATTTCTCCAGGTTATAACTACTACGGCCACTAGATGGCGTCTGTCACTCAAATGTAACTAGAGGTCGTTTTTTGGCGACTGAATTTATGAACTATAGGGTAGTTTCTCTCAGGAGGACAGAACAGATGCTCTTACATTGAAGCTCATATATCCAACCATCACCTTTCCAGGAAGAACTTGACCTTTGAATTCCAGTAATACTGATAGACTGTAAACATTTTTAGCACTCCTGAACATCTGCAGCTATCTACTTCCTGTTATCGTTCCTCCTTTAAGTATTTTTTTCACTTTTCTCCTGGGAGAATTCTTGATATCACTCTCCTAACTCTCCTAACTCTCGCTAATTGTTCTTCTTTCTGCTATTTCCTTCTTACATACTGTTTGCTGTTTAAGCATTTCTGTGCTTCATCAACAAACCGCCATCTATTAACACCATAGCCAATTCAATATCTCCAAGTGCTTTCCTCAGTCCATTTGTTAAGGCAATCAGACTAACAGACAATATTTCATGTCCTGCCTTCAAATTGAAGACTGATTTTAAACTCTTCCATCATTAGTTGTGTGTGTTTTTTTACTTACATCACGTCTTTCTTCAACACGTTCTTCTTGTCCATTCAAGATCCATATCTCCATCTACAGACATCCACCCACTATTACTACTCCTCACCACTCTGATCCAGTTACAACCAAGATTATGCCAAAACCAGCATTGCTGTTCCCTGTGAGCCGCTCTGTAGAGGAGCCCTATATGATCCCTTCAGACAAAACTCAAGACAAATATTGATGTAACCTTCAGGAGGTTTGTCGTCAAGGCAGACAGTCAGAGATCACAAAGGATGGGTGTAGAAGTGCAGTTTTGTTGGTTCCCCGCTCATGAAAGAAATGAATAAACAGGATATGAACAAGCAGATTCAGAAAGGTGACAGTCTTGAAGCATGTTGGTTCACTTTTATGACATTCAAACAAAACCTTAATTTTCACCTAAACTTAAAGTTTGTTTCTACAGTTTGAATGATGTATGTGTGCAGAGTTTGACACTAGAAGGCTGTTTTCATATTGATCAAGTTTCTCTGTGTTCATTGAGAATCTGATTGTAAGGTGGGCGGGCCTACGAGCATGATTTGTGACATCACACCAAGTAATTTGGAGCCAATCATGGTCCAGACGTTTGCAGATGACATCACCCCCATTGGGCTCTGGTGGGAATGAACCGGGGGGGAGGGGAAGGGGCATTGACCATCTGGTGGATTTCAGAAGGAACGCAGCCACACCTGACCCCCCCGCCCCAGTCCTTCCTGGGAACCATCACCAGACACATCAGCGGCCTCACCAGTAAGGCTCAGCAGATGATGTACTTCCTGAAGCAGCTCAAGAAGAGTCCACCTTCATCCTGGTACGCGGCTGGCTGCGACCTCCAGGGACGAGGGCAGACTGCAATATATCATCAACCGTGCTGAGAAGGTGATCACCTGCAACCTACCGTCCCTCCAGGACCTGCACACTTCAAGGACACTACTGAGGCGAGCAGGAAAGATCATGGCCGAACTCTCCCACCCAAACCCAGGCATAAACTTTGTGAAATGTTCCCCTCATATCATCCCTTATACACTATTATTATAAATCATCTATCTTGTACACGTCTCATTCTCTTCTGTTTAATTATAAAATTAAACCTGTAGCTGCTCCTCTCACCAGACATTTTATATTTTACATTTTTTTTCTATTGTAAATTCTTTCCTTTTTATATTATTTAAGGTTTTGTTCATATTTTAGACTGCTACACACCACAGCAAAACCATTAAAAATTACTTGTGTGTAATCTGATCACCTGCTTAGCAATCAATCTGATTGTGATCGATCACAGATAAAGCTGAGACACTCTCCTGTTGGCAGAGTGAGCGCTCTTCGCTTTTTCGCTCTCTCTGGTGCAGCACTGAACCGGGAGCTCCCGCCCCTCCCCCTCCTCTCCCGCCCTCGCGCTCACAGCAGGCCGCTCTGATTGGTCGAGACTCGCAGTGGGCGCACGCGGACCCACTCGTGATCTTCATGGGTGGGTGTGGCCTAGAGGCAGCGGCGCTCGCTGATTGGTCGTTCCTCGCTCACCGCGGATCACAACAAATATGGAGTAGATTTGACTGTTCCGGGTTGACAGGAAACGCGAGTTAAGCTAATTAGGCTAAAATTACATTATTATAGCTGATTATTCATACATATTTTCCTTTTAACACATTATTAACACTAATGTTGAATTTATTCATGCTTAACAGCTCAAAAAATACTTAAAATTGTTTTATCACCTTGTTTTTTTTAAATGACTTGTTAATGTTGGAGCTCAAAATGGATCACAAATACACATTATAAATGTGAGTTGACTTTTAAAGAGGGATCAGTCATATATGTTTTATCTTTAAAGATCATTTTATCCTATCATTATGTTTTCTGCTGTTTTTTTTTTTTTTTTTTAAATGTAATTTCTTTTTGAGTTCGTGCAGGTTTTGAAAAGTTTTTATTTTATTTAGTTTTGTGTATTTATATAAAAGCTCATCTCAGGACTGGTATTGTAAACTAGTTTATGTTTAAAACAAAACAAACAGAAAAAACATATTTAACATTGTTTTATCACCTTGTCCATGACTCTTCCCAAGTGGTTTGAACTCATTACCCACAGACCTCAAAATGATCACAAATGGGAACATTTAAAAACTCTTTAAAATGTTTTAAAGACTGTTTTAAAGAGGGATCAGTCATGTATGTTTTATCTGTGTTTTGTGCTGTTTTATATGTATCTTCTTGTTGGATTTTTGTCCCTGCCTGCCTTTAAATATTAATTGCTGGCTGAATGAACAATTTTAAACGACAACTCAAAACTTTTTTAATCAAGCATTTGTCTGTTTGTTTCATTCTTTTCTAAATTGTATTTTTATTCATGGTTCTGACAATTTAATATGTACTGTCTTCTCTTTTTACCCCCAAAGAAACTGTGTAAATGCTATTTCATAAACAGTAACACTCATTGTTCTTATTCTCTTCCTTCTTCTTTGTGTTTGGTCTTAAACTTTGTCTTTTTTAAAACTTGTTGCTGAATTATAAAGCACTTTGAGGTGTATTCTGTTCACAGACTGTGCTATATATTTAAAATTCATTCATTCATTCTGCTGTTTTTATGTATTTTTCTGCCTGTTTCAGTGCCATAAGTATATTTTTATGTTATTTATAATGGTTATATTGGGTGATTTTCAGTTTTGTAAAATAAAAAATAAATAAATCATAGTCTGTCTGATGTCAACAAACACACAAAAGCACACAGATATGTACACATAGGGACGGTCGAATACTCAAAATGAAAAAGTTTTTAATATAAAAGTTAAACATTAGTTACTTAATAAATCTATGTATAGCCTAGGCTTTCTCTAGCTTAATAAGTAGCCTACCTCCTTCAAATCCTCCTTCTTTAATGCTGTTGAGAAACAGAATTAAAGCTGTAAGCAGCGTTAGCCAGGACCATTTTGCTTTTTAAAAAATGAAGGATATTTCTTACCAAGTGTGGTGTGCTTTTATTTGGAAAGTTTGATAGACAGGATGAGAATTTTCTGCAGAGTGGGGCATGTCTGTCTTGCCCACACCTGTGTCATCAAAATCATACAAGTTTTGGGCCTTTTCACTAGAATTTTAATTAGTAAATTTAAAACTCTTGATGAGTTTGTGTGTAAAATATTAATTTCCTAATTTTCATCAAATCTATTTTTTAGAACCGTAAAGACTTTTAACCTACATGAACCGGTCAAAGTTTGATTGACATGTGTACTGTCAGGTGTGTAGAGACAATAAGTAACAGCAGCTGGACACAGAAAAATACTCATATATTTGAATGGAGAGTGTGAGCGGACCCACACCTTTTTGAACATTTACTGCTTCCACATAGTTTTAGCTACAGACGTCATTTGTACTTTAAATGAGCCACAAGGCTTTGACCCTTGACCATGCAAGCAATATTTCATTGTGAATTTTATAGTTTATTTTATATTTTATAGTGAAGGCTTGGCAGCAGCCCTCGAGAGCCTGTAAGGCCTGCCCCAGGGACACTGGCTCAGGGGCTCTCAGCGGAGGAGCCTATTTCCTAATTTTGATCAAGTCTATTTTTTTAGAAAAGTAAAGATTTTTAACCCACATGACCTGGTCAAAGTTTGATTGACATGTATACTGTCAGGTGTGTAGAGACAATAAGTAACTGCAGCTGGACACAGAAAAATACTCATATATTTGAATGGCGAGTGTGAGCGGACCCACACCTTTTTGAACATTTACTGCTTCCGCATAGTTTTAGATACAAACTTCATTTGAACTTTAAATGAATCATGAGACTTTGACCTACAAATCTCAAATTTACATGTGTTTTCTGTCTTTTATTGTTTTTGAGATATCAGAGTGAGTTTTAAAGTATTTTCTTGCTCCTCCTGTGATTTTATAATGAGTGTGTATTGCGGAATGCTTCACAGCACTGAGGGAGTGACATCACCAGGAGCAGTTGGAGAGCAGGATTTTAGAGTACACTTTTTGTGAAATATCTTCATAAATCTCATGACTTTAGCCAAATTTTACATTAAAAATCATATTTTTTGTAGGAAATCTTGTTGCAAATCCATAGATACAGGTTTGAAAGTGGTCAGACTTATAGTTTAGACATCAGAAGCCTCTGTTTGACACAAAGGTCCTGCCTCCCCATTGGTTTACATTGTAAAGGTGATGTGGCACTACAACTTTCGGGGCTTATAAAATCCACACCGTTTGAGTTATTGAGTTACAAAATTTTTAACAACTTCTTTTCAGCACAGTGTCATAAGTCATGTATCAAAGTTTGAAGTCGATACAAAATAAATTTTAAATGAATTTGCAGTGTTATGGCATTTGTTCAAATTACAGACGAGCATTAGGTAATTTTTTTAATAATTAGGTATTTCTTCAATGTTTTTCATGTTTTTTGCAAATTTATACATTTGTTTAACATTTAATTACATTTATTTAACATTTTAGCAATATTTTATTGTGAAGGCACCAGGGGGCCCGGCCCCTAGGGACCCAACACAGGGGCCTGGGCGGCAGCTCCTCCTATGACTAACACAAAGTCCATGCCCAGAGATTACTTCCCCATTTGGTTCCATTGTAAGGTGCAATGTTGCACTTTCAGGGCCTACAAAATTTAGTGTTTAATATTTTTTTGTTCAGCACAGTGTGATAAGTCATGTATTAAAGTTTGAAGTGTTTGTTCGGGGTCCAAAATTGGCGCAAAGTCGGACTTTGATGAGTGAATGGCGGACTTCCTGTTGGATTTAAATCAGGGGTGTCAGCTTATGATTTGATGAGACGAATAATAGAGTTTCAGTTAGATCTCTCTACAACAGTCCTAACGGCCGTGGCGGCCATTTTAGTTACATGGATGGCGCCAGAGAGCCTATTTTTGGCACTCTAGGGGTTAATTTTTTATATTTTTGGTGACTTCTTGAGCATGTTTAGGGGGTCAAATTTAAGATTTAAGTCCCGTAATAATAAAGAAAGAAACAAACACGAAATACAACGGGGATCCTCGCACTTTTTTTGTTGACGCCATGTCTGTGTTGCGTCACCAGGGGGCGATGTGTAAAAACCATAGACTGTATGGTAAAAACCAGTTTCCAAGTCTCTCTTCCGGTTTACGGGACGACGAGCTTTCCTTTCCCCGTGCCGTCTGCGGACAACAACGTGTCCCGACAAAATGGCACTTTATAATTTCAAGAAGATTATGGTGGTTCCCACCTCCAAGGTGAGTTTTATTTCACGTTTTAAACGTTTTAAACGGTTGTTGTTTCTTCCGGTTGGGTTTCCAGCTCGGATCAACGGTTAGAAAAGAGAGAAAACACGTGAAGGAAAACACGTGCTGGACTGAAGCTGGTTTCCATCTAAATTTAACGTGACATAGTTATTGATTTATTATAGCAGAAAAACAGACCAAAATGTGTATTTGTCCGCTCAATCAGAGAAGTCTCGGTCGATAAGGAAAACACACAAGTTAATATGTTTCATGTACAAAACTCCTTTGGGAAATCTTGACGTTTAATTGGCGTTTCTCGTGTTTCTGTCCATTTAAACACCACGTTGCGGATGTGGGAACTCAAGATAAAGTGCTGCCATGTGAATTTCTTGTATGCCGAAATTACCATAAGACACTAACAATATTGGGAAGTAAAACATGACGTAATTAAAACGTATTTGCTATTGCTTGCAAACGAGGATTTGTTAAAGTGGCAGGTTTGCTAATGAAGTTCGGTGAGACTGTCATAAATCTTGAGATCTAAGGGATAGAAACAGCATGTTATTGTCAATAAAATGTGAAGGAAACAGTTGTAGTGGATGGTGCATTAGTTGATCGTCATATTAAATAAAAAAAAAATCATAGTATTATTAACTACACAATGGCAGAAACTCTTATTATAAGTTGATTTGTAAACAACGTCAAATAATCTTGTCAAGAATCTGTTGTTGTTGTGTTTAAATCTGTTCAAGTAATTACTTCAAGGCACTTCTGGTCATGTTTTTGACAGGCCAGTTTGTTGCTTTACTTCCCCTTTATGCATTAAAATGTAAATAACTATGAAAATAAAATGTTGTTTACTTGGCAAGGGGTTAAAAGTAACACAACGTCCTTAGATAAGTGTTTTAATTGTCCTGCAGGCAGTTTATCCTGCTGTTTATACACTACATGCTGATAAAAATAGAATAAAATGAAGATTTAAAGCTACAGAAATGTGTTTCAGTAGGAAAACATGGAGAATCTCTCTCTCTCAGACTCACCTGTTTATCTACTTCCCGTTTAAAGTGATTTAACGTCGACTCCCTGCTCGTTGTTTCCCTCCCTGCAGGACTTCATCGACATCACTTTATCCAAAACCCAAAGGAAGACGCCCACGGTGGTACACAAACACTACCAGATCCACCGTATCCGACACTTTTACATGCGTAAGGTGAAGTTCACCCAGCAGAACTACCATGACCGACTCACACAGATCCTCACCGACTTCCCCAAGCTGGACGTAAGTCAACGAGCTCCAACAAGTCTCTTGAATGTTTAAACATGATTATTATTCATACTGTTTTTTTTTTTTTTAAACTGTGGTGTCTGTGATCAGTTTGTGAGACTCTAATGTTTTGTTTTCCTCAGGACATCCATCCGTTCTACGCTGACCTGATGAACGTCTTGTATGACAAAGACCATTATAAGTTGGCTTTGGGGCAGATTAACATCGCCAAGAATTTGATTGACAAGTAAGTTTGTCTAAAATCTGCTAATTAACATCTGTAATACTGTAAATAACAGTTTCAAGAGCCAAAGGACCAAACATCATCTTCTTCTTTTAACCCTCTCAGTGTTGCCAAAGACTACGTGCGTCTGATGAAATACGGAGATTCTCTGTATCGGTGTAAACAGCTGAAGAGAGCAGCTCTGGGTCGTATGTGCACCATCCTGAAACGTCAGAAATCCAGTCTGGAGTATCTGGAACAAGGTAACACAGAGATTCATTCATTCATGCGTCTGTTTTCATGGGATCTGTGCAGAAAAAACAAACAAAAAACAGTTGATTAAGATTAATTTATCATTTTTTGGCGTCTGATTCAACGCCACCGACTCGTACCTTCATTCACAAACATCAGTATCGAGTTTTGCTTTCAATTAACATCTTCTATGCTCAGTTTTAATCCTGTTAGGCTTCGATCAGGCAGACAAAACACCACACTGCCTTTATTGTTGAAGCCTAAAACTAAATAAAGAGCAGTTTGTCTATTTTCCTGTGAAATAAACTCAAAGATTTGTACCTTTTTTATTATTTAGATAGTTATTGATCACAGTAACTTTGCATGATTGTTATCGTCACCACCACAGAAGGCCCGCCTCTCAATTCATCTGATTGGATAGGACAATAATTGGACAAAAAAAACATAAATGACGTTCTGAGATGATTGTATTTTCTGTGTTTATATGTGAAAATAATTGAACTTCCTGTTGTCGTTCTTCTTCTTCTTCCTCAGTGCGTCAGCATCTGTCTCGTCTGCCGACCATCGACCCGAACACCAGGACCCTGCTTCTGTGCGGCTACCCCAACGTGGGCAAGTCCAGTTTCATCAACAAGGTAAACGACGTGTGTGTGTGTGTGTGTGTGTCTGTGTGTGTGTGTGTGTGTGTGTGACTGTTTTGGATTAGCCTCGTATGGTGTAATTGAAGATTTGTGATTTCATGACGAGCTACAAGTATCTTAATTATTTTTTGATTTATTGTTTGTTCTTTAAAACGTCAGAAAAAAGTGAAAAATGTCGACTTTTATTTATCTATTAATATCTAAAACAATTAATGTGTGTTTTAAATCAGCTGTATGTTGAAGTTTGAGTGTCAACAAACATGTAAACAGAGATCCTGATCATTAATAATTAGACGTGTTTGACTCCTTTTCTTGTTAACATGTCGTAAACTGGCTTCTCTTTTCTCAGGTGACCAGAGCCGATGTTGACGTTCAGCCGTATGCGTTCACCACCAAGTCTCTGTTTGTGGGTCACATGGACTACAGATACCTGCGCTGGCAGGTGAGATGCTGCTGCTGCTGCTGCTCTCTACTGTCTGTATTAGACAATAAGTTTATGGACAGTATAGCTGTTTTGGTTTTTTCCCCTCCGTGTCGACCGTCTCCAGCACATTGAGTCTGAAATGTAGCAGCGACTTTGAGGTTGAAGCGCTGATTGTCGGCTTTAATTTGATGGTTTTAACGTCTTTCCCTCAATTTTAGTAAAACACAGTAAACGTAATTAAAAAGCAAACAACGGGTCATTTAGAGGCTTTTAGATTGTTGTACACAAATTATTTAACAAATAAAGTGTATTATTATTATTATTATTATTATTATTATTACATTAAATGAGGTCATGAAAACATGTTTATGAACCCTGTAAATCAGAACCAGTGATTTTAAATAAATGTTTCTGCACAGTTGAACAAAATTAGACAATAAATGACAGTAACCCTCAAAATATATATATATTTTATTTCTTAGTTCATTTTTGTTACAAATACTTTTAAGTGTTAACTTTGTATGAGCTGCTAATTATATTAAACCCGTCTGACATATGCGTGATATATTCAGGTTATTCTTTAAATAAACAAACACGTCTTTTTATACAAAGTCCCTCAATTTTAGTCATTTAGAGGGTCGTAACTTTGTATTTCTAACCTTGTATCATTTACATTTTCAGGTCCAAAGTCTTAAAAATACTATTATTAGTATTATTTACAAAAACAAATTTACAAAAACTGATTGTGATCTGAGATTTATTCTAAAATATTGAGCCAAAAGTGGTAAAAATTCTCTTAAATGAATTAATTTGTGAGGTTTTTTTGGTCTTAAATGATCAAACACTGACTCGTCTATAATCTTAAACTGATACACGTAGAGATATTAATGTTTTATAAGAAGAGCTTCTTTGTCTTTGCTGCTTCTTAGCTCAGTATTTCTTTGTTAGAAGTCTTTAAAATAGATCCACCTACTGTAAAGTCCATTATAAAGACATAAAACCTGCAGAAACACGCCAACGCCGCCACTTCCTGTCACCCTCGCCATTCTAATATCACCTGTGTGTGTAGGTGGTGGACACCCCCGGTATCCTGGACCACCCTCTGGAGGACAGGAACACCATCGAGATGCAGGCCATCACGGCTCTGGCTCACCTGCGAGCGGCGGTCCTCTACGTCATGGACACGTCCGAGCAGTGCGGCCACACTCTGCAGGAACAGCTGGTGCTCTTCAACAACATCCGGCCGCTGTTCGCCAACAAGGTCAGACACGTGACGCGCTGACGTCGGGTTTCTGGGCGGAGCAGTTGTTTGTCAGTGTGTAGAGAAGGTTTTAGATTTATATTGAGGACGTTTATTGTTTCCTGAAAGGCTTCTCACAACCGTGTACCTGCACCGTAGCAACCAGGTGACCCATAGCAACCAGTTACTGTAAATCTGCTTATACGCTCTCGTCCGACTAAATTCTGATTGGTTGAATAATCTCTGTGTTACTTTCATAAGGAGAAAAGTGCTACATCAACAGCTTTCTGGGATTAATCCATTATTTCCTGCAGTGGGGGGGACAGACTAGCAACATTTAAAACACCCCCGCTGTTTTCACAACTTTGGACTCTTCCAAACTAACGGAGACTTCTGGGTCTAACTGTTCTCAACGATTACTGAACTTTTACTGAATCAGTGTTTCTCCTACAATTATATCAACAAGAACCCGCCAGGACAAAAAATATGTTTTAATGCCAGAATTAACAACAAATATCCATCATTCAGAAATATTTAGTGTTTGGGAGTCAGGATGTGAGTGAATCTCTGTTGTCGTTGCCTGGGAAACTAGCCTAAAACTGTCGAGTAATACGGTAGTCGGACACAGAGAAAGTGACGGTGGATACGAGTGGAGCAGAGGAAAAGGTTAGCGGTAAGTTGTCAGTCTGGCAGTAAATGTACAGCACAGACTACAGTGTGTCAGTTAAATGATGAAAAGTCACGTCTGTTGTTTCTCCAAGTGCTGGAAAAGTGAAGGGAGTTAGCTCCGAAGTTAGCAACGATGGGTTAGCCTAGCCTGAAGACGCTAAACGGATAAACGTGTGGCTGCTGAGTCTCCGTTACCGCCCACCGACTAATCGATTAGTCAAAGATTATGCACAATTTTAGTTGACTAAGGTTTCCTTTGGTTGACTACAGCCCTGCTTATTTTAGATGTGTGGCAGTCAAATGATTTCAGACTTCTGCTGGTTACTTTGTGTCGGACTTTAACCAGATTTTCTTTTAACCCTGGTTAAACTTCAGCTTTGGCCAATCACACACACACACACACACATGTTCCTGGTAGATTACTTTATATCATGATGGTCGTATTTGACTGTTTACCTCGTGATCGGTGCGAGGAAAGAGTAAATAGTTGCCAGTAGAGTTGTAAAATCCTGTCTGTGGTGTTTACAGAGCAGTAAGTGGTGTTTATGGCGGCTCATCGACTCACCGATACGACGAACGACACGCTGCAGCCGCTCAACACCGTTTAAAATCAGGACTGCAGCCTTTTAAAGCTTCAAACAAAAACATTTCTAGTTTGTTAAAATGTGTCTCTGCGCTTGATTTTCTGATTCTTCACTGCATCCTTTTTAAATAAAGTCCCCAAAAAAGCCCCAAAATGATCCTAAAACTAAACTAGAAGCTCCTTTAAATCAGAATGAGTCTATTCTTCATCCTCTGGAGCGTGAAGTGATGCTGCTGTTTTCTCTCCGCAGCCTCTCATCATCGTGGCGAACAAATGTGACGTGAAGAAGATCACCGAGCTGTCCGAGGAGAACCAGGTGAAGCCTCATCGATGGCAGAAAGACGTCGAGGTTTAGCCGAACGTCTCTCGGACTTCTCTCTGATCTTTTATTTTATTTTCTTGTCAGAAAATCTTTGCGGACCTCACCGCTGAGGGGATCCCGGTCATCGAGACCAGCACCCTGACGGAGGAGGGAGTCATGCAGGTCAAAAACGAGGTGAGGAACGGAGAGTCCAGGACGCTGCTGGAGGACCGCTGGAGTTATGATGTTTATCTGTGAGCTTGTTGTTGTTGTTGTTGTTGTGAGTCACTGACGCTCCTCCGTCTGCGTGTCTCAGGCCTGCGACCGGCTCCTCGCCCACCGCGTCGACAACAAGATGAAGGGCAAGAAGGTCCACGACGTCCTGAACCGGCTCCACCTCGCCATGCCCGCCAAGAGAGACGAGAAGGTGAGACATTTATTTATAGAGAGAAGAAGAAGAGAGAGAGAACTAGATAAAACTTCTTCTTCTCCTTCTTCTTCTTTCTTCTCCTTCTCCTTCTCCTCCTTCTCCTTCTCCTCCTTCTCCTCCTCCTCCTTCTCCTCCTCCTCCTTCTTCTTCTACTCCTCCTCCTCTTCCTCCTCCTCCTCCTCCTTACCGATAACTAATCCTCGTCTCTTTTCCAGGCGAGGCCTCCGTTCATCCCAGAGGGAGCGATGGCGCGCAGGAAAGCGATGGAGGTGGACGCACCCAAACGCAAACTGGTGAGTTCAACGATCAGAAGATTTATTAGATCTGAACATGAGGAACGAATCAGAGTTATTGTTATATTGTTTATATCGTGGTGGCGTAAATCACTCTCTTTACTGAAAACATAAAGTTAGAAAATAATCAAATGTCAGTCAGTAGCTTTTATTTGTTGAGGATATATTATTTAAAATATAATAAGAAATAAGAGTCATTTACTGTTTAGTCTGAATGATGCAGAAACAAAGCTGCACTTTGTCGTCTTAATTTTATAAATCCAACGAGCGTTTTCTCACTTCCTGATGATTTTTAATGTTTAAAAAAAAATCAGCTGTTTTTTGTTTTATTTCTTTGTCCTCAAAGTTTATCTTAAGTGATGTATAATATTAATTTCAGGTTAAAAACATTAAAATCTTTCCAAATTAGTTTTTGCAGACACTAAATAATCAAATAGAAGATCAACAGAAAATTAATTTGCAACTATTTTGATAATCGATTCATTTCATTTTTAAGAAAACATCTAAATTCTTTAATTTCAGCTCCTCATATATGAATATTTTCTGGTTTATTTCTTCTTCTGTGATTATAAACTGAACATCTTTTGGGTTTTGTTGTTATTCGGGACAAAAGAAGACGTCTAAAGGAACTAAAGGAAACTCAGCTTGAGCTTTAGGAAACAGTGATTTTAGTGTTAAATACCGTGTTTGTCATTTTATATTAAATATTTATGCTCAGCTCTGATATGAATCACACATACAGGAAGAAGCCAACACCGTGTTTCTGTCACATAAAGCTCCCGTCAGCCTCAAACCTGTATTTCAACATTTTATACGATCAGTGCGTTAATGTTAACTTCTGTTCAGTTCTCCATGTTTTAGAGAAAGACGTATAAACATGTAGCAGCCTCAGAGTTTCTTCTTTTAGAGAGATGATAAGTGTTTTTTATTATTTCATCTGAACAGGAGAGAGATCTGGAGATGGAGCTCGGTGACGATTACATCCTGGACCTGCAGAGTAAGTTTTCATCATCAAAACAGTTAAAACGCTCGTGTCTGCGATGCTGCTATAGTTTATTTATTTGTTTACTTGTTTATTTATTTAAAAGAATACTGGGACCTGATGAATGAAGATGAGAAGCACGATAAGATCCCCGAGGTCTGGGAGGGTCACAACATCGCTGATTATATCGATCCCGACATCATGAAGGTGAGTCTGAGCGGCTTTTTATTCAGTTTACTTAATTATAGTTTAATGTCAACACGAGGTCCCTCTTCTTCTTCTTCTTCTTCTCCTCCTAAAACTCAGTCTTTTTCTTTTGTTTCCTTGTTTCTCACAGAAACTGGAGGACCTGGAGAAAGAGGAGGAGCTGAAGGAGCGGGCCGGCGAGTACGACTCGGACGAGGAGAGCGAGGACGAGGAGATGCAGGAGATCCGCGTCCTGGCCAAACAGATCCGCGAGAAGAAGCAGCTCATCGTCATGGAGTCCAAAGAGAAGGACGTGCACGGGCCGCGCATGCCCAGGACCGCCACCAAGGTGAGAGACGGCAGCTTATTGATCAGGATGTAACAGTCTGCAGTGTCAGCAGGTCGGGTTCAGACGATGAGACTTCCCATAATTCCTCCGCTTTTATCTTTCACACAGTTTCCTCTGTTGAAGGCGGTGTTGATGCTTTTACTTTTATATAATTATTGCATGTTTGTAACATGAGTTTGTCTCTTAAATTCACCGCTAACTGCAGCTCTGTGTGTGTGTGTGTGTGTGTGTGTGTGTGTGTGTGTGTGTGTGTGTGTGTGTGTGTGTGTGTGTGTGTGTGTGTGTGTGTGTGTGTGTGTTTGATCTGCAGGTTGAGAGGAAGAAGCTCGAGAAGCAGATGGGCGATCTCGGTCTGGATATGGACGACAAGGACGAGGTAAGTTATTCTTCACAGTAGGGTACATGCTACTTTACTTATTATTATTATTATTGATCCATCACTGTGATCCAGGCAGAAATATCTCAGCAACTAGTCGATGGATCCCGACAGTGTTCAGTCCAGAGATCTGTGTTCACTAGAGCAGCGCACTAGTGTTCAGTGAGATAGAGTCATCTGATAGGTCTAAAAAACATCTTTAGATGAGATGACTGAGTGAGTGAAAATAAAGAAAGTGTTTATTTGATTCCTGTTGAAGAAACTTTGATGAGAATGACTTTATTTTGTTAATTTAGGCTGCAGAGTTTAAATTTTAAACATTTTCAGATGGTGGTGTGCCTCAAGATGTTTGAAAAAAGTGAACTTTGCCTCAAAAAAGGTTGAAAAACACTGAACTAGAGGATGAAACCTAACGACTTTGTTGATGCCATCATCGGATCAAAATCTCATTTGTCCAATACTTTGATATTTTGTCGTGTTCTTTCAACACTAAATGGTAAACAGACCGTACTTATATAGCACCTTTCTAGTCTTCTGACCACTCAGAGCTACCATACAAGATCCCAACCTGCCAATCAGAGGAAACTAACCATTCACACACTGGTGGTTCAGCCATCAGGAGTAGTTTAGGGTTAAGCGTCTTGCCCAAGGACACATTGACATGCGGACAGGAAGAGCCGGTAATTAGAGGACGACCCGCTCTACTTCCTGAGCCGCAGCCGCAAAAACTAACGACTTTCTCATCAGTCTCAGCTGTGCTTTGTGTTCAGTGTTAGCAACTGTTAGCACGCTAGCACACCTGAGCTAAAGACGATTAACATGGTAAATAACGTAACTGTCAGCATGTTTTTCAGCGTGGTCACCGTGTGCGTGTTTACTGTCGTCATCATCGAAAGCACGACAGAAACTTTTTAAATCCTCCAGTTGTGAAGTCTTTGATCACGTTTAACTCTTTTTTTCCTCTCGTTCTTTGCAGAGTCACTACGCTCAGCAGGCCCGCCGTTCCCGCAGCGTCACTAAGAAACGGAAACGCGAAGCTTCGGCGCCTCCGACCTCCAAAACACGCAGCCAGAGCGCCTCCCGTCCACCGCGGGACCAGTCCGGCCTGCGAGACCCGAAGGTACGTCACGCCGTCTTTAACCCTCCTCTGTTTATTTTTAAATCAAACTCAAGTTTTGAAGCAGATTTAAAGTTTGTGTGTTTTTATATAATAAACCTGAATAAACTGTTTTAGTTCATCAGTTTTATTTTATAAATAAGACAAACACAGATTTACTTGAACTTTCTTTTTACTGCAGTTTAGAAAGTTTAATTTTTTCTAATTACTGTTTTGTCTGAATGATGCTGAAGTCAGTTGATTGTTTTTTGGGTTTATTTCTTTGTCCTCAAAGATTATATTAACTGATATATAATATTAATCTCATGTTAAAAACAGTAAAGTCCTTCCAAATTAGTTTTTCAGACACTAAGGCAACTATTTTGATAATAGATTCATTTTTTTTTAGTCTATTTTTAAAGAAAACAGCCAAATTCTTTGATTTCAGCTCCTCAAATTTTTAGAATATTTTCTGCTTTATTTAATCTTCTTTGATTATAAACTGAACATTTTTGGGTTTCAACTGTTGTTCGGGACAAAAGTAGACGTCTAAAGGAAACTCACCTCGAGCTTTGGGAAACAGTGATTGATATTTTTCACTATTTTTGAACATTTTATAGACGAACGACCGACTGATGAATCAAGGAAACTGACAGAAATGATGACAATAATTGTTAGTTACAGTTAGTCTTGTCTTAAGTTGACAAGCTGTGACCTTACGTCCAACACACTGAGGTTAAAAATGTCCTGGTGTCTGTGAATGTTAACTGAAGCTGAAGACTCACAGCAGCGTCTCCTTTTTTTCTCCGTTTGTTCCTCAGATGGCAAAGAAAGCCAAGAAGATGATGAAGAACTCCCAGAAAGGAATGAACCGCCAAGGCAAGAAGGGAGAGTCCGACAGACACGTGTTCGACCTCAAACCTAAACATCTCCTGGCCGGAAAGAGGAAGTCTGGAACCACCGATCGCAGATAAAACTGCTTCCTCCTCTTCCTCTTCTTCTTCTTTACTGGACTCTTGTGACCTGGACGCTCTTTTCCAGAGATGAAAGGCTTCTGTGTGGAGATTTATGTCTTCACTCTATAGATTTCCTCAGCAGTAAAAACATTTTAACTGAGGAAACTGGTCATTTGGTATTTTTGTGACGTCGTCTTCGAGGACGGAGGCACCGTTCGAAACCATGAAGCTGCTGCAGGAATGCATCAGTTCATTTAAATAAGTAATAATAACAATAATAGTTTATATTGTATTGGTAGCTCCTATATAGAAAAAGACTCCCAGTTATGTATTTCATAAGTTTTCTCTTGGAATTAGGAGTCGATGAACTTCTTTGCCTTACAGCTTGTATCGATTAATGTTGGGTTAACTTTGGATAAAGTGATGATGATGATGATGATGATGATGCTTCCTTTACAATAAGGAGGGAACCACATACATAAATAAAAATACACCTGAACTCAACTGCAGCCTGTTTGGTTTCTTATCTCTCATACACCTCGATTATCACACTGAAACTTCACTAGAAAATAAAATAAAATAAAATAAAGCGTCTTGTGTAAAGTAAAGGTCGAGCAGAGGTGACCTGGAAGCAGTTACACCTGTAAAGTCACCGTGGTTGTCACGGTGATGTGTGATGTCACGCCTTTTCAGTGTTATCCTGGTGAGACGGTGGAGGTTAAGGTGAATGTTAGAGGTGAATTTTACCTTCAAACCAGATGGAAATGTAAGTCTGATAAAGGTTTAAATCTGTACATAACAACATTAAAGTTTTATTAGGTGACTTATAAGAATGGTTTTTTAAATATGAAATGTGAACAAACGTCCCTTTGTATGATGATGTTTTATCTTGAAAGGCTGAAGTCGACTGTTTTCACTTTACCTTCATATTATAGCTGTTTGATTATAGAAATGTTGGCTATGATCATTTTACTCTTGTAGTTCAGTTGTAGCTGCAAAGTTTGAGCTTTCACACCAGAAGAGCGAGCAGGTGAACTTGTGCACATGTTTAAAAAACAATTTAAATGTTTCCTCGCTTCTGTCAAGTTTACATACTGGATAAAACAGCCCCTCTTTAATACAGGATGTATTTTAATCATGAAGAAGTACCTGTGTTAAAGGGTGAAGACATGAAGGGGGTTACAAGTTTTCTCTCTGAAAAATGTAGCTCATTTAATCTGATTGTCATGAGGTTCCCATGACTTTGTGCAAACAGAGCGTCTGAACACACAAAATACATTTAAATCATTTCATTCTGGGTGTTTTATTAAACTTCTGTTCACCTGTGTTGTTCCCATATTAGAAATAAATGGGTGAGACTACAATTAGTGTATAAAATTGTCTTTTTTTGGAGAAGGATTTACATAGACTTACATTCATTTCCTGGAGACTTACATAACCTAACCCTAAACTTAACCACTGACCCAAAAACCAATGTTTTACTGAATGGGGACAGTGGTTTGAAGTCTGGTTTCTCTGTAAGAGACTTATATCACACACACACTTCACTCCTCTTCTTGGCTTCCAGATCAAAATAATCCATAAATTCTGCTTTTATACAATGAGAAGTTCAAAACTGGTAAAGTTCAAATGAGGTACAGAATGAGATACAACATGACATGATAATAAATGTGTTATTATGGATTATTAATCAGCTACAAAGGGGCGGGAACACAGTAAATTAACATGAAATGAACACAAAACTTTGTGATCATATGATGCTCGATTGTTAAATTATTTGATGATTTATTTTGATTTTATTTCCTGATTTTAATCCACTATGAAGATTTCAATATGCCGAATATAGAGGAAGCTGTGATTCTTGTGTAAAACCTGGTTGTGTAAAACGCTGGCATGTTGCAGTGACTTAAAAAAAAAAGAAAAAAAAGAAGAAGAAACATGCACTTTGAGGAGAGTTTGGTTCACGTCGGTTTCATTTCCAGATTTGGGCTTTTATTGCCAAAAACCTCGGGGCGGAATTGGCTTCGTTATCTATTCTCGCGTAGCGGAGGCGGTCAAATTTTTTTTCTAGGACGGCGAAGTCATGACCTGCCCAACTCTGCCTCTGATTGGCTAGCACTCGTTGCCTTCGTTGGTTGGGTTCGTTAGGTTTAAGCTCGAGGAGTATGATTGGTTAGAGCTAGGGTAGGAATATCAAGATGAGCCAATCAGAGGCAGAGTAGGGCGGGTTATGACTTCCCCGTCCTAGGAATTAAAAAAAAAAAAAGAAACTAGCGGAGCTCGTCAACTGTCAACACGGATTTCTGGACAAAACCAGCGTAGCCTTCGCACTCACTGGAGAAAATGATAGAAAGGACGACATTTCCTACGATATCCCGGAATAAAACCTTGTATTTGTAGACTTTCTGGTAAGTTGGATTCCATGTTTGGGCAGGTTGTCTTACCGTTAGCCGTTATTAGCATGATCGGTACCAGCAGCTAATAGGGGATAACGTTAGCTTTGCTTAGCTTATCTCGCTGTAACAAGGATAACATTGTCTGGGCTCCTTAATGTTGGCTTTCACTTTCAGCCAGGGAATTGTGTTCATTCTTATTTTTCTCTCCCTTCTCTGTGTTTTTCTGTGTGTGAAATGTACCGTAACACAATGTAGGCTGGACGGGTTTTTGTCATTTGCCCTCACATCCTCAGGTCACATCAGTCAGCAAGAGGAACTAACTGTAACGTTGAATACATTTACTCCCAATACTGTATTATTAGTGCAATTATGAGGCATTTATTCTTTATTTGATTATTTCCATTTGATGCTACTTTCTACTTTCTACTCCGCTACATTTATCTGACAGCTTCACTTACTTTTCACATGAAGATTTGACACAATGGATAATATAACAAGCTTTTAAAATACAACACATTGTTAAAGATGAAACCAGTTGTTTACAACCTTTTTAAGCTTTTGACATCCTACAAAAAGCAGTGTGTAGCCGGGGTCACATTTCACATGTCTATGAGTTGGTAACAACATTAAAATAAATGTTCAAATGATCAAATATTTCCACTAAAAATCACTTGGATGAATGAAAGCGAATGAAGCGACTGTCTATCAGATCTTTGTTTTTTCTTCTTTCCTCTCCCATTAATCATCTCACGACCCCTCACATTTATCTGCTGACCCTTTAGAGGGGGCCCTGATCCCTAGGTTGGGAACCACTGGACTAAACCAGCTATAAATGTATATAAACTAGCTCCACCTCCAGCAGCTACAACAGTAACATGCTGCTCTAACACTGATGCTTCAGTATTAATAATCTAATGATGTCATATATAATAATATATCAGTCACTACTTTTACTGCAACACTTTAACTACAGAAAGCTCATAATACTTATGTACTTTTGCTTAAACAGGATTTTAATGGAGTGTTTTTACATTGTTGAATACTTCTCCCACTTCTTCTTTAGTCGTGCGTTAACCGATGACGGAGGCGTCGATGTTCCTGTTGTGTTTTACAGGGAAAGCTAATGATAGAAAAACAGCAGATGATTCACATCATGTTTGTTTGGTTTTTTTTTAAGGATGAAGAGATGTTCTTCTTACTGTATGTCAGCTCAAGGGCACGAATATGAACACACGACAGCAGGAGCCAGGATTAAGTTGTCATTACTGTGATATGAGCATCTATAAACAATTAATCCCTCGTTCTCCTGCTGACGGTTCGTATAGATGTTGAAGAAATGACAATCATGAGTGACCTGACGCACATTTAAATAAGTTATAATGATACATGAAGACATAATAATAGATAATAACATTGTTTACAGCAGACCAGGTTTGTTGGAGCCTCATAAGTGTTGAATTGCTGCTCAAGTTATTGATGATTGAGGATGTTTAGGGTTGTTTTAATGTTATAAATCATCATAAACAAGTTAGTTACTCATATTAATGCTACAAAAATATAAACTTCTTCCTTCCTTTAAACTTTTTTCTTCCTTTAAATACAGTGATGATAATCAAATAAAGTCTTTTATCAAGTAAAAGCGCCAAACATTTACTCCTGTTTGTGAGAAATTGCACCTTTTTGTTATTTAATTAGAGATTAGATGATTAATAGATGAATTGAATAACAGAAAATTTATTATTTATTATTATTTTATTTGTTATAATTTATTATTAAGTCATTTCTTAAGCAAAAGTGTCAAAAAAGTCACTGTTTCTAACTTCTAAAATATGATATTTAGCTGTTTTTTAAAAGACTTATATGATTTATAGGATAGGATTATAGGATTTTTGTACTATTGTTCAGATAAACTATTTCAAGATGTCACATTATTGATACTTCTAAGTATTTTAAGATGGTTTCTTTGCCGTCTTAATTGTACAAATCCAACGTGCATTTTATCAGAGCAAAATTTTATTATTATTATTATAAAATATCAGCTGTTTTTTATTTTTTTATTTCTTCCTTCGTCCTCAAAGGTTGTTTTAAGACATATATAATATTAATCTGAGGTTAAAAACATGAATCCAAATGAGTGTTTGCAGATATTTAATATATTTAATATAGACTAGGTTCACATTTAACTTTAGAAAAAGGTGATTAACAATTAATTAACAATAAATATGAATGTTAGTTGCATCCTTAACTAACTTAATCTGCATCTTAAACAATTTTACAGTATTTTGATGAATCAGTAGCTCCAGAATATAACTGGCAGATTGATTAATAGTAAAAATGATGGTTTATTGCAGCCAGAATATAAATAAATGACCAGATGACGTTTGCTGTTACAGTAACGTGATGAACGTGACGTGATTTTGTTGCTTCGTAGTTCAACAGATGAAATATCAGAAGATAGTTTTCTGAGTTTTGTGATAAATTCAGTTTCAGCTTCGTCCTCTAACAATCAAAACTCTGGTGTGCGGACATCTTTCTGTTGTTTGTAGAAATAGGAAGAAGGAGAAGAAGAAGAGATTGTGTCATTACTGCTCACTTCTCAGTTTCTATCCCGGCGGGTCCCTGTTGCTTCACCTTCAGGCACCCAGTGGGAGTTTGTTGAGTCTTGGCAGACGTTCTTGTTTCACGCTCGTTCACTTCGTCATTTCACACATTCACACGTGGACGCTGCCAAGAGCGCCGACTGCCAAGCGCAACCGCCGTCGCCTTATGTTTTTTTTCCACAGACTGTATTTGTTGCGTGAAGCGTCAGAGCCCCCACCCTCCTCCTCCTCCTCCCCCTCCTCTGAGATTACATCCACCAGGATTTGTTCTCTTGACCCTTTAGTCACCCTTCATCCATCTGATTTTGTACTTTTCAGACTGCGGGTTACGTCAGGCCTCGAAGGAAGGAGGGAGGATGCCGGTGGAAAGCGGGAGCGGCGCCGCCGCCCGCCAGGCGAAGCAGAAGAGGAAATCTCACAGCCTGTCCATCCGCAGGACCAACAGCACCGAGCAGGAACGCTCCGGCCTGCAGAGAGACATGCTGGAGGGACAGGTGACGATCTACACCGTGCATATTAAACAAAAACACCAGAAGAAGGAGCGCAGATAAAGAATATCAGACGCACTCGTATCCCCAGCTGCTCTGTGAGCGTCAAACTGCACTCTTCTCCTGTCTGTCATCGTTAGCTTTGCTGTCAGCAGCCATAAGCACTCTAGTTGTAAGCCTAAGCCAATTAGGTGTTAATGCATCCGTTTAGAGGGCACATAGTGGTTTATATTGTTACTGGCTCGAGCGTGCCGCTGTTATATCATGATCGCTGTCAGGTTATTTTAACTTGCTGGTTAAAACAGATGGATTCAGAGAGATCTGGTGGTGCTCAAGGATCAGAGAAGCTAATAAAGATCTGAATTATTGAATTATTATTATTAGTTAAATGCAGTTAATTACCTGAAATGATGGTAAACCAAAAGGGAAAAAAGGATTGAGAGCCACATACAGTGTTTCCTCTAGACTGAGAGGTTTAGCCGGGTCGTCAGGTTAGGTGAACCTGGTGTTGCTAACAAGCTACAGCATTTATTAACTGACACTCTGTAGTCTGTGCTGTAAAAAAAAGACGAGACGAGACGAGAGAGAGCGAGCTAGAGAGTGAATGAAGAGAGGGAGCTCCGGTAGAGAGAGAGCCGGTGAATCAAAATAAATCAAAATAAAACGTTACTGTCTGATTGTTTCATAGCAGTTACATTGAGGAGGACGAATAAACACACCCACACCCCCCCCCACCCCCCATGCACACCTCTGCTTGCTTACAACCTTCAGTCTCCATGGCAACGGCACAGACGTTGACTCATGTTTGGAAAACAGCGCTGCTCGGAGGCTCCCAAACGCTATCGATTTACGAATTAATGAATGTTTGGCTCATTTTTGGCGTTTAAAAAACTTTTTTTTTTTGGAGCCTGGCGGTTGTTCTCGTTGTCCTGGCGACCCGCCACGCTTTTATTATTATTATTATCATTAGGGAAACAGTGACATAATTAAGAACAGGCTACAAGTATCCATCATCTCTGTGCTCTGCTCCACAGTTTATGAGTCTGTTACGCTGCCAAAATGATTAATTCTTACTTGTTTTTCTTGATATTTTAACAACTACAATTAATCATGAACAGAAGAAGACGTGTTAAATCATTGTTTTTACTCATAAATGACTTTCTCTCCTGTATTATCACTGTGATTTACAGAATAGTTGAACATGGATAGTGATACAGCTTCAGTGAAAGGAGCCGCTCATAACTGAACGTTATTATAAAAAAAAAAAAAAAAAAAGCAGTCTAATCCTTTCCTCATGACTTTCTGTGCTTTCACTCTGGTCCTTTATGGTTCCAGTCTTCTGATAATCTGGAATCCTTCATGAGGATGGAGGTAAGTTTTTAAGGTGTTTATCCCTCAGTGACGATAGTTCGACTCCCTCTAGAGATTTAGCCTCCAGTAGTTTAGGTTTAGGTGTAAATTAGGTTTGATTAGAGCTGAGACGAGGTGTTTTTTTAGCGAATTTTTAGCATATTTGCTCTGTTTTGAATCTGTGAATCCTTCCCCCTTTAAAAATGTGACGTTTTTGATGTTCCAGCAACAGAAAATTAGGGTTCAAACACACTTAAAATAGGTTTTGTGGACTCCCAGTAAGCTGTTGGTGGGAAAGTTAAGTCGTTTTAAGAGTTCGATGGTGAGAAAGTAGGAATTAAATGTTCACTTTTGAAACTGTAAACTAAGCATGACTCGTGTGTTTTCGCTGTAACTTCCTCCTCTGATTCTCACACCATATATTTCTGACCGTAGTTCATGAAAACATGTGACTCATCTCATATCGCCTCTTTTTTTTAATTTAATGTGAAGATTTAGGAGACCGCCTGGAAAAGCGCCGATCGATCGGGACGAGGAGCGCGAGCCTCCGGCGGCGGGCTCTCCTCGCTGCCGCTTGTCTCGTCTCGTCTTGTCTTGTCAGGAAGCGGGTCTGTTATGTTTCAGCAGCTACAGAGACGTTCAGGAGATCACGATCTGTTGTTTGTTGCGGTTAAACTCAAAAACACAAACGAGCTTTAGAGATGATTTATGTTTAACTGTAACCGGAGTCCATGTTTTATAAACCTTTATAATCATGATCTAAGCTCGGGCAACACGACCAAAAAAGGAAAATCTTGAATCTTGGAAGTTTGGGATCATCTCAGGACTTAAACACCACCTGCAGGCTGTCACTATTATACATAAAATACATATTACCCCAAACAGATATTGACTGTCTTAAACCAAATGTTTCAGCTGAGTAGAAAACGTCCAGTTTAATCATCAGTTTCAGCAGAGACAGAACAGAAAGATCGTCTCACTGATTCATCTGCTGCTGTTTGTGTTTCTTTACAAAACGACATCAGCCCGACGTCTGCAGGCCGCCGCTAAGCTAGCGTCAAACGCCCGCCGACGGATAGACAACACACCGAACCCAGCAGAATCTGGAAACCGTTCGGTCGACTCTCGGCGCTTTAACTCTCGTCTTCAAACACAAAGCGAGAGCTCAGATCAGCGTCGGAGTCTGTTAGTTCTTGTAGAGGCGACCTTTAGAGATAAACTGAGACGGCTCGCCACCTGAAGTCACGACAGTCCTGCAAACTGCAGCAGAAACAGTTTACAGGAACGTCATGACTCAAAGCAGCTAATGTAGCAGCTACAGTCTGTTACTTTTGAGCTAAAAATAACCTTTTTATGTGTATTATAATAACTCAAAAATTCAAATTAATCAAGTTATTTCTATAAGTTTCCCGTCCTTATCATTACCTGTAGTCATAAAGCACAAAAATATGAGAATAATGGGATGAAATTTCCCTTTTTTATAAACAAAAGAAGAAGAAATTTCATCCATCAGACCTTCAGTGTGTTTTAAATCTGCTGCCCATGTATGCAAAGCTTTATGCAGCATGCATCAGTCATTATGCACCCCCCCCTCCTCCTCTAAGCTTTTCCTCTCAGCCACGTCTTTCTTCTGTTGCGAGGAGCACAAACCTGAACGCTAACGACACACTTCACTTGACTTCTTTAGAAAATATTTTGCCACGAGCAGCATGAGAGAGAGAGAGAGAAAGAGAGAGAGAGTGAGAGAGCGAGAGCGAGAGCGAGAGAGCGTGCATCATGCAAAAGTCTCTGAACGCTGAGCAGTTTCATCATGAATGGGCAAAGCTTTAAGGACATATTGCCCACTTCCTGTTTGCGTCTCTGCTGCCAACTCTCTCACAGCCCAAGACTGTAATAAATGATGTGCTGTGGCATCGACTCGTTTACTGTTATAACCTACTTAAATGTGTTTTTATTAGTGTTAAGTGGTTAAAAGTGCATTTAAATAATGAAAAGTAATTATAAAAAGACAATTTGCAGTGTAAATACGACACAACTACGGCACATAATGAGCAACTTGAGTGAAAATCAATTCAAATTAATGTGCTTTTTTAAAAAATATGTCTTTTTTTTTAATGTAAATTTGTATAAACTGGAAACAGCAGGCCTTAGTTGGTCAGTACTCGTGTCCTGATCGAGTTTAAATCACATCACAGGTTAAACGTGGATTTTTAAAATAGGATATATGGAACAAATATATATTTTATATAATTAGTTTTTTACCCGTCATGAAATGTTACACAGTGGGACGCTGGAATTAAACTTTCTCCTGTTGGCTTGACGAAGCAAAAACTAAAATAAATCAAACTCAAAGACTCATTCAGGCTTTTTTTTTAGGCACCAAAATCTCTTATTGAGTCGTCTTATTTCTTTCCTCAAGTTTTTATTGCGTGATCGGAGATATGTTTTTGTCTTGTTTGTTCCAGTAACTTGTTTTCTATTGATGGTAAACTCGTATTGTGTGGAGACATAAAAAGGCTTTAACACGAGGATTTGTATGTTTTATATAATCAATACTTCTCATAATAACCGTGTCGGAGCTGTCGGTGCGTAACGTGTTGTGACTCATAGCGATGAACCTACAGAGAATCATCAGCGACTCTGCAGCTGCTCTCGGCTTTACGGAGCTTTATAGTTGAGTTTCAGGTCGTTGTTTAGCCGTCTGGCTGTTTCGGTTCACACTCAGCGGCTCACAGAGCGTCTCTGAAAAGCCGCTGTACTCCACCTGCTCAGTAAAGAGACACAGTTAGCTGCAGACCAGCTGATTATTGGACTCACAGTCACCAGGTGGACAGAAACACGACTCCACATGAATGATATGCTGGAAATAAGCAACTGTTTGCTGATAAGTTCAACATATCAACTTAAAAGTCAATGATGTGTCAATAAATGCAGGTTAAACTCGCTTCTATCCTGATGATATATAATAAATCAGCATATGTTTTATTTTGGAGATCAGTTTGTCTCCATCACCTCTCAGTAGTCGTTCCCAGTTCATCTACGTCTAAACCAACAGGCGTTAGATGTGAACTCCTGTCTCCTTCTTTCTAGTCTTCAGCTTCACCTTATTTCACGTTAATAAATCGGTAAACAAACACGCTACAGCCGGTCCTCTAGTCCTCTAGTCCTCCAGTCCTCAGTATCAGTGACCCCACACAGCTGAAGCACGTCTCCTCAGTGATGAACTCACATTTACAGCTAGTTTAATCCTCTTCTTCTCCTCCTTCTTCTTCTTCTTCTTCTTCTTCTTCTTCTTCTTCTCCTTCTCCTCCCCGCAGGACTCCAAGCTGCCTCTGTCTCTGAGGAGCAATCTGCTGGACCTGTTCAGTCAGATCGAGAGGGAGTTCGAGAACCTCTACATCGAAAACCTGGAACGTGAGTCGCGATGACGGCGTGCTGAAAGACGCTCGGGACTGTAATTGTTCAAGGAAAAACGATTAAGTTTTTTTCCATCCAGATTTCCTCAGCTAGTCTGGGCTTTTATTTTTTTTATTCTAGATCAGTGGTGCTCAAACCTTTTCACATCAAGGACCCCTAAACTGACACAAATTAGACCAGGGACCCCCATCTGATCAGATAAAATCACTTTTATTACAGAAAGTTTATGAAGCCTGTGTCCACAATAATCAAACATTCTGTAATTGTGTTGTTTATGGATGGATTTATAATGAAAATTAATTATTCCTCTGTTTGCTGGGGACCTCCTCATGGACCCTTAGGGGTTCTCCAGACCCCCTTAGAGACCACTGATCTAGAAGCTACAATAATAAGCTCTATAGCTGCAAAAATCAGGTGTTTTTCAGAGTAATTTCTTCTACATTTATGTCATTAAATTGTCATTAAAAGTTGTTTAAAGGGGCGACAAGTAGTTTTAACAGATTTTTCTTCCTTTCAGTCAAAAACATCTGATGTAACTGAACAGCTTTATTTATATTAATCAGCATCAAGGCTGCAGATTATTATTTTCATTACTGATTAATCAGCTGAATATTTTCTTGATTAAATGATTCATCGTTTTGTCCATTAAAATGTCAGAAAATAGTGAAACGTGCCCGTTATCACTTCTGAGATGTCTTATTTTATCTGATCAACGGTTTAAAATCTGAAGATGTTCAGTTAGTATCACGTTTGACACAGAAAAGCTTCAAATCAGAACATTTGAGAATTTGCACCCATAAACAAATTAAACTATTAAAATGAATAATTAATTAATAACAACTCATTTTCTGTTGATTGAGTCATCTCTAATAATCTAATCATTGCTATTAACTAATTAATTAAGGTATTTTTGAAATTATCCTCTCTGGTAGAAAGAGCTGAAACAATTAATCGATTGAGAGCAGCTGTTTTGATAATTACCTGATTATTATAGTTATTTTTTCTTCCTCATAAATATTTCAAGAACAAAAACATTAACTGGTTCCAGCTTCTCAGTTGTATTTTCATCTTTTCACTTATTGATATCGTGAATATAACTGAATATATTTGGGTTTTTGGACTGTTGGTCAGACAAAACGAGACATTTAAACGCTTTTGGGGAACGAAGTTGGACGTTTCCAATTATTTTATAACATTTCATGGAACACACAACTAATCTATGAAGAAAATAATCTACACACTAATCCATAGTGAAAATAATCATTAGTTGCAGCTCCACCTTCAGCCAGTTTGCACAAAGCTCGTTCTCTTCTATGTGAAGCCCTCATCGTTCAGTGAAATTACCTGCGCTGCTGTCGAGTCATTGAACGCATCGTCTGTTTGACTTTCAGTACGCAGAGAAATCGAGACGCTGAACGATCGTCTGGCTGCAGAAGGACAGACGTTCGAAGGGGCAGATTTAGCGAAAGGAGCACTCAAAACAAAAGGTGAGTCACACACAATGAGAGAGATTTGAATTTTCTTGGTGCAGTTTAGATACTTGAAGCAGCATTCAGAGAGTGAAAATATGTTTATATTAATGAGTTAATTCACCCAGATCGCTCCTTTTATCTCCTTCAGCGAGTCACAGCACGAGCCAGCTGTCACAAAAGCTAAAGACGACCTACAAGGCTTCAACAAGCAAAGTAAATATTACTTTTATTTTCTTTATTTTTTTTTGCCAGTTGGGGGAAAAAGTATAACTCTCCAGAAATGTGGAAACAAGTAGGGCTGTAGTCCACCGAAGAAAATCTTGGTCGACTGAAATCGTACATAATTTGGCCCAACGGTACGTTCAGTAAACGCTCACTAAACATTGAATACATTAATTACTTAAGTAGTTAATTAATAACGTTTTATTGATCTGCTTTCTAGCTACCAGTGCTCCCTCTCTCCATTCACTCGTAGCTGCTCTCGCTCTCTTTTTCTCTCGTCTTTTTTTAAAGTGAGAGTAACTTTACTTTTAACATCCTAGTAGGGAGGCCAGGCTGTGTTCACTTTGTCACTTCCTGTTATCCTGTGACAAATATCAGGATTTGAGAAAGATTTTTTTTTAAAAAAATGAATATATCCTGAATTTAGGCATTTCCCTGCTCCTCAAAAACTACCATATTTACAATAATGGCTGCTAAATATATGAAATCCTGCCATGATATTAGAAAAACAAGCCCTTTAGTAAATGTTTCTGTATGATTATATATATAAAAAAATGCATATTATTATATTGTATTTGATATTGTTATTTATTTATGTTTATATATTGTTATACAGATGTTGATCATCTGTCAGTGTTTTAGTTTTTTGTGCTGCTTTGGCAATATGGATATATGATCTGTCCTGCCAATAAAGTTTATTTGATTTGATTTAAAAAAAAAAAAAGAAAAAAAAGCGAGCTAGAGAGTGAATGAAGAGAGGGAGCACTGGTAGCGAGAAAGCCGGTGAATCAGATCAATAAAACGTTAGTTTCTGATTGTTTCACAGCGGTTAGAGCGCAAATAAACACGCTCACACCCCTCCCCCACACACACACACACACACACCTCTGATTAGCAGCGTCCGTTAGTTTGGGCGAGTCCAAAGTGGTGAAAACAGCGGGGGTGTTTTGAACACACACCTCCGTTGCTGTCCCCCCCCCGCCGCAGGAAATAATGGATTAATCCTGTAGTACTTTTCTCCTTATGAAAGTAACGAAGCGATTATTCGACCAATGAGACGAGAGACCAGGAGACTACAGCCCTATAAATAATAAACTGTTCTACATATGACTGGTTGCATGGTTTGCCTGCATGTGTGTGTGTGTGTGTGTATCAGTCGTTTTGCTGAAGATGCACCTGTTGACTTGTAACAGGGAAGGCAGAATACAAAAAAAGAAAAGGTTTTATTGGTAAGTCTTCTCCGGCTCTTCAGTCGAAGACAAACCGACTCCTGTGAATATTTTAAAGAAAAGAAACTGCTGTCTGTCTTTTCTTTTTTCTTTTCTTCTTCTTTTTCTTCCTTTTTCACTTTTTTTTTTTGCTCGTAGCCTCGTTCAAATTCTTGCCATGCCAGAGTAGGTGGATCCCGCAACTTCAGCAGAACCAGCTGGGAGTTGTGGGGCGGAGACTCATGGGTAACTTGTTGATTTCTCCCCCTTGTGTGCCAATATGCATGAACAGCCCAGCCAGGGGGTCGACACTCCCTCCCCAAGAGACTTGGTCATTCAAATGTAGGAGTTTTCAGCTTTTTTCTATCAGTTTCTGTGTGAGATAAAACAAAAAAAAAACCCAAACAAACATTTTCTCCGTTATCTCACTAACAGGCTTTTTTTTTTTTTTTTTAAGTTGCACCTCCTTGGTTTTTATTTATTTTTAGCTACTTGTTCACATAATGGTACACGATGGAGACATCTTTAACATGAAGCAGTTTTTCCTCCAGAATGCTTTTTCCTGCTTTGATTAATAATAATAATGATGATAATGATAAAAAAAAAGACTCAAGGTGGAAGAGCATTCGTCGGCTGCTTTTAGATCAACATCGCTCCACTGTGACAGAGTGTGCGGTCTGCAGGAAAGCTCCGCCGTATCAGATTTTGTGTCCTTTGTTGTTAAATTTATAAAAAAGCTGTAGAGCTGCAGCTAATCGATTATATCCGTCCGTAAAATGTCAGCAAACTGTGAAAAATGTCCATCCCAAGTTCTTGTTTTGTCTCATTACAGTCCAAAACCCAAATATAATCCGTTTATTATCATATAAACATATAAACAGAGCATGAAAACCAGGAAATATTCACATTTGGGAAGCTGGAACCAGTAAAATTTTGTCCTTTTAGCTCAAAAAAATTGCTTAAACAATTGAGAACATGAGACCGTTTTAGTTGAATCTATTAAATCTTAATTTCTGGTTTCACTCGCAGTAATTTGTCACATAGATTGGAGGTCCCCGACCTTTCTTTGCGCCACGGACCGGCCTTTGAGGTGCGGCGGATAAATGCAACAAACTAAAATGATGCAACCGGCATAAAAACTTTGGTGTTTTCTAAATATAATAATAATAAACCTGAATCTGGTTGCTGCATATTCTGCAGAGTGAGCTCGGTGCGAAGGAATCACCTGTCGTGATAAATCCATATTATTATAAGTAAGACTCCTCGTTTTATCTGTTAAACACAGGAAGTCGTAGTTTCTTCTTCCGTCTCCTCACTGGACCTTTTCCCTTCACTAAGAAGCTTTCCACAGACGTTTGTTTTTTTTACTCATTTTCCGAGCTTGTGTGTTCAATTTTAGCTTTAACGTGTCACGTGACTGAGATGAGCGTTAAGAATAAACCATAGATGGATGTAATGGAGATAATCTGGTCATTTTTCAAAATAAAACATCATCTAAACTTAGATAAAGAAAAAAAAGAAAAGGTTATTTATTCTTTCTGTGCGGCCCGGTACCGGTCCGCGGCCCGGAGGTTGGGGACCACTGACACAGAGTATAGCAGGACTGCAATTTAGGATTATTTTCATTATTGATTAATCTATTGATCATTTTCTGGATAAATAAAAGATGCCATCACAATTTCTTAAAGCTTAAAATAATGTTTTTTTTCTGACTAACAGTTTAAAGAAATATATTTTCCTAATTAAGAAGCATTTCTGCTAAAAATTAAATGATTGATCGATCAGAATAGTTGCCAATAAATAATCTGATTAGCTTTCAGATAGAAGTTGTAATAAAACTAGAAATAACATCATCTAAGCACTCCGGTGCTGCAGTTTCACATTAAACCTTCAAACTAAATTAGTTTTCACAAATTTCTTTATTTCATAATCCTCCTCAGATGAAACGAGCAAAATCTGGACGCGGCGACGGCAGACTGCACACTGGCGCTCGCTGCAGAGCTTTAACTGCTGGTTGCATTTAGTTTTCGCTGCTCGGCCAGTTTTTTCCTTCAAGCTTTATTTTTGCGGGCGCTTTTGCGTTAAACCTTAAACCTCCCCCAGCTCCCCCTGTTTGGTGCTGCTCTGGATTCATCATCATCACCCTCCTCCTCTTCATCCTCTGTTCACTGGTTATTTTTATATCTTCAGTGTCAGTTTTGTCTCTTTTGAATGAGATGCTTGTTTCTTCTTCTTCGTGTAGCCTGAGGTTGGTTTCTCAGATGAATGACGTCGTTCTTTATGCTGTCGTGCTTCCTTTCAGTTGGAACTTATTTAGCGGCCTGTGCCCAAAACGAACCCAGAGTCCAGTTTGTATCATCCCCATCTTTAATGTAAACATCTCCACCAAACCTTCACCTGACTGATAATAATTACTGATAAAAACTGATCATAACTCAGTATTTTATTTATTTATTATTTACCCCCCTCTCTCTCTGTTCTCCTCCTTCTGTATTTTTCTTTCTTGCATTTACAGTAACCCTGTGTGATAAATAAACACACAGCACTGATACTTAATGTCTGCATACCAGATCTGGGTCAGCTGGTTGTTGACGGTGTTTGTTTTAAAGCACTTTTTGGGTTCTTCTGCAGCCTTCAAGCGCTCAAATGAAACAAATACCAGTAAAGATTTTTTTTTTGGACCTCTTGAACCCAGGACTGATATAAATAACGCTGCTGTCAGTCAAGCTTCTTAGCTCCTGGCGTACTTTACAAGGACCCCGCTGAGCAGCTCCTCAGTGATCCTCAATCCTGCTGACTCGCTTTTTCCTCCCTTTTTTATCAGACCGGGGTTCCTGCACAGGTCCAGAAAAACCTCTGGAAAAATTAAAACAAGATCGTTTCCATCTTTTAAAAGGATCGGGAAATGAGCGTATTTTTTATTTGACATAATGAGATACGGTTAATGACGAGCTCACATCAAACGATCTGGATGACTGGATTTCAGTTTGACGTTGGAAATTCGTCTCCAAACGGTGAAATGGTTTGAAAAGTCGTTTGGTTTAAGGCCGACATTAGCTGAAAAAGCCGTTACAAGAGCTACAAAAGTCCATGTTTATGGATTTTTATTGAATAGTGACATAAAAAGTCGCTGATTTGGCTCAAAGAGTGAATAAAAACACATCATTTTAACCAAATAAACCTTTCAATTTGATATATAAACACGTGTAGGAACCCTGTTAGATTCATGACGCTCAGTTTTCTAGTCCCTCTCTGTTAACATGAACTCTGTGTCGCTGTCAGATTGTGTCCAGTTTCAAAGCGACCACGTCCAGAGCGGTGTGCCAGCTGGTCAGGGAGTACGTCGGCCACAGAGACGGCATCTGGGACCTGAGCGTCACCAGGACGCAGCCCGTGGTGCTCGGCACGGCGTCTGCAGGTACGCCGTCTCCGTCTCATTCTGCACTCTCTTGTCTTTATTCTCTACTTTCTCTCTATGCTGAAGGATGATATTTATCTTCTTCTTTCTTTAATTAGACGCCAGTGTTCTTGGTTTCTTTTCTTCTCTCTTTCTGTTTTTCTGCTTTCAGCATAGTTTGAAAATTCTCAGATGAAATATTACGACTAAATCTCTTGTTTTTTTTTCCATAACGTGCTCCAACAGACCACACCGCTATGCTGTGGAGCATCGAGACGGGGAAATGCCTCCTCAAATATCTGGGTCATCAAGGATCAGGTAGAGTCAGAAATATAAAAATATAATAAAAAAAAAAACAACAAACATCTGATGGAACTGAAAACCTGTAATCTGATGATACGTGTGTGTTTCTCTGTTTACAGTCAACTCCATCAAGTTTCACCCCACTGAACAGATGGCGCTAACAGGTAAACATCCAAAACTAAACATCCAAGCCATCCATCCGTCTTCTGTTCAAACGTTTTATGTATTTATTATAATTGTTTTAAAGTGTTAGTTTTAACTTGAAGGTGCTTTACATTCATTATAAAAGGTATTAAAACAGAATATAAAAGCAAGACAAGTAAAAAGACATAAAAACAATTAAAAAGCGTTACATTTGGAAATATAAAGAAGCTAAAAAGGAAATAAGACAGATAGAAGAAGAGAATAAAAGTAATAGTGCAGCGTAAAATGTGGTTTAATGAAAGGCAGCAGCTGTGATTTAAAAGAACTGAGAGTCGCAGCAGACCTGCAGTTTTCTGGGAGTTTGTTCCAGATATGTGGAGCATAAAAACTGAAAGCTGCTTCTCCATGTTTAGTTCTGACTCTGAGGACAGAAAGCAAAAACCTGATCCCAGACCACCTGAGAGGTCTAGATGGTTTGTAAAGTAGCAGCAGATCAGATTCTGGTTTGTTATGCTAGCAGCGGCTAACGTAGCCTCCAGCTGAGATGAGGAGTGGGCTGCGGAGGTCCTTCTAACTCCACACCCTCTGATTTTTTTTATTTTAAAACTTGTAGTCGACTCACTTGAGGCGATTTTCAGCTTCTTTTGGAGACACAAAAGGCTTTATACAACTTTTTCTGGACTCTCCAACACATTTAAACAGATTCTAGTTTGTGAAGTTTGTGGACGTTGTGTCTGACACTCTCTGCTCTGAACCCTCCTCAGCCTCTGGAGACCAGACGGCCCACATCTGGAGATACATGGTGCAGCTGCCGACCCCGCAGCCTGTCGCCGACATCAGCGTGAGCGTCCGAATCCTTAAAAACCTGTTGTGTGTGTGTGTTTTGTTTCTGTCGCTGCTGGTTTTAGTCTCTGACGTCTCTGTTTGGTTTTCGCAGCAAACCCCCTGCGAAGACGACGTGGACTTTTCCGACAAAGACGAGGCGGACGGCGAGGTCGACGGCCCGAACGACTGCCCTTCTATCCGCGTGGCGACCACCACGCTGCGCAGCCATCAGGGCGTGGTGATCGCCGCCGATTGGCTGGTGGGGGGTAAACAGGTGGTGACGGCGTCCTGGGACAGAGCCGCCAACCTGTACGACGTGGAAACCTCCGAGCTGGTCCACTCGCTCACTGGTAGGACGCTCTCACACACATTTGAAGTTCATTATGTGACATTTTATTTATGATTATCATCGTTATCGTCATCTTCTCAGCTTCTATAATCTTTTTATGACATAAAAGTGGTCAAATTCATTATTATAGACACACAGAAACATTTACTACAGAGCTTATTTCTCTCTGATTATCACAAGACTTCATATATTTTGTGTGTGTGTGTGTGTGTGTGTGTGTGTGTGTGTGTGTGTGTGTGTGTGTGTGTGTGTGTCCAGGCCATGACCAGGAGCTGACCCACTGCTGCACGCACCCGACCCAGCGACTGGTGGTCACCTCGTCCAGAGACACCACCTTCAGACTTTGGGACTTCAGAGACCCGTCCATCCACTCCGTCAACGTTTTCCAGGGACACACAGAGTCAGTCTGAGACACACACACACACACACACACACACACACACACACACACACACACACACACACAAAATACAAACGAAATACAAACAAACCGCTATATCACATCAAGTCAGTTGTATTTATTAAAATAATGTATTTATTTAATTATCACAAATCACAAACTCGCCTCCAGGTGCTTCATAATCTGTACAGCGATACAACATCCTCTCTCTTTAGATCCCTTTGGATTAAGGAAAAAGTCCCTGAAAACTCTTTAACGAGGGAAAAATGGAAGAAAAAACTTGAAGAAGAGCAACAGAGGAAGGACAGGAATAGATATTGTGTGTACAGAATAGACCGAGACGCACAAAAATCTCTTTAATTCATCCTTATTATTAGGCTTTAGTTGTAACAGATGCACAAAAGAAACTTTTGCAATGAAAGCAATCAAACATAAAACCAGAACATGATCTTCAGCTGAAGAAGTATTGATTGAGTCACCAAAACAAACAGAAACATTAATATCAAGTAGAATTAAAACATCTGAATCATGAAAAACAAATAATTTAACAACATGTTCGGCTGTTTTATCTTTAGTCTAATTAAAAAAAAAAAACAACTTTTCTTTTTTGTCTTTTCCAGCACGGTGACGTCTGCCGTGTTCACGGTGGGAGACAACGTCGTGTCCGGGAGCGACGATCGCACCGTTAAAGTGTGGGACCTGAAGAACATGAGGTCGCCCATAGCAACCATCCGCACCGACTCCGCCGTCAACAGGTCTGACAGCGACAGTGATGAACAACACGCACCAAATCTACTAAACTCTTTTAAAAATCTAAAATCTTTATATTTCTGTGTTATTGTTATAATCATAATTAATATTGTGTCTGTAATAGTTTGAATAAATACCATGTACTGTATTTAACTCTGACTTCTTTCGCATCGTCATACTGTTTTTTTTGGGTTTTTTTGCAGGATCAGCGTCTCGGTGAACCAGAAAATCATCGCTCTTCCTCACGACAATCGGCAGGTCCGGCTGTTCGACATGTCCGGGGTGCGACTGGCTCGACTCCCACGAAGCAACAGACAGGTCAGTCAGCGGAGGAGCGGAGGCCTCTGATTGGCCCTTCACAACTTCCATATATATATATATATGTATATATATATATATATATATATGAGATTTACCATGTGAAACTATTTATTTACTCCAGCTGGTGGAAGAAGTATTGAGATCTTTTCTTAAGCAAAAGTTACAATAAAACTGATAAAAGCAGAATTATTACCAGCAAAATGCATTAAAGTATCAAAAGTACTTTCTATGGAAAAATGGCATCTTAAGAGTGTCAGAATGTTATTTTATTTTAATGTTTAATATTTACATCTAAGCAGAATTTGATGCTGTCAAAGTATCTTAAACTATTTTTTATAACTTAATGTGCTGTTTGGTAGTTCAGTCTTTAACAACACATCATATTTTTAAGATATATTTTACACAGGAAGTCACATCAGGAACTAAAACTCCTAAATAAATGCAGTTGAGTAAAGTGGTAGTTCGATGTTTCCCTCTGAAACTTAAAGCATAAAATGGAAATAATGAAGTACAGTAAAACTATATAGAGTTGGGTTAGGGTTAGGGTAACCAATGGCAACCAATTTACTTTCCTCCATAATCTATATAATTTTTATATAACTGACGATGAGAGAGTCTGATGCGACCTCTGCCTGACGTTTGTTGGTTGTGGTTTCAGGGTCACCGTCGGATGGTGTGCTGCTCCGCCTGGTGTGAGGACAACACCTCCTGCAACCTGTTCACCTGCGGCTTCGACCGGCAGGCCATCGGCTGGAACATCAACATCCCGGCGCTGCTGCAGGAGAAATGACCTCCGCCTGCGACCGTCACCTCACAGGAGTGACGCTCCACCCAAAGTTTTTTTTTTTTTTTTTTTAATCAAACACTCGTCGTCTGTAGGCTTCAAAAGGCGCCTGTTGTTTTTAAGCGACGTCTCCGATAACAGCCGTCTTCTGAGCCTACAGGAGGTCAGGAAGTGTTTGATCCGGCCCGAGGAACGAGGCGGGAAAACGACTCGTGCACGCCGCCTGTCACGCTCTCTTAACTCACCAACCGCCAATATAAACAACCTGTGTGCCACCGATTGAAAAAAAAGCACAGAGACATAACAAGGGAGGTTCCTCTTCTTCTTCTTCTTCTTCTTCTTCTTAAGCACATATCTGCTCGATGCTGATTTAAGCTACAGTAAATCTAATCTGCGCCACTAACAGCAGATAAAAGTGGCGATCTGATGCTTTAAAAGGAAAAATCCACTAGTTTTATATATAATTATATAGTTATAATTGTTTTTCTTTTAGTGTTCAGTGCGTTTCAGGAGTCGGATTCTTTCTGGACCTCTTTCTTTAAATAACCTCACAGTTTGGGCTCGAAATTGATCATCTGTTCGTCTTCCATGACGGATTTATTTCAGTGTGATTGATTAACATTTCTGCAAAAATCACTGTTGATGCTTAAAAAAAACAAAAACATCTGGATCCCTGAACGTTTTCAGCTTTGAGTAATGTCACAAAGAGACAGACTCTGTTTTATTTGGCCAGTTATCTATTTAGGACAGCTGTTTTTCTTTTCTTTTTTTTTAAAAAAAGTAGTTTTTTAAAGTGGATTTTTCCTCTCGAGTTTTATTCCAAAATGTTTTGTTTGGCATCTGATATTCATAGTTTGACATCTTACGACACACGTTCGTTACTAACAAACAAAGAAGTGTGTGTAAAGCTCATGAGACAGGTGACTCCTTCACTTTAAAGCCGACTAATGTTTATATAAGTTAATATTTATAGATTATATTAGATTTTAAGAGTAGTTTTGTTTGGTCGGATGACAGATTCTCACATTTTGGAATGAAACTCCGCTCTTGTACGGAGGTTCGGGAGTGTCTATGTGATACTGAGATGCACCTTTTTAAAACAAAAAAAAAAAATTACCAATAGCTGTTACAATTTTTGTTTTGTTGTTGCTTTTTTTTTTTTTTTAGAAAAAAAACAAACAAACAAAAAAAACAAAAAAGCATTTGCAGCTTCTGTAAATAGTCGTCACAGCGAGGCTGAAGAAACTGTACTCTGCTGAGCGTGTTCGGTCCTCGCCAGGCGCGTGTCATCATTTCCTGTTGTGGCAGTGATGCTGGTTTCTCTCCTGTGTGGATACCGCCAGCATAACGTTAACCCCTGAAACCCCTGAAACCCTGAAAACAGGACTTTCATACTAACGATCAGGATCCTGGACGACATTTTCAACCTCACAGGCGTTCAGAAAAATGGTTTACGGTTTAAAATGCAAACTTACCGGAGGGAAACAAATCTTTTAAAGATTCCTGGTGGGTAGAAAGTAGCAAAAAAAAAAACATGATTTAAATTTGCAAAATCTAATTTTTAGAGCTACATGTGTACAGTCTGATTCAACATATGTGATTGTAACCTACTAACAAAATCAATGTAAAGACTTTTAAATATTAAATAATCAATCTCAAGTTATTTTCCAGAGTTTTTAAGTCAAAGGAAATTTAAAGAACCAGTTTAAACTTTGATCTGAACACCAGTAAACACATTTATGTGTCGCGGTATAAATTCAAACCACTGAGGAGTCTGAAGGAAAGAAATCTGGGCACCAAGTTTGATTTTTTTTTTACATGATTTGTAAATAAATGAAAGCACTCTGTCTTGTATTTTCCGTGAGAAATGTTCAGGTTCTGTTCTGCTATCCTGGACTCGGGATACGTCGTATGATTGGCGGTCTGTTTATCAGAGCCGCTACGTCGTCTGATGACTCAAACTCCTCCCAACCGGTCGCAGCGTTGCGGTTTCTCTCGGCGAAGCTTCCTGAGTCTTCGAGCTACTGAATTTAAAACCCGGTTTTTAGCGGCCCTGCTTCTCACCGGCGTGGAAGTGAACACGTTGGTCGTTGTTTGTTATTATCAGGAACATGAGGAGGTAAGACAGGACAGGAAATAGCGATTTCAGTGTTTGTGTAACTGCTCCGAGTGAAACGTTTCGTCTCCAACACCTGTTTTAAAATGGTTGTGATGCAGGGCTGGAGTTTTACAGTATATATGTGATACTAACTTATAGTGCTGTATCGGTTTCAAAGGACTAAACGGACCTTTAGTTGCCCCTTTTTGACCTTCTTCTCTGGACGTAATACTTTCTAAGAGCCGTCAAACACAAGCAAGCGATGGTTATCAATACCTAGACTAGGCGGGAAATCCCTGGAGACGAGAGCTGGAGTATCAATGTTAAAGTTAAGATGTCGATTTCATTTATGGTGCTCCTTTTTTTTTGTTTGTTTTATTCTAATTAGCAAGTCGAGTCGTTCAAATTGACAAATAGCAGCTACGTGTTGCTGAAAATCTGAAGGACAGAGTTTTCATCAGCTAAATTTATAAAGGGGTGGCAAAAATGACAGTAAAAGGAAGAAAGTAGCTGCTATTTATGGATTTTAATGACTCGCTAAATAGAAATAAAATTAAATGGTGCACTTTAAAAGACTACAATTGTAAGTAAACGTTTTTTACACAGGAGGTGAGAGGAAGTAGTGAAAAATCTTTTTTTCTTAAAGTTCTTAGTGGTTTTCAGACATAAATTAATTTATTGGTTGTAAAAGTAAGAAAAAAAAACGTTTAGTGCTCAAATTTAAAGCCTCTAATTTTCATTTGTCTCATTTGTTTGTCTACAAAACATCAAAATAATTCAAAAGATGCTACAGTCGCATTAAAAATAAATAAAGTAGCTGAATCCAGAAACATTAAACACACTGGTCACGGAGATGTTTTTGGTGCTTCAGTGAAAACTGGACCAAAACTCCCATCAAGTCCTTTCAAAGTAAAAGAAAGAATCAGAGGGAGTCGTGTTCTCGTTTCAAGTTTTATTTTGGCAGATATCTAGATGATGAAACGCCGTGTTCTGTGGAGAAAAGCAGGAAAACTCACTCCATCATGTAATGAAATCATTCAATAATAATAATAAAAAGAGATTAATTCAAAACAAACATTGAAGAGCTGGTGTTTGAAATATCTCAACTGATGCTTGTCGTACCAAAACTGAACATGATTGTAAAAAAACAAACAAAAAAAACAAACAACCCCTCTTTTGTAGTCGATCGCGTTGCCCTTTAGTCACGAGTGTTGAGACGTTGTCAGTGTCATATCTTTATCTGTCATGGTACTTTGAAAAACGAGTGAAATCTCCAAAAACGAGTGTCGTGATGCGTTCAATGTCACCTGCTTTGCTTCCCCCCCACTGCCACTAAACACTGTTAGCCAAAGCTGCGTTCAAGTGAAACAGGACGTAATGAATGAATGTGTGTGTGTGAATGTCTGTTGGTGACACAAATCTAAAAAAAAAAATAAAAAAAAAAAGGCTCCGTTGCCAAGGCGACCGCCGCACAACCGTCGCGCACGTGTTACAGCCGTTACTCGAACGAACAAGCGCAGCTCGTTACAAACGGATCGTTTCTTTTTTAAGATAAGTTTAGCTTTAGATCTGCGGAGCTTTTCACTGGTTTCATAACAAAAGAGTTCAAACAAACAAACAAACGCATCGACATGACGGACATTTTTCTCCCTACGGCGGGTAAATAAACAGCCGCAGTTTGTTTCTACGTGTGTGTGTGTGTGTGTGTGTGTGTGTGTGTATTTGGTAACACTTTCCAGCTGCCTTTAGTTTGGTATTTCTAACAATATCACATCTCAGAAATCATTTAAAACCACATAAACTGATTACAGTACTTGTTATAAAAGGCGAGTGTGTGAAGTGTTCACCATCTTCTTACTTTAAAACGTTTGTATCATATAAATTGTAATATATATATATATAAATATTAAAAAAAGCAGCCTGTTTGGCTGTTTAGTGTGTTTCAGCTGCAGCAGTTTTATTAGCCTTTATAACTTGATGACATTTAATTTGTTTTTATTTTTGTGTAAAATCATTTTTATCGCTTCATGACGGATGATGTTAGTTCATCTGTCAAAGGTTTTTACATTCACATTAAACTCAGATGATTTTCTCAGTTATACCAGGGATGAATGTTATAATGTCTTTTTTTGTTTGTCTCTCAGTGGTCAAATATCAGAAAAACGCTACTGCAGACTACATTTTCCTGATAATTAACTAAAAGTACCCCACGTTAGCTTTAAAAATAGGATTTTTTTTCTATTTATATTTGTATTCAGCTGTGAATTTTGGAAAAACACTATAAAAATTTATAGACTTTGTTTCTACTCGCCAAAAGTCCTGAAAAAGCATCACTGAGCATTTTATTTTTTAAGAAACAGGAGCAGATCAGCAACATGTATATATGCTCTGAGTTTCACAACAGGAAACATTCCCATCATCCCTGGTGTAAGTGACAAAACATTTAGTGTGTTAGTGTGAAGAACATTTAAAGCTGTGTGTGTGTGAGTGTGTGTGAACGTTTGATCTCCAGTTTATCCAATAAGAATAGTAATAATAAAGTTTTCACTGCACTCGACTGCATTTTCTACCAAACACTGAGCCATTCTGTTCACCTGTTTTTAACTGAATGTTGAGTCACACGCCGTTCACACTTTTAAAATCACACACACACAAAAAAAAGCAAAACGCAGATCACGTCGTCACTGAGCATCGGCCATCTTTAAACCGCCACCGCCGTCGTGAAAGCCTTTGTAAAACTGTGACTCCTTGGTGTTAACAAGTGTTTTTATGTGATCGATGAAGTGGTTTGATGTAGGACGACAAACACCACAGCTCAAAAAAAATAAAGAAAAAAGAAAAGATGTAAACCTGTTGGATCGACTCGACCGCAGTTTTTGTGGATTATAGTTGTGTGATGAGAAACGAGCATCTGCTTGTGACATCAAAATAAAACATTTGTGCTGTTTGAACTTTTTCTACTTGAGTGTTTCTTTTATTTACTGTTTATTAAAGCTGCAACGATCACTCTATTGACAGAAAAACAATATTTTTTAGTGATATTTTATTTAAAAAACAAAAAAAGTTGTTTTCAGCTTCTCAAATGTGATGATTTTTGCTTTTCTTTGTGTGTGGATTGTATTTAAGAAGGTAAATATTAAGTATTTTTCAGAATTTTCTGACAACAGTTAATCAAGAAAATAATTTGGTAGATTAATTAATGATGAAAGTAATTGTTAGTTGCAGTTCCAGTGTGTATTACTGTCTTTGATAAGGAATAAACTGACTGTTCATTTCCTGCACAGAGCTACAAGACAAATTAAATGACAAACTGGTGAAGAAAGTGGAACATTTAGCTGCTAAAAAGACAAACTTGATCAGTTAAATTCAAACACGACCACTAAATATTGATCTGTGTGTGTCTTCTGGTGCTGGATGAATTTTCCGTTTACCTCAAAATAACTGAATACAAAACCCTGAATCAATCATTACAGCTTTCAGCAGCAGCAATCCAAACATGATCTTAATTAATTTGGTTTAAAGTTAATTTCAGTAGAAGATGAAATTATGAGGACAGTCTGGTTGGTGGTTATCAATCAATCACTCTACATGTAACTCAACTGTTCAAGTCTGTCTTAAAACAACAGATAGGAGCCTAAATGAACATTAAAACGTCATAAAGCACTTATAATGTTTTAAATATTTACTTTTAAATACATTTTTTGCACAAGAGGAACGATTACAACCAGAAAAAAACATGTTTTAATGTTTATTTGGGCTCCTGACTGTTGTTTTAAGACACTTGAACAATCGTGAACCCGTCTTTTCGATCTCATGTACGGGATCCACATGATTTTGATGTGATGCAGGACGCACAAAACTCACAAACTAACACAAATAATTTATTTCCAATGATAAAAATAGTATCATGACCAATATAGACTACATACATTCTGCATACCTAATAGTAGAAATGCACGTACCATTCAACACTGGTGGCTTTCATTAGAAGGCCTCTTTACATTCTCTTACCTTTAGAAAACGTCTCTTGAAACAAACACACAAGAATAATAACACACATTTCTGGGAAATAAAAGCCTTTGGGATAGTTGTAATTCATTATTTAAAGAAATAAAGGAAAAAAAACACTCAATAAAACACATTATAAACACATTTCTCTCATTCGTAAAAGCCTGCACTTCACATTTTGTAAAGCACACATCCTCCCTCTAGATGGCGGTGTGCTCTCACACTGCTGAGCCTCGTCTGCAACGAGCATGAGAGTGAAAAACTTAAAGAGGGTTTCTAACAAACAGGAGACACATACAGTTACATCAAATGTGCAGCAATGAAACAGGAGATTTACACATTTTCTTAAAGACAAAACATAAAAAAAACTAACAAAGAATTAAAGTAAAATGGGAATTTTTAAGGTCAGCAGTAAAGGAAATTAGAAACTACAGTCATATGTGTGTGTGTTGGTCACATTGTGGGGACTCACCTTCCATTTAGGGAAAAAAAACGGGCGCCCGATTCAATTTCAGGGCTCAGGCTTGTTGTTTTTGGTTAACAGGTTGGGGTTTGGTGTGTAGTGGTTATGGTTAAGATCCAAGTCAAGTCAACATCCTCCTAAATAACAATACGGTACATTAGGCTTCATTTACACCTGACGTTAACATGTGATCTGTATCTGAGAGGGCCTGAATTTAGTGACCATAACGACTCAGTATTTCAAGCTTTCAGTTGGAGCATCTATCAGCAGTCGGTGGCACTTTAAGATGCTTCCACGTTGGCTTCAGCCTCAAGCTGTGCATCAGCACATATCGAGATGTAGCTGACATTACAGGGGAAATTTCCTCGTCACTTTCTTCAAACTTCCAGCTGACTGAATGTGTTGGGTGCACTCCACAAGAGGCAAAATACATAAATCAAGAGCATAAATTAGTTTTTTTTCCCCCCTCTGTGGACATCTAACTCTGCCTCTTCTTGTTAGCTTAAACAAGCCTGACTAAAGCTACAAGTAGCAGCAGTAGGCAGCTAGTCTTCCCTCAAAGAATATGAATGTCATACGTTTGTAGCATTGCGTCCCTCGACTTGTAACATGTCTACTGAGATCATGATTGAGATAACACATCTGATTAGGTGTGAACACAAAGATCTATTGATTGGATGTCGTTATCCAGATACAAATCACCTGTTAACACTGTTAGTATGAATTTTATCTAATCCTGTGTGCCTTACTGAGTTTAGGTGCTTACAGAAGTATCTGAGGGCCTGCAGGTCACTCGAGGTAATAGGTCAGGAATCTTTGTGGGGTCTTTTAGGGATAAACGATGAGCCCAAGGTTAAAGGTGAATGTTTTCCAGATGTTGTGAGGAATGATATATTGACAAGGTATCGGTCAATCACCTGACTGGGACTCCGAGGAATGACAGCACAAGGAGAACCTATGTTATACATGTGATAAGATCCAGATGTGTAACGCTATATAAGCTACGCACCGACAGGTTTGGACATGGAATGGACCCGATGATCATCGTATCATAAAGTCTTCAAAATAAGAACTTCAACATCTCTTCCTTTGCAAGATACACCATCACACATCAATCCTTTCAGATATGTGTCTTTAGTGTCTGTGAGGACCACACAAACACTGACCAAGGTGAGGACAGTTTTGACCAGTCCAACTCCTACACACGCAAAATAAAATAGGATGGATGGATGGATGGATGGATCTAACTGGGTTATTTTGGGGTATCTAATGGTATTCACATTGGAGAAACAAAAACAACCCCTGACCCTCCGTTTGTTAGAACATTACAGGTGTCCCAGATGTCTTCATATGTCTGTTTTGGTGTAAGAAAAGAACCAGAAAACCTCCCGATATCTTGACGGAGTACAGTCTAATCCCAATGTACGGCGTATTTTTTGGTGTAATGATGTAACGTCAGTAATGGTCATACTGTACCCTTAATAATAATATATATCCCTTATTATCTTAATAATACTTACAGTATAAACTCTCTTTAAATTTTCCTCCCAAAACATCAGATTTGTACTCAGGCCATAAATAAAACCAGATGCAGTGTGTAACTTTTTTAACTGGCTGAATCAATTATTGTATTTTGAAATCTTTGCAGTTATTCTTTCACAGTTTTGTTGATACTTAATGTAGCTCTTGTGTCCAGGTGGTAGATTATTGGTAAATTGGTTGCTTGTAATTACAGTCTGTATGATATGAGAGTAGTGCTCAACCTCAGGTTTAAACGTCCTGCTTTAGCTAGGAAGCTGTTTCTTTGCAAGCTCATCGTTAGCTTAGCCTTAATCACAAGTTAAATTTTTACTCAAACACTGTATGTTGCTTTGTTGAACATCCAGAAACAGAAATATTCTCAATGTTTGTTACTCCAATGAGCTTGAAGCAGCTATGTGGTTGTTAAACTTTAAGCTAGCTACAGCTTTTATGCTACTTAAGCTAGCTACGCACTACGACGTCTACTCCAGATTTCGCCAGAATTTGATTTATGCTCTGTGCTTGTTTGCATAATAAAGATTTTTAACTTAATTTCTGCTCTCCGTTCTCACAACCCATAACCCTCCATGTTCAGCCTTTAACACACACACACACACCCGTTCACACACTGACGTCGAAGTGACCCAGTTCTGGTGGTTTTCTGATCCACGTTCCCAACCCCGCGCCCTGCAGAGCGCCGGTAAACTGCTGCATGGCTCTCTGGTAGCGTCCGGCAGCCGTCGTAGACCCAGAATACGTCCCCCCGGTGGCCTCTGTGCCCAATATCTGACCACTTAACTGAGAGAGGAAGACAGAAACATAATTTGCTGTCAGAAACATGATAGCTAAACGCATATTTCTAGATAATGAGGAGAATATTTGGCAGCGTTTAGGAGAACATCCACAGTTTCTTACAGTTTGACAAGTTGGTTGGCCATCATGAGGACTTCACTTTTAAGGGGTTCGTCTTGTCAATCATCTGTTTTATTGCTCTGCTGACTCACTCACAGCAGACATCTTGACTGTCAATGCAGTTATAGCTAATAACACTAACAATGGCTCTGCTCCTCTTAAGTTTCCCCCCCTAAAATAAAACATGCCAGGACCTAGAAATGATTGATAATGATACTGAAATATCAGCAACAAGAAAGGTTCAGGTATTTTCAAGTCTCTTATAACACAATACCGACATACCGTTATGTCTGTCTTGGTCACTGTAACCAGTAACCAGTAACCAGTGGTGGAAAGTAACTAAGTACTTTTACTCGTGCATTTTTTAGGTACTTGTACTTCAGTATTTCCATTTTGATGCTACTTTGTACTTCCACCTCACTACAGTTCAGAGGGATTTTTATTGTATTTTTTACTCTACTACATTTATTTGATGCTAGTAGTTTCTTTTAAGATTAAAATGTTAAATGAAACAATATATGATAAGCTTATAAAAGACAAAAAAAATGTAAGAATAAACCAGTGGTTCCCAAACTTTTTATCTTGTAACAAGATGTTTGAGTTGTTAACCAAATGAATAACTGTTTTCGAGGCCCAAAGAGGTAAAAACCTTCCAATATTTCACAAAAAAACCCAAACAAAGCTTGGAGAAAAGTCTGAAAAATTAATAAAAAATTGTGTCAGTGTTTCCCCTATAATTGTACAGGCCAAAAACATTTTTAATGTCAAAAATAACGCTAAATACCCATTCATTCTTAAATCAATAGCGTTTGGGAGCCGTTGAGCAGCGCTGTCTGGAAACGTGAGTTAACGTCTGTGTCGTTGCCATGGAAACTTAAGGTAGCGTCAGTGAGTGGTCAAGCGAGAGAGAGAGAGAGAACGTCTGAAATAACGTGAATGCTAACGGTTAGCAGAGGAAACGGTTAGCAGCAGCAGCAGTAAGTTGTCAGTCTGGCAGTAAATGTACAGTACAGATTACAGTGTGTCAGTTAATAAACGCTGCAGCTTGTCAACACCATGAAAAGTCACGTCTGTTGTTTCCCCAACTGCTGGAAAAGTGAAGGTTAGCTCCAAAGTTAGCAACAACGACGCTGACTTGACGTGGCTAAACCGATAAATAACCCCCCCCAAACACAAACACAAAAGATATCGACAAACCTGGGGGAAACACTATGCGTAACAGAACTTTGTTTTCTCCGAACAGCAGATCAAGTCTTTTAAAATTGACCATTTAAGTAGCAGGCTATTAACAGTATACATTTGTCAAAATGGTCAGTGTCCTCTCGATGTGATATTAAGCTCAGTGAGCTTTCTGTTTTCTTGGAATGACTCCAGTTGTTTCTGTAAATAATTACGACTCTGTCTGCCGTCATTAAATTTTTAAGCGAGGGCCGTTGGGTTTGGCACAACACTCTTTGCATACATATTTTAATTTCACAGTGGATTTAAAAGAAGAAGAAGAAAAAAAAACCTGCTTTAAAAGACAATATTATAATGCAGCAGCTTTGTTTCTGAGTCACTGCACACAGATTGTTTATCTCTGTTTAATAAAGATGGATTATTTCTACAAGCTGGTAGACCTTTTTGAAAATAGTTTCACTTATTTTGGAAAAACATCCCTTTTGAAATTAAAAAAAAAAAAAAAAGTTGTATATATAAAAATCTAAAAGTTGAACAGTAACAAAAGACTGAAAAACAAAATCAGTTGCTTCAAAGTCTCTCCAACTTTTGTGCTGTGCTTCACGTTAACTAATTAATCAAACAGAAAATGGCCGATCCCGTGATACGTGACACGTCTGCTGCAACCAAACCCCTGAAATCATCCTGTTCGTGACATGAAGCCGTACAAGGTTCAGTGCTTTCCCGGCTCTCCGACCCACCTGCTGCTGCAGCCTCTGCCAGCGGGCGAACAGGGAGCGCCTGCAGAGCCGCGACGGCGTCCCCGAGTCCTTCCTCCTTCCTGTGGAGGTGTTGATCTCCTCCAGGCCTCCGTCACCACAGCTCCAGTTCACGCTCACATTTGGCGCCTTTCCGGCCGGCCGACCCTCGCTGCTGCTCAGACCTGTGTGGACGAGGAGAGATGAAACTGTAGGTTCAGATTAAATGAGAGGAAATAATCGTCAGGAACCCCCAAATGAACACTGACACATGTTTTTTCTTGTTGTAATCATTCCTCCTCCAATGTCAGCGATCTACAAGCCTCCTTCTGTGCAAAAAAAATGTATTTAAAAGCTTATTTGAAGCAATTCTGAAGCTTCAAATGAGTCAAATCCAGTAGATATCTTTCAACATTACAGTCTTTTTAGTGCCAAAGTCCCTCTTTTTGTTTCTATACTTCCACCTGCAGCTCAACAGGGAAACACAAAGAGGAGAATTTGATGCTAAAAAGACTGTAAATGTGTCAGATATCCAACTTGTTTTGATTAACTCACTAACACATCTTTGCATTGGATGTTGTCCTCAGTCACTTCAATTGTAAGAGCATCATGAAGGGGTGAAAAAAGATGAATGATTACAGCAAGAAAAAACAGTTTCAGGATGCCTGACTGTTGTTTTAAGACTGACTTTAAATATTGTAAATCCGTCCTTTAAGGCTGGAGTGTGAGAGTTTTGTCTCCCCCTTCTGGCGGTGAGAGTAAGGCTGAGGGGGTTACTAGCTTGTAATGGAAAACAACACCCAGAAAAGTACCTGGTACCAGAGGAGAGGTGAGCCGGTACCATGTAATGGAAATGCACCAATAGATAGTTACATCAGATAAGATTTACGGCGGGAGGTTAGGATTCATACGTATGAGGAGGTCAGAAAGGGTCGAGGGACAGGTCAGGAGGAGGTTAGCTAGACTGAGGTATTTTAAGGGGGTAGACATAAATTGAGATAATGTTTTACATGTGGAATATGATTGAAAACATCAAAAGAAAGCCCAGGTATATAAGCTACCTGTGAACGCTCCTCAGGGAGCCTTTTCTCTGTAACCCCACTGGTGTGTTGCACTGTAAAACGTTCCTTCTTGTACAAGAAATTCGACTTAAACTCTGATTCTTCGGATCTGGTCTCCATCATTTAAAAGATTAAGAAGAAATTCTTATGACAAGCATTGAACTCACTTATTAAAGGTTTGAATGCAACAGACACTTTTTTTTTTATATATAATTGTGTCTCATGTTGTGTGTTTAAGTCAAAGATTTAAATCCTATGAAGGACAAATCAAGATACTACTCTGATTTTATGATTTACACCTCAATAAATATATTTTTATATTTAAAAAACCCCACCACAAACATTCATAACCCATCTAAAAATGAACATTTGTCTGGAAAACATATTTAATGACGACAGAAACATCCATTTGGACCTACAGCCGAGCAGCAGCTGCTGTCGTCGGTAGGGGAAGGGCAGGTGCTTGACGGGGCCGAGGCGGCGTGCCATGGCCCGGCTCAGGTGACCCGTGTGGCTCAGCGTCCCCACCGTCAGGCTGTGAAGGTAAACCGGCTCCAGCAGGTGGGACAGGAGCGCCCCCTGCAGGCCCACGACGCTCCACCTGTCGAGAGCAGTCGTGACAGTTTGAAATCATTTCAGCTGTGAAGGTTTCCGTTCAGGGATCGTTAAGATTTGACCGGAGTTTGACTGTCTAGACTGCAGCGAGCCGTAACCTGCTGCCAGCACTGAGTGACAATAATATGGAAACCATGCAGCTGCAAGACCGGATCCCACAATAAAAGACCAGCTAGGTGACAGATATTTCTACTGAGATCCTAAAGAGGAAAGAAGAAGAAGAAGAAGAAGAAGAAGAAGAGGAGAGGCAGGAGGTTTCTGAGTTGGCAGCTTTAAAGGACTGAAGCAGCTGTGAACTGTGGCTGGTTTTGTTTTTTGGGAGGGATGAGAGTTCACATCTAAGTGAGACTCTAACCCAAATCTGGTACCAAAACGTGGTGTCAGCAGAAAGGAAAAACAAAAAAAAAAATCTGCTTCTCCTGCACATTTCATTTCAACTCTTCCAAGGCTTTTTAAATATTAACTCCACCAAAATGTTCTGTACTTTGAGGTCGGCTGCTGTTTTGTCACGGTTGTGGGGATAGAGCTACGAAAGAAATATTAACACGTATTAAAAGGATAATTCCAGTTTGTCCAGCAACACTGTGCTCACCAAAATAACTGCTGAGAGCTGAGCACACGCTGACTTTACCACAATAAAATGCAACAGGGCAGGAAGTAAGAGCAGTCGGGCGGTCGGTTTGCAACGCTAGATGATCTAAACGACTTCATTTGGAGGTCAAACTATGTGTTAATAACACATGAAGGCTGTTCTGTAAACTGTGATGGATGTTTACAACGGCTAGTTTGGATAATAAGTTAACTGTTCACCTTTCTTTTCTCTTCTAAATAACCTGAGAGTTCATTTACAACATGTCTGATTGTGTTTTTTTTTACCCTAACCGACAGAAATGATCACAAAAATATGAAAATAAGACCAAAGTTATAATAAATGGATCCTTTAAAAACATATCCTGCAGTACAAGAAGAAACAAAAACCCATTACAGACACAAACGAGTCAAACTCACTTTGCCATTTTGTCCGTGCAGGACATGGTGATTAGAGGTTTACCGGGCGACGCGCCGTCCCGCATCTGATTGGCTCTCCGTGCTGTGACAGGCAGCGTCCCCTCGCCTCCGTCTACCTTCATCCTGAGGTGACAGCGGAACCTCCTGCTGTGATCTGACAGAAGAAGAAGAAGAAGAAGAAGGAGACTAAAGTTTAGAAAGGCGACTGCTGAAATGACCTTAAGCATTTACATTTGACTTTACTGTCACACACAGGAACATCTTTTTGTTGTTTTTGTGATGAACTGCTGCGATTCCCTCACTTACTTTTCCTTTTTTTTTATATTTACAGCTTGTCACAGACTTGTATTCAGTCACTGGATTTACATGGACAGGGGTGCAAAGGTCATACAGGTGGTGGTCTATCTAGGGCACCAAATGAGCGGGATGGTTTTGTTTGTTACCAACAGGTGTGCTTGTATACAGGTGTTTTTAAAGTCCGCACTTGTTCTCTAATCTTATTTGAGCTCCATAACTGGTTCTCATCTGGTTTGCTCAGATCAAGACACCAAACACTCATTGAGCATTGAACGGCGTCTCGACCCCCCACTCGCTCTTTTTGTCTGGAGGACTGGGAGGATTTTATCTGGTCTGGAGGAACCACTGTTGCACTTTTACATACACATAAACATAGTCCACATGGTTCTTTGTACAGGAAGTACAGGAGACTCATACAGTAAATGTTTTTTTTCCCCCTATCCTATCCTAATTTATTCAGGAGCATAGTCTTTCAGTTTGAGAGCAGGACTTTAATGCTTTCCTGCAAAACTCACTCAAATAGTCTCTGCTCACGTACAGATTTGATCTGCTCCTGCTGAAAACTGCGTCAGTGTCCTTCCAGTTTAAGTCCAACTCCTGCATTTAGGTCGGTTCTGATTCTCAATCTCATTCATTCTCAATTTCAGAGCAAGTTGCAGGAAGAGAAGGAGCTAATCTGCACTAGGTGAATGTGAGGCTGGGTTTTTGGGGGGAAGCATTACAGAATCTGAACATGAAATCAAAATATCATTCTCTCAAATTGAAATACTATGCTTCTGAATGAAAGTAAGACAAAAAACCCAAACTCTTATTGCTGGCAAGACAATAATAGTTTGACAAAAGCAACAAAAAGCCTCTAATAAACCATCAAACACTAAAAACTGAAGTTCTGCTGCTGATATTCTGCATAATTTAAACATTATCAATGTAACTGCTGATGAAATATAATTTAGATTTTATTCAGTAAACCACAGAAAGAAGAAAGGTGCTTAATGGACCCAGAAATGCAGACTTTTATTAATTAATGTTCACAGAGCAAAAGGATTTTAATGAAACTCTGAGGTCAGCGGGTCCAAACAGCAGCTGAGACCAGAAGAGAAACAACTGCAGAACAAATCGGTTATTTAAGATTTTACAGTTTTTACAACAAACTACAGATAAAAACTGTCTTGATGTCATCACTATTATCATCATCATCATCTCTATAAGAGTGTCCTCACATGTGGCTGTGGTCTCGTAGGGGCAGTTGAGTCGAGCGTCTCCGCACGGCGACGAGCTGACATACATGTGGAAGAGGACACCGTCCCGCAGCCGGAAGCCACCGCCGCCGCTTTTATTTGGTACCAAGATTGATTGTTCTTCAACGTCTGCCGGCTTACTTCAGAGAGGAAAGAAACCATGACAGATATTTGCATTTTCATAGATTACGGACTTTTCAATGAGGGAGAAAGAGGAGATATTTACGTCTTTAAATTGGCAAAACTAGACGACTACGACACACAGAAACACTACAGATTTTACCAGAGCAGCAGCTCCAGCTGAGCGTACAGGAATCGAACCAGCGCCCTTCTGCTGACGGCTTCGGCGTGGCAGTCGCTGACCGTACAGCCGCGGTCGATCACGCCATCCAGGTCCAGACACTTCGTCCCCGTAGCCAGAGACACGACCTGGGCCGATCTGAGGTCGAACCCTGCAGGGAGAAGAAGAACAGAGAGACATGATGCAGGTCAAACAAGATGTTGCCTCTTTACTCGTCACCTCCTCCTCCTCCTCCTGCGTTTCATCATAAGCAGAGCGTTAACAGGCTCAGACGAGCTAATGAAAAGTGTATGATTGAACAATCACTCCAGCACTTCAGAAACAGGCCTTGTTAGGGCTGCTGTGTTGCTGTCTGGCCTCATCAAAGATTCACAGTAACAGTAAAGATGCCCGCCTCCCCCTCCCTCCTCCGAAGCCGCCCGGTAATTTGAGGTAAATTGTATTTGTTTAAATGTTGAGCTTGGGCGAGTGATAATCCAGAAGATCTGTGTTTTACTGGTGATTTGTGCTCTTGAATGTAAGAAAAAAACAAACAGTTTCTGCTGATGATCTGTCGAAAACAATTAATCAGATCCAGCTCTCTCAGATGGGAGGGGTTGGACTTCAGAGCTGAGGCCTGAGCTGAACAACATATAGAACATAGGTCTAGTTGTTTTTACACATTTTAATGAGGAATAATTACAGATTATACCTTTAAATCAAAATCTGATCTTGCATCAGTGGTTAAGTTATCTGGATTCCCCCCCAAAAAACAATCATGAAGTGAAGTGAAAAGCAGTTAAATCAGAGCTTTGCTGTGCTCGTGTCAGTCTGTGTGATTTAGCAGTTTCTCATTAACAGTGAGTGAAACACAGTAAATGTCTCCGCTGGTATAAATACGTTAAAAGCTCCTGTTTCTACCTGATATTCACAACATGACGTCCGGCTGTATTTTTGACTAATATTATCATAATGAATCATTTCTTTGTGAGCTCTTTTTGAACACCAGAGAAGAAACACAGCATATAAGAAGCATCCGTGTGCTGCATAACTTGCATAATATAACAAGTTTTTCATTATAATGAGAAACTTCATTATATAACAAGATCGTTTTTTTTTCTCATTATCAAGTTTTCTCGTTCTAATAAGAAACTGAGCAAATTAATTTTTTTTGTCATGTGGATCTAGGTCACATTTACCAGCATGACTCAACAAATGAAATGTGAAAATAACAATAATATACATTTTATTTTGGCGGGAAATCAAATATTTCCTAATTACATCCACTAACATTACTACTAGTACTAATAATAATAATAATATCTGTGGGAAGCTTTGGTTCATGTAACACTGAAACATGTTTATTTCCATATGACATGAACTCTCGGTGACCTCTGTCTTCTCACATCAGACCTGTCAGCACTCACCTCGGGTCATTACGATCGCTGCCAGGACTTTGTGACGGGCGTGCGAGGTAGAGAAGCAACTGTCTGTCAGCTCTGTGTATTTCTCTCTCACCAGGTGGAAGATTGACTCTGCAAAGAACTGGAGAGGAAGAAATGGGGGAGAAAAAGTCACGGAAGGAGCGTGATATATTTTTATTTCTGTTCTTTCATCAGGCTTTTTTTGTTTTTAAAGAGGTGTGTTTATTATTTTCTGTTAGGATTAAGGTTTGAATGAACTGAGCTTGTGTGAAAAAGTGACCCTTGACCTCAATGACAACACCCTGCATTAAAAGAAAATGTAATTAAAAAGGAAAGAAGCAGACTTTCTTGCTATTTTCCATTTTGAAATCACATAAATTCAAAGTTTTGCTCCTTTTTTATACGTGTAAAAATGTTCTCATCATGCTATTTTTTAATCATATTCAATGATTTATGATTATTTTATTGTTAAAACAGAAGATTAGCTCCAGATGTTCTCTTGAAATAAATATCTTAAAGTCCTTTAGAGTGCTAAAAGCCAGGAAAAGTCCCAAAAATTCACCTAAATGTAAGTAGAAGGGGTGCTAAAAGATTTCCTTCTTGTATTTTTAGAAATTAGATGAATAACAACAGCCAACTTGACATGTTTTGGACATTTAAGGTTAATTAAATAAAGGAAAAATGCAATGTATTTAATGTTGATTTGGAGAGAAGTTTTAAACCAAAACATCAAGCATTAAGCCTAAAAATGAAATATAGTCTAAATTTACACTATCATGGACAAACAAAGTGAAATATTCTCTTTTTTAATTAAAAATCAATACGTTTCTTCATCAATTTCACCAGATATTAGATAAAAACTTGGCTGAAGTCACTGCATGCTACATCCTGATAAACTTATATTTACACCCGAGGACATTGTGACTTCTGCTGTCTTATTTTCCTCTGACATCAGCACCCCAAAAACTTTCCAACAAAGTCTTCAGGGATGCACCAACAGCTGTGACATTCACCTGGACAACAAGTACAGTACGAGCTCGCCAAAAAAAAAAAAAAAAAATCTCCTGACAGTCTGTCAATGATGGCCGAAAGTTTTCTGTCTCTGAACTCCTCCAGTCTGCGGAGGATGAGGTGTCCCACTCTTGTCAAAATATGCCTAATTATATTTTTAGAGGTCTGTCATTCTTATGGCAGACATCAGGCGGATTCAGGTAGTCGCCATATGTGCAGCGAGACTCGACGAAATGCCAGAAGGAGCTTTTAAAACAAAACAATTGGGAGGAAGTGCGTCGCTTTTAACAAGATAATGTAAACACATCAAAATATTTAACTTGTCTGCTGAATAATTGAAGAGAAAGAAAAGCCCATCAGTCTGTTTCCTCAGTTTGAAGAAATATTTGAGCTCAGAAGAAGCTGCGGATAATTTATATTTGATCAATCTATATGCGATAGATGGGTAAACTAGACTTCCGCTGATTGTGTGAACTTTAAACTACTTACAGCACCCTCACACATGATTAGCCTAATCAAAATACACCATACAATTATTTGGATGTCATGTTTTATGCATCTCTGATGACTAGAGAAATAAAACCGACATCCTGTTGGAGTCCAATATTCATTTTCTTTATCACTCTGGTTTGGTCTCCATCAACTCCGGAGAGAAATATCAGGCTCTTTAGCTGAGTGTTGCCCCAGTTGTTTAAATTGTTCTGCCTGGATTATGTTTAGAGACAGTATTTTTGGGTCTTGTCTGGCAAGCATAACTTTTCCCACAAAACATATTCGCTGTTGTAAAAAAAGGTGTATATAAACGTAATTTCTAGGAGACAGAGATGAATTGTTGAGATACTTTTTTTCCAAGAGACTCTACCTTTTACTTGACTTGTGATAAAATTCAATCAACCACAACTCTTACAAATGTTACAGACACACAAACGGTCTCCCCCGGCAGTCTAGGCCTACAGCAGCATAACTAAGGGCTTACGAAAACACTGTGGACACGCGTCATAGACTCCGCTGTAGTTTACCGTATTTTCCGCTCTATAGGTGGCACAACCAGAATTAATCCATATATAAGGCGCATTCTCAGTTTTTGAGAAAATTGAAGGCTTTTAAATGCGCCTTATAGTCTGTCTGCTGTTGCTGCTGTAAAATGGTGGATAAATTGTTTTTAGCGTCATACAACCCCTGGAATTTGATTCATTTGGTCCAGTAACATTTGGAAAGTCCAGAAGAGCCCGATGATTAAATTATTTTATCTGCATTCAAGCTAGCAGAGGGCTAACTGGAAGTTAGCTGCTTGTCCATCGAGCATGTGCAGTATGGATTCATCCGGCCAGGGCGGGAATGTCGCTGCAGACACCAGATTTAAAACACTGTATACTGTGAAATAATTTATCTGGTGGTGACAGACTTAATCAACATCATGGTTCGAATGTAACAGACATTAATTTCTATCTAAATGAGTCCCGCACTGCAGGTATACATTTTTCAGCTTCTCTGTGGCGTTCATTTTCTAAAAGAGCAGGTGTTATTTTGTAGCTAAACTCTGCTCAACGTATTCTGGATAACAGTGGCCCCACAAGGTCGTGTGTAATGAGTGTGTTAAACAATTATCTGTCAGATTATTATGCTCTTCACACCGCCTTCCCGCTCCACCTCAATCTCCTTGGTCTGCTGCTGCTCCTCCTTCATCCCTAATGTGCTGTAATAATGTTCATTAATGCGTCACGCCGCCTGACAGACAGTTCATATTGAAGCGGTGGAGGGATTTTGAGGGGGGAGGGAGAGGTGATGCTAAATGATGGAGCTGCTGTAGGAGAACTCTGAACAAATCGTCTGCAAGACAAAAGAGAAAGAAGGAAGCTTCTTCAAATTGTTTGTTTATTAAGTTTTGCTCTGACAGCCTGCAGCGGTGCGAAATCACCTGTTTGTTCCAATTCTGAGCATCAAAACCCACTTTCTTATCCCAAAATGTTACCGTTGCTTCCTCCCGTCTATGAATTCTGCTCATCAAATCACCCCCAGGGTTTAATAAAGCACCTACATATCCGTACTTTCCTTTGCATATCTGAATGACGGAGAGAGTTCGGCATTAGAAACATAACGCTCAGTCACTTCCTCCTTGTATTCATAAAGCACAACAAGCAAAAGACGTCAAGGACGATTCTCGGAGGCTCGGAGACATAATGAAGTTGTTTAGATGCTACAGACGAGCGTACAGGACACCATCCGGCTTTCGGGCCTCAGGACATGATGGCCGTGCTGATGTGTGGCACACTCCATTTGGTAGCATACGACGCACCTCAGACCCATTTATCCAGACCATTTAGAAGAATGGTGAAAGCTGAAGAGATAAGGGGTGAGTTTAGTGTCAGTGCTCGAAGCTGACGTGTCACTGTGGGTGTTTCCGAGCGAGGGAACAACGTCTTTCACGTGTGAAGGACATTTACTGATACATTGAGTCTGAGTTTTTATCTTTTCTTTTTTTTTTTTTTAAATTTCACGGTCACCTCTTCCACAGTAGATTTTTTAACACTTATCTTCTTACGCCTCGTCTACAAGGGAGTCACATGAGTCTATTTTTTTCTAAGCTTCTCAATATATTTAGTTTTTTCTAATTAATAAACTAAATTGATTTAATCCAGGACCTATAAAAGAGAAAAATGTGTCTTGAATTCGTTCAATTTCTCTCTGAAGAGGAAAGGCTTTGTTTGTCATGTGATTTAGGGAGAGACTGAGTCCTTGTTGGATGATTATAAAAATACGTTGAGTCTTGTTTTAGGAAGGGGAACCTTCCTTGGAGCAGGTTTTACTTGTAGTGCTCAAGAGATGAGATATGTTTCTTTGTTTGTAAGTAAAGTAAAGTTATGTTTTTGTTTGTCTGTTGTGGGTTTGGGAATACTTTAATGACCTTGATCAAGGGAGAACAATACAGAGTCCATGTCCAAACTAGACGTCGTCTCTGACTATACATTCTGGTCTCGATTCGCCTGTAAAGTTATCAACTATACGTGCCTCTGTCACAACTTGACATTTCTATCTTTGTCACCCCTTCAGTTATGGAAATATCCAAAACATTATCCTTGTCTGACAAACGTTGCTTCACCTCTGCAGCAGGATTTTTGGTGCCTCATAAATAATGACTGTAAATAACCAAGACAACAAAAGGGAGGTGTTGCTTCAGTTTACAGGCCCATGAGAAGTGTTTTGTATTCATATCATGTAATTAAATTACTTTAAATAAAGTTGAAAAACGCAAAAAAACACTATGAATGTCTTTCTGGAGAGATTGTCTGAAAGTATGTGCCATTTCTTCATGCCGAGTTTGTATGATGAAGGTGTCGGCATGAAAGAGGTTAGGAGAAAGAGAAAGAAACAAAGGTTAGCGGACCCTTTTATTGACCTTGTGATATCACGGAGGGTCATAGTGATTGGAGGAGTGTCCATAAGCATCAGGTTACAGTGACAGGAAGTGAAGTATTCATTCGTGGAGCCCTATGATGGTCAAAGATCTAGACCTAGATCTAGCTTGATGAGAAGCAATTGAGCCACCATGCCCGAACAATCTGCTCTTGACTTTTATGATAATCAAAAGAAATCTACAAAGCTGTTTACTGTGTGGTGGCATCAGAGGAGCATCCATGATGGGTCCTACTCACCTGAGGTAGCTGATCTTTGGCTCTGCTGCCCTGGAGGCCCATCACCTTCTTCTCTGGTCCCAGACTTATGTTGTAAAGAGACTGTAGAGCTGCTGCCGCCGCCTGAGCCTTGGCCAGCCTTTTGCTGTGGCCGCACCCTTCAAACACCCTCCCCTCCACCTTCACCACCATAACAAAACTCCTCATCGGCCTGCCGTGAACTCTCTCTGTCAGGCAGACGTATCTGAGTCCTGGTCGCAGCTCACTGAGCAACGCCACCGGGCTGAGGCGCTCTAAAAGCGAAGCGCTGAGGGCTCGTCTTTTCGGATTCGTAGAGGAGACCAACAAGTCCAGCGTGAGTCGGACGAGTCGTCTGTGGTTGTATATGCTGGAGAAGACCTCCTTTTTTGCTGCGTTGCATTTCAGGAGATCACAGTTTTCACGCAGCGATGGCTCAAAGTCTTTGGGGAACGTGTCGCAGATGTCCAGTTTGTCCACCGTGAAATCCATAGGTGTGCCGATGAAGTTCCCCATGGCGGCGTGAGCCTGAGAGGCGTTCGGGAACTGGATGAACGACCGGAGAGCCAGCTCTGCAGCCCTCATCTTGGCCTGCTTCTTTGTCGGCCCTTGACCCTCGAAGCAGAGACCATTTACCTCCACGCCTACGGAAAACACCGGAGCGTGCAAGGGGCCCGTCTTTGACATGATCTCATATCGCAGACCTGGTTGTAGCTCGTTCAACTGCACCAACGCGTTCTTCTGGGTGACGGCCCAAGCTGCTCTTTTACAAGTCAAGTGGCTTTGGTAGAGCAGACGGTCTATCCCGTCCACCAATGGCTGCTTCCTCTTCAGAGCTCTCGGTCCATGTCTGGGGAAAGTTGTGCAAGAAGTTGATGGATGAAACTTTCGTAGTAGGTGGCAGTCCATTTGGATTTTATTATCCTGATTCTCCTTCACCTCCAAACTGCTTGTGCCTGTTGACAGATCATGATGCATTTTGGTTAGATGTGTAATGGCTGGTATTGTGGAAATCGAGAAAAATGCAAGTAGGTCGTGTTCTGATTGGTTGGAGGTGAAGGTGACCATTAATAATGCTGATTTTATATAAATAGCTTCAGAAAAAGCCTTCTGGAGGACAGAGGGGAGTCTGGGCTATAAAGAAAAATGGATTTAGAGAAATCTAAACAGCTTTTGGTGAATAAAATATCACAGATTTGTTTAAAATGGAGTAAGTATTTTTTTTTTTTTTAAAAATGAGTCAAAAAAGGCCTTAATCTTTAAGAATCTCAAAGCATTTTGTAAAGAGCATTTGGGAGATGGATTACCTTGGCCTTAAGAATTTCTCTACATGGGTAGGACTATGTGTAAAAGGCCTTTGTGTATATGGGAAAAGGCCCACATATAGATAACAAAACTAAGACTCTACAGCCACGCTACCGGCTCTGTAATGCTGTACTTCAACAAAACAGATGTTCCACAGTGACAATGCTAACATGCTTATTATTTAGTCATAATGTTTACCATGCTCCCTAATTTAGCTTGGCATGCTAGCATGTTAACATATGCTAATGAGCACAACACATAGTGCAACTGAAGCTAAAGGGAATAGCGTTAGTTTTGCAGATGTTTGGTCATTAATAGTGATATTTTGAACTGATATTTTGGTGCTGGAGGAAAAGTCAAGTGTATCAACAAAGTTACTACAAATCATCCTGAAGAACATGAGTGTTTGTACCACATTTCATCATTTCATCCAAAACTACAAATTTCAACCTCATGTTGGTGGTAAACATGAGTAGCATTACTGATGGCCTCCACCCAGGGACTATAGATTGATTGAAATGAGCTTTTACTTATATCTGGTACAATAAATGTATTGTAAATGTATTTTTTTGTGAGTCCATCCAGTACATATTGATATATCCACAGTGTAAGTGGAAACTTTGACTTGTTGGTGGCACCAGAAAGGTTTGTACAAAATCATATAACAATCCAATCTTTGTAGAGATATTTAAGTCTGGACCAAAGTGGTGGACTGATGAGTGTTTTTAAAACGTTTCAACTGTGGTTTCGACACAAACAAACAAACTCCAAATGGGTTGCAAAGGTAAAAAATTGAAGAACATTTGGCTGAAAACAGGAAGAAATTTACTTGAATTATCTGCGTCCTCAGCTGACGACGCTCCAGTATCCCAGTGTCTTATGGGAGTGATGAGAGTTGATAGCATGTTGCTCTGTCCTAAAAAAAAACAAAAAACAGGATCACAAAATGTACAGGTGTAGAGCATTTCATCCTCAGCATGAAGCAGCACCATAAACTTTATCACCACATACAGTAGTGGGATATTACCCCGGCATGTATTTCTACTGTACATAAAAAACAACTAATATCTGACATGTTTGTGTTCGAGGAAAGAGCCCAATTAGAGCCACGATTCTGAATACTTATACTACATAGTTTTATATTCGCTCCCAACCATAAAAATAATGAAATGGACTGAGGTAAACACATTTATGGCGATAGTGCAAACATAATGTGTGAGGCCTGGAGGGCCATTAGAGTTCCCACTAAATGAACAGGAGTGAAAACAAACAGAAAGGCGGCTTAGAGCCACCCGGGGTAATTGAAAGGTGTCTGTGATAAGGACTGAAGTTTCCAGACAGGAAGCATCCAGGGGCTTAAACTGAATGACTGGCTTTGTCTTATTAACCCAGTCACACAGCTTTTGAATCAGGCACAATCGTTTTTCATCAGATTTCAACGGATTTGGGAAATGGTTTTGAGGTTCATGAAAGCCGGGGTCCTGTCTGTTATTTTCCAGTTAAGGATTTAAGAAAACATCACACTTTTTTTATTCTTGGACAATAAAATAGTACAATATTATATAAATATATATATATATATATATCAATAGATTGTACATCATTAGGATTTATCCTCTGGAGGCCATGAAACATTTTGACAAAAGGCATTTTAACTTGGGTTTTAGGAAATTTTCTACCATTTTCTAAACCAAATGACTGATTTATTAATTGAGAAAATGATCAACAGATTAAATGATAATAAAATAAATAAACATTTGTTGTTAAGCGGCAACAATTAGTTGATTGACAGAATATTAACTGCCAATTATTTTGATAATCAATTAATTGTTTCAAATCTCTTTTTTTTATAAAGAAAAAATGCTAAAAAATTCTCTGGTTTCAGCTTTTAAATGTGAATATTTTCTGGTGTCTGTTGTCCTCTATGATAGTAAACTGGATATCTTTAGGTTGTGAACTGTTTGTCGTCATTGTCTCTATTAAGTAAACAATAAAGACAGTGACAGTAAACAGAATAACTTTGGGTTGTGGATTGTTGTTCAGGACAAAACAAGACATTTGAGGACGTCATCCTGTGCTTCAGGAAACAGTGATCAATGTTTTTCACCACTTTATGGACCAAGCAACTGATTGATTAATCAAGGAAATAACTGACAGTTTAATTGATTTTTTTTTGCAGCCCTACAGTTGATAACGGTTGCATCCCCATAACAAACAACCAACAACCAAACCATCTTCATTTCTACAACTTTTAATGACGATTTGCCCAAAGTTCATACAAGAACACTTGTCTTTCTTTTTTATGGGTTAAAACTTTCTGAGTGGTAATATTTCATTCTTATACCAATAAGTAAAGTAAACTATTGTTTCAAAGTGCTTCATCACCATGTTTCTCCAGATTTGGTGGGTTTCATCGTTGTCTTCTCTCACATTACATGCCTTTTTTAAAATCTGCTGTTGTTTTGTAGAAAGTGCTACGAGGAGTTCCCTGGGCTTTAACACTGTAATTGATCACCTGCTGATCCCTGTTGGCCCCTGAACCAAACTGGTGACCCCATTTGTCCCTGTTTGGATATATGTGCCGCCATTTATCTGGTGCTGCGTGTGTGGCAGAATACACTCCATATACAGAGATAAAAACAGGGAAATATGAACCGTGGAGGCAATTATATTTAATATCTACTGTTTATAAAATATTAAAGCTTGCCTGCTGCAAGTAAAACATATTACAAATCAACATTAAAGTAATGAGCCATATAAAGACACTCTCTATTATTCATTTTTAAAGCCATAATTCTTCTGTGTGCACCAGTAGTTTCAATTGTTTTCCCAAATATGAAAGCATTATGAAACATTGTGAGATCAGAAAACAATGCATTTTTTATTTTTACCTCTAGTTAACCTCAAATGAAATTAATATCACCAGGATTGCAAGCAGCATAAAGCTTTAAATGCATAAATCACCTCTAAAATGAGATGATCTAATCATCTATTTCTAACGAATCTCACTGAAAATCACTATAAAACTGTGATATTGCCTTTTTTATATACACATAGGTGTTTAATTAAGTTGTTTTACCTCTGAAACAATCACTAAAAGATAAAATAAACATGTTTTTCTTGATTTTCCGACTTTCTGGATTTGTAATTTTACTGCCAGTTTTGCCCATTTTTGCCCCTGATAACTGGTGATTGTGGAGGGCGCCGCAATGCAAACTGCAAGTCATTAGAATAATGAAGAGTGCAGACTAAACTATTCTGCATTAACCTTGCACCTTGCAGTTATATTAGGCGTGTGATGCCATTAAGTGGTGGGTTGATATGAGCGAGAGCTGTGAGATGGGATGTGAATGTAATGATGTGAGTCTGGAGCTTCTGAAGGCAGCGGCAGGTGGAGGGTTGGAGGTGTTTTAATGACCTGCATCATCACAGCTAATGGGGCCATTTATTTTAGGACCAAAAAGATAATAACTGTGTTTGTCTTTGGGGTTACATTGGCTAAAACCCCTCGCGCCTTCCCACACTTTCTGTCTTTTTCACTTTTTCCATTCATCTCTCACTCGATTTCCCCCTCACACCTACAAACTCTCTCTCTCTCTCTCTCTTGCTCATGTAGTATTTAATTAACACATTTCTGAATTGCACTATTAGGATTTGCACTTGATTTAAATAGAGGTTAAACAGGTTGACACATGACAAATTGTTTGATTAAACTACCTGTAACAAGGAAATTTTATGCGTTAACACTTTGTTTAATGTGTTTTGTGCACGTCCAGGTTTTATGGTTTGAATCTGTGTGCTTCTGTTTCTTAGTTTTCCTGGTAGATATGTGGAAAAAGTGTGTTTCAGTGGATTGTTTTATGACAGAATAAAACCAAAACCAACTAAATCTGAGAAATGGGTTTGCACTACATACGTTTATTGGAAATCTACTCGTCCGTGACTCTCTTTGATTTTAACTGGCGACATTCAAAACAAGTGGTCTGGCTCGTATTATGATTGAATCTCAGCCGAATGTAAATGACAGTGTCTATACAGTGTGACCGCATTTTTTAAGGAAAAGAAATGTGTTGAAAGACCACTTAACTCTGCCTCTTCATGCCATCTCAAGCTGCATGTAAAATAGCTACAAATGAGCCTTTCATATGCAAAGGAAAAATAAGTAGAGCCCAACAAACAAACAAACAAACCTTACTAATAATGATGAAAATAATTAAGCAAACAACATAAAACGACCAGCCAAACACACACACAAACAAACCAAATCCCAAACCTCAACATCTGTGTTACAGCAGACTGAACAAAACTGTCAAAAGTATTGAGTCTACTTAAAAACTAAAAGGATAAAATAGGGATGAAAAAGAGAGAGAAAAATATATAATAATGAAAGATTAAAGTAAATACAGTCAAAAACTAGAACAAGAACATTTGAGGTAAACAAGAAAAGAAGTCTTGAAGTCATGAAAAAAGAAGTTTCAGTCTGATGGAGCTTAAAAGGTAAACCTATCTATTATATATATTTCCCACTGACAAGCAAGAGAGCTCCTTAAGTGTGGAAAGGTTTATTACAATGTAAGCATTAAAGTCAGACATCGCTGTGAGCAGGGTTTGAACCTGCGCGGGGAACCCCCATTGGATTTCAAGTCCAACGCCTTAACCACTCGGCCATCACAGCTGTCTTATACCTGATGTATACTTTTTTTAAATGGAGTTGGTGTGTTTGGGGTCTTAAATGTTGCACAGAATGCAATTGCAGCTTTTGTGCTGAAGCTCAGGAATCCATTGGTCTATTTGGCATCTTAGATGTTGCATGTAAATGGACAGGTTGCTTATATAAACCCTTGGCACCAAGATTCTTTGTGGAAAGCTGGCGCAACATTGAGTATTGGTATTTTCAGCACCTTCACTATCACTGTAGGCAGACTTACAACCGCTGTGAGCAGGGTTTGAACCTGCGCGGGGAGCCCCCATTGGATTTCAAGTTCAACGCCTTAACCACTCAGCCATCACAGCTGTCTCGCACCTGATACATCCTTTGTTAAATGAAGTTGGTGTGTTTGAGGTCTTAAATGTTGCAGAAGAAAGCACAAATTGTTAATACACCCTTCGGACTGAGACTCACTGTGGGAATCTGGCACAACCTTGATGGTAGGGGGAACTTAAAGTGTGCCATCGCTGCGAGTAGGGTTTCAGCCATCACAGCTGTTTGGCGTCTTACATGTTGCACAGAAATACCAATCAAGCATAGATTGCTACTATACTATAGCTACCCTTCACAGGAAAGCTTACTGTGGAATTGTGTCACAACGTTGACGGTGTCTGATATTTTCAGCACCCTCAGTTGTGGAGGACTTAGCTTATACCATCGCTGTGAGCAGGGTTTGAACCTGCGCGGGGAGTCCCCATTGGATTTCAAGTCCAACGCCTTAACCACTCGGCCATCACAGCTCTCGCACTTAAGTGTAAATGGACAGGTTGCTAATGTACCGTTTTTTTAAGAAGAAATTAATATGTTATGGGTCATTATTGTTGTACAGAAACATAATGATCAAATATAGATTGCTCCAGTATACTTGGTACCACAATCGCCATAACATTGTCTTTTTTTCTGTGGCTATTTCCAGCACAGTCAGGGTTCAGTATGCTTCAAATCAATGGCGTTATATGAAGTGTAGACCAAGTACAACTAAAAGACAAGGAGTTAACGCTTGTTCTGAATGTCTGGTCAGCACACTGGGGTTCATAACAAGGAAGGAACAACAGAACTATTAATGCCTTTTCTCATTTTAATGCAGGGAGCAGGGTTTGCATGGGGAACCCCCTTTGAATTTCAAGTCAAACTCCTTAACCACTACTCCATGTGCACTTTTTGACATGAAGTCAGTAGTTTTTGGTACTTATTGCTGCATGGAAAAACAATGATCAAACATGGATTGATCAAGGCACAATTAAAGGCCCTTTGTGGGAATCCTGCACAACCACTCATGTCTTCTGTGGTAAACCCCCCCCCCCCAAAAGACTGCTGTTCCACCGCTGCCCACCAATTGCTGCCTAAAGTGGGCGTGAATGTAACACATATATATAAAAAAGAATATGAAACAAGACAAGAGAAGACAAACTGAGGTTAACTTTCAACACCCCAGGAAGCACTGTGATTTTTTCTTTTGTCAGACATGTTTGACAATGTTCATATATATATAGATTATTCCTGGTCAAACGAGATGATGAGGAGCTCAACTCCTTCGCCGCTCACAGCTGATGACTATAAGAATGTTTTCGGTACTTACTGTTGCCTGGGAAAACAATAATATAGCATGAATTAGTACCATACTTGAGGGAAACATTGGTATATTCAGTTGCTGTAATTTTCAGACTTTGATTTGAAGTCTAACATCTTACCCACTCTTATATAAGAAGCATCCTATATTTCAGAGAGTATACATTTTACATGCTCACTCTCTCCCAGCTCCACCCTGCATTTCTCAGTTCATTCTTTTGCCTTGTTGAAAATCTTGTAAAGGCATCATTGAGTTTGATGGCAGAATCATGAGAGATTAGAGACAAAACACCCGAGCAGAAATGAGAGCAAAAAGCTCACGTTGCCTCATATTCCACAGTACTTGTGTTTATCAAACCTTAGAAGCAAAGTTTTCCCATCCAGCCACTGTTAATGAACCTTATTTAATAGAATAATGAAATTAGGCATGGCAGGGGGGAAGCGAGAAGCGCACGCTCGCTGTCCGGTGTGTGTGTGTGGTCTGACAGCTGTGGATAATCTCATTTGCTAAGCGTAATTAATGGCAAGTGGTTTCATTTACTTTTAATGCAGACTGTCTTTCCTCAAGGGCAAAGAAATGTAGAAACTTTTTAGAATAATTTCTCTATCGACTGCCTCAGTATTAGTAATGAGATTTAATAGAAGATGTTTGGTTTATTATTTTCTTATCTTATTCCCTATTCCTTTCTTACTTATTACATCATCCTGGTGTTAATATGACCATGAAACCAGAGGCTTTCTCTTTTTAGCAAAGTCGTGTTCCTTTAAAATCAAGAAAGTTTTGTCTTTAAGTAACCTTACTCAACTGTAAATTGCAAATTGTTTCTGTCTGAGATGAAGATTTTTCAGCAGAGTGGAGGTAACACATACTTTTGCATGTCTTTCAACCAGTGTGATATAATAAACCACCTTTATCATTACAATTTGTCAGCTTTCGATGATTTGATTGCACCAGAATGTAAACAAATTCACAGGTTATACCAGATGAGAAACAATAATATTTTAAATAAAAAATGTAAACGTAGTTGGCGTAAATTATACACAACTACTTGCTTTTGTTGAGGCATCAGCTGTGATGGCTGAGTGGTTTGATCTAACCCTGCTCAGAGCAGATAGGAAGGTTAAATGTTCTTTAATGTTTCAGACAATGGAGCCATTCGAAAACTCTACATCGAGGAGCTTCTTCTACAAACACAAGTCAGTTTAGACAATACGAAACAGAATAAACTACACCGACAACTTTGCAGACTTGACAGGTGCTTGGGAAATCTTCAAGTCCTGAGGGCAGACTTCAAGTGGACTTTCTTCAGAATTTATATTGTATTATTACCTAACATTCTCTACATTCACAGTGCAGACAGTGTCATTCAGTGTCCAAAATCTCCTCCCAACATATCTTTCCTACACTGGAATCAGGAGGTCTGATAGCTGACAGCTTTTTTACTTTGTGAAACCATCAATCAAACAAGCTCTCTCGCTTCAAGTGGCATTGGGCCAGGTTTGTGAAGGAGGTAGGCTCTCTCAAACTCTCAAGCTTTTTTTTCATTCTCTACACAACTACTTCCATCTCTGTTCATGTGAACAACCATTAATGCATGGAGAGCCGTTATTCTCATTTGTACGATTTATCATGTCCTGTCCCTGTCTATGATGGCCGGCCATTCGTGAGGACATTGGGAATGAGTATAAACTCTTTCAGGAGGTGTAGTGGAGTTTTTTCATCACAGCGGACACAAGTGTTGTGCAGGTTTGCTTGATCATTATTTCCTGCGAAATATTCCTGAGAAAGTTGCCAAACAGCTACATCCAAGATCAATCCTGCTCACAGTGATAACCTATGTTAAGTCTTCTACAATACCTACTCTGCTTGATCATGGTGTTTCTGTGCAACATTTAAAACAAACCAAGATGTGAAAAACAGCTGTTAAGGCGTCAGGCTAGAAATCCAATGGAGACTCCCCACGCAGGTTCAAACCTTGTTCACAGCCATGGCATATGTCAAGTCTATCACCATATATGCTCTTGATAGTGCTGAAAATAGCTACAGAAAACACCAGACTTGTCAGTTTCATGCAAGAAGCCTAGGTATCAATGGTATGTTAGCAATCTGTCCTGTTCTGTGCATTATTTAAGATCCCAAACATACTAATTCTTCATTAAAAAAGTATGCATCTGTTACAAGACAACTGTGATGCCTGAGTGGTTATGTTGTTGGACTTGAAATTCAATGGGGGCTTTAGTATGTAGTGAGTATTAGCAATCTGTGGTTAAGGCGTTGGACTTGAAATCCAATGGGGACTCCCTGTGCAGGTTCAAACCCTGCTCACAGTGATGCTATACATTTAGTCTTCCACAATACATACTCTTCATAGTGCTGAAAATACCTACATCATCACTGTTATACCAGATTCCCACAACAATCCTCGGTATGAAGGGTATAGTAGCAATCTGTGCTTGATCATGGTATTTCTGTGCAACCTTTCAAATGCCAAACATACCAATTTCATTTATAAGACTATGTTAAACCGTGCTCATAGATGGCACAGTTTAAGGCATTGGATTTGAAATCAATGGCGACTCTGCGTGCAGGTTCAATCTGTTCTCACAGCGACAGCATAGTTTCAAACAATACATACTGAGAGTACAGCCTCGCTACCAAGTGTATAGTAGCTATCTGTGCATGATCATGGCGCATCTGTGCAACATATAAGACTCAAAAAATATCAAATTAATTTAAAAAGGCTGAGCTTGTCATGCAGCTGTGATGGCCGAGTGGTTAAGGCGTTGGACTCGAAATCCAATGGGGTCTCCCCGCGCAGGTTCAAACCCTGCTCACAGCGATGGTGTACATTAAATCTTCCACAATATGTACTCTTGAGATTGCTCAAATTTCAAACTAGTTGTGTTATGTACTATAAAACTAGGTGTGAACAGTATAACTGCAGATAGGTTTAAGACAGCTGTGGTGGCCAAGTGGTTAAGGTGTTGGACTTGAAATCCAATGGGGGCTCCCCATGCATGTCTTAATTGCTCACACTGATTGTGAGTCTTCCTCTAACCCCGCTCACAGTCATGGTATTAGTTCAGCCTTCCTTTACTCAAGGGGTTGAAAATACCAATACACACTATCAATATTCTGCCAGATTTCCACAACTAAAACTTTGGTGAGAAGAGTAGCTATAGTATAGTAGCAATCTATGCTTGATCATTGCATTTCTGTGTAAAATGCCAAACATGCTAACTTCCTTTGAATGCTAACTTCCATTTAAAAAAAGGATGCATCAGGTAGGAGACAGCTGTGATGGCCGAGTGGTTAAGGCGTTGGACTTGAAATCCAATGGTTCAAACGCTGCTCACAGCGAAACCATAGATTAAGTTGCCCACTACACCAACATGGCCAAATGGCTACAGAAATCACCAAAGAGTTAAGTTTCCCACTACACCAACATGGCTACAGAAATCACCAAAGAGTAGCCAGATGTCCACTGTCCATTTACGTGCAACATTTAAGACCCCAAATAGACCAACGGATTCCTACAATGAGCGTTACTACGAAAGCTGTGATGGCCGAGTGGTTAAGGCGTTGGACTTGAAATCCAATGGGGACTCCCCACGCAGGTTCAAGCCCTGCTCACAGCGATGGTATAAGTTAAGTCCTCCACAACTGAGGGTGCTGAAGACACCATCAATGTTGTGACACACTTCCACAATAAGCTTTGATGTGAAGGGTAGCAATCTATGCTTGACTGGTATTTCTGTGCAACATGTAAGATGCCAAACAGCTGTGATGGCTGATTGGTTAAGGCATTTGACTTGAAAGGTTCAAACCCTACTTGCAGCGATGGCACATTTTAAGTTTCTCTCACCATCAAAGTTGTGCCAGATTCCCACAATGAGTACGAAGGGTGTAGTAACAATTTGTGCTTTCCTGTGCAACATTTAAGACCTCAAACACAGCAACTCCATTTAAAAAAGGATGCATTACCTACGGGACAGCTGTGATGGCCGAGTGGTTAAGGCGTTGGACTTGAAATCCAATGGGGGCTCCCCGCGCAGGTTCAAACCCTGCTCACAGCGAAGCCATAGGTTAAGTTTCCCACAACACCGATGCTTGATGCTTAAAATGGCTACAGAGATCACCAAAGAGTAGCCAGGTTCCCACAAGTCCACTGTCCATTTATGTGCAACATTTAAGACCCCAAATAGACCAACGGATTCCCACAACAAGCTTTAGTACAAAAGCTGTGATGGCCGAGTGGTTAAGGCGTTGGACTTGAAATCCAATGGGGTTTCCCCGCGCAGGTTCAAACCCTGCTCACAGCGATGGTATAAGCTAAGTCCTCCACGACTGAGGGTGCTGAAAATATCAGACACCGTCAGTGTTGTGACACACTTCCCCTGTAAGCTTTGGTGTGAAGGGTAGCTATAGTATGGTAGCAATCTATACTTGGTCATGTTGTTTCTGTGCAACATGTAAGACGCTGAAAATGATAACTTCTGTTGAAAGACAGCTGTGATCGGTTGAGGCATTGGACTTGAAAGGTTCAAACCCTACTTGCAGTGATCGCACACTTTAAATTTCCCACACCATCACCAGATTCTGACAGTAAGTCTCAGTACGAAGAGTATAGTCTTTGTATCAATCTGCACTTTTCTGTGCGACCTTTAAGACCCCAACCATATAAACATCAATTCAATGGGTATACATCTTTCATAAGATAGCTGTGATGGCCGAGTGGTTAAGGCGTTGGACTCGAAATCCAATGGGGACTCCCCGCGCAGGTTCAAACCCTGCTCACAGCGATGGTGCACTTTAAGTCTTTCACCATATGTGCTTAAAATAACTACACAAAACGCTGGTCAGTTTCACACAATAAATCTAGAAGCAATGGGTATGTTAGCAATCTCTCCTGTTATTTGTAACAGTAATTTAAGACCCCTTAAACACGCCAACTTCGTTTAAAAAAGTATGCAGGTGGTATGAGACAGCTGTGATGGCCGAGTGGTTAAGGCGTTGGACTTGAAATCCAATGGGGGCTCCCCGCGCAGGTTCAAGCCCTGCTCACAGCGAAGGCGTAGATTAAGTTTTCCACAATACTGTCTCTTGATAGCTAAAAATAGCTACAGAAAATACCAAAGAAGTGCCAGTTTCCCACAAGTAGGCTTGGTGCAAACGCTATATTAGCAACCTGTCCATTTACGTGCAACATCTAAGACACCAAATAGACCAATGGATTCCCTCAACGAGCTTCAGTAGTAAAGCTGTAGTTGCAATCTGTGCAATGTTTAAGACGCCAAACACACCAACTCCATTTAAAAAAACTATGCGTCAGTTGTGAGACAGCTGTGATGGCCGAGTGGTTAAGGCGTTGGACTTGAAATCCAATGGGGACTCCCCGCGCAGGTTCAAACCCTGCTCACAGCGATCATAAGTCTACCATCAACCTTGCTCACAGTGATTGTGAGGGTGCTGATAACCTTGTGCCACATTTCCACAATAAGCTTCAGTATAGATCAATCTATGCTTTATCATGGTGTCTTCCTTCGAAAGACCACACATCTAAGACAGTTCGCTCAATGGATAAGGCCCTGGACTAGACAGCTCAAACCCTACTCACAGCATAGTTTAAGTTGCCCACACCAAAATTAGTCTCAGTACAAAGGTTGTAGTAACAATTTGTGCTTTCTTGTGCAACATTTAAGACCCCAAACACACCAACTCCATTTAAAAAAGTATGCATCCAGGCTAAGACAGCTGTGATGGCCGAGTGGTTAAGGCGTTGGACTTGAAATCCAATGGGGGCTCCCCGCGCAGGTTCAAACCCTGCTCACAGCGATGGCGTACTTTAAGACTTTCACTGCTTGTTAAAGTGCTGAAAATAGCTACAGAAAACACCAATGAAGTTCTGGTTTCCCACAAGAAGTCTCGATACTAAAGGTATATTAGCAAGTTGCCAGTTCACATGCACAATTGAAGACTCCAAATATGCTAACTCCATACTCCATCACCAGTGAGACAGCTGCGTGGTTAAGGTGGTGTACTTAACCAAAGGGGCTCCTGATGCAGGTACGTACGTTGCTCAAAGTGACTGCAAGTGCATCTCTTGATAGTCCTAGAAATACCTATAGACACAACCAATGCTGTGCCAGATTTTCACAACTGCAACTTTGGTGCGAAGGGTAGCTATAGTATAAAAATTCAAATTCCCACAACAAGGTTCCATATGCAGGGTATAGTTTCAATATGTACTTTCCTGCGCAACATATAAGCAAGGGTCTGCTGCAGGGAAGAGCGGAGGTGTGTGGGTGTGTTTATTTGTGCTCTAGAACGTAACCGCTGTGAAACAATCAGAAAATAATGTTTCATTGATATGATTCACCGGCTTTTGTGCTACCAGCACTCCCTCTCTTCACTCACTTACTCACTTTAATAAGTAATAGTTTTATATGTGAAACTGGCCAAAATGGTCTGGCATTCCCTGACAAAATAAACAATCTCACATTGATTTGTTGTGTGTTGAGATTTATAACACAATACCTATCATCTTTAAAAAGTTGTATTAATCCTTTTGTTTTATCTATGGAGCCCCGAAGGGTTACAGCGTGAATTTCTTTTTGCCTTTTTCCTTTTTTTGCCTTGAGACGTAGTTTCATAATCAGGTTCACATCCTCTTTTCTTACTCATGGGCCATACTCACTACATTTAGTACAGAAACTGGTCACGGATGAAACTGACAGCATCCTGCAGGTTACTGTATTGCTTTCTTCTAGAGAGACCCCTTAATCTAAGATTTGTTTAAGTTTAGTTTCACTAACTATATAACCATGAGCAGTAGTACTATACATATACTTGATGTCAAGTTCAAAGTAAAATTCAATTCGTTTTTTTGTCCATTGTGATTCTGATGTTATAGGAGTGCAATGATAAATTGGTGGAGTACTCTTTTGAGATCAGGTTTAGTTGCACGTTCTATCGTGGACATTATTGTCAAAGACTGATTAAATTTGATTGATTGACTGATCTCTCAAATTATCCTCCTTAAAACCCTGTTGATGTTCATGTAAAGAAAACACTGTGTGGTGGAGCTGAGCAAACACATGACCTAATTCCTAGTCACAAGAAGATGCACTGAAGTAAAAAGTTGAATCAATCAGCTGCTTTTTAGCTCACAAAGGAACTGAAAAATGTGCTCTACAGTTTCCTAACTCAACAACAACAACAAACAAGAAAACCCCAAAACCTTCCCTCTAATCCTTTTTATCTTTCATCTCTGAAAAATATGCTCTGATAACGCCATACTTAGAGCTTTGATCACCTCACTGTAGGTGTGTGGGCGGGCCGAGAGAACAAACTGCTGACAGCACTCAGTTGTGAGAGAGGAGCGGTGAGACTCAAGTGAAGATGAATGAGGACTTGAGGAGTGAGAGGAAATCAAGGCAAATAGCGAGTTAAACAACCTCTTTACAAGGGTGTCAGTGTTGTAGAGTCTATGCTTGAGGTAAGACATCAGTGATTGTGATGAAACAGAAAATGCTTTGGTAAGCTGATGAGTTCTGGCAACATTTCTTCTTCTGTCATCAAACCAGTCACTTTGCTCCTTGTGAGCAGCTGTGATGGTTGAGAGGTTAAGGTATTGGAGGTCTCCCCTCCGCAAATCCTGACATTTGGTCCATTGTGGGAATTTTTGAAGGCATTATAGGTCATATATTTTACACTTGGCACCTAAATAAGTGATGTCGGACACAGTCCAACAGTTCAAATGTGTACTAAAGAGTGTGTCAGTACACCATAACATCACTGTTGCTTATGGTTACAAGTTCAATAGAGCAGACTTATAAACACAGCCTTCCTCCCCCGTTACTGATGATGGGAATACTCAGAGAGACAACATGCTTTCATTTGAAAGTATGTCATTTTAACCCATAAAACGACATCTTCTTTGTCTCTTTCATTGAAAAAAAATCAGAATCTATTTTAAATGTATAACTGCTGGACATTGAAGAATCTCCTACTACACTGTAAAGTCTATCGTCATCGTTTCTGCACTGGAGGCTTCAAGTTTCCACATCGCACTTATGTAAGTTGTGTAATCGACCACCATTGGCTCCAAAGTAAAGCAAATCATGCTCGTACTGTAGGTACTTGCATTAAACTGAGATTAAACTGAGACTTTCCTCCTTCAGCAGCATTTATGTGAAAACAAACACATACATCATTTTGAAAAGTTCAAATATCACAGTCAGGTAACGAGGAGAAAACACATTTTCAAGAGGACCAGGACTCATAAGGAAAATATGTCAGATGCAAGTTATGCAAATTTTATTTGTATAGCTGAAAATGGAAAAAAAAAGAAGACAAATTTGCCTCAAAGAGCTGAAGTCCATTAGTCCTAGTTATTTTTTTCATCCATTTATATTCAGTTTCCACTGTCATCAAAAATAAAGACATTTTTATCAAACAGTTTCTCTAAAATCAACTGTTATCTGAAGTTTAAAATGTGCTACTCGCTTTGGCGTGAATACATTTTTCCAAATAAAGGGTATCTGGTTGTAAAATACATGTGTATAGATGCACTCTATCATTTATATACTGTCTTATTTTGATTGTTGCACTTGAGTGTTTGAGATTTCACTGCAGAGCCATGTCAAATATACCCCCCCCCCCCTCCACCCGTGCAGCAGTGAGAACAAACTACAAAGCTTTTGTCAGACTAATTCTAAATTTAGTTCAGTGCAGCAACTCATCAAATCACAGTCAAGCAACAGAGCTAAACATCTGCTTTCAAATCAACAGGCCGGTGATCGTTATTTGGAAATGACTGATGGAATTATTGTGTGAAACATATGGTAATGTGCAATGAAACTGCAGCGAGAGATCATGACAGTGACAGCAATAATCTATGGCATGCTGTTGACCGTTGAGAGCGGCCTCGTTTCAACTTTTAATGACCTCGCCTGCTGATATACTGTTGCTTCCTCAGCTTGAAAGATTAGGTTTCATTTTTCGCTAATTGTGGACTCTATGGGCCTTTTACCATTATAATAACATAATTATATGATTATTTACATCATAAAAAGGAAATTTGTCCATCTCATGATGACACAATGATTACTTTTACTTTAAGATACTTTACGTTTATTTTGCTGACAACATTTATTCAGTAAGGATTTAAATGCAAGACTTTTACTTATAATGTTATATCGTGGTATTTCTACTTTTGTTTACATAAATAATCTGATTACTTTTTACACCACTGCTTGATGCTTCTGTTTCTTGGTGCCATATGACTGGTAAAAACTTCCCACCGGGCTGAAAGCCTGTTATGTTATTGTCACACCACAAAACAGAGGCGCCTAGTCATAAATAATGGTAGTGAGTCATTATTTGTTATCTGACACTGATATTACAAAACTGACTTATTGACTCACTGAATATATGTCACACCATGGTGAAACTTAGTTGGGTTTTTGTCCTGTCTTCATGTTTTGTCTCGTCATTTCCTGTTTTATTTTGAAAAGTTATTCCCCTCGTTTCAGGTCACTTGCCCTTCCTCATGTGTCTGTCTGATTACCCCGAGTGCATCCACCTGTTCCCCGTTTCCTCGTCAGTTCTGTCTGTGTATCTAAGCCCTGGTTTTCAGTTCTGTCTTGGTTCATTTTTGTTTCTTGTCCATGTCCATGTCCATGTCTATATCTATATCTATATCTATATCTATATCTATATCTATATCTATATCTATGTGTTCAAGCTGTTTAGCCTAAAAATAAAAGCCTTGTTTGTTCACCTCGTCTCTGCGCCTGGGTCCTGCTGCGAACAACGTTTGACGATATGTTACTGAGGTCTTCTGCTAAACTCGTCGTCATGTTTCACTCAGTCGAACTCCAATTTAATAAATCAGCAGTTATAAAAGTGTGTAAACTGGATTGTTGGCAGACAAGCCTCATCTGGGAAACATCATGTTTATTCACTTTAAAGAATTATATTAAATGTTCGCAGAATGAGTTCATGTCTGTTTGTGAGTCGTAAGAAAGTTATCTTTTAGACGGAGTAGATATTTACTGGTTAATTTGGATGTTTTCCTCTGACGGTAGGAAACAAGTGTGTGTTGCTGCCTCATTGTCGCTCATTTAAGATGTAAATAAACTCATCAAACAGACTTTTCATAACTCACTCAGCTCTTCTGATAAATTCAGCATCATGTTTCACAAAGCAGAACTCTGATTTAATGAAATTACGTGATAATAAAAAATTGCGTTGACGTGCTGACAGAGCAGAGCTTTGAAATGTCAAACAGAAACATTACACATCTTACTTTAGTTTATTTAACTTAGTTCACAGAAGAACTGTTGAAGTTAAATATCAGCTGAGATGAAAAGTCTTTCTTTAGGATTCACATGTTATGATTTGATGTGTAAAGTCTGCGGGTTACGTGAAATTTATAGGTCGTCAAATTCCTCGATTTGGGGTGTTAATCGAGGAATCGGTGAGATTAAAAAACTATTAAAGACCCATCTATTTAAAATTGGCTTTTGTGTCTTTTTGAGTTGTTTGTGTTTAAAAAAAAAGTTTTATTGTTTAATATTGTTATTTTTACTTATTTTTAACTTGTTCTTACACTATTTATGTTTTTATGATCTTATTTTCAACTTCCTGTGAAGTTGAAATTTCATTTCTCTGAAAGGTGCCATACTAAATAAACTTCTTCTTCTTCTGATTCTTGTTATTATTATTATTATTATTTATACTTTATCTGTTAAATTGAGCAATATGTTAATGGAGTCTGGAGAGTATTCAGGCTGGAGTGTGTACTTTCAGAGCAACAGGACTTCGGAGCAGTTAGCTGTTGAATTACGGGCTTTCGGTCCGATGGGACATCTTTTGAACAATTGGGGGTTTTCAAATAATAGGACCAGTTGGAAGTCCCCCCATTGGTATCAAAAACCACATTAGCTTGAGTGTCAATACATATATCTGATAATATCTCACATACACTGTGTCCGAAACGACCAACATCAATAGATCAGAGGCTCAGCGAAGTTGTATGTTCGCTCTCCGTTGACTGTGTACCACATACATGTATGTATGTGTCATGGGTGCATCATGAGCTCTGGTAATCATAATTACAGTTGTCTGGGTAACAGGTCAGCCTTTTAGGATTAAACTGGAATTGTTCTCCACATGCTAATCCTCAGTAAATGCTGCAGATTATTCCATGATGGCTTTTGTATTTAGTCCAATGGTTATTCAAAGTGCGCTAAGCCTATTCCACTCTCATTAATGACCCATTGGCCTTTTTGTACAATGGTGCCGCACCGCAAGCGTGTCCTCTTTGAAAAATAAATGCTTCCAGAAAATCATTACTCAATGAGGCTCCTCAAATCCCACTATTTTAGGGACAGAGTGCACTTAGCTAATGCTTCCAGTGTATCCAACAATGAGCCGTGCTTTAATGCCAGCTGTCATTTTAGAAACAGAAGGTGGCATCTTTTTCTCAAATGACACTCGTCTCCGTCTTTACAGTGGAGCTCTTTGAATGCACAGCGGGAGGGAAAACTCATGTTGTGTGACTGATACTAATTCGACAACGTCTGAGTCTCTCTTCAGCTCTGAGATACTGAATGTTTTCAGTTAGCAGCAAGTCCAAGAAAACAACAAGTGGAGGCAGCCAGTGAAAACTAAATACACCTCCCTGAAGGCAATTATTCAATTATTGTCCTTTCTGTTAGCAGCTTCATAAGAAAAATAGATGAAATTGTAATAATTTAATCACATATTGAGCCTTGAGAATCTTATTTTTGCTAAAAGAAGTGGAAAATTAATGCAAACCTACAATGTGATTAGCCTAGCTTAGCACAAAGACTGCAAAACAGAGGAAAACAGCTCGCTTGACTCTGTCAAAAGTTTAAAAATATACATACGACACCCTTAATGATGCACAGAAGTTTAGTTTTATGAAAGTTTGTATAGAAGCTCCAGCACATACAGTAACTCCCCCACTAAAAACCACAAAAAAGGCATTTTTAAACAAAGAAGATAGAACATGTTACTGCTGTTGATGCTGTTTCCTCGCTTTCAGTCAGTTTGCTAAGTTAATCACCTTCCTGTTTCAGCTCTGTATTTGATGCACAGACAAGTTTGGTATTGATCTTCTCGTCTTACTCTTGGGAAGAACATGACAAAAAACAAAAACGTTGAAGTTCAGTGAAATGATAAAGAAATCCTGTAATGCTTTCATTTGCTTTGGGCTTTTTCTGCATGTGCCAAAAACTCAAACCCCAAACCCGACACCTGAGACTATATCTTTGTTTTACTTCATCCATTATTGAGCTTTAACTTGTCATACTACTGCAACGCATATTTATTTTAAAATAGGGCTGTAGTCTGCTGGTTGACTAGTAGATTAATTGGTTGATATGCTCTCGTCCGACTAAATTCTGATTGGTTGAATAATCTCTGTGTTACTTTCATAAGGAGAAAAGTGCTACATCAGCAGCTTTCTGGGATTAATCCATTATTTCCTGCAGCGGGAGAGACAGACTAACAAACAATTCAAATTCAAAACACCCCCGTCTAACTGTTCTCAACGGTTACTGAACGTTTACTGAATCAGTGTTTCTCCTACAATTATATCAACAAGAACCCCCGCCAGGACAAAAAAATATGTTTTAATGCCAGAATTAACACCAAATATCCACTCATTCAGAAATATTTAGTGTTTGGGAGTCTGAGTGAACCGCTGTGTCGTTGCCTGGGAAACGAGCAACTCTGTTAGCATAGCGTAGTATGTTTGCGTAGCGAGTTGGACACAGAGAAAGTGACGGTGGATACGAGCGGAGCAGAGGAAAAGGTTAGCGGTAAGTTGTCAGTCTGGCAGTAAATGTACAGCACAGACTACAGTGTGTCAGTTAAATGCTAAAAAGTCACGTCTGTTGTTTCTCCAAGTGCTGGAAAAGTGAAGGGAGTTAGCTCCAAAGTTAGCAACGTTACGTTAGCTTAACCTGAAGACGTTAAACAGAGATATACAGACTGCTGAGTTCACTGCCCCCCGCCCCCCCAGCCCTACTTTAAAACATGAAGAGGATCAAACTGAACGTGACCTGAGCCTCAGCCTTTATGAAACACGACCAGAACTCTCACCTAAATGTCTGCTGCAGGTTAAAACTGCACTAAATGTGATTGAAAAGTGATTAAACACACACGTCTAACTGACTCAGGTTGTCCAAAAAAACCCAGTAAATAAATAAATAAAATGATGGCATATGAATATCCTTCTCTTTGCTGGGCTGGATTTCAAATGAGAAAGATTTCTTTACCACATTAAAGATAAACCCATGGCTTAGCTGTCTCCCATGTAAACACACACACACACACACACACACACACACACACACACACACACACACACACACACAGAGCCTCTTATTTTGAGTTGTATATGTTGTCCGTTGCTCCTTGTTTTATGTCTGTTCATATTATTATTATTAGATTATATCCCTCTATTTTTCTAAAATCAAATAAAACATTAATCACAAAAATAAAATGAGTGATTTTAAACACAGACTTTTAAAACTGAGATGCAGTGAACAAGCCTTTTCTAGCACATTTGTTACAGCAAATTAAAATCCTTTTGATACAAAGTCTATCGAGTTTCTAATTAAATTACTTTGTTAATAAGTTTTTCTCTATTTACAGATGGCAGGATGAAGTTTTTAGGCTTTTCCGCTGAAAATTAATTGCCATTTGGCTGTAAAAATCCCCTTCTGCCGGCTTTTCTGTCAAATTAACATAACTGTCATTTGTTGGCTGTAAAAATCAGAGACGGATAAATGATTTTATTGTTGTGCTTTTCATTGAGGATTATGAGTCTCCAACATGGAGCAAACAGCTGCTGTCTGTGACGGGTCTGTCAGCGGTTTTCTGATGACGTGTCAAGCCTTTTTTTTTGGACATATCCGTATATTGGATGCATTTTGGATAAGCGAGCTCCGTCGTGCAGTCAAACTTAGTGGGGCATGTCAGTGTGCAATTTCACTGATGGATTCAGCAATCTCCACACTTCTCTGGAGGCTCGGGCTTCATGGAAACATTAACAATATGGTTTGTGTGCCCATTTAACTTAATTGCAGGGATGCGAGGGTTAGGGGGGGGGGGGGGGGGGGGGGGTCCCATTTCCTCTGCAGCTCAGTGTGAATTGAAGGGCCAGGGTTTGGGTTTTGATCCCTGAATATGCTAAAAAAGTTTATATGGAAGCTGCATGCTCTGTTTCCCCAGTCCACCTGTATTATAAACTAGTTTCAGTTTTATTTATATAGCACCAAATCACAACAAAAGTCATCTCAGGGCACTTTTTTACTAAACTACACTGATATGTATTGTTACAGATGAAGCCACACAACAGTATTAGCACCAATTACAACATTAAAGTGCTGCTTAAATGCTAATGAATTTGCAAATATAATCTAATAACATAGTAAATATTAGACTATGACGCTTGCAATTGACATTCTACTTTTACTTTCGATGACATTTTTCTACTTTTAAGTTCAGGTTTTGAATGCAGGACTTTTATTATCTTACATTATGAAAAGCTACATTAGCACAAGTGTCAATTAACTGTATATCTGGTAATATTTCACATACACTGTACAGTCCACCTGTATTATAAACTAGCTTCAGTTTTATTTATATAGCGCCAAATCACAACAAAAGTCATCTCAGGGCACTTTTCACTGAAACTACAGTGATGTATTGTTACAGATGAACAGAATATAGTTAGAATTAGCACCAACTACAACATTAAAATGCTAAATTACATGTTAATGTATTTGCAATTATAATCTAATAACATAGTAAATATTAAACTATAACACTGACAGTTGACGTTCTACTTTTACTTTTGATACTTTGCATTTTGTTGCTAACATTTCTGTACTTTTAAGTTCAGGTTTTTATTTTCTTACATTATGAAAAGCTACATTAGCACAAGTGTCAGTTTACTGTATATCTGGTAATATTTCACATACACTGTGTCCAAAAAGATCCAACATTAATAGATCAGAGGCTCAAGATGTGGAACAAAACTCCTACAAACTTTAATATTTAGTAGATTCAGTCAGTTGAAATACCCCAAAAAAAGTCATTTGTGGACTCACAGGAAGTAGCGGTTTGACATTTTTCATTTACACCCACTAGTGTCATATGAGGTCACCGAGGAAGAGGCGCTGTTTCCCAAGAAGAAGCAATAGTTTTCCCAATAATTACAAGTGCAGCTACCCAGTTCAGAGGCTTCATCAGTCTGAGTTTAGTCATATCAAGTGGATATCTGACACATTTACAGTCTTTTTTAGCATCAAATTCTCCTCTTTGTGTTTCCCTGTTGAGCTGCAGGTGGAAGTATAGTAACAAAAAGAGGGACTTTGCCACTAAAAAGACTGTAACGTTGAAAGATATCTACTGGATTTGACTCATTTGGACACTGAAGCTTCATATTAGGGATCTTCTAATGATCAGTATGAACAGGAGGAACGATTACAGCAAGAAAAACATGTTTCAGTTTTCAGTTCTGTTGTTTTAAGACAGAATTGAACTGTGAACTCATCCTTTAAAATATCTTCCCTGACTCTTCATCTAGCGCCATCATCAGGTCAGGATTTTATCTTCTTTGACGCTTCAGTGTTTCACCAAACACCGATGACACTCCCATCAACCTCAGTTACACTTTGTGTTCCTGTCATGAGTGGCAGGTACATTTCAACAAGTCCTCCAACACATCCGATCCGGTTTCACCCAGATGGGATTTTTGTTTTCTCACCAATATAAAGATTATTACGGAGTTTTTCCTTCTTCAAACCCAGGATGTAAAGAGCCCCTCTGAGACAGACCTGTGATTTTAGTTTGTATAAATAATAATATTGATTTCAATGAAAAAAAGAAGTTCTGTGCCAATTTAAGAAAAAGTCCTGCACTTATAGTTTCACAGGGTTTTGGTTTTTATCTCAGAGCTCTTTCCATCGAAGGTTGACTCCGACAACGAGATTATTTCTGCCTGAGTCACCATAAACACAATTAAGTTTCTCTAGAAAGTATTAACAGAGGATTGTGATATTCTTCACCGCTTTGAGAGACACAGATAAGACAAAATAATAATCCAACGGTTGATTTCAGAATAATAGTTGTAAGGCAACAACTGAATATTATACTAACAGAGCTGAAATTATTAGTCAATTAATCAATTAGTTGATTTACAGAAAGTTAGCAGCAACAATTTTGAGATTTTAAAATGATTTTTTTTTAAGGAAAAATGCCAAAATGATCTGGTTTCATGTTCTTAAATGTAAATATTTGCTGTTTTTTCTTCATTTTTTGCGACACTAAACTGAATATATTTAGATTTTGGACTGTCTGTTGGGCAAAACAGTTGGGAAACTGAAGGTATTGTTCTCTATATTCTGACATTTTTAAGTCCAAACGATTGATTAATTAAGAAGATAATCGGCAGATTAATCAATAGTGAAAATAATGATTAGTTGCAGCCCAAAACAATTAAACAAACAAAGAAAGCAACACGATTTAAAAAGACAAGGATGTCACTTTAGATATACTGAACAAAGGACAATGAATGTACAGATGATGATTTGATGAATAACACAGGAGATTTAAAACAAACCTGACAAAATAAAGTCTTTTTAACACCTTAAATTAATATAAATATTAATATTCTGACAACATTAAAGTGAAAATCCGTCCTGCATTCCTCATATAAACTTCCAACAAACACTAACTGCTGCACTAACCTTTCCTTTTACACCTCCTCCTCCTCTTCCTCTTGGACTTTCCTTTCATATCACGGTCTGACCTCTCCATGTTCCTGCTGCAGGTCCCGTGAACCGCTGCCATTCTTCCCTCTTCCCTCCTTTTATTTTTCCTGTAGTTTGTCCTTTTGCTGCTTCTCTCGTGCCCGTCTGAAACGATGCTCAGGGAGGATTCAGCGTGCAGCTCTGCGGCGGGAAGCCCTGCACAGCGACTCACTTCTCTCTCACCTCCTCCCCCCCTTTGCTGCTGCTGGCTGCGGGAGGCAGGCGGCTGTTAAGGCTGTGACATCATGAAGAGAGAAAGAAGCTTTTAGTTCAGGCTGTGATTGGTCGGTAGCACATTATTCAAACCCACAAACAAAAAGATTAAACCATTAACCCAAATGGAGTTACTGAATTATTTGATATAAAAACAAACAATGGTGGAAAAGGAGGATGATTCCAGTTCATAACTTTTTGGAAGATCACACTGCTGCACTGGGTGACTTGTCCCTTCACCCCAAAGGCAATGGCTCTTGACAAAGGGGGTCAAGAGGCTGCGTTTTGACAGTCTGATCGCTGTTATTGGTGTTTGAAGTTGACTGTAATCTTTGGAGTGAAGCAATGTGGCTCATTGATGTGCTTTTAATAGTTTTTGGACAACGACGGAGGTCTACGGCACAGCATATCAGGTTTCGCATACATACAGAATACTTGTAAGTAGGATGAGTCCATTGCTGGTTCAGCTCTGCTCATGTTGTTGTTGACAATAAGAAAAATGGCTCATCCTTTAACCAGTAGGCGATCTACTTTCGAGTACCAAGGAAGACCTTCTGGGATGTTTTGGTGCTCAAAAACAAGTAGAAAAAAAAATCTTGTGGGGGCAGTTTAGACTCAAGAAATCCTGGCTGCAGCTTCGACTATCTTTCCTCTCAGTTATGATAACATAAGCTACTCATCAAGTTAATTGGTAACAATGGTGACGATTGATGGAGTTAGAAGCACGAGATGATTGATTGATGATCGGGTTTGAAACAAGCCAACAAGATCAAACCAGTGAAACCAGGAAAAATCTGAGTGTCTCTACTTTCTTTAACATGCAATATAACATTATTCCACCTCTGTAGGACTTGAAAAAAAGTCATTTAAATCAAACAATCTGAGGTGAAACTACTCACAACTTGTGTCATGAGTCCAGAAGCTAAAATGGTCGTAAACCGCTAAACAAATCTAGATCTGTGGGTCAAGCTGAGTGCATCTGAAATGTCATATTGCACTGGAAAACTGTGTGCAGCACTACAATCACAGCACAGCAGGTCAAAGCTGAAGCAAGAAGTTGGTGATGGATGTTTATAAAGGACAGTTTGGGTGATAATTTTGATGTAAACCTTACAAATAGGTGCATTAGCAATGAACTCCAGTTAACTCCAAAGCTCTGGTGCATGGACTAAAACACATAAAATCACTTTTAACATCTAAATAATAAACTTTTCCTTTATTTTTTTCCTCCACTTATTAGATGTACTGTTTGTTTTTATGAATGGTTGCACTTCCTGACCTCCATATTTGAGTTTTATAGACTTAATATCATGTTGAGCAAATAAACACAGCAGTTATTAAACTAATATCATTGAATCTTACAACAATAACAACATCATTAAAGCACAAACACACTTTTAATTCAGCAGTAGCCACACAACAATACACATATCATACATCTACGCAGTAAGATGCAGTAATGTGCTCCTTTTACACACTTCTACACATGTATCAAACATTAAAGCGCTGAAATGTAGGTTAGAACGGTGTTCCCGCTGCGTTGTTTCTGCAGCAGCAGGAGATAAACCCAGCTTCTCCTCATGCAGCACTTTTATCTTCTGCTTCTGCTGCTCTCAGTCCGCAGGCTGCAACACAAGCTCGGCGAGAACAACGGCCGTCCCCGACGCGCCGGATCACGCTGACCGACTTTGCTTTGGGTGACACCGTCCAACTGAGGTCAAAGAGTCGACCTCGAACGGTTGTGTGTGTGTGTGTTGAGGGGTTTTGGACGGAAACGCAGAACAACAACGATACTCTGCTGGTCCTGATATAAATCATTAATAATGAGTAATAATAAATTCCCTTTCACTGGAAATTCACAGATTCAATGAGTCAGTGTGTTATTAAGCAGAGCAGAAAATAGCAGTTTTACATTATAGGAAGTGAATGTTTGAAATTGAGGTAAAAAGCAGAAACTCAACATCTGATCAGCACGGAGACATTTTTACCTGTTGGTCACTCAGGTAAAGATTTAATAGATTTAAAAGGTCAGAAAGTGAAATTCAAAAGAGGAAAACAGTGAAAATATTGTTGCTATTTCCTGTTTAGGTCACTTTATTTGCTATATTGGTCAGAACAAGTGCAGCCATAGTTTGTTTAAACCTACATAGTTCAGATCACAGACACCAAAGCTGTTTACATTACATACAATATTAAAAAAAAATGGATTATTGTGTTTGATTATTTCACTCATGCAGCATCAATGCATGTGATAAATGTGGATTAAGATGATTTTAACAACTTTAAAGCTGAAACTTAACAGGATTTTAAAGGATGAGAACATCAAATGATGAAAACACAGACGGAGACAGACAGACATCTCAATACCACACCTCTCACATCTCAGCTGAACTATTCACTCTCATATGTTTTGCATCATAATACCCTCCTTTTTGCATAATCTTCCCACTCCACCTTTAGCTTCCAATTAACAGCAGCTCTCTAATCCCTGCCAATCACCTTCCTCAAACTGACAATCTAACTGTGTTACATCCTGGTAATGATTCAGATCACCCTCCCCTCCCTCTCCCCTCTCTTCCCCCCCTTTCTCTCATTTTATTGTTGCTATTTCACCCTCCTCACCCCTCACCCTACCCCCCTCCTTCGAGTGTGTTTCAATCCTCTTGGTTTGCAGGTTTCCAGTGACTGACTCTCCCCTTCAGAGGATTAGAGAGATGCTGTACCTCTTTTGTTTACTGTCAGGTGTGCACTGAAGGTGGCGTGGATCGTGTCAGGCTTTTCAGATTCACATTTTCTTTTTTTTTTAAAAAGTATTTCACCTCACTGATTTCCAAAAGCTCCACCGCTGTGCTCTTTTATGAATATTCACCGCCTCTTGTCCACGTGCCTCGCTCATCTTGCGCCGTGTGGCCGTCCTCGAAGTACATTTGAGCACAGGAGAGTGAAAGGAACAATGAACCCCCCGTCGATTTGACTTTCCTTCTGGAGGATTATTATAATCTGTCGGTGGGGACGTGTCAGGGATTTGATTTAAAAAAAAAAAACAGGTACATGCATGTGCAGGAGAGTGCTGCACTTGCAAAGTGACTGAAATGAAAAGAAATGTTGATGTACGTTTGATTATTCAGAAATCCATCTGTGTGATGGAGGATTGCACAACACACAAACGAATGATTAAAGTAACAACATGAAAGGCAGGCGGGAGGAGGAAAACAGAGAAACACACCTCTTCAAAGCACTACCAATCAATATTTCTTACATTAACGGCCCCAGCTCGTCACATATCGACCCACGTGGCGTCACTTTTTTTAACGTGCTGGGTACTCCTTTAGCGTCGTGAAGAGTAGTCCGATAGACTTCTGTTGAGCTCCTGCAACATCTGAAATAGAAGCTTTGAGACCGATGGCGTCTACGTAAGGTGACAAATTTCAGCCTGGTCGCCAGAATAAAATGTTGGCGTTGTATGTTTCTGCATAACATTTCAATGATATATATCATAACAACATTTCTGAGGTGACTTTACACGACATCTGTATGAGCTGACCTTCTTATTAGGAGCTGGATGGCTTGTAATGTTGTTGCCATGGCATTAAGACGACCTTAATGTTTTTATTTTAACCCAAACCATCATCTCTCCCTAACCCCTAACCAAGTAGTTTTTGTGCCTAAACCTAACCAGACCTTAACCACTGCGTTGTCACACCATAAAATAACAGCGACTACCTCAACTACGCCTTGAAAAACGACACTAAAGGGCTACCCAGTGCGTTAAAAAGTGACGCCACGGGGTCCTGACCAAGCGTGAGAACGTGTTGACATTAACAAATTATCAGATGGTGTGAGGATCTCACTTTAATTAATGCTGTCTCTGAGCCTTTTAGCCTTTTAGCTCAGAGTTTTGGTTGATAAACTCAGACGGAGTTAGTGACTAGCTGATAAAGAAAATCAAGCAGCTAAAGGGAGACGGATACACTGTAAAAAGGGATCTTAGTCAGCTGAACTCGTGTAATCATGTTGAGTGAACTCATTGTCCGTTACAACAAAGCAAGATGAGTTACAACTTCAAATTAAAAAAAAAACAACTTAAAAACTCCGTTCAGTTAACCGCAAATAGTATGTTAGTGTCAACATTTTATGTAACACGCATGACGTCATGACGCTTTCCGCGCAGTGTCGCACAAATCTGAAATGGCCGCCATCTTCTTCGGAGCTGGAAACACGTACCCTCAACAAGTAAGTATATTTATATTTAATTTTGCAAATTAATTAATTAATTAATCCATTTTTTGATGGAATATATATATATTTTCTTTAGGAGTTGGAGACCAAGGACTCCAAAAGGAAGCTAATGTTGCTCCATATCTGCTGGATGTGCTTGAAACAAACTATTCTGCCCCCTAGTGGCCAAAAAGTCAGTTAAAAAATGTTGTATTTTAATTAAACAAAAACAAATGGGATGATTGACATTGGGACATGGGATTTGTCTAATTTATTACAAAAGCTGAGTATTTTAGCCTCCCCTCCCAAGACAAATGACACAATAGGTCAAAACATCAGTCGCACAGAAACGACCTTCAGTATGCGATCTACCGATAGCGGCGCAGTTCAGATGCCGTAAAAACAATCCGTGTCTGCGTTTTTATTTTGAGCTCAGAGGACGTGACACTAGTGGTAACACATAGATGTCCTGCTTCATTAATAATTCCAGTATATTTTCAACGATGTGTCACAGCGTCATCAGAAGTTTCAGTCGGATCGTTGCTCTAATTAGCCGCTTTACTCCTAAACACTCTGAAAAGTTTTAACCCCGAAGGGTAGAAAAGACCAGAGGCATACAGATGAATGTGTTTCCTACATTTTTATTACCCTTAGAGCCATCCATTCATTTACAGAAACTTTTTTTTTTTAAATCTTAGTTTATTTGTCTTAACTTTGCTAACTTTTTCGGGGGAGTTTCAAGGCTCCTGGGAACTCTGTGACATGAATAAATAACGCAAAACGCAGATTCAAATCCAAACAGATGAAGGACTGTTTCTCTAAAATTAGACATAATGTTATAAGAAAAAAAAAATGCTCCTGAGAAATATGCTGCTTTCTCATCTGTGCATCCATGTGATAGAAAACAAACTATAACATGACTCATATCTGCTCCTGCTGGTTCCAGAAATCCAAAACTGTTTAAGGTGAGATAAAGTAGATGTGAGACTTTAGCATCATGCAGACACAACAGAAAGGGCTATTACAGCGTCTGATGAAAAACAGATAAATTGTACTGTATTTCAGCTCGTGGCTAAGATCCCACCGGGCAGGGAGAATGAAGTGCTCTCCAAAATGAGCTCCACATCCCGGCAAATAGGACACAGCAGCGTCCCTGTGTGCTCCCGAGGCCAAACATTAAACTGTACATTAGATCCATCTCACTGTTCCTCTGTAAAGAGCTGCTGCTGCGGCGGCCTGCGGGCGCGTTTTTTTTTCTACGGCCGCTTCAGTCAGGTTCGGTGACGAGGAGGATTTGGTCGTATGTAACGGATAAATGAATGAAGGTGTATCGTTGTGTCATCTGGAAATTTGTGTCATATTACAGAATTAACATATTTATGGTTTTTCTCTTGTTCTTCTCAGGAAATGCTGAACAGCAAGGAGAAGAAGAAGTCTGACTTGTTTGATTTGTACTTTCCAATGGAGTATCTTATATTTAAAAAATTCAAAATGTTTTGTTTGTAGCAAAATTAGACAATCAGTATAAAGTTTACTCAATGTTTCTGTCTGATTATGTTTTTATTTTTACTACCACTGGGAGGCACCAATATTTTACAGATAGCACTTTAAAAACAGCTTTAAAGACACTTTTTAGTCACAATTTCATATTATTACAACGTGTCGTTCATTATCTGTTTATATGATGCCCACAGGAAGAGTTATAGTTATTGGCGAATGCATTAATAAACACTTATATCTCTGTGTGCTATAAGCCTTATGAATTAATGTTTGTATATTGTTTATAAATGCTAATATGGGGACTAATCCTACAGTTGTCCACCATTAAAAATACTCAGGTTTCAATCATTAGTTTTGCATTTCCTTGTTGCTGCACCATCGAGTCCTTCTGGTTGGTTGAGTTTGGATCTGAGAGTGGATTTCATAAACTTCTAACGCATTTTGTGTAAATGTTTGTCTGTATTATCTGTTTATTGCTTCTATTTGTGTGCTGAACATAAGTGGAAATTGAAAGAGGAGATATATATTTATATTCTGTGGCTCAACAGGAATATCTTTGCATGATTTACAGTTGAAAACTCCTTATTTATCTTATACTGGCCCTTTATGCAGCCCCTCAGTTCAGCCTCTGAATGAAACAGGCTGTTTTAGCTCCTGTCTCTTTAAGCCCCGCCTCCTGATGAGCCTGCTCTGCTCTGATTGGTCAGCTCCTGGAAGCTGCCATTCTGCAAATTTCTGCTAGCTCTCGAGGCTACATCAGCAAACTGTTGTAGTCAGATTTACTTATTTTTCTTGTTCTTTACTCAAAATATGAACTTCTCAGACACAGTTGTATACGTTCGAGCCTGAAATGTCCGAGCCCCAGCCTTTATAGCAGAGCTGCTAAAACCACACGTCCCAACCTGTAGCCTTAAGTCCTCCAGTACCCCTAAAATCTGGAGCTCTTTATCAGCAGAGATTAAAGAGGTGACTTTGTACAAAGAGACTTTAATGTCCTAATAACAATCTGCAATCTTTAGTCCCTAATTTTAATGTTTGTGTTAATGTTCCTTATGTGTACACCACTGTAAGATGCTAACACTGTATGAAAAGTGCTACACAAATAAATAAATAAAACATGAAATATGCGAGTGGAGGATGCAAACAGTCACCTCGATGGGGAAGTAGAGGTAACTCTGCAAATGAAGTGTTCAGAGCAGGTTGATGCCCTGACTTTTGACTTGCAGGCAGCATTTTTATACATGTTCACCTCAAATTTTGTAACTTCAACCACGTTTAATAAAAGCATCCGACATTATAAGAGTATATAAATGACAGAAAATCACGAGAAGCGTGTTAAGTCCCCTTTTTAAACAAATTTAATTAAACTAATAGCAAAATTACTTGTATGAAAATGTAATTAAATGCTAACTAGCTACATTGCTTTCTTTCTTTCTAACCCTTTCGGCTTAGTTCCTTACATCTAGTCTATTTTTAATCCATGTTGTGTGTGTGTGTGTTAGTTTTATTGTGTTGGAAAGTGACGCTGTGAAGTCAGCCACCCTGGTCACGCTTGGGTGAAGTGGCGGGGAGTTTCATTACACTGTGAAATAACGACTGCACCATGATTAAGCTGATTAGATTTCATGAATATTTGAAAGACGAACCAAATTGCTGATTAAATATTTGCTGGAGGTTTTTTCCTTTTCTGACAGACTGGGAGATCATATCACGAACTCCCAAATGACATACTGTACTGCACCGGAGAGTTTTTACTGGATGTGTTAACAGTCCATTTTTAATATCATATAACTACAATCATAATTGTTAATGAGGTTTTATCACCGTCGGTTTTAATTATGTTTCATTTTAGTTGGATGCTGCAGTTTATTACTCTAGTAATGATGATAAAACACAAATATTCTATTGAACTACTGTCGCTGGCTGGTATTTTATTTAATTTATGGAAAAATTCATTCAACATAAAAGTTACTGAGTTTTTCAGCGAATTAATAATAAATAAATCTAGACATGATATCAAAGAATGGGTAAATAAATGGTCTGTTGTCTTCTACTCTGCTCGTTTCATGACTTTTGTATAACTGAGTAAACAAACCTCTTAAAGCTGCATTATAGGAAATATGGAACAATGGCGGCTCCAAGTGGCAACGACAGGTAACTGTGTGAGGTTCATGGGCTTCAAGCTGAGATTATGTAGGTGTAATAATAACAATCATAATGTCTTTAAACTGGGAAAAATACACTTAGGTGTGAACAACGCAGCTGGTTGTTGTGGTGAGATCTGACACGTCTTTCTGTGTGGACACAGGAGGAAGTATTTGGATTTGTTCTTTCTTGGGTGAACGTCTTCCAGGGATCATAACTGTCATCAACAGTCTCAGGTTGCGGTGATGGGATGATTTATTCTCTGACAGGTCCCAGTTTTTTGATTTAGGCTGATGACACTGATGTGAACAGCGGTGGAAGAAGTATTCAGATCATTTACTTAAGTAAAAGTAGAAACACTGTCGTCTAAAAATCCTCCATTACAAGTAAAAATCATGAATTCAAAACGTTACTTAACCTCTTAACAGGGAAAATTATGGAAAAAAACCTTCAGGAAGGTCAACAGCCTCATGAATCTATCAGTGTAAATCATTTTAATAATCATTATTAAGTTATTGTCTGTTTTCATCAAGGTAAATCAACCCTCAGCCAATCACAGGCTTCGTTAGGGATGAATAAGAGACATTTTAACCCCTAAAAGTCAGAGTTCAGTGGTGTAAGAGACTATGTTAGTTTTGTTGTGTAAGAGTTGTTTAAAATCCTTTCTTGCATTTTTGCTTTGGCCATTTTTGTGAATAGTTTATACAGTTTTGATACGTTTTCTGATGTCCCCTTATTATCACTATGTGTCCTGTATTTGCCAGGACTAAACCATAGAAATAACTTTTAGTAGCGACAGACATATGTCAAAAAAACAAAACAATTAGGCCTGAAATCGTACCTTTTTAAAGCCTCTATTAATGTGGTTCAGTATCACTGTCAGTATAGACTAACTGTGTAGGTGTGTTTCAGTTTGTGTATCTCTCTCTCTGTGTGACATGCAGTCAGATCCTTTGCTTGTTGATAGGAAGGTTTTTCTTGGTGGTTGTTCTTGTAAAGAACAGAGACTTTATTACAGTGACCTGGTTCAACACCGTTTGTCTTCATTCACTGTCTCATACATCCTCTACTCCATGTGGTATCTATTACATGTTTTACTCACAGTCCCTAGAAATACATCCAGACAGCGTGGGTCCACTTCCATCATGCTGTCATACAGTGGGGTTGCTTAACATCTCCAAATACGTTGACTCTTCACATTCCTCAAATACCACCTGCTGTCTGTTCTACTTTCTCCTTCATTATATAAGGAAAGTTCATGCACAGTTTATGCTAGGCAAATATAAAATATTAGATAAAATGCATACTAACAGTTTGTTATTCATAAAGTCAATATTGTGAATTTCAAATGGACTCACTTTAAGGATGAATGATACTACGCTCATATTCACATCCGGTGGTGGAACGTAACTACTTAAGTATAGATTTGAGTTACTTGTACTTAATTTGAGTATTTCCATTTGATTCTACTTCAATAATTCTGCATTTCAGAGGGAAATATGGTACTTTCTACTCCTCACATCCACATTTATTTGCCATCTTTAGGTACAAGTTACTTTTCAGATGAAGATTTTACATCAAATGATTCTTTAAAACAAGCTCTTATGCACTTTGTGTGAACAGGTTCTATATAAATAAAGTGTATTATTTTTTATAATATAATAAATATGATGGCATTACTATGACTATTAATCTACGCAAAGTATCTCAGAATTGGCTCCACATTGACAAACTACAACATCAAAATGCTCTTACATGTATTTGTCAAAAACAAACAATATAATATATTATAATAATATAAAATTCCAATGAGTGCTTTTACTTTTAAAGCTTTAAGTACATTTTGCTGATAATACTTCTATACTTTTACTTCAAAGGGTTTTTTAAAATCTAAATCAAAGGTTTAAGGGCAGAAGATGTTACATACTGTACAGATTGTTAAGTCCCGTGAGGCAAATTTGTTATATTGAACTATATAAATAAAAGTTGACTTGACTTTCTGAATAACTGATGACCTTCAGTGAAACTCAGACACACAGAAAGTGGACAACAGCCTAACAATGTCAAAGAATATTTAAGAAGAAGTGACACCTACAAATATATTACTGTTATAAATGTAAATATTAATACAGGTAACCAGCTGTGTATGTTTATGAACGTTGTCAGACCTAATTCTCACAATAAAACCTTTCACACGTTAAACTGAGTTCACGATCAGCTGAATCTAAATGTTGATTTTTGTTGTGCTGAAGCTGACTGACTTCTTTATATGCTCGGCACCACATCTGGCACTGAAATTAATTTGTTCCCTATCACCTCCTTGCAGACACTTTGATAAGATATCTTCCAATGAGCAGCCGCAGCGTAGATTAAAGTCGATCAAAATTATTCTAATTATATATCAGAAAGCTGAAAGTCACTCTGCTTCAAACGACACGTTTCCAGTTCATGAGGAATATCTGTATTAATGATAACTGAAACCTGCAGCGATCGGCTTTTTCTTTGGAGTATAAAATCATGATAGATCTTATGTAAATGTGCAGATGCTGTTTGTTCCTCCCTTTGTAAGAAAAAAACTGTGAAACAAGAGGAAAGCATGCGGACAGAGGCAAAGCTTCTTATTAAACTTCTCTTTAGATTCAGCCTTCACAAGCTTGATAATACATTTCCATACATATTAAAGTTGTACATTATATTAATGGAAAATGTAAACTCACTTTTTTCCTGGAATTTCTTGCTAGCTTGACTCTGTCCAGATATTATCTATCATATCTCCTCCCCTTCGCAGATCTGCCAGGTTATGGAGGGGTGTAACCAGCATAAAGTGGAGTGCAAGAGCTGATAAGCTTCATTTACTGCAGATTGGTGAGTAAACAAGCTGAAAATGAACCGTTTTTGGATTAACCTACAAGCTCTGTTGAAAAAAAGTGGAAGTTTATTAAACTTTCTGACATTGAGAGGTGAAATAGTGCAGCAAGGAGTTCAGCTGGACCAGGAAACCCTCTCTTGTTCAATATGTCTGGATCCACTGAAGGATCCAGTGACTATTCCCTGTGGACACAGCTACTGCATGAACTGTATTCAAGATTTCTGGGATAGAGAGGATGAGAAGGAAATCTACAGCTGCCCTCAGTGCAGACAGACCTTCACACCGAGGCCTGTCCTGGTGAAAAACACCATGTTAGCAGATTTAGTGGAGGACCTGAAGAAGACTGGACTCCAAGCTGCTCCTGCTGATCACTGCTATGCTGGACCTGAAGATGTGGCCTGTGATGTCTGCACTGGGAGGAAGATGAAAGCCCTCAAGTCCTGTCTGGTGTGTCTCGTTTCTTACTGTAAGGAACACCTTCAACCTCATATTGAATTTGTCAATATTACTTTTTCTGTCTGATTTGACTAAATCCATTAATATATTGATCATTTATATGCAGATGATCAAGATTATAGTTGCTGTTATCATTTTAAATTAAGATTGCTTGATTGCCATGATGCTCATAGTGGTCTGAATACTGTGTAAGATTGATTTCATGAAATTAATCAGACCCTGACTGTCCCTCATGTTTAAATATATGATTTATGTGAAATGGAGGATATACTTGATTAAATCATATTTTCTCTCTTTTTCTCTTGTTTGTGATTCAAGACAAAACACAACAGCTGATTAACTTAGCCAGCCATAACATGATGTACATACATACAATGAGAAAAGCACGACATTAAACAGAGAATAGTACATGAGTGTAAGATGGGGATTCATATGGTACAAAAATTCAGTGTGTGGTTTGTTAAGAGAGCTTAGAGGAATTTTTGAGTGCTTGTGTGTGTGTGCATGAGACTGATGTAAATTTCCTTTACAAAAAGGAGCACGGACTCGTAAGCTCAGACTCTTTTGGGACAAAAACTTCACACAGTTTAGTCAAAAAATGTATTTGTACCACTGACTCTTGTCTCATAACTGTTTGCAAACTACTGCTATTTTGTGGACAGTTTATAATAGAGGTGGTTAAATAAAAGTGCATAGTGTGGCATAGAAAACTCCAACACTACAGTGGTCACCCCTGCCAATCATATTAGACATTTCAAAAACTGATTTCAGACCTTATCCAGTCCTAGGGCCAGTGCTGGGCATAGAGGTGACCACAACTATAAATATTGCACTAGTTATGGCTCCTTCCTCATTCTCTTTTCATTAGAAAAGTTACACTCCACATTACAACTGACAGTTGCTGATCAGCCCCATCCCCAGCAAACGTGCCCCTTTGGGACCCATGGAATTTTTGTTGGGCCCTCTGCGGAAAGCCCACTGTGGGTCCCATTACCAGTATGTAATGTTTGACACATGTAGACCCCACACTATGGGGCCCAGGTGGTGCCCCATTTGGACAGTCCACACCTAGCTCAAAGCATGGGCTAGGTGTCCACAAGGTGCCCACAGTATGCCCCCAAGTCGACCCGCAATGGGCCCCACACTCAGCCCACACTTTCAGCTTGATGTGGGCTGTCCCATTGGGACACCACCTATAGGCCTCATAGTGTGGAGCCCACACGTGTCCCAAATTTTACATTCCGGGCCTTTTGGTTATTTGCTTTGGGCTCCACACAGACTATCCCATATGGGGGCCTGTTTCAGCATATTGTGCACAAGCCAACAGTTGATATCTCATGGGAAACTTTCATGGGGCCATCCCATCGTGGGGCCCGTGTTAAATTTCTGTGGGTAAGGCCACAGTGGATTTCCCACAGAAAATCATGATGGGGCCCCCAAAGGGCAAGACTGCTGTGGGCTCCACATAGGCTTATCCGCATGGGGTCCATGTGGGATTAGTGTGGGTTTGTTGTGCCCACACTTCCCCACAGTAAACCCAAGCATATCCAAATGGGCATGTTTGCTGGGAATGAGTCAGCGCATTTTAATGTTGTCACTAACTTAGCATTATCAAATATTATCTAACCACACTGTGTCTTTAAAACCATTCCTCTTCCTGGAATGAAGTACGTAAAGTATATAAAACCCCTCCCTATTTGATATGCTCTCACATAGAGCAAAGTTCAGTTTGTTCAGGTATTTCCTTGTTCCCTCCCTTTCACAGATCAGCATTTTTAAGAAGTTTGACAATATGTAATGACAAGCAAGAGCTGATAAGTCACATTCACTGAAGTTCCCTGTTAGGAGGTGAAATGGCGCAGCAAGAAGTTCAGCTGGACCAGGAAACAATTTGTTGTTCGATCTGTCTGGATCTACTGAAGAATCCAGTGACTATTCTCTGTGGACACAGCTACTGTATGAACTGTATTAAAACCCACTGGGATGAAGAGGATAAGAAGGAAATCTACAGCTGCCCTCAGTGCAGACAGACCTTCACACCGAGGCCTGTCCTGGTGAAAAACACCATGTTAGCAGATTTAGTGGAGGAGCTGAAGAAGACTGGACTCCAAGCTGCTCCTGCTGATCACTGCTATGCTGGACTTGAAGATGTGGCCTGTGATGTCTGCACTGGGAGGAAGATGAAAGCCCTCAAGTCCTGTCTGGTGTGTCTCGTTTCTTACTGTAAGGAACACCTTCAACCTCATATTGAATCCTCTGCTTTTGCAAAACACAAGCTGGTGGACCCCTCCAAGAAGCTCCAGGAGAACATCTGCTCTCGTCATGATGAGGTGATGAAGATGTTCTGTCGTACTGATCAGCAGAGTATCTGTTATCTCTGCTCTGTGGATGAACATAAAGGCCACGACACAGTCTCAGCTGCAGTAGAAAGGACTGAGAGGCAGAGAGAGCTGGAGGTGAGTCGACAAAACATCCAGCAGAGAATCCAGGACAGAGAGAAAGATGTGAAGCTGCTTCAACAGGAGGTGGAGGCCGTCAGTCGCTCTGCTGATAAAGCAGTGGAGGACAGTGAGAAGATCTTCACTGAGCTGATCTGTCTCATCCAGAAAAGAAGCTCTGATGTGAAGCAGCAGATCAGATCCCAGCAGGAAACTGAAGTGAGTCGAGTCAAAGAGCTTCAGGAGAAGCTGGAGCAGGAGATCACTGAGCTGAAGAGGAAAGACGCTGAACTGAAGAAGCTCTCACACACAGAGGATCACAACCAGTTTCTACTAGACTACCCCTCACTGTCACAACTCAGTGAACCTACAGACTCATCCAGCATCAATATCCGTCCTCTGAGATACTTTGAGGATGTGACAGCAGCTGTGTCAGAGCTCAGAGATCAATTACAGGACATCCTGAGGGAGAAATGTACAAACATCTCACTGGCAGTGACTGAAGTGGACGTTTTACTGTCACAGGAGCCAAAGACCAGAGCTGAGTTCTTGGACTATTCATGTCAAATCACATTGGATCCAAACACAGTGAACACACGTCTGTCACTATCTAAAGAGAACAGAAAAGTGACATTCATGGCAGGGGAGCAATGTTATCCTGATCACCCAGACAGATACACTGACAGGTCTCAGGTCCTGAGTAAAGAGAGTCTGACTGGACGTTGTTACTGGGAGGTGGAAAAGGGTGTGGGAGGAGTTTCAGTGGTAGTGGCGTACAAAGACATAAAAGCTTTAAATGAAACATTTGGACAAAATGACAAGTCATGGGCATTTGACTTTTACAAAAGTCGTTATGAATTCAGACATAACAACGTTTCAACTCCCGTCTCGGGTCCACGCTCCTCCAGACTAGGAGTGTACCTGGATCATAGTGCAGGTATTCTGTCCTTCTACAGCGTCTCTGAAACCATGACTCTCCTCCACAGAGTCCAGACCACATTCACTCAGCCTCTCTATGCTGGATTTAATCTTCATAGTCCAACTGGAAACACTGTTGAGCTGTGTGTGCTGAAAGTCCCCCTTTTCTCAAACTTGTATTTTTCTTCTTCCTCCCTCAGTTTAAAGGAGAAGTCAAAGCTTCTCTTTGGATAACGATGCATGTTCAGAGTTTCACACTAAAGGACGGAATATGATTTGTGACTTCACAATCAGTTTGGAGCAAATTGTGATCCCATATGCAACGAACAGAAGTGTGGAGTGGAAACTTGAAGCCTCCAGTGCACAAACACTGATAACAGACTTTACAGTGGTAGGTAGGAGGCATCTTGTGTGCAGCAATTAAACCTTTGTGTAGATTCTGTATCTTTAAATGAGGGAGAAGGACGTAGAGTTTAAGAGTTTAAATTGAACTTTTTTTGTGGAAAAAACATATCAGACACATTTATTAGTCAAAAAAGAGTATTTTATGTCTTAAAACATGCCTTAAGTGGGCAAGATTTAAAAGAAAATGTGTTTTATTCCGTTTGTAAATCTACTATTTTTTACTTTTTCGAGAGCAATTGGCACTTTGGTGTTTCCAGTTTGAACTTTAATATTATCAAGCTCACTGTCAACTATTTGCAGGTATAAACTTCTCCACTAGAGTTCGCTCTTCACACATATGTACTTGTGTTCTTTTCTGTCAATTACGGTACACTGTATGGCCAAAAGTATGTGGACACTCCTTGTTGTACAACTTGTTTGGTCCAGGCCTCTTAGGCCTAATGAAGGTAAAAATTTCCTGAATGAGAGCAAATCCCTGCAGCCAGGTTACAAAATCTGCTGGAAAGCCTGAAACCAGACGAGCGGAGGCTGTTTTAGTAGCAGATTAATGATGTTGGAATTACACAATCACAATATGGGTGCAACGTTTGGGAGTCCACATATTTGGTCATGTAGTGTGTTTATCAATGTTTCAGCAACAAATATGTAAATAAAGTTATTAAATATTAATATGATATAATAAATATAGTATATATTATGTCATTTAAATAATATTTTGTATTTCTTATTGATTTCTTTTAAACTGCTTTGTGACATTTTTAACTCTCAAAGAAACGGAAAACAAAATGTAAATATGAACCTTTTATCACAAACATAATCTCATTGTCTCATCTGCTACTGATGTAATAGAAATGTTTTAGTTTATATTTTGTGTGATTGATCAGTATTTGATGAATGAATGGCACAGGCACTTATATGACAGATTATACTAATAGTTATTGTTATTCAGGGATGTCTCTAGTATGTGATTCTTATGATGGTCTGAATATATTAAAGACTTTTTCATGTTGTGTAAAGTAGAAATCTTTTAATTACGGCCCATCAACAGGGGAAGGTTTTTATTTATTAACATATTCTCCTGTCGCTCTATTCTATCTGCATCTCCCTACTTCCAACTTACATTTTGTGTATTACATTATCTAACATACATTTACTATTTGTTTCATAGTTTTTTATCTTTTGCAAATTTAATTTTAACCCCAGGAAGTTGGCTCACAGAGAGGCTCCTGGCAGGGTGAAAACTTCATGCACTAGTTCGCTATAAACTACTCATAAAAAAAATGTTATTTACACTTTCATCAAAATATTTAGAAGCCACAGATGTGTTTATGATTTTGCCTTCAGAGGGCTCACCTGTAACAATCTATGTAAAAAGTTTAAACATCTTATACATTACTTCACTTCCCAGATGTTTACGCTGTAATGTGTGTCAAAGATTTGACTTGTTAAGTTGGTTTTGTTTTCAGTGTGTAGTTTTATGTGTCAAACTACAGTACATATTACTTTATAAATTCACTAGAAGAAACAACATAATATGCTAATATATCACAGAACTACACAAGGAAAGTAATTTTCTGTCTGTTAAAGAATTGCTGAGTCTATTTTATTCAGATTTTTTGTATAATAACAACCACATATGAAGCCAAATATAATGAGCAGGTACTTACCAATGAAAATTACACTATATTCCTGTTCTTTCTTATAATTTGTATCAAATTGCACCACCTTTTCTGTAAAATGATTGGAAAATTCATAGTTAAATACCTGCAAATTACACAGAAATTTCCCAGTAAATTAGTAAAGAGTTAAGGGACCTACCATTGTTATTTTAAAGTAGTGAATGCTTTAGGATCAAAGCAAAACATGGAGAAGTAGTATTCAGTTTTTATGCACCAAATATTTGGAACAAATTACCAAAAACGTGAAGTCTGCTTCTGCGTTTTATTAAAGTCAACCTCCACTCAAAAAAATGTTTTTCTTCTTGTTCCTACAGTTGAATGTTTGAGCTGTTTGAGACATCTTGTGTCCAACACTTAAACTTCTGAAATACAATATATTTGTATTGTAGTATATATTCACAGATTCTTGAATTTTTAATGAGGGAGAGAGAAGAGATGTATTTTTTATTGTAATTATGTATTATGTAGTTTTAATTGAACTAATGATGAACTAAGCTTTTTTGTGTGGAAAAACCATATCAGACAAAAAACATTATTCAATGTAGAGTATTTTATATACATCTTAAAACATGTCTGGACATTACAGGACATGTTTTAAAACATATAAAAATACTCTGCTTTGAATAATAATTTGTATTTTATATGGATTTCTAACGGATAAAATAAATAGTTAAGCATTTTAAAAATGATATCAAATCTAAAACATTTCTTAATCTAAAGCATTATGAAAAACATTGTGTAAATACTACTACTGATAATATTTGTTATTTGTATTGCACTTTTCGAGCACAAATTGCTTTCCAAAAAACAATCAAGAATATAAAAAGAAATACACAAAAATGGCAAAATACAAGCACACATTTAAAAGACCATATAAAACAAACATCCAAAACAAGTGAAACTGTTAAAATAAAATTAAAATCAGATGGTTGCACAACAGAGCTGTATTATTTAGACTAGTAGACAATGTCAGCAGACTTTTGCAAAGCTGAGGTACCAGTAAGCTACAGCAAAGACTGGATCACGCTTTGACCCTAAACCCGGACTCTGGAACAAAAGGGGGTTAGGCTGCATTCACACCAAATCCGGCAATCCGGCACTATGACGCAAGGGTGGTGGGGGCGTATAGATTAAGGTACTGGTCAGACGATGAAATATGGTCCAAGGAGTCGAGTTGGAGCTGCAGATTAATGCATTTAGCTAAAAACACACACATCGCAGCGGTTTGTAAAACTCACAGACGGGATTTTACAGCAATGGAAAGTTTTCACTGCATCCGTTTTACATTTCATCGATCATGAGGTATGGTATGAAATAGTAGAATAAGGTGTTCACGTTTATAAAGTACGCATGCAAGTATGTGATTGGTCAACACAACATGACGGGTTGATTCAGGCAAGAAATTATGTCAATTTCAATGTAGCATTCATGTACTATCGGAATAATCGGAAAAATGTGATTCCGACTGGGAAAATTCACGTGAACGCCCTCTTAAGTCGGAACAACAACTTGGAAAGTTGGTGAAAACTTTGGTACACGACTTGCCGAAAGTTGGCGTTATATACGTAGAAACATGGCAGACGAAATTAAATGTTTTGTTGGTGGTAAGAACCTTTTTTTTTTTTTTTCTTAATCATGTATTGCATATAATTTTTTGCTCACGTGTCATTTGGTAGTAGGTTGTAACCATTAGATGCTGTCCATGTTGTTTCCACATTTAAGACTTAAAAGCTCATAAACACACACCGAAATAGGAAAAACCGGACTGAACTCGTGAAATGGGGTTGTCCGAGGAGCACGTGAATGCAGCATAACTTCTTGCTAGGATGGCCGCTGCGGTTTTGAGCCCGATGCGGTCCCCCGTTAAACGCACTGCCCCCGAATAGAGGGCTGCCGTTTTTTTTTTTTAACGCATTACCGGATTTGGTGTGAACAGGGTCTGACAAACAAGCCTCACTCTCGTTTTGACACACGTCAGTCTACGTTCAGGTACAGTATTTTGAAGACAAACTGGTCCGTGTTCCGGTGTGAGGTCTCCTAGACTTGACGCAGCTCCGTGTGTGAACTGTGAAGATGTTTTGTATGGGTGATTTTTTCACGTTTTGTCCGGTTATAACCGCCTCTTCACTCCGGGCCTGAGGTGTAAACTCGGATTTGAAGGTTTAAAACGCCGCTCGTCGCCTCAGAGTCTCAGGTTAGTGAAGCTATGTGTCGCCATTGATGATGATGATGGTGATGATGATGATGTTGTTGTTGTTTTATTCATCGGTGACCGTTACTCTGCGGGTTAGCTAGCTGTATGCGGCTAGCTGGGATGTAGTAAAAAAAAAAAAAGAAAACCTCAAACTGATAAACGTGTTTTGTTGTGCCACTGAGCGACAAACTCCTTTAAAAAAAACAGCAAATTCACAGATATTTTCCGACCTGTTGGGCTTCACACGTCGTCGATGATAAAAACATATTTTACACGTTTGTCTAGCCTTAAAATCCACACATAGTATTTTGCTAATTGCTTTCCGTTCACTTGTTTCTACCGACCTATTTAATTCAGCAGTTTAACTCCAAGTCTTCAGTTAAATCGCTTAGTTAATTGAATTTATCTGCTGTTAAGTGGATATTATAAAGGCCGAAATTATCACTAGGAACCCATCGATTGATGCTTGTGCACAAATTGATTAAAAGTATTAAATTGTATTAACCTACAAGAAAAACAAGTTAAATTTTCCCGATCGTTAACGGGGTTCAGTGAGACTTTATTAGGAGTTATGGGTTACTGGTTACTCCCAATTTGGATGCAAATAAGGAACATTTTGCAATGAATGTTTGTTAAAACAGATATCAAGTAGATATTATATCCAACAGTCCTCATTATATGCTAACTATAATATTGTACCTTTCACATTTTAGGCAATTTTGCAGGGCTTTAAAACATCGTGAGGATAATAATTTGATTTCCAAGGTGAGGAAATTCAAAGCAGAGGGAACATTAGGGACAATTGCAAGAGGTAAATAAATATATTCATATACATACGACATCATACAGTGTTTATATACAGGTGAAACCGTTTCTGTAAACTGTAAACAAGGATATAAATATTGCAAAAGGTGTGTAAAAGTGCAAATAGTGTCAAGTTATTTTATATACATACAGTAGGTAGTTATGTGCAGTGTATACAGCTTGAATATATGAAGTATTTATTCATTTTTGAAAGGAATTGAGGACATTTAACAACTACATTGTTTGTGGCATTCAGATATCACATGTAATATGGATGTGGGTGTGGTAAGTAACAAACAAAAATAAATAAATTCAGTAATTAAACAACAATAATAGCAATAGGACAAAGCATAATGAGCATAATGGTAATGATAATATAAATGTAAATGATAAAAATAGATGTACATATTAAGTGAATTGGTTTGATGTAACAATAGAGAGATGCTTTCACAGACATGTTTGCAGCAGTGTAGGGACTGTGCGTTTAAAAAAAAAAGTCATGCTTTTACTGTGAAGCCCGTCTTGCCGGCGTCTGTGATCACGGTTACGTCCCTTCAGCTTGACGCAGTTGTTTTCAAAACAGCGGCTGAGAGCAGCTGAGCACTGCGGTGTTTCTGAGCTGAAGCTATCCGAGCAGCACCCCGTCCGTCTGCAGACTCTCCTCGGAGGACTTCACTCCCTCGACGAACACTTCTTCTTCGTCCTGTTTTTTTTTTACTGTATTTTTTTCTTATTTAAAAATGCACATCTCCAGGGATTTACGCTGGAATTTATTCACTAAATGACAGCCTCTCTCTCGCCTGCTGGGAGGACAGCTGGTGCGGTGAACGTCGGGGAGGGAGGGGAGGGGAGGTGGTGGTGATAGTGGGGGGGTGCCCTTGGCTTGGGGAGAAGGAGTTAGGAGGAAAAAAAAAAGGGGGGGGGGGCACACACTATCTTGCAATATACTGAAAGAGTACTGTACTGAAAAGGGCCATTGTGACTGTGTGCTCTTGTTTTTTTTTGGCAGGGGTGTCAGGGATGCGGCGCAGGCTTTGCAAGTTCATTTCATCCCTGCCAGCCGCGGAGCAGCGAGCAGCAGCGTCCTGCTGAGAGAAGGAAGCCGTCCAGTGGAAATGTTGTGCATCTGCAGGGAGCCGCGGACCCGGACGGAGCTCAGCCGGTAGAGCCCGAGAGGCCTGAGAGCGGGTCTCCACCTCGCGGATTAGATGGTGGCAGAAGGCAAGAGTGCATGACAAGATAAACAAACACTGAGGCTGCGCTGCCTGAGCTGCAGATAAGCAGTTGTGGTGCTTTCTTTTTTTTCTTTTTGGAAAAGGGGGGGGCTTTCTGGGTACCATAGAGTCTATCTGTGGGAGTAGATGTGCCCGTTAATAATACATGTAATGGGCAGCAGCCCCTGAACTGTAGGCTTGGAACTGGGCCGGTTTGTTTTTCTAACCCTTAAAGAAAGGTGACAAGGAAAAAAAAGAAAAAAATGGCCGACCACGAGGAGGCAGAGTTGTCCGAGTCCCTCCAGAAGGAGGACGAGTTTTCTAGCGAGCAGGAGGAGCAAGGCACGAACTTTAAATCTAAAAGTCTGCCGATATTAAACGAAGAGGCGCCTCAAGAGGAGACCTTGCTGTCCAGCTCGGCGCGGATGTCCATAACGGTGGAAGAGAGCGCCGAGTTCATCCAGCTCCCGGCCAAGGCCGAGTCCTTCCAGACGGAGTCCCCGACGAGAACGAACTACGCGCCCAACCCGGGGAAGTCGGCGCTGAACAGGCCGAGCTCCTACATGGAGAACACGGAGATCCGCAGGAGTAAAAACATGGCGAGGAGGAAGCCGCCGGGGTTTTTCGCTTCCAGGCTGGCGCGGATCCGTCTGCCCAGCAGGAAGCGCCTGGCCGTCCTCATACAGGACTCCCGCTGCTTCCTGTTCTGCATGTGCTACCTGACGTTCATCCAGTCGCTCATGGTGTCGGGCTACCTGAGCAGCGTCATCACCACCATAGAGAAGAGGTACAGCCTGAGGAGCTCCGAGTCCGGCCTCCTCGTCAGCTGCTTCGACATCGGGAGCCTCCTGGTGGTCGTCTTCATCAGCTACTTCGGCGGGAGGGGTCAGAGGCCTCGCTGGTTGGCGGTGGGAGGGGTTTTCATCGCCGTGGGCGCCGCCCTCTTCTCCTTACCTCACTTCATCTCCCCGCCCTACCAGATCCAGGAGGTCAACTCGTCCTCGGGCAACGAGGGCCTGTGCATGAACAGCAACGCCAGCGGCAGGGACCGCGTCGACATCACCTCCTGTCCCAGAGACCAGGAAGGGAACGAGCACAACCTGTACGTGGCGCTGTTCGTCATCGCCCAGATCCTGGTGGGGATGGGATCCACGCCCATCTACACCCTGGGACCCACCTACCTGGACGACAACGTGAAGAAGGAGAACGCCTCGCTGTATTTAGGTAAGAGCGCGTGCGGGTGTGCTCGACCGCCAGCGGCTCGTCTCGCTAATTAGTTTCCTTTTTACCTTTTTTTTTTTTATTTCAGCCAATCAGTGAAATCAGCTGGTTTGGATTAAAAACAGCAGGCGTTTGTTTGGGTCACAGTGACTTCCTCTGTTGTATTTATATTCTCTGTATATCCCAGTCCACCATGGAAACCATGTTAGAGGGCTTTTATTACTATTTTTATTTAATTAAACCCCCATTAGCCACCAGCAAGGTAGCAGCTACTCTTCCTGGTTTCCACACAAGCAAACATTACAGCATGATGGGAAATAAAGGGGACAAACAAACAAAACAACATATCAGCTAATAATGATAACAACAACAATGACAACAAGCACCCACATTATCTCTAAAAATTCAACATATGAAATAAAAACAACAAATTAATGATCATGTAGTCAGATATTTAGTTGGAGAGAAGAGGTGCTGTTCTGTGTCGTTCCTCTGTATGTTGCTTTGCATTAGAGTTCGAGACAGGAAGTGGAAAAACAACCTTTTGATCCATGCCTAGTATTAAGTTATGGCCATTACAACGATATGAAAATCGATGGCGCGGCACATTTGGGATTTTAGACGATGAGATATGTCTCATAAAAGAGAGCAGGGAGATAAATAAAACATCCTGTCCCTCACCGACGTCCGACCGAAGGTTGATGATTGTCTCCGCTCTTCTGTTACAGCTCAGACCGAGTCGTGCGTCTTTATTCTGGACGAACTAGCTGAGTAAAAATGAGAATGTGATCAAAATGAACTACAAAAGACAATGTAAAAGGTTAATAGTAGTAATAGTAAGGAGGTTAATATCACCACTTCTGTAGGAAAATCTCAGAAAAACAAAAATAAGTTGGGCCTGACCTTCATGTGTTCTTTCATATTTTAGAGAAGAAGAGTGGCTAAATATACCAGATTCAGGATTATTCAGTGCAACAAGAACATCTCCAGTGGCTGATTTATGTGTTGCCTTCTCAAACGTCGTCCTGTGTTGGGACTGAACACGTTTACAGTGACTGTGAAAGCAGAGATGTTTGGGTTAATCGTGGTTAGCTGTGCCATCTCCGACAGGTTAAAGGTAGTCTGTGTGAGCGTGGAAGTTATTCAGTTTAATAGTCTGAAATTGGTTCTGAGTCTTTGGAGGAATAAACGTACCGCTTCTGTCTGACCTCCACAGTCTGATGAACTCAGCAGGAATTACCTGCTTTTTTAAAATAATGTTATTTAAATTTATTTGGGCAGGAAATGTAGGACTAAGCTAGCGAAAGACATGCAAAGTGGCGGCTCACCGTGTGCAGACAGATCACTGGATGAAAATATGTAGACCTGCTGTGATCAGTCCATTTATTGATTAGTTGACAACTATTGAATTAATCGTCAACTATTTTCATAACCAACTACATTGTTTATGCCATTTTTAGGAAAAAAAAAGTCCTAATTCTTTGATTCCACCTTCATAAATATAAATATTTTCTGGTTTCTTTAGTCCTCCTATGACAGTTAACTGAATATCTTTGGGTTATGAACAAAACAAGATGTTTGAGGGCATCAACTGGGAAACAGTGAGCAACATTTTTCACCATTTTATGACATTTTATATACCAAAAACCTTATTAAACGAATCTATGTAATTGACAAATTAATCAATAATGAAATCTATAATCAATAATCGTTAGTTGCAGCCCTAAAAATATATATTTTCAAGTTAAAGGTTACTACTGGAGCAGCTGATAACAGCACAGTCCAGAAAATATGCTGAGACTGGATTATATTTTCTTAAAAAGTTTACATTTGTGAGATTTTAAACTTCATTTAAATGGCATATGATATGATGACGGCCACCTTTATGGGATCTCCTGGACAGATTTGTTAGCAATAGTGTCTGAACAGCGAGATCCTTGTGCACACATATCTGATCTGTGGTGTTATACTGGTTTACTGGTGCGGTGCTGCTGCAGTAAAGGCGGCACATTTCATATATAAAAAGAACAACCGTTGTTAAAGAAGAACAAAGCCTCAGACTGAAGACGTGTGTTTGCATGTTTGTTGCTGGAAAAACACTAGATGAGTTTTACTATTCTAACCAACTGTTTAAACACTCGACATGTTTTGTGACGGCTTGTTGCGAGCAGCGGATGACTAACCACAGTATGACAAACAGAAGCTGCTTTGGAAAACACTCAGTGTCCAAACGGACAGACGAGTGTAGATGCTATTTTTCTGTCATGTGACTCCGGGGCCGCCGTTTCAAACCAAAACTTTTCAGTCACCATCAAACCTACAGGTGTTGAGTGTTGAGAATTTCTTGTATTGCATTGAGTTAGATTGTACAGGAGTTCCTAATAAAATGCTCAATGACTGTGTATGTAAACACAGACAGTACCTGTCAAAACTTTTCACTCCTCTTTGGATTTTTTTGGTTTTATTGTCTTAAAACACAGAGTTAAAAGGGACTGAAAAGCAGCTGTTCTGACATCAATCAACAGATAAAGAGCATTTAATGCCATTTAATGTGAAAACAGATCTTTACAGAATGATCTATATTGATTAGAAATATAAAAAATGTATTCAAAAATATAAAATACATGGTTTTAAATGTAAAATTTAGATCTGGAAAATAACTGGTAAGTAAATGTGGAATAAAAAGTACAATATTTCCATCTGAAATGTAGCTGAGAAGTGACTTCTGAGCATAAAGAAGCATAAAATGGAAACACTCAAGTCAAGTACAAGCACCTAAAAATGTACTTGAGTAAATATACTTTGGCACATTTACTGCATTTGAACCTTCATCTGCACAAAGGCTGACATGCAGGGAGTTGAAACCGACGGCCTTCAGTTTCTCCGAGCCGTTATTCCACCATCGCCGTGGCCTGCATGTCAGACACTTGCTCCAGAAAGTTCTGCAACCAAACCGACTATGTAACCTTCGGACTGCCATCCCTCCCCTCCCTCTCCTCCCTATCTCTCCCTTTCCCTTTCACAAGCTTCCCCTAGAAGTTCTCGCCCCAGTAGCCTCAAACAAGGTAAAGCCTAATTAAACCAACAAATGAGTGCTTGGTTATGAAAGAGAACAGGGGCGGCGGAGTGCATTCCTGCCGTTGGGACAGAAAGTAGAAGTCCCGCAGAGGCTCGGCTTCAGTTAGAGACCTTCGTTTTTTTTTTTTTTTCCTCTAATAGGACCAGTGGAGCAAAGACAGGAAGGCTTTGATCAGTGGAGTTGGTGTTAAAATGTCACCTGTAAGGAGTCTGGGGAGTTGAATGAGATTGGACACCTTCCTGGTTGTTAAGAAAAGCTTAAAAAAATACAAGTCTAGAAAAGAATTTAGATAAAGTATGAGTTTAACAGCATTCGTTCTGAAGTTCAAAAGAAATTTAATTAACACGTTTGCACTAAAAGAAGACAAAAAATTGAATTAAAATGAATCTAGTAACCAGAACGGTGAAGTTGCTTGCAGCCAGCTGCCAAACGCTGTTGAATATTTGGCTGTGGATCAGTGGAGCAGCCAGTGGGAGGTACAGGGTTACCTGAAGGGCTCTGGAAAATATGTAAAATAATTGTTTTAAAGGGGACATATTATGCAAATTTACATGTCTTTATTTTGTAATCTGGGGCCTTACTGGAATACCTTTGCATGATTTACAGGTCAAAAAGCTCATTTTTAAAACTAATTCTGGTCCTTTTATGCAGCTGCTCAGTTCAGCCTCTGTCTGAAACAGGCTGTTTTAGCCCCGCCTCCTGATGAGCCCGCTCTGCTCTGATTGGCAGACTCTTGCCGGCATGTAAACAAACCATGCAATGAACCAATCACAATGTTTTTTTACCATAACTATTGGGTAAAAAAAACCCCTGCGTTACCTGTGTGGAGCTAACGGAGGGGTGAAGTTGGTTAAGTCTTATCGTGTATGTGGCTGTCGGGTAAGAAGAAATAGCGGAGAAGGGTTTGGGTTTTTCAGCGTGTGCGAATGTGTAACTCATCCGATGATATCAAACTCAGTCGACTTGGGATAGAGTCTGTTTTATTTTCCCCAAAACCCCAAATCAGATCAGTTCAATCCAGTTTCACAAAAATAATAGAAAGATAACTTAAAAGTCCGCTCTGGGTTTTAACGCTGATCCCCACAAAACAAAACAAACCACCGAGTTTAACTATCTATCTTTAAACATTACAGTTATAAAATTAGAAAATTGTGATGGGCATTTTCTTTTTACTATTTTCTGACATTTAACAAACCAAACAATTAATCAAATAACTGACAAACTTATCGACAGATTAATAGATAATGAACATCGTCATTAGTTGCAGCCTTAGAGCTGACCTATTTCTGTCTAGATAGGATACCTTTTTTTTTTTCAAGTGAGGGCAGACAAGCATACAAAGCCTATCGCCCAGCTAATGCAGAAACACTTAGTCAATTAATTGATTAGTTAATTGACACAAAAAAAGAATCTATAACTGTTTGACCGCCGTTGAGGAAGCAAAAGCCCCAAACGTTTTCTGGTTCCAGCTTCTCAAATGTCAGGATTTTGCTGCTTTTCTCTGTTTTTATATCATTTCAAATGGAACAATGGTTGCAGTGTTTCCCTTATAATTTTACCAGCAGCGGTGCTGTTGAGCGTGAGCACAGCCCAATAACACCAGGACCCGTATTTGTGCACATCGGCGGTGGAATAACTTACCATAGAATTATTCCAGATGTCTGTAGAGTCATGTGAGTGTTAAATTACTGGAGCGTTTGACAGCAGAAGAGGCCTCGAGGCCCAGATAGCTGGAGCTGTAATAAATGTTGATGAATGAAATGCTTCACCATAGAAAATGGACACTATTTATAGAGTTGTTATGGTTCAAAACAAGATGATTGGGTGTTTGATATGGCTGATATGATACAATAACTTATAATTTTATGATTGCAAACACTAAAATGTGAAGATAACTGGCAATTTAGATTTGCAAGTTTTTTTTTTTTCTAATATAGCACCAATATTTACAGCATTCACCTTCCATACAATAAAGAATATGTTCTTTATTATAATCAGTTTATCTTTTTAACATTCAGACTAATCAACATTTCATACTGTGAACTGTTTGATGATTGAAGCCATCTGACTCCACTGCAGTGTTTCCCTTATAATAGTACGTGAACCTCCGTCAGGCCAAAAACAATTTAATTTTTCAATGTCAAAAATAACGCTAAATATTCATTCACTCTTAAATCAATAGCGTTTGGGAGCCGTTGAGCAGCGCTGTCTTGAAACGTGAGTTAACGGCTGTGTCGTTGCCATGGTAACTGCATGTAGCGTAACTCCTTAGCAAGTGAGTGGTGAAGCAAGAGAGAGAGAGCGCGTCTGAAATAACGGTAAATGCTATGCTAGCAGAGGAAACGGTTAGCAGCAGCAGTAAGTTGTCAGTCTGGCAGTAAATGTACAGTACAGACTACAGTGTGTCAGTTAATAAACGCTGCAGCTTGTCAACACCATGAAAAGTCACGTCTGTTGTTTCCCTCAACTGCTGGAAAAGTGAAGGTTAGCTCCAAAGTTAGCAACAACGGGTTAGCCTAGCTTGACGATGCTAAACTGATAAATAGATAACGTAGAAATGTGAGGCTGCCTGCTAATCCCCCTCCTCCTCCCCCTCTCCCTCCCGCCAGGCCAAACCACTCAACCTAGGGGAAACACTGCACTGTGTAGAAAGATGCAGGTCTTTAACTAAACAGCTGTGTGGCATCATTCATCCTCTGCTGCTGCTGCTGCTGCTGGTAGAGAGGAGGGGCAGGCTGGTGTCAGCTTAAAGTCTACAAGAACCCAACACATTTTCAGATATTTAGCTAATTAGACCCAACTGTTACACACACTGAATGTCCAACAGTTCACTATTAGAGTAACAAGCTCTGTAATAGCAATAAAACACAGCGGCTGTGGATGAGATTGTTTATGTACAACAGTTGATTGATAAAGTGCTCGTGCCGTCAACCTCACTGCCAGGTTTTGTAGTGCTCACAGCAGCAAGCAGTCCACGCTGTTTAAAGCGTGAAGGAGAAACACTGTGTTGGAAAGACATTTTTACTGTTTTCTGTCATTTTAGACTCAAGATAATTGATTTATTTTTAAAAAAGGGAACAAATAGACGGATTCAATCATAATAAAAACAGTTGTTAGTTGCAGCTCTGCCAGTTCAGATAGAATTAATCAACTTTTTGTGACTTTTCTTGCTCTGAAAATGAGTTTTTTCAACATCACTTGGGGGAGTTTTGTGGGAATTCTATATCAACTAATAATTCAAATCACTCTTCGACTCCTCAGTGAAATAAAAACACGGCCAGCTGCGAGTTGTAACTTTATCTGCTGTACCAGACACTTTGGCAAGGAGCCAAGAAGCATGTTTTTTTTTTTTTGGATGGCGAGACTCAGTAAACCGCGGTACATTCAGTTGCCAGTTTGTGACAGCTGAATGAAAACATTTGTTCACAACAGTTTACGGGCAGGACAGTGCAGAGAGCACCACATGCTGGTGTTAGTGTGGTTTTGTCGGTGTGGTGTGGTTGGTTGATTGGTCGCTTTTAATGGCAGCTGACAGCTTCTCCGGTCACTGGAATGAGGACACGGTCCGTTACAGACCAGCACTTGGCTTGAGAGAGATGTTGCAGTGTTTTCATAGACACTAAATCTCCCAAGTCAGATGCTGGGAAAGATTGTGTGCTATTATTATTTACCACAGCTATGAGAAAGTAGGTTAATATACCATAGCTTGATGCTTCATTATAACCTGTTTCTCACTGAAACTTTTATGTCTTCTTGCTTCTAAAAGGAAACATTTACGTAACTGCACCCTCTATTATGTTTTAAAAGATCTTTAGTTTGTATTGTCTTTAATTTAAATGCCTTTCAGGTGTTTCTAAACTTCATTACAGTCATTTGGAGCCTTCATTTCCTTCTCTTCTTGCGTGACTTGAGTATCCGCAGTCAGTCTGACTCTGACCGTGAACTGTGCACAAAGAGCCGACTGTGCACACATATGCCTCTTATGCTACTCAGCCTACTTAGGTTATTATGTTAGTGGCAGAACATGAGATGAGCGGAGACAGATGATGTCTTTAGTAAATCTGGATTTAGCCATCTAGATAGATAGATAGACCACCCCTTCTGTATTCATTTACCCCTCTGCTTTATCTCCGCAGACGCTTGCTTTTAAAACAGAGATTGATCGAGGGGCTTACTAAAAGCAGAGGGGGAATTTCCTGGCACGCGCTCACGTTAACCGAAATCAATCGCTACCATTTGTCTTGTAATCCCCTCGTCAGATCAAAGGTGTCTTGTGTGTGTGTTTTTTTTTTTTTCTCTCGGCTCGCTAATGGAGATAAAAAGGCCAACAGGGAGGAAGTTAAACTTTTAAATTTTTAGTGGATCTTAAAAGTCAGAAGGCTTTTTGTGTGTGTATAGCGGGGGGGAACAGAGGGCCAGAGGTCCAGCAGCGACACAATGCAACATATTCTGTTTTTGGGCCCTGCCCCGCCTCAAATAATAAGCACAGGAGACGTCTCGCTGGGACAAAGATGGGATTTATTCCTGGTGATTTGTTATTGAAAGGAGGAATCCAGCCGATGACGAGCCCCTTTGAGCTTTGAAGTTACTTCATTTTTTCTGATATCGCTGTTATTGGTGGCACCTGCTGATATATCACATGATCAGAAGGACTGTATGTAGACGTCTGACCTTTGAACCCGTATGTGATAGCAGATTTTGGAGGGATGTTTTCAGCTCTGTGATAACATATATTTTTTGATTACCCATTATTAAACTTTCATTCATCTTAAGGAAGCAGGATTTTCTCAGCACATAAAGGAACGCTTGATCCCTCGGTTAATTATTCAAAATGATCAAATTTGGAGATGAAGGGATCCATAAAGCGACTGTTTTATGGGTTCATTTCCTCTTTTTACTGCCCTGAAAATGGATCTCATAGGTTTTATTTTTCAGCTTTTATTTTATATTACTGATTGTCTAGTCGTGACAAGAGTTTTGAGGGGAAGGTGCTTTCCTGTTTCAACATATTTAGCTGCAATAATCACATAAAAAAACTATGAAATCATGGAGGATCTTACTACTACTATAAAATACAAGTGAATGAATAGTGCAGGTCTTGTCTGGTTCGTTCTTTAAGCCTTAATATATGCACCTCCTTTGTCATAAAACATCTGAGATCTTCATGGTTTACATTAGCTAACAGTCTGCGCTACATGCTCACTCATCACTTTCTGAAAGTCAGTAGAAATATATGTGTGTGTGTGTGTGTGTGTGTTAAGAGTATGATTTACACACAAAATGGGGACCTGCCCATTAAAATCCTAGTCTAAACATCTACTACAGGTCTTAAACTGCACACATTACATTTAAGGAAATTAAACTAATAGATTAAATCCTCTATAAAGCAACAGTTTTAATGTCACCAATTAAAAAAAAACAGTCTTGTCCAGTAAAGTAAAGTGCCTTTTTTTAAAAGAGGAGAGCAGAAATAAATAATGGATATAATTTTGATGATACCAGCAGGTTTTAAAGTAGCGGGGCTCTTTTTGCAGCTCATGTTTTTTAAATACCAGCGTCAGCTTCAGTCTGTAGATCGCAGACCGGCTGTGAGCTAAAAGGTTAAAAGCCCTGTTAAAACAGCTGGTGGGAAGATCACGCCGCACCTTTTTAGAAGTCAACTCTGTTCTTCAAATCACTTCAGAGACACACACACACGGGATCTTCACTTTCATCATTCACTTTTAAAATCTACCTGCTATATTTTGCACTAAGCGTAGCAGCAGATATAACCGAAATAAGAGAGAGAGCGTATTTTGAAAATCCAAGTACAGGAAGCAGTCATCGTCTTCTCGCCGTCAGCTGTAGAGCAAACATTCTGGTCCATGCTGGCCCCCGCTTTTTTTGCGTTAGCCTACATATGAGGTCATGCCCAAAAGCGTGACAGACATCCATTCGAATAATTCAGCACAATATTGCTTTGTAACCCCGATAAGAGAGGCTCTGTTTGGCTCCCATGCGAGGCAGCAGGCCACGCCGCAGACACTTGAAATTTTAATGTGCCAGCTCAGAGACGCAATATGTTCCCTAACTAGATTCAACAGCGGCGTGCTGCTTCGGCCGCGCTCGTCATATCGCCGCGGTGTGCTTGTGTGACCTCAGACTGTTTATATCACACCGGGTTGTGATCACCGGTCACACACTTTCTATAATAATAGAACGATGAGTGTATGAAGGAGTGAACTGTGTCACCACGGTGACGGTTCAACTAAAGTAAAAACAGGTTTTCTGTCGGGCTTCACTGAACTGTTTTAAGGAGCTGTAATGTTTACAACTATTTTAATAAATGATTATTTGTTTTGAGTCATTTTTTAAAGGAAAAATGCCAAAAAAATCTCTGGTTTCTGGTTTAAAAACACCAAATTTACAATGATATTAAACATTTGAGAATCTGGTTATGCTAACTCGATAAGTAATTTAACTTTAAGTATTAAGATGAGACTAACTTTCTGACTTCCTGCCTTTGTATTATCATCCAGGCTGCTGCTGTTTCTACTGTATTTCATGCACATTACAGGCTATAAAAAGAGAAATACTCCAACATCCAGTGGCTGAAAACTCTGTGTAGCATCCATCGGTATCAATTAACAGACGTTGAGTTCGACTGGTCTGATGACTTTTATTCTTTGAGAACCGTGAAACTAAAACTAAATCAAACATAAATACTTAAACATTACATTTACCTTGTTAAACATGATGACATAGCATAACTATAATCCATTACTACAATTAAAAACACACATTATATTTATTACATTAACTTAAAACCACACTACAAACGTTACAACCCCCCCCAATTATGATACCATGAACATATGTCATATTAAAGATTTTAAAGTTGTATAAATACAAGTACAGGACGATTAAGAAACATTAACCCAAATATATTTTTATTTTTAAAAAAAGAAACTGTTAAATGAAAATACAATAATATAATAATAACAGGAACAATCAGCGTGTCGTGTCTGTTTTTCTTCAGCGGTTGTTGTTCAGTTCTAACTGAATTAATTCATTAATTAATTTACATTATCTTTTGGCTGGTGCACACACACACACACAAACACACACACACACACACACAGACAAGGGCAGCCTGTGTTTCTCCACCAGGATGCAGGATGGGAAATGATGATAATAATAATGATAATATCAGAAGAAATCTAGTGGTAGTCTTACAGATAGACCCTGCAAGAGTGTCTGTGGCTGAAAACCCACTGATGACACGTTGTCTTTAGATGTTTCAAAGTCTTTTCAGAGTCTTCCAGCGTCTGGTCGGCATAAATTAAAGACATTTAGACTGTATGATGAAACGTTTTCTCTCCAGCTGTTCTGCTGAAGCCGCAGCGGCAGCCTGTCGTCCACACCGTCCTCTAGACGCAGCAGATAAACCTGCAGTGAGGTTTCATTATCACGTTCTCTGGTTTTAACAGTTTATTACAGTTAAAGTCTGAGGGCTTTTATCAGCTGCTGTGAGCAGACAAAACAAAACAAAAAAAAGTCCTGTAAAGCTGAATGATCGGGGTGAGACACTTCAACAGGGGTCGCTATCAGCAATATACATGAAATCATGGTACTTTAGATTAAAGCATTTACTAAATTATATGATTTTTAATGCAGTAAAAACACTTTGGTTGTGTTTACTCTTCAGATGAAACTTCTTAAAACCTACTTTTTCCTTTTTTGATCAATATATACAGCTTCAAATGAATCAGCTACAGTTTTCATAATCAATTTTAATAGTTGAACAAACTGATCAGGCAAAAATGTCAAACATTCAGCAACATTAAACACATCATGAGCTGCTTGGTTGTTAAGTTTTCAGAAGAACTTGACCGACTCTGAACTCTCGAGTTGTTGTTTCCAGCGCTGAAATGATTAGTTGATTAATGGAGTAGTTGATCAATAAAGATGTAATTGATAATTTTTTATAATTGATGTATCATACAAGTCATTTATCAAGAAAAAGCTTTGTTTTATATCATTGTAAAGTCAGTATCTTTGTTTTTTTGACTGTTGTAATCGACATTTTTCACTATTTTTTTTGATGTTTTGTCAGTTTAATAGCAAAAAAACAAACAAACAGATGACTTAATAATGGAAATAAAAACACAATTAGCTAAAAAAGACATTTAATTTCATAAAAACTTGAATTCTGATGTGTTTTATAACAATTTTAAATGAAACAAATGCCGGATGTTGCTTTGTTAGCCAAACAACTAGCTAACTGACGGATCAGTTTGTGTTTCCAGCAGTAGCTTTATGCCAATATATTCAAGAGGATGAAACTAATAAAGCACCAATAAGTAACTCAGATACATTACAGCATCTAAGAGAGACGTTTCTTCTACAGTGGAAGAAGCTGAAGCAGGTAGAACAACGTCCACCAACGTTTATCTAAATTATTTGTGTCAACTTTTCCATCTCAGTCAAACGTAAACATTTTTTGCAATATTTAAGTTTTATTCTTGATTTTTTTTTTGCATTTCCACTCATTTGTTTTAAAGCATGAATTGAAAATGTGCATAAAAACAGTCTAATGGAAGCAAATTAACTGATTACTGCTAAACCGCTGCGACGCCTGTCTTCCAGTTTCTGTCTGAACTTTAACTTCTTTCTTCCCGCTGCGCTGCAGTTCGAGTAAATGTCTGTTTGCTGAAACAGTTAAAGTGTTTTTTTAAAAAAAGGAGCATCATAATGTCTCTACTGTTGAACTGTAATGCGTCTGTTAACTGTGTCTACAGGAAAACGTTTATGTAGGTCAGGGCAGATTTTATGTGGTTTGCGTTTTTATCTTTTTCGCTGTGTTGTCGTTGTTGACCTTTTAATGTCGGGTTTGGTTTCCTCTTCTTGTCACCAGAGGTTTGCCAGACTGATGTTGACTCATCTCAGTACTTTTTTTTTTTTTTCCCTCCCCTTCCCCTAATCAGACACTAACCACCTAACTCTGATCAAAATGTTCTGAAACCGGTTGGCAAACCAAAAAAAGACACTGTGTTCTGTCTCTGCATCCGTCTGGCTTCGTGCCGTCTGTCTGTCTGTCTGTCTGTCGGTGTCTCGCAGCCAAAACTGTTGAAGGAAATTAATATTTGTTTTTTCAGCATTTTGAATGTGCTGTTTAATTAATACTCTGACTTGTGGTGGTTCAGTATCACTAAAGACTTTTCAGTTCTGTGCCAGCAAAATAATTGTTATGGAGATTTTTTTAATGATTCGTTGTCCTTCAAAATTATTTACTATTATTTATCAGCGGGGTTGTAAGCTCAGGTTGTGCAGCCGGGCTTTGCTCAATCCAACAAAACTTTATTTTAAATTACAGTGAAAGTCCAAATTTTGGCTTAAACCTTTCCTTAACATTAAGAAACCTCGACTGTGCTTCGACAGGAGGCTAAATGACGTACTTCTGTCATAGTCTGTGCTTCCAAAAAAAGTCCTTTTTCTGACATTAAAACATTGTGATTCTTCCAAATTTATGTTGTTGGCTTCTGAGTCTACAAAGACAGACAGATGAAGAGAGTAAACGACCATAAAAAAGCTTAAATTTGCTGATTGTTTTATTGCTGTTTTGTTCTTCAGCAGAAATAAAATAAAACCGTAAAACTTCAGCAGATTGATGCGACTTCGGAGACGGTTGTTCACGATTTGAGTCTTATTTTCCACCCCTCTGCAAACGAGACTTTCACTTCCTGTAGTTTAGTTGCTTTGGCTCCATTGTCCCTGAAATTACTTGGTTGAAAAAATGAGCTCAAAGATATTAAATACGTGGAAAATATGTGTGCACAAAACATTGAATATTCCCAATTGGTGGAACAGTTCAGGCATGAACTCTTCTTTGTCTTCTGTGGCTTTAGGAGGTTTAGATTTGAGGAAATAACCCCAAGACTTTATTATAAAGTAGGTTGTGGAGGCCATTTATCAGACATGGAGGGTCCAATGAAGAGATGTTAATGAGCTGCATGATGGGAAAATGTTTTTGGAGCTTCAGTCAGGACGTCGTAGCCTCTGCTGCTTCATCTTTAACCGATCTTTTATTTAACCTCTCGCCTAATTTCATGGAAGTGCAGTGGAGTATCCCTTTAATCAGTCAGCTGGTGGTTGTGAAAGGTGACGTTAAGCTGTAGACTGACAGCCATATCGTCCCGCGGTCGCCATCATCGACACGTTTTAAACACAGACAGACGGAGGATCAGGAAAATGGGGGAACGGAGGGGGGAAAGCGTAGGAAGGCTGCTCACAGATTTCACGGCGTCTGATGTGATGCAGCGAGCCCGTTGGGAAGTTGTAACGAGACAGTGCTGCTCTGCTGTGTCAGCAGGTTGCTGTGACAACGCCATCATCCCATAACATTTCATTGTATCCCCCCCCCACTCACCTCCGCCCCTTTTCTTTTCATCTCGGCGCAGTCCGGCCCGGCCTGGCTCGGCCTCAGCTGTCTGACCGAGTCTCTCTCTCTCATCAAAACACGACGTCACATGTCTCTCTTCTGCTGTCGTGAGATGGGACCCCCCCAAAAAGGAAAAAAGAAAAATGCAGCTGCAGTTTGGCAGTAGAAAGCCGTACGTCACAAATAAAGCCATCCGTCACCCGGCTAATGAAATGTGAAATAAAACTTGGCAACTACAATCCTGATTTATGCTTTTGATTTATGCTAAATTGATTAAGAGTTTTTCTTGTTGATTGGGGTTCACGTCTCTCCGAGGCTCCGAGAAACCTTTAAATAAAACGACATTAATTTAAAAAATTACACTTTACATTTATTAACAGTGTTTCGCCAGCGGTGGCTCTCGTAGCAGTTTTTTTTTCTTCTTCTTCTTCTCTAATTTACAGCTGCCATCCATCTCTTTTACAGCCGTGTGATGCGTGTCGCCTGCCCAGCTGGTCCAGATTCATGTAATCAGGGTTGTAGAGAGACCGGACCACAGATGTAACTCAGCGAAGCAGTAACACCTGAGAGGACTCTCTTTACTCTCGTTATGTTGATGCAACACTTTGGCAGCAGCAACCTGCCCCTGCTCAGGACAAATTTAGGGATTATTACAAGTTAATCGACAGTTAGAAACGTGTGTATGTATGGAAAAAAGTTGCCTCTTAGTTGTGTGTACAGATGGAAAGAAAAAATAATTAAATGAAAGATAGATAATTAGCTTCTAGGACTGTAGTCTGCTGGTGGACTAGTTGATTATTTGGTCGATATGCTCTCGTATGACTAAATTCTGATTGGTCGAATAATCCCTCTGTTACTTTCATAAGGAGAAAAGTGCTACATCAGCAGCTTTTTGGGATTAATCCATTATTTCCTGTGGCGGGGGGACAGACTAACAAACTACCCGTGAAAACAGCGGGGGTGTATTCAAAACACCCCCGCTGTTTTCACAACTTTGGACTCTTCCAAACTAACGGAGACTTCTGGGTCTAACTGTTCTCAACGGTTACTGAACGTTTACTGAATCAGTGTTTCTCCTACAATTATATCAACAAGAACCCCCGCCAGGACAAAAAATATGTTTTAATGCCAGAATTAACAACAAATATCCATCATTCAGAAATATTTAGCGTGTGAAGTTATACGGCATTGCGTAGTATGTTTGCGTAGCGAGTTGGACGCAGAGAAAGTGACGGTGGATACGAGCGGAGCAGAGGAAAAGGTTAGCGGTAAGTTGTCAGTATGGCAGTAAATGTACAGCACAGACTACAGTGTGTCAGTTAAATGCTTAAAAAGTCACGTCTGTTGTTTCTCCAAGTGCTGGAAAAGTGAAGGGAGTTAGCTCCGAAGTTAGCAACGTTACGTTAGCTTAACCTGAAGACGCTAAACGGAGAAATACTGGCTGCTGAGTTCACTGTGCACTCTGTCCGATACCCCCTTTCCCCCGCGACTAATCGATTAGTCAAAGATTATGTACAATATTAGTGGACCAAGATTTTCTTTGGTTGACTTCGGTCCTATTAGCTACCTGCTCAACACAAAAACGGGCGCTGCAGTCAGTTAAACATGAATCACAACATGTTTTAAACCAGATCAGACTGTTTGGATGAATATATATGTTTTATAAGAAATAACATATGAAAAGCACAATATGTATCTGTGATGTTGGAGTTTTGATAACTGTCTATCTCTACATGTTCCTGTTAGAAGTTTATTCTGTTGCCACGGTTACTAACATTCATTTAAAATCAGCTCCGGACAGAACATAAGTAGCTTTCTATACATTTTTTTTTTTTTTTTGCCCCACATATTCTGCGTGATATGCTGTAGTTTCTGAGGGAGAAGCAGCTTTAACAAGTGGAGGATCAGATTGTAACGGGCCTCAGGCTGTGGATTGGTGGCTTTACCGCATAAAGATGTGAAGGAATCAAAGGTCGTGGCCTCCTTTCAGTGAACTGGAGCGATGACAGACGGGAACAGAGACGCTGGAAACCAGTCAGCACAAACACAGACTCTCTCTCTCTCTCTCTCTCTTCATCCCCAGTTCTTTTATTCCTTGTCTTTTTCTCTTTCTCTCAGCACTTCTTACTTCTTTTCTTTTTATTCCTTTTTATTGTCCGTCAGTCTCTTTGCGAGTACGCTTTAAAAAAAAATTTAAAAAATCTAATAGGAAAAGCTAAAAATGTTTGAAACGCTGCTAAAAGGTTTCACACTTGGGTGCAAAGTGCAAGTGATAAAGACTGATGCAAAGAGCTTCTACAGCACTGAAATGCTGCGATGTATCAGTGATTATATAAACTTTTCACATTCAGTATATTTACGTGAAGGTAGCTGATGGAAACTCGCTCACGTGTCACATTTTATTACACCAAAACTTCAGAGATTTGCCTGAAACTACAGATTTGTAGTGCTGAAACAAAAACCAACACCTTTTTTATCCAACATATAGATCAGATTTTCTACAAAACCTTTTATTTTATTTAACAAATTCACCCACATCTCTAAATGTTGAATGTTTGTCTTTGACACGAGCAGCCCTGAAAGACTGGCAGCGTTCGGTGCCAAATTTCAAGACTTGAGAGTTTTCGATACTCAGTGCTGCAGACACATTTCGCTCGGTTCCAACAAAGTATTAAACTTCGATAGGCGGGCCAAGTCTTGGATGGGAAAGCTGCAGAAGAAACGCCATCATGTGTCAGAGTTACTGGTCCTCGATCACTTCTGTAGTCGTCATCTTTTGCCAAAATTTGAGAAATTTGGTTGAAACGTTGCTATTTTTTCTATCCTCCTCATCTGTTTGTGTTTTTTTTAGTTTCTTTCTCTCACTTTTCTCCGTCCGGCTCCTGAAATTCCCGTCTCCCGCTTCACCAACAGCAGCCCGGTCGTCTTTTTTTATCCCCCCCCCCCCCCCCCCCCCCCCCCAGCTGATGGTCTGCATCATGTTGCGTAACACGGCAGCCTGCCAACCGAGGGTTTTCCCCCCTCTTCTCCCAGCTAGATAAGGGATTATCCACGAAGCCGCCGGCCGGGCCCCCTCTTCTCTTGGAAAGCCGAAGCTCTCTCTCAATCCCCCGTCTCTCTCTCTCTCTCTACGCTTTATCATCCCGAGCTCTGGCCGTCCCCGGCGGATGATGTAATAGCGGAGCGAAGGGATGAGATGGAGACTCGGGGAAAATATGTGACTGTAAAGATGAGTCGCTTTGCAGAGGGCTCAAACTGCTGCTGGCATTTTCTGGGATATCTTGGAGGACGGGTATTGAAGATGAGAAAGTGTCATGGAGTTACAGATATCTTGGAAATCTTTCATTTTACATCATGTATATTTTTCTGCACAATTATTGCTGAATTTATAGCATAAATGACAGAAAATTGACTAAAACATCTCTTATAATACATTTTTTGGTCATTTATTGAGATTTCCAGCTTCTCATATGTGATGATTTCCTACTTTTCTGAGTTTATTATCGATATTAAAGTCTTTCTTTTGAATTTTAAACAGTTGGTTGGACAAAAACAAACAATTTGAAGACCTTAGAAAAACATTAATGGAAATTTTTCTCTATTTTTCTAACATTTTATACTCTATTATGAATAATCAGTTTATTGTAAATTAAGCAACAGATTATTTAGTAATAAAAAAGCAATTAAGAAGCTCTAATCGTGTTAACAATAGATTATATGATGTGGTAATTTTGGGGGAATTTAATGAAGAAGTGACTTCGTCCAAATGAATCATTTCAAACAAATTGATCAGGCTGATAACAGTGGAACATATTTTAATTATTTTATGTGTGATTGTTGCTTAAATTTGCTCTATTAGATGAAGACAAAACAGTATTTAATATATAAATATATAAAGAAGCTTTTTACATAAATAACAGATTAATAGATTTTAATTCAGTTGTTACATCCTTTTTATTTTTATTTTGAAAGAACAGCATCGCCATCTAAAAATCTCACATACGGTGTCTTTAAATCCACTCCTGACATGAACCCAGAGCTCCCAGTAAGTTCCCAGGACTCGACACGGTTAGATAACGTTCTGGTCTGGTCCAGTGCCTGGCCCCAGCCTGGATTTTTTAAGTCACGCCACTGGATTTTTTTTTGTGTTTTGCTTTCAACTCCAGCCAAGGAATTTAATATATTAATACCCTCTAATTGGAGAAATCTTATTCTCAAGCCTCAAGCAGGCCCCTTATTGCGGAGTCATATGATCTGCACACATGACCCGCGCACACACTCGGCCTTTTGTACCCCGCTCTTAATGCTAGATTAGTTTTGATTTGAAGTTGTTACATAAGGGTTAAAGTTAAGCAAATGTCACTGAGTTTGCATACTTGAGTAACTTTGACACAGAAATTGACATACGGTAGTTTTTAAAAAAAAATGTTGTTTAAAATCATGTGCATAAGATCAGGCGAGTCCGTCCGGGGGAAGTGATCGGGGTGAGAGCGGAGGCTTTAAATGTGGAGCAGCAGTGTAGAAGAAACTGTTTTTAGAGGAAAAAGGCAGAAAAATACTGATTTAATGGTGGAAAAGTTAAAGAAACAATTGATGAAACAGTTTATTTTAGCTCTAAAAGTGGCTTCTTTCTTTTATTACATTAAAGTTTTCTTCTTCTTCTATTTCTTTCTACTTGTCTGCTTGTATCATTGTATTAGTTGCTTGTTGTTGTTGTTATTGTGGATTATTTTCACGTTAACATTGAAAGAAATCGCTCCGTAATGAGAAAGCGTCACAGAAAGTTAATTTACAGTATGGTTCAGTGTCGGCAGCGGCTTTATTAAACCCGCCGTTCACTTCCTGTCAGACACAGTTAGAGACTAGCTGCTGAAGAAACTGTCGTATCTAGACGTTAACGTGACAGATATTCTTCTCAAGAGCTGGTGGAGACCAAAGTGGAGCTACAAGCAGAGTTAATGTGACTCTGACGTCCATCATGTGGACATAAATATTATTCCAGTGGCTTGATGACGCTGCTGTTTGGCTGCTGGATGTAGAGGAAGTGTATGCAATTATAATTATAACATGTGGATGCTGTGTGTCTCCGTTTGTTTTGATGCCTCTTGGTGGCCAAATATGGATTATTGCATCTTTTAAAACGAGCCCTCTTCTTTTCTCCTTCTCCTCAGCCATCATGTATGTGATGGGAGCACTGGGCCCGGCGGCTGGATACCTGCTGGGAGGAGTCCTCATCGGTTTCTACGTGGACCCCAAGACCGTCGTCAACATCGACCAGAGCGACCCCCGCTTCATCGGCAACTGGTGAGACCGATCAGAGTCCCGATAACAATGATATGTGTGTGTTGAAGATGGTGCAGAGTCTTGTTTCAAATAGTTTTTACGATCATAAACACACACACACTGTATTTTTATTTTAAATCGATCCCACGATCCTCCAAATGTGAATCAATCCGCAGCTGAAAATAGTCCCTGATAAAAGCACCGTTTCCTCCTGTTTCAGTAACATTTGCTGAAAACTTCAGTGACCAGCTGGTTTAGATGATTATTGAGCCTTTCTGAAAAATTAAACTTTACATTTGAGTGATTTTTTTTTTTTAAAGATTTACGTCTTTAGTAGGAAACAGTCAGAGAGCCACAGACAGGACGGAGTTATTTAAGTTAGAAAAGTGCACTAATTGAGATAAAGCCGAGAGTTTGATGCCACCATTTGATACTTAACACTTTTCAGTGCTTGATAATGTCTCAGGCTGCATTCACACCAGATCCGGCAGTGTCAGTGCGGATTTGTGGGCGTCATGTTGTAAACTTTTAATCCTCCCGGTCCAGAAGGAGGCGGTATTACGCATGAAAGCAGTTCACCAACCGCCATCAAACAACGAAAGAGACGAAGAAACAGAAGAAGCGCTCGTATGAGTTTCCAAAATTACTCACAGCGGCGATGAGTCTCTCCTCCATCATCTTTGTAATAAAGTAATATTAATCAATTAATCATCTTCGGTCCAAAGCTGAATACTTAAATGCTACATGCTAAATAAACAACGTTCCTCTTCTGGTCTAATCGTCGACCTACGTGATTGGCCAATGCAGCGTGACCAGATTTTGTGTGAATGCAGCTTTAAACACACATTTCGCTTGGTACTCACAAATTAATGGGGTTTTTCAACCAGTTTTATTCAAAGAAGTGTTGAACATTTGATTTTTAGAGGATTCACTTGCTCTTATGTCTAATATAACATGAGACATAAACAGATGAAGTAACGCTGCTCTCTAATATAAGTTGAGAATCGTCTTTCTTCTCATTTCTGTGCTCAAACTGTGATTTGTATTTTTAGAAGCTGGTTTCATAACGTAATAAAAGTGAATCAAGGAGCACATTCAGCATCACTTTGAGGACACAACATGCATGTTTAGACTTCAGGTCACATATTCGTACACATCTGGTATCCATCTGGAGATCTGTTGGCGTGTGTGTGAGAAGCAGTTAGTCATCGACTCGCAGCTCCCGGTGATGATCTCCTTAACGACAGCATAACCGGTGACTCACTAGCTCGCAGCCGCCGGCTCCCCGCATGAATTAAAGGTGATGATAGGACGAGGACGGATGAGTGTACCGGCGAAGCCCGACTGCAGGTTTTATTTATTTATTTATTTATGTGCGTGATAATGAGACGCAGAGATGAAACGATACAGAGTCCAGACTGGCGGTCTCCGGTGGCATCGAGCGGGTTTCTCATCACCTGGATTCAACTCCTGATGATGAAAACTTAATCGCTTCCCTGTGTTTTTTTTTTTTAAATGTTTAATATTTAAACCTCCTCCTCAATCCGTCCAGGTGGAGCGGGTTCCTGCTGTGCGCCGTGGCCATGCTGCTGGTCATCTTCCCCATGTTCACCTTCCCCAAGAAGCTGCCGCCCCGACACAAGAAGAAGAAGAGGAGGAAAAAGCTGAGCCTGGACGACCTCTCCAGCGACGACGACGTCCTCAAGGAGAAGAGCAACAACAACAAGAGCCAGGCGGTCACCTCGTCCATGGGCTTCGGCAAGGACATCAAAGGTACCGGGGCTGCCTGCTGATGATGTCACTAATGATGTCATAACTGTACTCTCATGGGATTGGCTGGAAGTTTCGTCTCGGTAGCTTTCAATCAAACAAATGTCCAGCACACTGAGTCTTGGAAAAATATGTATATATTATCTTTTATATTTGGTTTCTGATTTGGGTAATAAATATAATTTAAGCAGTTTGATCACAAACTGTAAACAGAGAATGAAACTTTGAGCTCTAGTAGTGTCAGTTTGCCAGCAGTTGATGGTTTTTAATGATTTTTTAGAAAAGAAAAATAAACAAAAACTGTCCAAAAATACCTCCAATCACCACAGAAACAAGAAAGCACTTTATACGAAAGAAGAGCAATAAATAAAGTTCAGAACATCTGGACTCTTATTTTTGATTTTTATTAGAATTTCACCAAATTTATCAACTTTTATCTAATTATTTATTATCGAAGCAGGAAGTAAGAGTCATTGATGAACTCTTCTTGGTCACAAACATGCTCACAAATGTGTTTTTTTAAAACAATGACTATAAAAAACTAGCTTGTTAGCTAGTTGGTTAACTAATTAGCTGATATTAGTTGATCTACTTTGATAATCAAGTAATTTTTTAGCAAAAATGTCAAACATTTGATGGTTCTAGATACTCAAATGTCTTCCATTGTCGTAAATTGAAAATTTCTGGGAAAATTCAGACAAAATGAGATGTTAATTTCTCAGGTTTTTGATATTTTAGAGAAAAATAATCAGCAGATTAATTGTTAGTTGCAACTTTAATTACATCCCATCTACAAATCCACTTTGTTTGCCATTATATTTATTTATTTATGTGTTTTATTTGTAAGGAACCATGTACAGTATTAAACATAAATGTCATTATTTGATCTACCAGAGTTAGTTTACAGCTAATTTTAATCAGCAGGTCACAATTAAAACACAGTACGAAGCAAAAGACAGACAGGACACATCATAGAAAGTAGAAATAGAAATGACAAATGTGTGCTTGACGATTTAAAAGCAGGATTATTTGTATACATGAGACGACCAATAAGATCGTAGTAGTCATGGAGTCAGTGGTTACAGAGTTTAGTAGCTTATATAACGTCTTCTTCATCGGTTTCAAAACAAAACTAAAAACCGAAACTCTTCTCTCTGTTTCCCGCTCTTCTTCCTGCAGACCTGCCCAAAGCCGCCGTGAGGATCCTCAGCAACGTGACCTTCCTGTTCGTCAGTCTGTCGTACACGGCCGAAAGCGCCATCGTCACCGCGTTCATCACCTTCATCCCCAAGTTCATCGAGTCCCAGTTCGGCATCCCGGCCTCCAACGCCAGCATCTACACCGGTGAGCGAAGACGTGATGGTTTCCTTCGTTAACCTCATCACAGAGGTTAACGAATTAATCAGCTGAAGTGTCACATGACCATCGTTTTACTGTATTTATTGTTATTTTTTTGCATTTTTCATGAAGCCAGGTCCAGTCTTTATTCATAAAACTCTCACATTACCAGCATCTTAACTATAAAACCGTTCCCCGCCTTCTCTGCTGAACTTCCCCTTTAATGTCTTTCGGTAGCGGCGCAGACAGGATGCAGACAGACAGAATATTCATACGACACCCACAACTTTAATTTCTGCCAGTTCAGCTGCGCTCTGCCGGCTTTATTTAAAAAGCAGAGCAGCAGAGGCAGTCGACCCACAGCTGCGAGCCAAAGCATTAATAATAAAGAAACTGCTGGTCTTCAAATGAAGGGGGCACCTGGGACTCGGAGCTGGAACATCGAGGGTGTTACGCACACACACACACGCACACGCACACACACACACACACATATACGCTCTACATACACTCACAATCACACGGTAAGGCCGCATGCATGCTTAAACAAGAGCAGGCTAATGTATTACATGCTCACACACACACGGCTGCCTGGATACTGGAGGTGTTTGCTAACAGATAAACACACACACACACACACACACACACACACATCTTTCTGGTGTCTTTCTGATTTATAAAACATAATCAAACCAAGATACTTTCAAGCATCGAGCTCTGTTCGCTGTGTGATTTACGATCGCTCGTTTTACGATGATATAAAGACGATCGCTGTTCGCTAAAAATCTCCGTAATTGCTGATGAGTTTTTTTTTTTTTTCTGGAAATAAATCTTTTGTTACGGATGATTTTATTTTGTAGGAGCTTCATGTGGATGACGAGGCTCTTTGTTTGTCTGTGTTTTGACAAATGTTTACACTATTACTAAAATATTAGAGCACAATCAGCTGAGCTCAGTGAACGAGCAGAGCATATTTAAAAGAACTACAACAATAAAAAGTTAATAATAACACTAATAATAATGATAAGAGTATATTTATGGATGTGTCTGATTATTCTATAGACGAGCTCATCTGTGTGTATTATAAGTTAAAATATAATAATAATAATATTTACAATAATCAAACTTGTCCGGAGCTTTTCAGGCGACTCAAAGACGTTTTTACAAAAGAAACAACAGAACAAAAAAAGAACTAATGTCCAAGCAGTAGCGTCTGAGATCAACCTGAGATGAGGAAGACGTTGTGTAAACAAACGTTCAGTCCTTCAGCGTCGTCTCTTAAAGATAAAAGAAGCCTCTCAGAGCGTCTCGCTGTTGCAGCTGATAAGCTGAGAGGAAGAAGAGGCTCCGCTCTGACATCACAGACTCTTTTGTTGTTTTCCAGTGATGGTTGTTATTTTGGTCTATTTGCACATTTGGATGTTTACGTGGCGCCTTTTTTGCTTTTCTCTGACGGTTTGATGGACGTGTTTACAGTTACTGTTGCTAGGCAACCGTCCTGAACATTTAGCTTTCATTTAAAAAAAACAATATATGACTGTAAAGCTGATGTCATCCAGGTCAAACAAACAAAAACTGTGCTTTTGATTAAATAGTTTATTTCTAACACGTCAGCGAGAACAGTCATGTGACACTTGTGTTTAACGGTGAGTGTTTGATGATACTTTGAACATCTTTTTTTAATGTCAACTCTGTGTTTCAAGCAGTTTTTAAGAGTTTTATTACAACATAAGACGTTTACCTTTTGGAAAAAATGTAGATTGCTGGTGTCAAACGTTATTAGTCATGTATGGATGCAGCTTTTAAACATTTAACAAACTCATTTATCTCACTACAGCTTCATTTATATACTTTTAAAGGGTAAGTTCATGATTTAAAAAGTCAGGTGTCCATAATTAACAAACTTACAGTGTAAATGATTGGGGACAAAATCCACAGACCTTGTTTTTAAAAGTTAATCTGAAGAGATGCGAGGCTTCGAGGCTTCGGCCGTCTCTGTTAGTCTTTCCAGTAAAAATCCCCTGTTTGTGTCTGGATGGACGGTGTTTTCCTGCTGAGCTGCGGTGGAACAGTTGTAACAAAAAACAGGAGATTTGGCTTTAAAAAGACTTTAAACTTGACTTGAGTTGAATTTAAACGCTTCATATTAGCTTCAGATTAACCGAAGCGTTCATTCGCTGCTCCTCGCTGTTGTTTTTAGGACAGATTTGAGAAATTGTGAATCTATCCTGCACATTGTTTTTTTTTTATAGTGTTGGATTGCATAACTGTCTCATCTGTGGGTGGAGTGGGCTGTGATTTAAAAACAAAAACCTGCCAGTCATGCACATTTTCATAGCGTGCCAGCTTCTAGTGAGTGAAATCAAATAGTTCCTGGTTTTTGCTCGGGAGCCCTGGGAACCTACTGAAGGTCCCAGAACTCCCCCTCCACCCCCCCCCGGCGGCGGCTCGGTATCCGCTGCTCCGTCTTCTCCGGAGCACGAGTGGGTGAGAGCAAGACGCAGCTGCCAGTGGACGTTAGCGTCCGAAATAATTTTGTTTTAAAAGTCTCGTCCAATTGGACTGTTTTTGCACCGATGGCAGGAGGCCAAGCCGAGCCTGTGAGTCAGTGTTGTGTTTTTTTTTTTTTTTTTTGCATAATTTTCACTTCATGAAAGGGAGATGAGCGCTGGCCACGTTTTTTAATGACGCGTCTGTCTCGTCAGATTCTCATCTTTGTTTTGACCAGACAGGCTTTTAACCAGTCCGTCCATTTCCTGGAATGACAGATCTGTTGATGCCCGTTTAACCCACAACTTCCTGGATTGATTCGTAGTGCCGCCTCTCCATATAAAGACAAAATATGTTGCTCAACAACACCGGGAGAGGTTTAAAGGAGATGTTAGTGGGTGAATAAGTGTTTATTAAGTAATTAAACATTAATGAAACAGCTCCAATCAGTATCTTCTTCTTCTCTTCTTCTGCTGCTGCTGCTGGCGTCGCTCCACTCCGCAGATATAAAACATTAAAAACAAACAAACAAATATCTCCTAATGACAAAAAAAAAAAAAAAAATGATGTCAGTCCCTCTGTCAGTTGGAGAAGCGCCCCATGTAGCGAGGCGGCGGCGGCGGCGACGTTCTAGTCAGATTGAAACTCAGCGGGTGAATTCGCGAGTGGAAGGAAGCCGACGTGACTTGGCGCCGTTAGAGCGACGCTGCACACACACACACACACACACACACACCTGTTTTCTCTAAAAAAAAAAAATATATAACATGACATTATGTGAAACGTTGGACTTTTAAGTAATGATTTATCACACACACACACACACACACACACACAATGACACTGTTAATGGGAAAAGCAGGCGTTGTGAAAAGGAGAGAGACAGAAAGCTTCCCTCTTGTCATTTTCTTCTCACACAAATCTCAAAAGCACAGACGAGGTTTTTATTGGCAGAAAATTACATCTCACCCCGATGTTTTAATGTCTTTTTTTTTTACCGAGGGGGACAGATGCTTTTATAAGCGCCCGGTGCGTGACAAAAGCGAACCGCAGTGTACCAAATCCACCGACGCTTTTATCACCACGTATCATGTTCTCATCATTTAGGATGTAATATAAGAGACTGATGAACAGGACACAAACATTATCTAACATCTACTGGCCAGGCACAAAAACACCGCCTGGGTTAGAGGCTCTGCTGCCTTTGGGGCCACCCACACTACACAAAAAAAAAAAAAAAAAAAAAGTGTGTGCTGTCATGGTAATGCAAAGGCTGCCCGGAGGCGGCTGCTGTTGTGATAGCAGGACTCGTTTTGATCTTAAATCGACACTCGTGTACCCAAGATGTGAGGAATAGCTCGCTGGACAAGCTTAAAACTACTAATAAGAGGTTTTTTTATGAGTGTTTAATATGTGCTCCCTCCCCTCCTTCTCCCCTCCAGGTGTGATCATCGTGCCCAGCGCCGGCGTGGGCATCGTCCTGGGCGGCTACATCATCAAGAAGCTGAAGCTGGGAGCTCGTGAGTCGGCCAAGCTGGCCATGATCTGCAGCGGAGTCTCCCTGCTCTGCTTCTCCACGCTGTTCATCGTGGGCTGCGAGAGCATCAACCTCGGAGGAATCAACATCCCTTATACCACCGGGTGAGGAGCGAAGAGAAGAGGAGGAGGATGGAGGGAGGATGGAGGATGGAGGGGGGAGGGGTGTACTGGGAGGTGGTGGGTTGTCACGCATCACTGCTGACGGGGGAAGAGCCACGTCAGCGGTGGTGTCGAGGTGTCTGTTTTGTGTCTAATCTGAATTGGAAAAATTTACACCGGGTGTTCGTGTGGTCGGCGTGCGGTTTCCACAGCGATGATGTGATTGTAGGAGGATGGAGAGAGCGAGAGAGAGAGAGGCAGCCGAACACGAGGAGAGCCAATGCAGAGATAAAGAGAGAGAGGAGAGAGAGAGGTACAACATCCGCACAGAGAGAAAAACAAAATTATTAAAAGAAGCTTGAAGAGAGGTCAGATTTAGAAAAACAGTAAAAGAGAAACAGCCACGGTGACCACGGTAACGTCATTTCACACACAGATGGTCTAGTTTCTTCTTCTTCTTCTCTCTCTTTTCTCCGTCTTGTTCTCCGTCTCTGCTGCAGCCTGTTGTTTTGTGATGGATGTCCTCTCTCCCAGACAAAAGGCAACGTCTCCGCCAACTTATGAATCTCAAGGTCGTGAACAGCGATGAGTTTTCAACCTTGCATTTGGACCAGACAGTAAAAATTAAAGCCAAAAGTCCAGACTGGTTTTTTTTCAGTCTCTTGTCTCCTGTAATTTAAATCCTGTCTGGGGCGTCGTCCTTCTGTTTTTTTCTTTTTTTTAAAGTGCATCTTCATCGTGGGACGAGCTGCTTGTGCTGCTCCCCAAAAAACCCCCCAAAAGCTCCTCAAATGGACTCCTGTTCTCTTTTGAGACTTGTTTTTAGCTTTTTTTGTTGACATGTTTGAGCAAACTGACACCATTTAAAGCAGAATAAGCAGTTTTTGATCATCTGCACACCAGAATATTTCAAAGTTTTATTGAGAAATTCAATGAAGACACTATAAAAAATACTGAAATATGCCTTTAACATAAAATAATCTTACTTGAACTCCACTTTTCAGGTGTTGCAGAGCATGTACACTAGCCACTGATAGCGTTAACACACCGGCCTCTGTGCGGTTGTAAGTCGAGTTGCATTCTGGGTAATGTAGTTTTTTGACAAGGAAGAAGAACGTGTGCAAAATAAAAATATGATATCTGGTTCTGCTGAATGGATTTTAATCTTTTTTAAAGAGTCCAACAGTGTTTTAAGGGTGTTTTGCTGAATCTGTGGAAGACTTTTAAATGTTTTGGTAGATGTGAAGTGAACAAAATCAAACTTTTAGCATAAATAAACCTCCTGAAATGACATAAATACATAGCAGCAGCTTTCACCATTGACATGTTGTGACTTCCAGACTGAACTGTGTGTGTCGTCGTGATTAATACAAAGAAAGAATCTATCAAACGTCGACACTTAGACGTCCCCGACTTTGATTTAGACTGTTATACTTTTATTTTTCTTTAAGCAAACACGTCTAAAAGCCGACGTTTCTCCCGGCTCGTCGTAATTCCAGGAGTAAACTTTCACTCAAACCAGAGAGTCGCCGTTTGCTGGCTGCGGCTCGGCTCTTCTCGTATTAAATCATTTCCCCGACACGACGGAGAAGTCAGCGGCCCGTCTCGATCGCCCCCCCATCTGTGGCCGACGGTCAGGGAGGAAGCGAGCGTTCAGATCGGTGCGGGGATAACTGATAACGAGCCAGTAAACGGAGGCGTTTTCTTTTGGATGGAGCGTCCCTTGGAGCGATTACATGGCAACGATGGAAAACGTCCAAGAACAGCTTGGACAAGAGGATCTTTGGCTGACTGCCGTCTCTTTTCTCCTCTCCTCTGTTACTCCCTCTGGTCTTTTTTTATTTCCCTCTCCGTCTCTCTCTCTCTCTCTCTCTCTCTCTCTCTGTCCTTCTTGCCCTCCTTAATGCACTTTTTTTTGTTATCTTTTCAATTTATCCCTTCCCTTTCCTTCCCTTCTATATCCTGTCTTATCTTATCTTTTTTTGCCTTTCTCCATCATTTCTTTTCTTCTCATTTCTCCTTAATGTCCTCGTTTCTTTTTTGCCTCCTTCCTTCCCACCAGTCCCTCAGGAACAGCGCCGGGCTTTCAAGCCAATACGACATAGCGGCCAAACTGTATAATTACAACGTGGTGTGACACTACTGGGCCCCAAAAAGACTTTTTCCATAGACTTACATTGTGAAAGAGATGTTTTTTTGAGCATCACAACACTGCGAGACGACTGTCAGACATCAGAATTTGATCCATTTCATCTGATCACATTTTAAAAGTCTAGAAAAGCCGCATGATTGGATCATTTCACCCACATTCAAGTTAGCTGGAAGTTGGCTAGTGGAAGTCTCTACTGAGCATGCTCCGTGGGCCCATAGAGCGTGTGCAGTATGTGTTCATCTGGGTGTTTTTTAACAGTGGGAAGTGAATGAACACGACTCTGATGCTGTATATCTACATTTATGTCTTCCCCTCTTTTCCTTCTCATCTCTTTTCTGTCCTCACTGTCTTGTTTCTTTTTTTTTTAATGCTTTAAATAACTTTATTGAAAGGAAAACTAAAAACAAACAGAGCCACAGGTTGATTATTGGCTCTGGATCAATATTTTATGGCTACAAGAAGAGTGGACATAAAGCTAATAGCTAATAGCTCATCTACTGACTTCTGAATAATAATGATAAAAAATTAAAAAGCCTTTGAGGGGAAGCAAACTGTTCAGCTTTAATGAAACATATCAGATAAAACATCCTACCTTTTTATTAACATGCATCAAATACAAGATTGAAGTTTTGATATTTTGTTTAATTAACATTTGATATATCACTGCGTTTATATCGATCGTCTCATCTTCCCTCTTCACCTCTTTTATGGTCCATTTTCTTTCCATCCTTCCTTTTCTTCTCTTTTTTTATTACAGTACACTCAGCACTTTTATTTTACTGAATCAGTGTCTGATAAACTTCATTCAGTTTTTTTATGCAGCTCATTAATAGTGTTTTTTTAGCTCTCAGTGTGGCTTCAAGGTCGCTCAGTGATAATGTTTCCTAACGACTTCATGTTGTTGTGTTCAAATTATCAACTTCCAGCGCTTCAGTTCACGACGCTATTAAAGATAAAAACTGGTGCAAACAGACATTATGATAATCTAATAAACTAATCATTAGCACACAAGACACAACTAAACATTATGAAATATCAAAATAAATGTGTTGTGATGTTGAAGAGTTGCACATATTTTTGTACAGTAGCTTTAAATTCACATTGCCTGGTTACTAATTTAAAAATCCTTCAGGTTTATTTGGCATCAGTTTTAACTTTTCGACTTGTTTTCTGAGAGAAACGTTGCTCTTTATGTCAGTTTGTCACAGCGGCTGCTAATGAATACTACATTACCCATGAGCCTCAGCTACTGTGGGGAAGATCCAATCAGAAACTGAACCAAAACAATCTGAAAGTCATCAAACTGTTGAATTTTTTAAATCAGGTTTCTACAAAGTGTGTTTAAGCTCTGTGAAGAGATGCATCCTGGAAGTTGTAGGCGATTCGTCTCTTTGCGTTGCGACTGACAGCTTTTGACTTTTTATCAAAGAACCAGATGTTTTCTAACACAGTTGTCCATTTTTTTTGCACTTTGTGACTCTAAAATTATTATTTTTTTTTAAATGCAAAGTCTAAATAACTCTTGTGTATTTTCTCTCTCGCCAGACCGACTCTCACCATGACCCAGAGGAACCTGACCGGTGGTTGTAATGTGAACTGCGGTTGTAAAATCCACGAGTATGCTCCGGTCTGCGGCTCGGATGGCATCACGTACTTTAACCCCTGCCTGGCCGGCTGCAACAGCGTGTCCAACGACAGCACCGGGGTAAGAGACCGGGACCGGGAGTAAACAAATAAACATAGTTGTTGATAATAGAGATGAAGATTTCTGTACATGTTTGAAGACTAATTCTTTACTTTTGATGGTTTTAAACAGAACATATTGTGCATGTTTCCAGGTCTATCTTCCACTACTGGGATATCTTTGCATGCATCTTTGCTCTGTTCTGATTGGTCAGCTTCAGGAAGCTACATCAACAAACTAAGAAAAGAAAAATATTACAGTAGCAGGATTTTCCTACTTTTTCTTGTTCTTTACTCGCAATATCAACTTCTCAAACACATCCGTACGTCGTTCGAGCTGCAATCCGACCTGAAATATGAAAAAAAAAACACCTTAGCAACCACCATGGCAACAAAGGAACGGCTGTTTGATGAGACGACATCAGCTCGAGAACTAGAAAAAAATGTCAGTGAAGCGTCCAGAGGAGGCTGAAGCCCTGGATTTTGACTCGCAGGGAACATTTTACACTCGTTAACCTCGAGTCTCGGGACTTTAATCGTGTTTAGCGTCGATATCTGACATCATAACAGTATATAAATAACAGAAAACTACAAAAAGCATTATATGTCACCATTTAATGCAATTGAAGATCGTATAAAAACTGATTTAAAGTCCCAAAAATTAAAAAAATGTCACTTAATACAAGTAAGAATTAAGTTTAGAGGCTAAAAGAGACTCACACTCTTCTTAAAGATGATCTCTCTTGTTTACAGAAGCTACTCTAACGTCCAAAATAATCAGCTGTTGACATCAAAGCACCTAAAAACCCTCACGTATAGAAACATTTCTACCTTCCAGATTCGTAACTACTCGGACTGCGCCTGCGTCCAGAGCCGGCAGGTCATCACGCCATCGTCCAGCGGTCAGGGCAGCAACCAGCTGCAGCTCGTCATCGTCAAGACCTACCTGAACGAGAACGGCTACGCGGTGTCGGGGAAGTGCGACCGCACCTGCAGCACCCTCATCCCCTTCCTCATCTTCCTCTTCATCGTCACGCTCATCACCGCCTGCGCTCAGCCCTCCGCCATCATCGTCACCCTCAGGTATGAAAACACGACCGTTTTTTACTGAAACAACTCACAGGTAGGGTTAGTGTGACGTTATTGGACTGAAATATATGCAGAATTTAAAAAAAAACATGTTTTTTTAGAGGTTATATATCAGAAATACTCTTTAATTGTTAAACGTTCTTAACTTTAAACTGCTGGAGGTCTGAATTTAAACATAAATATCAGATATTACTGACTGACTCCTTTATGTTTCACTGCTACACTTACTTTTAGGGGAAAAAGATCAACCAACTTCCTGTTTCACTTATTTTATTTACTTAAAAAATACCAAGTGAAAGTATAAAACTGAGGAGGAGGCGTCATTTTGCACAGGGAGAACTTTTACTTTTCATACTTTAAGTGCATCTTTGCAGCTAATACTTCTGTATTTTAAATTGAGATCTTGAATGCAGGACTTTTACTCCTAAAGGCAGGGCTGCAGTCAACCAAAGAAAATTGTACATAATCTTTGACTAATCGATTATTTTAGGGGGTTGTTTTCACAGGTAGTTTGTTAGTCTGTCCCTCCCGCTGCAGGAAATAATGGATTAATCCCAGAAAGCTGCTGATGTAGCACTTTTCTCCTTTATGGAAGTAACACAGAGATTTTCAACCAATCAGGATTTAGTCGGACGAGAGCGTATCGACCAATTAATCGACTAGTTGACCAGCAGACTGCAGACCTACATAAAGGAGCATTTTTACACCTTTTTATCTATGACTTAAATAAAAGATCTCAGTATTTCTCCCACTGTGTGTGTTTTGGATAAATAACTTGTTCACTGAGCAAAGTTTTTGGTTCTTAAACAGATTAATGAAGCTGCTGAACCGATTTAGACAATTTATCATCCTATACATGATCAGCACTCGTATTTACAGTGTTGTTAATGCAATATGATGTAAAGCTTTTTATTTTTATGGAAAGCTTCAAGTTCATTCTCTCTCCCAGGCTTCAATTCTCTCTTCTACTGTACAAATATATAATTTTAAAGTTAGTTTAACATTAAAGATCCCCTCCAGACATGTTTTAGCAAACATAAAAATCCTCTTCTTGCAATAATAAATTGTTTGACACGTTTTGTCCACAAAAAATCTTGTTAAAAGTCCTTTTAAATGACATCTACTCCTTCACTCTCATTAAAATCTCTGAATATGCAAATTTCAGAAGCGTAACTGCTTGACACAAGACGCCTCCTGCTTCACTGCAGAGTCCATTATCACCGTTTCATCTGGCTTTTCCCTGCAGTTCAAAACAACTATTAACAGTTATTATCTTTAGTCCACATTAACATGCATTAATGTGTTCGTCTGTTGCAGGTCTGTCGCGGAGCAGGAGCGGCCGTTCGCTCTGGGAATGCAGTTTGTTCTCCTCAGGACTCTCGGTGAGTAGAAACACTGCAGGAGCAAAGAAAAAAATCAACTTCTTTTTTTATTTAATTGCTTAAAAACTGGAGGATTTTAGTCCCTGATATCTTAGATGTGTGAAAAAGGTGAGAGATAAGAGGTGCAGTATAGCAGCAGCAGTCTTGTCTGAGGAGATCAGTGTCAGTGTGTAAAGGCTTCGATCAGTCCGGCTGTACGCAGGAGAGGAGCGTCAGCTAAACGCATCGATTGTTAATGGACCGCTCGTTCTGTAACTGCTGACCGACGGGCTGGTTTTAGGAAACGAGACGTTGCGTCTTTGAATAAAGGAGCAAAGAGGCGAGTTCGATTTTTAGATATCGGACATTTAGGAAGCTGCTGTCGGTGTGAATTAGTCAGAAAACTGACTGTGGGCGAGGAGTCGGAGAGACGTGGGCACCGACCAGGCAGGAAGGGAAATGGAAGATATGTGTTTTTTTTCTTTTGCATTATGGGAAATGTAGGCTGTAGTGTTTTTTTGTTTTTTGGATATAAGTCAGGATGAGTGTCACATGTTACTGAGATTTAGATTGTTTCAGATGTGGAGAGTTTTCTTCTCTTTGTGTATCTTAATTTTTCTTCTTCTTCTCTCTTTCTCTCAAATTCCCCCCTCACCCTTTCCTCTTTTTTCATCTTTTTTCTTTTCACCCTTCATCGTATTTTCTTCTTTTTTGTTTCTGTCCTCTTTTCTTACCACTTTACTTCCTTTCGCTCCGTCTCCTCTTCTCCCTCCTCCTCTTTAATTTTTCTCCCCTCTCATCTTATCTCTCCTTCTTCTTCTCTCTTCCTCTCAAATTCCCCCTCAATCTCTTCTCTCTTTTTTATGTTTTCGTCTCTTTTCTTTTCACACTTTATCCTCTTTTTTTTTGTTTCTGTCTTCTTTTCTTACCACTTTACTTCCTTTTGCTCCTCCTCCTCTTCCTCTCCTGTCTTTTCCTTCTCTGCTCCGCTCAGCCTACATCCCGACGCCCATTTACTTCGGCGCCGTCATCGACACCACCTGCATGTTGTGGCAGCAGGACTGCGGCGTCCACGGCTCCTGCTGGGAGTACGACGTCACCTCCCTGCGCTTCGTCTACTTCGGCCTCGCCGCCAGCCTCAAGTTCCTCGGCTTCCTCTTCATCTTCCTCACCTGGTACTCCATCAAGTACAAGGAGGAGCGGGTGGAGCGCTGGCTCAAGCGCCACCTGTCGCCCGTCGACACCGTCGGCAGCCTCGTCTGCCACCCGGGCGGCCACAAGGGTCACGCCCGCACCCGCTCCTGCCCCGTCAACATCCCCCGAAGTGACCCCAACGCTCTGCCCGCTAACGCTCCGCTGCGCGCCGGCCCCCTCAACCGTGGCGTCAGCACCCAGAGTTGCCCCGGCAACGAGCTGAAAGCAATAAACCCTACTCCCCCTGCGGCCTCGCCGTCGTCTACGGCGACCCCTGCCCCCACGCCGGCACGTTCGCTGGAACACGTTTCAGTCCGTGTCTGAGTTTCAGAAGGGGAGGGGGGGGACGGGCGACGGACCGACTTCTCTTCTACTCTGAAATCCAGTCAGCTGCGGACACGGCGTGGATTTTAGCTGCTGTCAACGGCGCCGATCATCACCTGGAGGTCCTGCTCACATCTATTTTTCGCTGATAATTAAAAAAAAAAAACAAACACTCGAAGTGACTTTTAAGTTTCGTCTGCACCACTTGACGTCTGAGGTCGAAAACCAACCGCTAGAAGTGGCGAACCTCCAGATCGGCGGGTCAGACGGCGTTAAAACGGCTGTAAGTTGGACTAATTTTAGGGATCAGCCAGCCAGGAGAAAACCTTCCTCTGACACGGAGAAGAATAAAAAAAAAAAAAAAAAAAATCTGCTTGGTTGGTGAAAATATTGAAAGCGGTCGGGTGCTTTCTTTGTGATCTACCAGACTCTGCAGCAGGCGGACAAAGGCGGCTTAGCGCCCCCCCCCCCGCTTTAGGTGGAGGAGAGTTCATCGCTCATAACATCACTCATAAACGAAATCCAACCCCTCCCCTCCATCACTGCACCTCGGCAATATGTGCCTTCTGCCACTACGGTCCTCACATGTACAGTACAAAACACTACACTTTCAAAACAACACACACATTAGACGCCCCTCAGACAGACAGACAGACAGACTGCGGTCACCATGTAGGAATAACAAAAAAAAATAAAATAAAATAAATAAAAATGAAAAAAATCCACCTGAACAGATACCTCAGCTTCACCAATAATCCTCCTGCTTCTCCTTCACCTCACGTCTGTGTGCTTCTTCTTCTTCTTCTTCAGTTGTTGGTTGTTTATTTTGTTTTTCTTTTCGTCACCATCATTTTCCGGACATATCAGCACTCTCATGGAACAAAAAAAATAAAATAAATAAAAAAAAAGAAGAAAAAAAACAACAACAAAACAAAAAAAAACAAACAAACCCTATGGAAATGTGATACACTGCAATTAAGTGTTCAGAACTGGAAACCGATGGCATGGTGCTATGTGAAAAAAAAAAAACAATGTTAACAAGCGTCTATTTTTATTTTATTTTTGTTCTTTTTAGTGATTTTTTTTTTTGTTGTTTAGGGTTAAAAACACTTGAAAAGAACCCAACTGGACAACAGGTCACTGGGCTAAGCAGCTTGGCTCGCACAGAATGCATTCCTGTCCGATGCAAGGCCTTTTGTCCCCTCCCCCCTGACACAATGACACGTAGTATTACCGCTGGAAGTCGGATTGTTTGGCTTTTGCCAGCTCCATACAATGCACCCATACATCCGAGCCGTTTCCCTCCGAACCCCCTCCCCACCACCCTAGACTGGCACCCTGATGATAAGTGGTTTAACCTGAAAAGAACAGGATCGGCATTTTTTTTTTTTTTTCCCTCCTGACCACATTCTTGGCTGGATGAGTCTCCGAGGGGGATTCTCCGCACGTCTGGAAGAACACAGAAAAGGAAAATCTGGATCTGGAGTTTTCTTTTTTTCTTTTTTTTAATTTTTGTTTAGAGATTAGACTGCGGTGGGGGGAGGGGGAGTGCTTCGGCATTCGTGTCTTGACTGTATTTCTCTCTGACTACTTCCCAAGGCTCGATGAGAGATGCGTCCGATCAGTTTTTTTTTTTTCCGACAGCGACACCCGACGTTTTTGTACTGAACATGTTTGTACTGAACAGACTACTTGTCTGTAAAGCAGACAAGTAGTCACCTAGAGGTCGTAGTGTAGTCGTCTGTTCCTCGTCAGCTGCTGGATGGATAAAGTTAGTTTTGGATCTGAGCAGTAGTCCCCCGGTGGTTTATGAGAGGTGAGAGGATATCTTTGTTTTCCTCGCCACACGCCAGACCAGTTTGTGCAGATAAAAGTGTAGAACGTGAAAGCGAAGTCACTGGAAAAGTATAGAAAACGCTGCTGGTCGAGCTGCAGCTAATGATTATTTTTGATTATTCTTTAAAATTAAAATTCACCTGTTAATCGCTTGATTGAAAAACAAAAAAAAAGGAAAAAAAGAGGCAAGCTGAAGTCTTTAAATGTCTTGTTTTGTTCAAACAACAATCCTAAAACCCAAAGATGTTCAATTTGCAACGATATAAAACAAAGAAAAAGCAGAAAATCCTCAAGATTAAGACGCAGGGACACGAGCGTTTGACGTTTTTGCTTCGTAAATTGCATTATTAATTGATCTATTATCAAAAATTGTTGATTAACTTTCCGTCACTCGACTAATCGATCAATCAACTAATCATCGTAACACTATATTAAACCCCAGAGAGCGGATACGTTTAACAGATTAAACCAGTTATAGTAGCTGTGTTTCCTTTTCTGATGAGTCATCACAACAAAAAAAAGCATAAAAAATCTAATCAACATTAAAAGAAGGCACTTAAAATTCTTGAAACAAGTTTTTTAGAAGCTCGTAAAGATTTTATTCACTTGATTAAAGATTAAAAAGACAAAAATGATGAAACGTTTGTCCTTTTGCAGTGTCGCCGATGTCACATGATCCTCTAAATGTGTCATTTTTCTGGCTTTTAAAGAGGAGAAATGTACCAGAATACCAGACAGAGAGGTTGCTTTATTATTATTATTATCATTATTATTATTGAGTAGGAACAATCGGCGTTTAAAATCTTATTCTAAAAGTAGTTAGTTTGGTAAAATAGTTTGGGATTGAGCAGCGGCTGTGGTCACGGATGGAAAAAGTTTCCTGTCCTCCGTTCAGCTCGGTGACGTTTTTAAAGGTCCAGGTCATGTTTAACTGTAAGACGAGGATTTAATACGGCGTTCAAGCATCTCAACTCAGATTAGAACTTTCTTTTTTTTGTGCAGTATTAAAGAACGAGCAGCGTCGGTGCTCGTAGCAGGCAGTGTTACAACCCCGAGAGTCATGTGTGTTACAAATCCCTCCTTTTTTTTTTCCTCTTGAAATCTTCAGACCTCGACGAAACGTTTGATTTACAGACGCTTGTTCTGCCTGAAGGAGGTCGAGTGTGTCTTCAGATGCAGTAGTGATTAGTCTGCCGGGTCAGTCGCTGTCGTCCGAGGACACCTGCTGGTTAGTTACGGATCAGCACGTGAAGCCAGACGAGACGATATCTCAGTCACATCATGAACAAGATGAAGGAAACAAACAAAAAAAAACAACCAAAACAGTGTGTTTATTAGGAAAAGTGTTCAAATGTGTGTGTGTGTGTTTGACACGGTGAGGTTTGTGTCTCATGTAATCAATCATTTTAACATTTGAGACTTTTGAATTGATGGTTAGGATGATTTTAATTGTTCCAACTGGGGCTTCAGCTAACAGTTATTGTTTATTAAGCTGACAATTATTATTATTATTATTTTTTTTTGATTAATGGATGAATTGTTTTGTCTATAAAATGTTAGAAAATAGTGAAAAATGTCTGTTACATTTTACTAAAATTCTTCAAATGGCTTTTTTTTTTTTTTTGTTGTTGTTGTTGTTCAACCAACAGTCCAAAAAAATCCAGAAATTATCAATTTTAATATCAGATAAGATTTAAAAAAAAGCAGTAAATCCTGCTGGAAGAAGCTAAAATAACAAACATTCACTACTTCCAGCTTTTCACTAGTGATTTAAAGGTGCAGTGTGCAGAATTTAGCGGCTGTTGTTGCACCGCCATGTTTCTACAGTAGCCCAGAATGGACAAACAACACACTGCAGTTTTACAGCCATGCATTGAAGGGAAGGGGAGGGGTTACCAGTCCCCTCCTCCTCCCTTTAGATACCATTAAATCCTTCACACTGCTCCTTTAAATGACTTAAAGGATAAATCTCATGTGCAGAGCCAAACAAACAATGAACAATGAACTGAGCCAAACAAAAAAAAATGAACTGATCTACTTACAAGTATTTTGCGTATCCAAAGTCGTTGTTGTCTAAAAACTCTCCACTCTGTGGGTGAGTTACTGTCTTTTTACTCTTATGAGACCTTTCTGTGGTGATCAGTGTGTTCAGGGATGAAGGATGATGTCACTCAGTGCAGCTTTGTCGCTCACTGACGTGGTTTTTTTGTAGTTTTTAAGACAACAAACGGAGGATTAAGATACTTGTAAGTTCATCGTTTGGTTTTCTGCTCATGAGATTTGTTTACAAGAAGGAAAAATATAGAAACTCACACTCGTTACTTGGTTATCCAAATAGTTTCTGATTGATTTTCAGTTGTTAAACCAATCGATTAATCGACTCATCGTTTCAGTTCGAACCCAGCGGGTCGTTTTATTCACACCTGCTGCGTTTTGGAGACATTTCTGAAATCCTGAAAGATCTTTTTTTTTTTTTTTTTTTCACAAGCTACAACTAAAACCACACTTTTGTTTTCTCCGCTACCTTTTTTATACGAAGAATATGATTGTCAAACATCTCACTATCGAGCATCCGATGCCATTTTTGATACCTGACAGTTTCCAAAAAAGTATTGATTGTATACCCAACCCCACTATCGTCACGTCACTTCAACGCATCACCAACATTTTCTCATCAGGCTCATGTATAAAATGATGTTTTTTATTGCATCGTCCATCTTTGTTCGGAGAGTGGCAGCTTGTGAAAATGGTTAAAAATCGACTTCACTGTGCAGCAGAGTAAATATTTTTAACGCTGACAGGATGAAAGAGGGTTTCAGGATTTTAGAAATGTCTTCAGTGTAAATGTTAAATGTCAAAATGGCCTTTTCTCTCTGTTTTTTTTTTTTTTTTTTTAAAGAAAAACATCTGTCACTTTTTGAAGTCTTGAATGTAAAAGACGCCGATCACATGAAAAGACACAAACATTTTTTACAGCGGATGTGTTGACAGGTTTCAAAGCTGCAATAAACAATATTTTAACCTTCAGTAAGAAAAAAAAGAAAAACAATAGATTCTGCTCACGTTTCGATGAGATGCGGCGTCTAAAACGAACTCGTAAGACGACAAAATGCGCGTCGGGAAGAAAAGAGAGGAGGAAAAAAAAACCATAAAGAAGGAGCCGCTGTGTTTTTTTTTTTATTTACTCGATTAAAAACAAAAAGATTTCAGCGGATTTCATCCTACAAACTGCCAAAAAATGGAAAAAAACAAAAAAAAAAGTAGTGAAGAAGAAAACTCGGCGCATGGTTTCAGTACTCAACACAGTAGAGACAGTAGAGTAGAGTAGAGTCACATGACACGACATCCCATTTTCATGTAAAGCGAGAAAAAACAAAACAAAACAAACAACAGAAATAAAAGTCTTTGTGTGGATCCGTGTAGTTTTTATAGTGAAGCACTGAGATTCTCACCCACCTCTGTTCTGTTTCTCTTGTGCCTACGTTTCACATTTAAACTGCTGTTTCTATTTGTTTTTATTGGGGTTTTTTTTTCTACTTCCTGTGCAGCTGGTGTCGCACAAAAAAAAAAAAAAAATCACACAGATGGGATGAAATGTTGAGATAACCTCGTCTCTCCGTCTCCTGTCCTGTCGAGGTGTTTATAATATAAATGCCTTTTTTTTTCTCTTTTCTTCGTATTTCAGGGTTTAGTTTGATTTTTCTTTGTCTTGATGGCGCTGCTTCGTGTTTCAGACACTTTTTTTCCGCAGATTGAGATGATTTTAGTCGTCAGTACCTCAGAACCCAACGTAGAGAAAAAGGAAAGTAGTGACAGTTTTTTAGTTTAGTTCAGGAGAAAGTCGTTTCATTGAAAACTATAATTGGAAGGGAGGAAAATATGTTGTTTTTTTTCAGGTATTCAGGTGAAATAATCTTTAAAATTTTGGCCCTAAAGCTTCTAAAGGGTTCAGATTTTATCATTTAGCAACACAAACTAAAACCTTTCAATGAGTTTACTTACAAAAATGATAATTTTACAGGTAAAAACAGTAGTTTTCTACATCCAACTGCAGATTTTACTGCGATTTTTATCATTATATTTTGGGAGGGAAAAGAAAATGCTGGTGTTAATCTATTTTTCTTTTTCTTTCCTCAATCAACAAATCTCATGAAAAGACCAAAACCAACAGTGTGTTAATCCTTCTTACACTGAACACATAGATCTTTAAAAACACTTCACTAATATACAGTTTCTTTAAAACCTTTTTAGGAAACTCAAAAAATCACTCAAACAGGAGGAAGTAGAGCTTTTATTGGGGACTATTTTCAGTGGCGGATAAATACAGATTTGGTGCACCGTGGTGAGGACAGTGTGTGTGTTTATGGTGAAAGGAACATGTCAATAACACATATTCACACACACAGTACTTGTTATTAGATTATTGTTGGTTTTTTGGGGATTTTCATGAGATTTATTAACAATAAGAAAAAAGTAGATTATCACCAGACGCTCTTCGGCTCTTGCTTTCCTCTCATTTCCTGTCGTCTCTCTACTTTCAACTATCTAATAAAACCATGAATAGACTTTTAAAAAAAAATCTGATCAAGGTAGATAAAAGCTTAAAAAGCAGCTTAAATCCAATCCAGTTAGACCCAAATCTACCAACAAGGAGCCGATTCTCGACCCGGATTCACCAAAATCTGCATCTGCAAAATCAGCGTCGCCTCACAATTCAGCAACAATCCCAAAAAATAATCACTTTTGTTGATTTAAGATGACAAAACAGCAGAAATCTGAGCATTTAAATATAATAATAAATAAGTATACTGTTAATTTAAGCTGAAATATTGATGAAAAATTATTTTTTAACAGGAATTAAAGCCCAACGTGTCCTGAAACTCACTCGATTAACCGATATCATTGAAATATTTTAGTCCTGCTGACACCAGCTCCAGGATTTCACTGAATTACTAGTTTGTTTATTTTTTTTTTCCCCTCCATCCTCCTCTGCTCCTTTCGCCGCCTCTTTTTCTAGACGAAGGAGTCGTCGTTTTACCTCCACGTTGTCGCACATCGTGTCGTTTTCATGTAGTCAAAACGCGGCATCATTTCCAGACACGAATATAAAGACTGAATCTGGATCCGTATGAGCTCCTTCGCACTGATGCAGGTTAGAGTATTATGAGTTTACCTTTCTTCTCCTTTTCTTCTTCTTTTTTTAATTATCAGTATTGTATTTATTTCTAAAGGACAGTGTTTTTGACTGACTGAAAGGCCACACTGATGAGAGGCAAAATGTAGATTTGTGGACACTGTTTACAAAACGCCTTGGATACTTGACTTCTGTCAATAAAAATGTGAAAAAATAATAAAACAGTATTACAAAGACTCAAAGTTTCTTGATTTATTTCTGCACTTGAACGTCTCGTCTCTCATTTTTTTTTGTCTGTTTTGTTTTCTTGGAGGAAGAATAAAGGTGTTAATCCTTCATGTGGCCAGTAGAGGTCAGTAAAGAGCTTCAACTTTATGTTATTGAATAGACGAGAATGAAGAATCAGCAACTTCATTATTGGATTCATGTTTTTAGTTGTGATCTTCTGGCTGGTTAGTTGAGTTTCATGTTTGTTTATTATCAATTTTTTTTTTGTTTTTACAAGGTCCCAGTTTATCATGAATTACTTATATTGGAGTAAAGATGATGTAAATATGACAGTTAATTAGAATAAGTGGCAGCACTTTAACTCAAATCTCCTTAATTAGCATTTATGAGCAGATAAGAGTGTTAATTAATGACTTTGTCAACAGCTGTCGCTCCTCCTGTGAGCACCTATCAGTGGATGCTGGTGTACAAAACACATAAATATATAACAATATAGTAAAATATAACTAATGATATAAAATGTCTCCATAAGAGAAGATTTTATATATAATAACTGACAAATGCTGTCTGTTATTAAAAAAAAACACTTATAAATGTTCTTATATGTGCTTATAATTATACTACAGTGTGATAAACCTTTTATCAAATGTGTGTTAATGGGGTTAAAAGTCATTTTTAATGATTATTTTTTAATTATTTTCAGCAAACAGTAAAGATGAGCTCATTTATGTCACTGTGGATGATCATCCTTCTACATAGATGCTTCAGTTTTTTTGGTGATTAACTCTTCAAATGCAACAAAATCTGATAAAACAGTCTGTTAGGAAATAATGTTGATGTCAAAACTACAAAATAAATAAATAAATAATAAAGCTGAATATCGGCTGTAATGAAGAGTAAAATATGACAAACGACACAAGGCTTCACATTTTAATAATTCTATTTTACACACAAGCTTTTCATAACAAAACCACTGGGCTTGCAAGGCATGCATGATGATGATATGTACAGTACAACTGTTTTTGTTTTGTTTTGTTTTCTTCCGTCACAGCAGCAGCTTTTTAAAGCAGGTTCATACAGTGCAGTTTTCCAGATCATCATCTTGTTTTAAAAAAAAGAAAAAAAAAGCTGCAGATTTATGGCTCATTTTTTAGAGTATAATACTTTGCGATCTTTTAGATGCAGACAGATCTTCAAACCTTAATATTGTTTTTTCAAATGTTCCATGCATGTTCTCGCAGTGTTATTTTAAGACCCAGAAAGTAGTCACATTTATTTTTGAATAATCCCGAGTGAAGTTTGATCCAATCAAACGAGCTAAAAACTGTTTTAGAAACTCAGTAAATATTCCTTCTTTCAGTCTGTCGACTCAATACTGGCCAAAAAAAACCTTCCATTTCTTTATATATATATATATATGAATATATTTAAGAGTCTGTGGAGCTTATTTTTCCTTAAACAGTGACTTCAGTCCCAAGCAGGTGAACAAATTACAAGTAAACATGTCATTGGTGACGTAAGACAGTAAAACACCTCAGAGGAGAAACAGACGAGTGTGTGAAGTTTGAAATGTGTTGAAATTGATCTGAAATGTTTGATTCTTCTGACGCATTTTGAAAGTTTCAGACACAATGTGCAAGTTTGTGAGGAAACATCCATTTATATGAATTCTCCTTTAAAAAAAAAAAAAGTTCTTTATATGCTTTTTCTTTTAAAATTATTAAGTCACAACTGCGAAATTACATCTTTTTTTCCCCCCAAATTCTGGTGTAAATGTAAAAAGGCCCAAAACCAAACAAAAACTGAGGTGGTGTTTGTGGATGCGAGAACACATTCAACAAATAACTTCTTATTTTTTTTAGATTTAAAAACTAAAAACGGCAGAATGTGTAAGGCAGAGTTTTCCCCTCAGTAGCACGACGGGAGCGAGAAGAAGAAGAAACTTCACCTTCAGAAGTGGAAATCCTGAAAAAAAACGAGAAAGATGAAATGAACTTCATGTTTTTTTAGCCAAAAACTACACATGAACATTTTCTCATGAATAAATATTAAAGCTAAACACTGATTACCTGTTAAATCACTTGTTGAATGAGCCCTTTTTCTGGATCGTGTTTATCGTCCAGTTCCTCGTCGGAGTCTGAAAACAGAAGCAGAAGCGTGAAAATAAAAACTTTTGAGAGATTTTCTTTACGTCTGTGTTTTGTTGATCGTCTTTCTTTCCCTCCTAACTTCACATCACACGTCCGGTGCCGCTTGTTTTCTAAAGCCTACCGTCCGTTTCAGATGAATTTACTACCCATGTTACACTTTGGAGAGTAAAATCAGAGTAAGATTAAACTTAAAAACATGTTTTTCTTGTTCCTTCAGTTGAATGTTTTTCTTTTCTTTGTGCAGAATGATGAACGAACGTCTCTGTGCTCACTTTAAATCTGTCTTAAAACAACAGTCAGGACCTCAAATTAACATGTGAAACCTGTTTTTTTCTTGCTGTAATTATTCCTCCTGTTCATACTGACCATTAGAAGATCCCTAATGTGAAGCTTCAGCGTCCAAATGAGTCAAATCCAGTAGATATCTTTCAACATTTCAGTCTTTTTAGTCCCAAAGTCCCTCTTTTTGTTACTATACTTCCTTGTGTTTGTAATAAAGGAGCTAAAACATGCAGATACAGATCCAGTTTACTCTCCTGTAAGACGACGCTGAGGGACTAAAACCTGTGAGTTGTCAGTTATCACAGTGTAAAAACAGACCTGCCACAGACTCTGGTGGAGAGTAGAACTGTCCGTCGGATAAAGGACCCGGATACATGAGAGGAGCTCGCTCTGTGGCGTCCATGAAGGACTGATATCCTGAAAGGAAAAGAGCAGGATTAGTAGGATAGTGGTGATGAAAGCAGCACAGGAAGTAGTTTGCAGCGTTCGTGTCAGAGAAGCAGAAGCAGTAGAGATATTGTTAGCAGTCACACTAACTGTTGTTTTCATAGCATTCAAAGTAGCAGCAGAAGTGATCACCATTAAAAATAGCAGCAGTGTTAGCAGCTTAACTAGAAACTGAACCGTAGACAGTGTTGGAACTGTTCTTTTTGGCTGTAGCTGATTGGCTGAGACGGACTGAAACCAGCCAATGACGTGGAACACGTGTGACGCAGCGAGACGTTAATTAAACCAGGTGTGACAGTTTTGATTATCTTTTATTACCGTTTCAGAATGCATATGAATCATTTTCTTTAACCTCCGTTGAGCTACTTTGACTTGAACTTGACGTAAAGCCGCCGTAGATACACGTTTACATCATATAGTCAAACGTTCATTCACCTCATCTGCACAACAAAGATGTCGTCTGACGCTAAGAACATGAAACGTGCGTGTTGGTAGAAGGACAGAACAGATAGTAAGAGTAGTCATGTCAGTATTAGTGCTGGTTAGATTATAAGCAGTGGCCACAGTAGTAGTGATCGTAGTGTTAGCGGTAGATTAGCAGGAGTAGAAGAAGAAGAAGAAGAAGAAGACGTGACTCACTGTTTTCGTCTTCGGCCTCTTGAGGCAGAACCTTAAAGTCCAGCAGCCATGTTTCTATCCAGGCCAACACGAAGGAGATGATGGGCAGCAGGTAGCCGAAAGCCCCCTGAGAGAGCAGCTACACACACACACACACACACACACACACACACACACACACACACACACACACACACTCATTAGTATAGCATTAGCAGCAAATTGTACCTAAAGTATCAAAAGTAAAAAGTGCTTTAGAGAGTTATATTCATCATAAATATATCATGTACTGGATTATTACTACTGATTAATTGACAGGTGGATGTAAACAGTGTTTATTGATCTCTAGGTGAAGTTAATTTAACTATTTATACTGTTAGGTGTTCTTATCTGAAGCGATCCATATTTTGTAAGTGATCATGTGATTTATGTATAAACTTTGGATCTAAAAAATAACTTGTCAATGTTTACCTCTGACATATAGTTATAGTGAAAGTACAGAGTGGCATAAAAAAGGACCTCATGCTTTTACTTTGGCGCAGTACTTGAGTACTTTGTTATATTCAAACACTGCCGTGTGTCTTACCTTTGATAAAATGACTTTCACAATCAGGAAAGCACAGCTGACTGCGGTTGTGATCTGTTCAAGCAGAGGAAACGCTGATTAGAGACTATTATTAATGTGTTACATCACGCTTTTCTTGTAGACTTTTATTTTCTAACGAACAGGAAATACAGTAACTAGGTCAAGCTCAGGCACATCTGATGCTTTCAACAAGAACTGAACAGTCAAATGTGTTTTAAAACAACAGTCAGGAGCCCAAAATGAACATTGAAACATGTTTTTCTTGCTGTAATCATTCCTCCTGCTCATACTGACCATTAGATCCCTTCATAATGACCTTACAACGTATTTAAAAGTTTATCTGAAGCTAATATGAAGCCAAAGTTCCTCTTTTTGTTTCTATACTTCCACCTGCAGCTCAACAGGGAAACACAAAGAGGAGAATTTGATGCTAAAAAGACTGTAAATGTGTCAGATATCCACTTGATATGACTAAACTCAGACTGATGAAGCTTCACATTAACTTTTAAATGACTTTTTTTGCACTAAATAACCAGGAGGAATGATTACAGTGAGGAAAACTCATCTAATTGTCCTTTAAGTCGACTGTTTGTTGATATATTTCAGACGTTGTTCACAGCTGCTCTATAATCCAGCAGTATGTGAACATGTCCTTAAGTGTTGAGGACTACAGGTGTGGATGGCGGGTCGGACCCTCAGGCCTGTCTCAGGTCTACAGCGCCCTCTGCTGGTAAAAATAAGGGACTGACGTCACATTACAGACTGAAGAAGACGCTTTAAAACTTACTGCGATGGCCCACCAGTGACGGAGCTTACAGACGGCGTAGGCCAGGATGAGAGAGGCGAACCTGAAAACAGCCAGGAGCTGAGGGAGGAAGAGGAAGATGAAGATGATGTAGGAGAGACAGAAGGCAGAAAAAAACAACAATAGACATTAAGGAAGTGATTAAATGAAGCAAACAAGCAACAAAGATGTAGAGAATGAACCCAAATTATCTGTTTATTAAACGTTATAAAAACAAAAGGACTTACAAAAATGTCGAAGAAGGAGGCGTGGTAGTCATAATGCAGGACTTCTTTATCCAGCTGCTGCTGAATGCCGCCGTTCACCTGCGAGACACAAACTAACCGTCAAAACTATGAACTCTGAATGACTTTTTTATGGTTAATAATCATGAGAACTTAGACTGGAATCAGTTGGGACTGTTTATAAATGTCAAAATGATGTGAAATTATTGTGAAAAGTTGGATTTATGGTCATCCGTTGTGTAAATACAGGCCTAGAGATTGATTGCAATGATATGCTTGTACATAAAGTATAACACACGCGCTCGCTCACTCACACACACACACACCAGTTTTTTCCAGGAAATTCAGATTTTGCGCAATAATTAACACAAAAGAAGAGAAAAGCTGTTGCAAAATCAAAGTGTTTTTGGCTGCAATAATCATAACAAAATCCTGGAATTACTGACATATATATTGTTTACTGTATATATATTTTTAGACACACACACACAGACCTACAATCTGGACTGTTATCGCAAACCTAAGCGATCCTGGACTTGACTTGGACCCACAGATAAGAAGCCGCCTCACTGAGCAGCAGATGTCGGCTCGATAAGAGTCGAAGGATCGATAAAAGCAAACGGCTCACAGTGTGAACGACCTCTGACAGTTACCGTTAACAACCGTTAAGACAGGAAGGCAGGAAACCGTTGAGTCAATGAAACCAACCAGCACGCGCGCGCACATCCCAGTACAAGTTAAGACTGAGGTGTAACAGCTTTAAAGTCGTTGTGAATATGAGCAGATTAATAATATCATTTAAAGTGAGTTTCAACACTTTCCTCTGCAGATATTCAAACAGTGCGTCGCCATAGAAACACTTCCTCATTCATTCAGGGCGCAAATGTTTTTATGACTCCGTGACCTTCATTCACTTCTGCAGCAGCAGCGACTGACCTGCTTCTTATCAACACAGCCGACACAATTCAAACAAAAACACACGCACACGCCGACCCGCCAAGTCGTTACTGTTGTTATGAATCGGTGCTGCGTAACATGACGGACGAGGTCAGCGGAGTTAAACAGGGAACATGTTCCTGTTCGCTGGTTAATGTTTAATGTTCAGGACAGTATTAACAACGCTGCTGGTTATTTATTATATAGCCAATATAATAATAAATACATTTATTATATAGCCAATATAATAAATAACACTCCTAAAAGTCTGATTAACTTTGTCCCCCTGATAAAAGTCTCTCTACGAGTTCATTTTTTCCCTTCCTATAATGTACAGAAATAGTTTTATTCCCTTAAGGAGGAGGACACAGCGGTTACTCTAACAACACTAACAGCTGTGTTACTGCGAAAAGTGGAAGTCCCATTTTCTTCTGTATTGTACATATTATGTTTGAAGAGTCTCTGTTTTCCATGAAAAGGCTTCAGGATGAGAAGATTTAGCTTCACTGTGCTTTTTCTTCACCACCATTTTAAATAATTTATTATCATTTTAAACCCTTTTATACACTTAAACATCTGGAATAAACTATCATCTCTGTGTGAGAATAAAAACAGCCTCATAATGTCATAATGAGCCAATTAATGACATAAACAGTATTTCATTTGTCTAATAATGTAATCTACTAATAATTCTTTGAGCTGGTGTTACTGGAGATACATTTTTTACCAGTTTAGCCATTCTTGGCTAATAAATAAATAATATTTGGGATCATTTCACAATCTTAATTTACTTTTTTTTGCCTCCAAAATGCAGCATTGAAACATATTTTTTTCCAACAGTTGTGCAAGAATAGTTTAAGACCTGCGGACCATCTTCATATCTGACAGTCAGCGTCAGGTAATTCAACTCAGTGAAGCACATCCACTTTAATATCAGTTTCATCACTGATTGATCTGCTGCTGTTTGCATTTCTAGGGGAAAAAAACAAACCAAACCGTCAACCTGATATCTGCAGAGTGCTGCTAGATAACGTCTGTTTATTCCGCCAGACGACCGGAAATAACCTGAAAACTTGAGTTCAGTCGACGCTCAGGACCACAGATGAGACCTTGTTGACGAACACAAACCGAGAGCTGTTACTTCTCGTAGATGCGGCCTTTAAATTAACCACGAGATAGCCTGAGACGGCTCGTCACCTCGAGTCAAAACAGTCCTGTAAACTGCAGCAGGTGAACTTTTAGTGACACTGATCACGTCACGGTTCGCAGGACTGTTATGACTCATAACTACTAATGAAGCAGCAACCATCCATCTTCATTTTTGACTAGAAATAACCTTTTTTTGTTCACTGTAACAACTCAGTTTTTACAATTTAGACATTTTACTTATTGTGCAAAAACAAAATTTAAACTAAATGAGCTTATTATTACAGTGCTTCAGTGATTCCTGATAGTATATTGTTTATTTTTTAATACTTAAAAGACCAAACACCCCCTACAGGAAGGAAGTGTGACTGCTTTCCCTGAATCTTTGACCCTTGACCTTAACGAGTGCTTCCTGAACCCTAACAAAACACCCCCAACACGAGCAGACGTTTCTTACATTGAGCTCTATGATCCAGACCAAAGTGATGAACAAGAGGTCAAAGGTGACGAAGAGGCAGAAGGTCCTCCTCACGTCCGAGATGCACTTCTTCTCCGGGGCTTCGTACGACTCCACCCTCGCAGACATGGGCGTGGTGTTGACAGCCACCCCGACGTTCAGCCGCGAGTCGCCGCTGCTGCTGCATCGGCTGTCCATGTCTGACCACGCCCCTCCCCCGGCGCCCCCCCCCTCCCCTCCTCCCCAACGAGCAGGGCCGGCCCCGCCTACTGGTCGACGTTAAAGAAGGGAGACTCGGGAGTCAGCAGCGGCGGGTCATTGGAGTTTATCTAGGCAGGGACGGCGGGCTGGTTTAGTGGACGTGGACTCAGTCTACGGAGGAGAATGGCATCACTGCATCTGCAGAAATCAGAAAAAACAAGAAAAATAACTGAATGATATATTTATTCATTATGTAGCAGTTAAAAGTTTGAACATATCTTCCCATTCTCTTCAATGAGACAGTATGCTTTTGACTTTAAGTCCGTTTAATTGATTGAATGCAACTTTAAATCACTGCTTCACTTAAAAAAAAAACAAAAACAAACAAAAAAAATTAAGCAACCGTTTCTTTTTTTCCCCAACATGTTCATACAGAATCATTAATACATGACCAAAACAATATTCCTGTTACCGTGTCCGGGTGCTATGACCTTTGACTGTATTAAAATATGGACGTGGTTACCGTGACGTCACCCGTTCGTTTCTGTTTTGAAGCTCAAAGTTAGCTTGAGCTCTGGCTGTTGCCGTAACTCCCAGCCAATCAAACGTAGGCAAAGAGGCGGGGCCGAATGGTTGAAACAAGCCACCTAGCGGCTAGCGAACCTAGCGGCAGCCATGTCCGTTATTATGCTTAACTTTACGGCTTCATAAAATTTAAATGGGTGAATCATCATGAACGAGGAAATTAACTGTTTGTTTTTTTATACCAGGCTGTAAACATGTTTATTTCTGTTGTAAAGTTTGGTATTTTAACATGGAGGTCAGTGGGGAATGACTTTAAGAGCCTCGAGTGGCCACTCAAGGAACTGCAGTTTTCGGCACTTATGCATTGGCTTCATTTTACAGCCCCAGAGGTTGCCACTTGGTTTCAGATAAGCAGCAACCTCCGAGGCTGAAACAAAACTGCTAACGACCGCGTGAGCCTCCAGAAGCGAGTCGAGCCCCACAGACTCTCAGGATATGGACGTAATTACCGTGACGTCTGATGACTGAAACAAGCCACTAAGCGGCTAGTGGACCTGTCACTCAAAGCAGCCATGTCCTTCATTATACATAACTTTACGGCTTAATAAAATTTAAATGGGTGAGTTATAAAAAAAAACAGTTCACCACCTGTACAGTCATCATAAAACTATAGAAACCAAAACCAGGCTGTAAACATGTTTATTTCTGCTGGTCTGACGGGGACTGACTCACTTTTGGAGCCTCAAGCGGCCGTTTAAAGAACTGGCACCTCCACATTGGCTCCGTTTTTCAGCCCCGGAAGTTGCTGCTTGATCGATCGCCGTTGACCAAGATGTTAAAATGTCCGACTGTACATGTTTACAGCCGGATACATAAACCGGTTTTGGTCTCTATAGCTGATAACCCTGTTTGTTTTTAACCATTTATAATTCATTAAGGCTCAGAGTTATGCATAATTAAAAGGTGTGGCTGCTTTAGGTGACAGGTGGGCGCCGTCACAGGCGAGTCGCTACCATGGCGACGACGTTGGACGACATTCACAGAGTATAGTTGTTGCTATTTCAGTGTTTTCAGTCCATGAAAGTTAACTAACATTTCAGTCGCCTAACAAACACTTGTTCAATGTTTCTTTGTACTAAAAAAGAGCCTCTGAGGAGTCAGCTGATGTTTTGGTTGATAACCAGAAGCTCTGATTACGTCATTGATCTGTGAAATGCGAATCAAAGTTGCATTTATTAAAGGTAACATTGATAAATCATCCATTCAATTTACGCAGGAGTATTTTGCTGTTAATATTCTTTTTTATTTTATCTTTGTTTGTGACACGTTGTCGAGTCAGTTCAGACAAACTGTTATGAGAAATAACTGCTGACGACGGCTGAATGAATTCTGCTGTCGCTGGTGCAACACAGCTGGTGGAAACAACACTTATTATTTTTGTTTCATTGTCCGCCGTGCAGACTGGTGGAGCAGGCAGCGTGCTGATATGAAAAAAACAGCTGGTTCAGGATGTGTCTTCACTCATTTCTGGCTGGTTGTGGGAGTGGAAACGAGGCTCGTGCACTCAGTTCCTCAATAACTGAGATACATAAAAACAGGACTATGAGTGCGCACAGCTTTATAAAATCTGACAAAAAGAAGATATCTGCATGTTTCTGAGTTTTTTTGCATATTAGATCTCTAAGTGTTTACTGCTTTACTGGTGAGTTTCAGCGTGATTTACTGGAAAAAGAGCTTTGCTGTGAGCGCAAAAGGCAAAGAGCCAAACCTGCTGTAATAACCACAAGTCACATCATGCAATTTCCCCCCTGAAACGAAAAACTCTCCACCACCACAATGAGCTTCCTCTTCAGAGTTCACGGAGTATTTACAGCTTCACACCACAGGTCATGTTCAAACTGCTGCTGCTGCTGCTTTAAAGTGAAACTGCAACAACAATCTGAATATCTAACTCCGGCCTTCGCTAGACGGAGTTAGATGGAGTGATTTGAAGAGTTTCTACTGACATTTTTTCTGCTGAAATCACTTAAAAACAGTTTTAAATGTTTTAATATTTGCTTCTGAAGATGTAATTTTGAGGAATTTCTCTACACGTTTGTTTCTTGCTTTGTCATTTTGTCCTTGTGAAGCACAAATTCATTGTTATCGATACTGTTACCATCGTTGGAATCCATCTTTTACAGATTTCTAATTGACCACGGCCTTATCGCTCCTCATAAAGACAGACTTTAGGTGGAGCATCCCTGTTTTTAGTTTACAGAGAATTAATCTGCAGCTATTTTGCTTATCGCTTCGTCTTTTCAGTCAGTTTTGAAGCAAACAGTTGATGGTTTTAAGGTCTCAAATGTGAGAATTTGCCGCCTTTCCTCGTCTTACATTACAGCTAATTTAATCTCTATGCTTTCTGGACTGATGGTTGCACAAAACAAATGATTGATCAATAAAAATAATCTGCAAATTAATTGACTGCAAATGAACTGTTAGAAGCAGCCCTAGTCTGCATTTACATCCATTAATTATAGTGGATTTTATTATTACTGCGTCTGATTTCAACACAGGAATTCACAGGAAAGGATGCAAACGTGTAGTCCACAATTACTATTTGTAACTTTATCTAATAAAGTCATTGATTAAAGCTCACTGCAGCCGTATCAGAAATATTGAGTCACTCTTAAAGCAAGATGAACACCTCCTCCTCCTCCTCCTCCTCCTGCTGCTTCACATTAAAAAGCAGTCAACTGATGAAGCGTTGGGTGGGGTGACTTTTATTATGAAGCAGACAAAGGAAATGCACTTGTCGCAGATGGCAGGTGTTGCTATTGAACACCATAAATGCATCTACAAAAAAAAACTGTTATTTTACAGATAAAACAAGCAAATAGAAAAAAACGCTGCAGCTCTTTGAAAACTGAAGAAAAAACCAGAACTGATGTGAGACAAAAACAGTTTATGACTCTGATGTAAGAGACGAAGATTTTGAGAGAAATGAAAATAGATTCTTGTTCCTGTTTCATTTGGCTGATAAGACGTCTTTCAATCAGAAACTCTGCACTGAAACTAACGTTACTGTAACTCCTTTAAACCTGGTGGGATGACAGCAGTCAGCTGGGGGGGGGGAGGCCGGTCCGACTGCTGCCAGCGTTTAACTGGAACGTCTGCTGAATAAAACTGGAAAGTCCAAGAAAGTTTTCCCAGATAAGAACAGAGTGTGATAGTCTATAAAACCTAAAACCGCAAAACACGTGAACGCTGACTAATAGCTGATCTCTGAAGGAGGAGGGAGTCGTACTGAAGAGACTACTCAGCTCAACACAAAGCTTTAGTTTTGACATCACTATAAGGAAACTACTGTAGAGATGACTGTTGGTGCTTAAACAACATATTTACACAAGTAAATCAATCAAAACAGAGATTTTTTTTTGGATAAATAATCATCAGTAATGTTGATATAATGACTTAGTGGGTAAAAGGCCAATAGCAGAACAGCTAGATCAGCCTGCAGCCTTTAAAACCAGGAAAAGACGACACTTATGCCGTCATGTCTAGTCTCACTGCATCAATATAACATCAACATATCGTCCAGCTCTATACGTGAATATACTTCAGACATACAGTATAAAAAGTGCATTTGTTGGGGGACTATTTTCAGAGGCGGATGAATCCACATTTGGTGCTCTTGAGAGTGTTTCTGGCAGCAGGATGATAAAGTGTGTGTGCGAGATTGAGTCAAATTAAACTACTGTCACCCAGTGCACGTACGATATTAGATATTAGATCTGAGATAGTCAGTATCCTGCTACAGCAGCTTTAACGTCCTGCTGGGCTGCAGGTAAACGCCGCCGTTTAGCTGTTAGCTCGCCCGCTAATTGGTAGCACTGACTTCTGTCATGCTGCAAGCTAGTGTGACGTCAGCTCTGGTGATCTATGTTGGTGTTTTTTTTTTTTTAAACTGTGCACATCCTGCTTGTTAACCAAGAACAACACAAAACATCGACTGTTTGCTTCGCGGTTGTGAAACGAGTTTGGTTTCCCGCTGCAGTGTCCATCTTAAAAATAGACCGTCACTACTTCTTAATGCAGGTTTTCACACCTGCTCTTATTTATTCATGAAGTGTTATTAGATGGAATAATTTTATATCTTCCTGTTTTTTATGGGTGTATGTTTTTATGTCGTGTGTGAGCCTCTAACCCGAGACAAAAGTCTATTGTTATGTGATAAGACAATAAAGCTTTATGACTCCTGATTATAGTCCAGGAACTTACTAAATGATAAGATAGATAAACTGATCTAAACATTATGATCTGTGTTTAGATTTAACAAGCCTGTCCCCGACTTTAAAAACAAAGAAAAGAGAGAGAGAGACATCTTAGGCGACCACAGGGTTTCTACGGATTAGTGAATTTAACTGAAACATGTGTGAAACAGTTTCTTCTGCATCATCATCATCATCCGTCTGCAGATGAACACAGTCATGCAGGAAAAAAAAAGAAACTCTTTCAACCTCGTGCTTATTTAAGACCAAAGCATATTTGCTGAAATCACTGTGATAGCAGAACTGTGACTATCGTTTCCTAAGCATGACTAATGACATCCCTTATAAACAGACGCTGAAAATAACAACCAATTAAGCAAAGATATCATCTTACGGCTTTATTAATTGATTTTTTTGGGTCTGACTTTCATCACCAGCCAGCTGTTAACTCCGTCTCTTTGCAGTTTGCTGCTGGGCGGATACTTTACAGTGAGACGTTTGCTTAAAAATGTGCCAGGAAGCCAAAAACAATCAGCTGAAAGAGGCTAAAAGGGGGACAAACTGTGTGTGTTTTTGTGATTTCCTGTTATTTAAATACAGTTATTTATGTTAAAAAATGGTTCAATTTCCAAAAACGTTACATAAACATACATAGAAATGCTCCCAGGGCGTCGGCCTGCAATGACTATCCCACACACCTCTCATGTATGATGACAGGGTGGACAAAATATTAGGAACACTTTTCAGTATAAAAGCACTCAAGTTCAACACCACCAACCACCTCAATAATAAACATAACGTAGACGCATCACCTTTCTGACAATGTCAACAAAAACTGAAAATATATAAGCTTTGTAAAAGTAGATTTTATGGCAGAGGTGTTCCTAATAAAGAGCTGGAAAGGATGTAGACTAACATGTTGTAGAAACTGAGCAAGGACAAAGGGTTTTTTTTTCCAGCTACCTTCAGGAAATATGGCTGCAAAGGGTTTAAAATAGTATTTATTTCATCTTGGTGGACTAGAGGAGCATCTGAGGTGTATCTCACCACCTTCACAACAGCTGTGAGTGATGTTGGATGTATTAAATATCGTCTAGTATTTATATTTCTCAGAGAAAAAAACTCCGGTGTCATGTTATTAAACGAGAGGCACAAAATGGAGCGACTGTCACAACCATGCAGCCGTAACAGTTCACCAAATGTCGATGTTAATATCACACAGAGATGGATTTAAAGCTGCACTGGACGGATGGAGCTCCCTCTGCACCACTTTGGGCAATTTACTGCTGAAACAAGGAAACGCAAAAGTGCAACACTTTGAGTCCAGCAGAGACATGTTACTTCCACTGAGGCGGAGAGGAGGCCGAAACAAAAAAAAAAAAAACCTCCCCAGCAATTAAATAATAAGATTTATATTCTTTAAAATGCGTCTGAGCTGCTTGAACCTGCACAACAGAGGAAATAAAACAAATCATCATGGTGCAGCTGTAACGCCATGCAGGGATGCCACAGTCTTAACAGCATCGTTTAGGATATTTAACAGCTAGCTAGCGAGTTTCTGTGAAGCCGCCTATTAAAACTGACTTTAAAATAAGTCTGTAGTCTTGCTTACCTTTTTTAAAAAAAGCTCTCTCTGGTGTTTCAAGAGGTCTCCGGTTTCTAAATCAATCCTCGGGGAGGCTTCAATCGGCAGATTTCACCCTCAACGCACCAGACGAGTCATCTGTTTCCCCTCCGCTAGCTCGGACAGGATGCGGACGGCGCAAAGGATCCTGGGATATAGAGTTCTTTCAGTTGGTCTGCCGCTGGAGGACTCCATGCAAAAACCTCCTGTTTAGAAAAAACTGGTCAAGTGGTCCGTGCTATATGGTAGGAGGGGTGGATGTAGTGATTTGGGGGCAAACTCTGTCTTGCTTTATTTTCACTGTTTCTAAAACTAAATGTATTTGTAGTAGAAGAAGAAGAAGGTGTGTCACGGGATATCTTCACATGGGGCAATAAATCCTCAGGTCACCCACAACTTACATAACTCAAGACTTTATAAGAGAAAGACTCAAAAATATGAATGGGTTCACTGTGCATAAAGAGCAATACAAAGCAAACCGAGGCCTAAAAAACCTGATGCGAAATCATAAAACTTGATATTATATAGCCTTCTTCTCATAACCCTTCATATGGCAGAGCTTATTTTCTAGACTCTACCTTGTGTTTTAATCATATACAAAACTATTTTGTCGTTATTGCTGAGTTCATTAGTGACCTTGACACTTTGGTTTATCTTAGAAATAACAATTCCAGCATTTCTCAAGATAAAACAGCCTTTAATCATTTTACACAGAGAACCGAAATGTTTCATTACTGAGCAGCTTTCTTTTTAACTTCCCTGGTAAATGTCTCTTATATTCTTATTATTAATGTTATCTGTTCACACTCACTGGCACATTTGTTTGATCATGGGAAGGCAGGATGGGGGAAGACGTTGCCCGTAAAAACATTGTTAATTTACTGAAAAGACACCAAGTGTTTGAATGTGATTTCAGTGTGTAAAGCATCATTATACATAAGACAACACAGTGTGTGGGGTCAGATTTTGGAGTGTTAAAAGTAGTTCTTATAGAAAAAAAAAAAAGCTAAAGGGTCGTCTTACTCCACTAATAGCAAGGCAAATTATTTATATAACAAACTGGTAGGTCTTCAGCTTGGATATGAACATAGTCAGCATGGTCTCAAGTCTTCTGATTATTTGGAGGCTTCTCCATGTTTAATTTTGACTCTGAGAAAAATCAGTAATCAGTAAGTAAATCAGTAAGTAAAATAACATCTTTTTACTGTCCAAGTGATTTAATGACGAGGTTTAACTTTAAAGGGTTCAGGCCTTAAACAAAGAAAAATAACAAATGTTTTTTGAATGTTGTCAACATGTCTATGTTTTAAACACGTCTAAGACTAAATGATCATAGATTGTAGTTTTATTCTTCATAAATAATATTTGTTTTTTAGGTTTTGCTAACAGTAGCATTATCAGAGGATGAGTTGATTTTATGTCCTTTCATTAAAACATGATGTTGTGTTTTTCCAGAAATCTTGGTAATAGTGTCTTTTGTTATTTTATTAACAGTGGGCATCCTGGGAGCATCTTCACCAAGTGATTTTTTGTTACATTTTCATAAATGTCATGAACATTTTAGATTTTGCACCAAACTAATGAATGTTTGGAAATTTTCAGCACAGAAAACTAAAATATAAACTGGGTCCTGCGGTATCACATAATCATGTATTGTATAAAGACGTTATTTCACTATGTTTACATGGTGTAAATTCCTAAATAAAGCTCTGCTTAATCAAATTATCACACACTTATTGGAGTACTGGTTGGTTTCTGGGTCTCTGTGCTAAATAGAAAGTATGAAGACCAATAACTTGGCCACAACAGCCAATGTTTGGTCAATATCTAAAATGACACATTAATAACATGAATTCTGATACATTATATGTCTGAAAGTATTTGGTTTGTCATGGTTTGGCAAAAGTACCTCAGTTCCAATCAAGAGAAATTAGACAAAGTAGAGCTGCAACAATTAGTCGATTAATCGATTAGTCGATTGAGAGAAAAGTTATCGCTAACTATTTTATCGATTAATTCTCATTTATTGGACAAAAATGCCAAAATTCTGTTTTTTTTTTCATTAGTCCTCTAAGACAGTAAACTAAATATCTTTGAGTTGTGGATAAAACAAGACAGCGTAGGCACATCTTGAACTTTGGGAAATAGTGATCGATATTTGTCATTATTTTCTGACATTTTATAGACAAACAACTAATTTAGTACTCAAGAAAATAAACAGATTCATGGAGAATGAAAATAATTCTTAGTTGAAGCTGTAAATATCTGATTTGTTTATACAGCAGTTCTTTAAACCTTGTGGTATCAGTTTTGGGAGGGATCCTTCCAGTGTCAGTGTAACTATGCTCCATAGCCAGTAGGTGGCAGTAAGTGATTAATCATCTTCTTTTCTCAGAGCAGCTACACTCAACAGGCAGTTAATCAATCATCAGACAGCAGTCATCTCTGGTCCTTTACTGGACTGAGTGAGAAGTTCATCTCTCCCTGAAGGCAGACTGGTGTTCAGAGTGAGCTGAGACAAAATCCTTAATTAATCCAAACAGTGTTGGAAGAAGAACTGAGATCTTTTCCTAAAAGGAGAAATAGCACAATGGAAAAAAAAACAAACTCCATTACAGGTAAAAGTCCTGCTTTCAAAATCTCACAAACTAAATAATACCAAAAGTACTAAAAGTACATAACTACTGGCAGTAAAATGTACTTGAAGTATGTTAGAATGACCTATTGCGGCTGGAGTACGCAGTGGCAAAGAGGATCAGGAGAAGTTGGTCCGGTGCACCATATTTTTAGTTTATTTGCAAAAACGGTCAAATGACAAAACAAAATGACGCAGGAGAGCTATGGCGACATGACAGAGACCGATCCAGTTCCAGCAACCAGCAACAACCAGGACAGGTGGAAAATGGCGCCTTTTATCCTCTGTGTCTGGCATTGCTTATTGGAAAGCTCCATCCACAGGTGTACCTAAAATAGATTATCTCTGTATTTAACATTAAAGACAATTTATTTTTCACCCATAATCTCCATGCTTCACTCAGAAAAGAAAATATTTACAAACATGAACAAACCCCAAAACTAAACCAAAAATACACATATTCTAACCTACTACCAAAAAGAAAATCCCCCCTCTTCCTGTCCCCACTTGGTCTCTCCCGGGAACCTTTAAAATGGTGTTCGTACCCCTGGGGACCCTTTTGGCTGAACACCTGGAGCAGACACAAGACAGGTAAGAGAAAAACCACTTATGCACATTCACACCTTACTTTAACTTAGCACTTGTTTAAAACACATTCATATTGCCTACACATTTCAAACAAACAATTTAACAGATCTACACATTTATTCTCTCCCTCCTGTCACCCCTCCAGGAACTCTGCTGTACTCCTGTGACAGAAGACATCCTCTCAATCAAATAAGGTTTTCACTATACATGTGCAAAATATAAATGTGCAAATATGCAATGTGCAAATGGCAATAAAGTGCTTTCATTAAAAGTGTCGTGTGCAATTATTTAAAGTGCATAATCCCAAATATTTAAAATTAAAGTGACTTTTCCATACACCCAGTTACAAGTACACAAACCAAAACCCCCCAGTCATCAGTAACGGAGGCTCTTCGTTACAAAGTATCAAAAGTAAAAGTGTTCATTGTGCAAAATGGACACATTTCAATGGTTATATCTATATTTATATATATATATATATATATAATATTGGAATATTAATACTGAGTATTTGATATATACATGTAAATAGCAATCATATGTTTTATGTATAAAATATTGATAGAGTACTTTAAAATTGTATTCAAATTCAGGACTTAAGTAAATATACAAAAAGTCTAAAACCTTCACTGGAAGAAGGTAAAATCTGAGAACCTTCACTTAAGTAAGAGTCACTTTCTCTGTGACAAAATTGTTTTAGTGAGAAAAGTTAAAAGTGAAAGCTTTAAATATGATCCTGAAACAAATACAGAAGAAAATACTTTGTTCATTCTTGAAAGTAAACGGTTTTATTTATTCTGTAAAGCTTCAGTTTGTTCACACATCTGATCAGTAAAGTCTGTTCAATGACTCTTGTTCAATGATTTCATGTTCAGATTCACTTCATCCACACAATCAGGTAGTTTAACCCAGAATGTCAGCTATGTACAAGAACATCATGAATGATCTCCTTATTGATAATGATCATGATAATTACAGTTTTATAACACATTGCTTTATACATTTACAAAGTGATGAGAACAAAGTATCTACAATAAATGAAAGTCTGGTGTTTTTTCTGTTTAACTTGCTGAAATGGAAGAGAAACAACAACAACAAATACATCAATACAAACATGAAACTAAGATTTAGAACAAATAGAAGTTTCTATTTTCATCTGAAGGAAAGTCATTAAAAGTTAAAAACATCATCCGCAGTGATAGCCTCCATGGATAAAAACACACAGGAAAAAGTGAGATTTAAAGAAACTCAAAACATCAACAGAACAACAAATGAAAAGAAAAGTGTCGACAATCTCAGTTTGATTGACAGCTGATCTCAGTTCAGTTCAGAAACACCACAGTAATGAACTCTCAGAAGCAACGGAGACAAACAAAATGAAGAATTACAACAAAGAATCTGACACATTCAGTCTGAAATGACTTCTGTCTATTTGAGTTTACAGAACTCAGCTGTGTCTCCAAAATGACTAAGCCAAAGTCCAGCATAGAGAGGCTGAGTGAATGTGGTCTGGACTCTGTGGAGGAGAGTCATGGTTTCAGAGACGCTGTAGAAGGACAGAATACCTGCTCTGTGATCCAGATACACTCCTACTCTGGAGGAACGAAGACCTGAGACGGGTGTTGAGACACTGTTGTGCAGAAATGAATAACTGTTAGTGTAACAATCAAAAGCCCAAGATTTGTCACTGAGTCCAAATCCACATTCATTCCCTGCTCTGCTGATATTCTTGTATGCGACCGCTAAACAAATTCCTCTCCCTCTCCACTCCACTTCCCAGTAACAACGTCTAGTCAGACTCTCTCTACTCAGGACCTGCCAGCATTTAGTGAATCTGTCTGGGTGACTAGAATAAGACTGTTGTTGACTCATGAATGTTGCTTTTCTGTTCCCATCAGATAATAACAGATAAGTGTATGCTGTGTTTGGATCCAGAGTGATTTCACATGAATATCTTAAGAATCCAGCTCTGGTCTTGGGTTCTGGTTCTGGCAGTAAAACATCCACATCAGTCACTGTCAGTGAGATGTTTGTCCATTTCACCTTCAGGATGTCCTGTAGTTGATCTCTGAGCTCTGACACAGCTGCTGTCACATCCTCAAAGTATCTCAGAGGACGGATATTGATGCTGGATGAGTCTGTAGGTTCACTGAGTTGTGACAGTGAGGGGTAGTTGTGTAGAAACTGGTTGTGATCCTCTGTGTGTGAAAGCTGCTCCAGTTCAGCATCTTTCCTCTTCAGCTCAGTGATCTCCTGCTCCAGCTTCTCCTGAAGCTCTTTGACTCGACTCACTTCAGTTTCCTGCTGGGATCTGATCTGCTGCTTCACATCAGAGCTTCTTTTCTGGAGGAGACGGATCAGCTCAGTGAAGATCTTCTCACTGTCCTCCACTGCTTTATCAGCAGAGCGACTGACGGCCTCCACCTCCTGTTGAAGCAGCTTCACATCTTTCTCTCTGTCCTGGATTCTCTGCTGGATGTTTTGTCGACTCACCTCCAGCTCTCTCTGCCTCTCAGTCCTTTCTGCTGCAGCTGAGACTGTGTCGTGGCCTTTATGTTCATCCACAGAGCAGAGATAACAGATACTCTGCTGATCAGTACGGCAGAACATCTTCATCACCTCATCATGACGAGAGCAGATGTTCTCCTGGAGCTTCTTGGAGGGGTCCACCAGCTTGTGTTTTTTTAATTGACCTACATTGTAGTGGTGCTGGAGGTGTTTCTCACAGTAAGAGAGGAGACAAGTCAGACAGGACTTGAGGGCTTTCATCTTCCTCCCAGTGCAGAAATCACAGGCCACATCTTCAGGTCCAGCATAGCAGTGATCAGCAGGAGCAGCTTGGAGTCCAGTCTTCTTCAGCTCCTCCATTAAATCTGCAAACATGGTGTTTTTCACCAGGACAGGCCTCGGTGTGAAGGTCTGTCTGCACTGAGGGCAGCTGTAGATTTCCTTCTTATTCTCTTCATCCCAGAAACCTTGAATACAGTTCATACAGTAGCTGTGTCCACAGGGAATAGTCACCGGATCCTTCAGTAGATCCAGACAGATGGAACAACAGAATTTTGCTCCGTCCAGCTGAGCTCCTTGCTGCGCCATTTCACCTCTCAGTGGCAACGACTGTCTGAGTTTCACTTTCTGAGAAGTGAAACTAGTTTGAGCTCTGATCTAAACAGCATGTGATCCTGCAGTGAATGGAGGCTGCAACTCTTTTACAGGTTGATTTTACCTATCTCCAACCTGTAGATCTGAAGGGGAGGGAACAAGGAAATATGTGGTCAGACTGGATCTTGCTGTGTTTGAAAGCAGGAAGAAGAGGGAGGAGTTATCAAGCGCTGATTCATTCAAATGAAGCTCCCGTCTCATTTGAAAACACTGGTCACCTGAGTTATGGCTGCAAATTTAAGTTATGCTATTGCAGCTCTGAATCCCACAGGACATGAACTCAGCAGATTGGTTCTGCAGTTAAACTGGACACACTAAGGACTTCTCATCACATCAGTAAAGGATCTAAGTTTAATTAATCAATGTCAAGACAATTTTTACACAAAAGCATCTTTCTAAAGGGAAACATTCTCATAAAAATAAACCCAAACACACCACAGTAAACTGAAGGTCAGTAGCTAGAACCAATACTGGCAAACAGCATATATATAAAAAAAAAAGTTTCTTATTTTTTCTCTGAATACATATATGTATATATTAATCATTACTGCAGTAACTCATTAATCTTAAGAATTTCATAACATACGCCATATTGTTCCCTCGTTGTAAATCATTCTGCTCTTTTACTTCTTCTACTATTACAACACACACACACTTCAGTAGCACACTGCACCTACTACAACTGTTATACCACCACTGTACTAAAGACTTGTTACACAGAGATCAATAACACTAACCTAGAGATGTTTACCAAATTGTGGACAGACATTATCAATGAGTTAAGGAGGAAACCACACTGGTGACACCAATTAACCATAAAAATACAAACAGCTTCAATATCCAGAAAAACTGGTCAGTTTGTTCTTTAACTAAGATGCAAACACGTAAAGCCAAAGTGCAGCTTCATCAGTTTTCTGTGCAGCTTTGGTCCTCAGTCTTCCCCGCTGACTTCTACAGTGCAGGTTACTAAGAGACACTGCCCACTAGAGGGCGCCATTATCACATGGACTATCACATAGCTGATAAAAATCAAGCTTTATACAAAATGTGATATATTGTGTCATCTCTCAGTTTTAAGTACAGCTTCAGATTGTGCCATCCCTGATGAATATATTCATTAATGTGAATATATTACTCTTAGTATGAGGAGTTTGAAGTCCGGAAATAACAGTTTCATTGGAAATGTCTCCCTGTTGCGCTTTTGCATATGCAGGAACTGATGGCACCAAAACATGATACAAGAAATGAAATTCGATGAATTTCGGTGTGTGCAGAGAGCAGAGGAAGCAGATCTTTAGTGAGAGTGATGTGGCTCTGAAAAGAGCCGTTGTTGGTTTGTGGATGCTTGGGCAGTTTAAGCTCTCTCTCCACGGATGCGGCGGGCCAGCTGTATGTCTTTGGGCATGATGGTGACCCTCTTGGCGTGGATGGCGCAGAGGTTGGTATCCTCGAAGAGTCCGACCAGGTAAGCCTCGCTGGCCTCCTGCAGAGCCATGACAGCGGAGCTCTGGAAGCGCAGGTCGGTCTTGAAGTCCTGAGCGATTTCTCTGACCAGGCGCTGGAAGGGCAGCTTGCGGATGAGCAGCTCGGTGGATTTCTGGTAGCGACGGATCTCACGGAGAGCCACGGTACCGGGCCTGTAACGATGGGGCTTCTTGACGCCTCCGGTGGCCGGGGCGCTCTTACGGGCAGCCTTGGTGGCCAGCTGCTTCCTGGGGGCTTTGCCTCCGGTGGATTTACGAGCGGTCTGCTTAGTTCTTGCCATTTCTACTTCTTCTGTCTCTGATGAGGAGAAAATAGTATCGAGAAGAGGAGACACGCTGCTCTTAAAGTGTCGGAGCTTTTGCGGAAGTGTGACGCGGCTTGAGACCTCCGGGTCCTGATTGGTGAGCGGCTCCTCCTGGAGCTCAGCACCGCCTACAGGAGCCTGAACCTCCGCTGCTTATTGGGCATGAGTCGTTTGAAGAAAGTCCGCCAAAAATGAGTGCGGGCCGCCCTCTGCTGCTCTGCTGGAGCCTCTTTCCTGGTTGGTCCGGCTTCAACCGCCCCGCGCTCCGCGGAGATAAAAAGGAGGTTTTGAGTGAGTGGATCACATTTTCTTTGAGCTGAAACTCGAGAAGAACGTAAAAATGAGCGGCAGAGGAAAAACCGGAGGCAAAGCCCGCGCTAAGGCAAAGACCCGCTCCTCTCGTGCTGGGCTCCAGTTCCCAGTCGGTCGTGTCCACAGGCTGCTGCGCAAAGGCAACTATGCCGAGCGTGTGGGTGCCGGAGCCCCCGTCTACCTGGCGGCTGTGCTGGAGTACCTGACCGCTGAGATCCTGGAGCTGGCTGGAAACGCTGCCCGCGACAACAAGAAGACCAGGATCATCCCCCGTCACCTGCAGCTGGCTGTCCGCAACGACGAGGAGCTCAACAAGCTGCTCGGCGGAGTCACCATCGCTCAGGGAGGCGTGCTGCCCAACATCCAGGCTGTGCTGCTGCCCAAGAAGACCGAGAAGCCCGCCAAGAAGTAAATGTGGACCTCGGCTCACTGACTGCTGGAAAGCAAACAAAACAAAGGCTCTTTTAAGAGCCACACACTCCTCATAAAGAACAAACATCCTCATGTCTGTTAATCACGAATGTTAACAATGTATCAATATTGATAATCATCATTACAATATGTGATACCCGCGTTTAAATCATGTAATGGTTGTTGGAAAAATATCTTCAAATAACATTTAAAGGGGGAAAAAAAAGTACTACAGAAATAATACTCGTCATAATTAATGTGTTGGCCGACATCAAACTATTTCATGTTCGACTAGTCACCATACTCAGTTATAATTAACATGGAGATGTGCTGTTAAACTGATTTTAAAAAGGAGGTAGTTATTTAGTGTCATACATATAGTGTTAAACATTTTGAGGGGCTCTACGAAGACAGACATTTGTTCTTTAAATTTCTTTCCACTTCAGTTATTGTTATAGCTCTGTTCAAGCCATATTAATGATGGAAACTGTCTGTTAGTCTGTATTTGATGCTGCTCGGTGCAGATCACACTGACCCTGCTGCTCACATTCAATTCAGCTGAAAAACTGACGAGAATAGGAAATTAAGAGTACATGACATATATAAAATTAAATTAATAGACTATGAAACGATAACATTAAGAACTGCGGAGAACAAAGGAGGCCCCTGTCCCATTAAACTGACTGTCAATAAATATTTATATTTAATCTAATCATAAAATGCTTTGCGTACAGTAAAGCGCGCGCGCACACACACACACACACAAATCAAATAAATTCGTAGCTTCTGATAAACACTATACAGTTAAACATATTGTAGTTGGATGCTGCTCTTTAGATAGAGGTGTGTGGCTCTTAGAAGAGCCTTTGTTGAGGTTGACATGTTGAGAGTGATGACAGCTCACTTCTTCTTGGGTGCTGCCTTCTTGGCTTTGGGTTTGGCCACCTTCTTAGCGGGGGCTTTCTTGGCTGCAGGGGCCTTTTTGGCCACTTTCTTGGGGCTCTTGGTGGCCTTCTTGGGGCTCTTGGCTGCTTTCTTGGCCGCTGCGGGCTTCTTGACCTTCTTGGGGGATTTCTTAGCGGCTGCTGTCTTCTTGGCTGCCGCTGTCTTGGGCTTCTTGGCCGCTGCTGGTTTCTTGGCGGCGGGCTTCTTGGCTTTAGGAGCGGCTTTCTTTGCGGCGGGCTTCTTGGCCTTAGTTTCAACCTTCTTGTTCATCTTGAAGGATCCGGAGGCACCGGTGCCCTTGGTCTGGAGCAGAGTCCCCTTGGTGACCAGGCTCTTGATGGCGGTCTTGACGCGGGCATTGTTCTTGTCCACATCGTAGCCTTCGGCAGCCAGAGCCTTCTTGAGGGCGGCCAGAGACACGCCGCTCCGCTCCTTGGATGCGGCCACAGCCTTAACGATGAGCTCACTAACGCTGGGGCCAGCCTTCTTGGGCTTGCTGGTCTTCTTCTTGGCGGCTTTAGCTGGGGCGGCGGCGGCGGCGGCGGGAGCTGGAGCTACTTCTGCCATTGTTTTCTACAAGGTTTGATTCGGCACGAGACAATCAGAGTCTGAGTAGACTGATGGAGAGTCCGAGGCAGGAGGCGGCACTTAAACACACCATGAGAACCGTGGAGACTCAGCCCAGTTGCTGCCTCCTCTGAGCAGTGTGAATGTCTGACACTTGTGTTTTCTCTTCCTGATAAAAGAGTGAAAAATGAGTGTGTGACAAGTTCTGAAGGCTGACAGTGAAGGCAGCAGATAGCGGACTTGTGTCTCTTCATATTGAAGTCATGTAGAGCTCTGATGTTCTCTGCATTTTCTTTGTGGAGCAAACAAACCTCAGCTGTTCACCGTCGTGGACAGCACTGCTCAGCGGCTTTTCTCTCTCATTTCTCTCCTAAAATGCTGTAAAACCCATCAGAGTTCCTCCAAAAGTCGTTTTCCAGCTGGCTCACATGTTTGTTCACAGACTCAAAGTAAAAACATCCATCTGTTGATGATCATTTTGTAATAATATGAAGCCAATCTAGTCGCAGCAAACACACTGATGAGGCTCATGATGCAGTTTAACCAGACTTCCTGTCAGAGCTTGTCTGTGACCCTTCCGTTATTCTCAGGACTATTTCAATATAAATAATAAATACATAAATCATTTACAGTCTGCAACATTATTCCCACCAACAGCAGACGCAGCAGAGGAAAGAAAAGAAAGAAACCAAACGAAAAACGGGGCAAGGAAGTGACAACTGGAGCTTAAAATGACAGAGGAAGAGAAGGATGAGATACAACAAAGAGAGCTAGTATGATCAGTTAATATACTGAGAGACTTTCTTTACTAAAAACCAAAACAGCACTGATTTGGAGACAAACTGCGGTTTTTCTTAGTGACACTTGACGTGGATTTAATGTTTCAGTTCAGGCTGGCGGCGAGTACAGTGTGACAAGTTGTCGACAATGACGACGATAATTGCTGCCTCATAACCTTTCGATTTTGAGTGAAAAAATGTAGCCTAACTGAAATTTTGAATGCTTTTATTTTATATTTCTTGTAAATGATCATGTTATAAGCGGGGCAATCAGCTTGTATGTGCGTTAAACGGATTCAAGACTTCGCCTCGAGCCTTAAAACACTCATCTAGTCGGTGATGATCTTTATGGATTGATTGATTGATACTTTATTAGCATTTGAACGGACTAATTCAAAAATAAATACATTCATCACTGTGGCAGTGTGATAAGAGGTGCATTGTTACATTGAAGAAAATAACTATGAATCCTTTTTCTTTGCTACAGTATTTTGTACCTTCTTTTGACGGACTTTCAGGGACACAGAGTTTAAAAAAAGAAGACTTTACAAAGACTTAAAAAAATTCTGGCACTGACTAAAACTCTTTGATTAGAAGAAAAACGTCTAATATTAAAAACTTTCTTGGGGCTAGTACACAAAATAACATGTGGGCCTCAGGCCCCATGACATTACATAGAGTGGCACTGTTGATATGTGTAAAAATCTATATTTCCCTTTCGTTAAATAATATTATTTAAAAAAAAGTAGCGCAAAACCTCCTAAACCTCTTCAGACATTATTTTCAACTTCCACTAATTCGAAGTTTTAAGAATATTTTTTCTTGGTGTTGTTGTGATTCAGAGAAAGATTCATCTAGTTCCTCTGGAAAACTTGGTTTGTTGAGTGAAAAACATGAACTAAAAATTTTTGAATCCTTTTATTTCATATTGTTGGCAAATGACCATGAAATAAGCGGGATAATCAACTTATAGAGTTAAACGGTTCTTCGCCTAAACGTTGAGCCTTAAAGCCGTTTAACGCGCATCCACTCGTTGATGATCCCTTACTGAATGTAACGTTACTAATTTAAAAAATACATAACGTGAAATCTATGACAGCTGTCAGTGGGAGTGTGATAAAAGGTGCATTTTAGAAAATATGATTCAGTTTTTCTTTGCTACAGTATTTCAGTTACAATTATTTTTTATCTCCTGCTGATGGAAAAAAAAAAAAAAAACAACAACTAGAAACAAAAGTCACTGGTTCTGTTCAAAACTGTTTTGATCAGTTAACCTCTGAAGCCTTACAGGATGCTTCTCTGCCTCTTTTGATCATACACCTTAGGTGGATGTTTGTCAGGAAATTTGAGTAAACGGACACAAAACGTTTCTCCGATAAATTTTGTGAATGGACCTGAAGAGCTCAAGAGGACTCCAGAGTCTCAGTTTGAACAGTTAAAGGACGAGTTCACAGTTTCCTCACTGTTCATACTGGCTGTTAAAAGATCCCCTTCAAATGTTCTTTCATTGTGATGGAGGCCAAAATCCACAACATGCAGGTTTGCTTTTATGGTTTTCTGCAGTCATTTGTACAAAAAACTATATTATACAGTATGTTATGAGAGGAGAATCACATTCAGCTTCTTTTCATGTCCAGCAAGAACAATACAAATCGTACAGCTGAGGGTCTGTTTCCATCCAACAGCACAATGTTAGCTGTCAGCTTAACCTGCAAATATCTCAGAAAAAGATAGAAAAACTAGGTGGGCTGAGCTGCTGGATTTGGCGCCGCCCAGCAAAGTCCGCGCCACCAGTCCTCCTTTACGTCCTCAGACCAGCTTTAAAAGAAGAAGCTCTGTCCACGAGCTCCACATTCATCTTTTAACTTGTTTAGAAGAAGAACTAGAAAATGAGTGGAAGAGGCAAAGGCGGTAAGGGGCTCGGAAAAGGAGGCGCTAAGCGTCACCGTAAAGTTCTCCGTGATAACATCCAGGGAATCACCAAACCCGCCATCCGCCGTCTGGCTCGTCGTGGCGGTGTGAAGCGTATCTCCGGTCTCATCTACGAGGAGACCCGCGGAGTGTTGAAGGTGTTCCTGGAGAACGTCATCCGTGATGCCGTCACCTACACCGAGCACGCCAAGAGGAAGACCGTCACCGCCATGGATGTGGTTTATGCTCTAAAGAGGCAGGGCCGCACTCTGTACGGCTTCGGAGGTTAAACTTCATCCACACCTGCTCATCCTCAACACAAAGGCTCTTTTAAGAGCCACACACTTCTTCCTAAGAGTTGTCCTGTTGTTCATTGACGATTATATGATGTAATGCATTTCAAGCATTACATCAACTGATGCTTAAAAAATTACGCTCTGTTCAGCACTAACAAGTTTTCCATAAAGCCTGCTCTACCTATATCAAAGTATTGTCACTAACATATAAATACAAACCACCAAAGGCTCATTTTCAGCCAACCACGTTGTGGAAAATACTTGATCAATCAAAACAAATGAGTTTTAGATAATAAAGTGAAATGTGTATGAGACATTTCCTTCCATCATAAGAAGGATAAAATAAAGAAACTGTGGTTTTAAACTCTAACACATTGTATTTCATACATGTAGGGTTTGGGAGTAAAAGCACAACACTTACACAAAAGTAGCACAGAAGGAACATTGATAAAGATTAATTACCTCACAATCGTATGAAAGTACATTAATACATTTACTTTAATTCGCTTACTTTCCATCACTGAGAATGAGGCTATAAATCATATATATATGTCATATTTTAGTATATTATACATAGACATAAACATACAAAATGATTTGAACAACACTTCTTTCAACTTGTGTTAAAAGCTCCAGCTCATAATAAAGATAAAACGCACTTAATGAACATTAATGGTTATTGCTATCATTCATTGATGCTTTGAACATCATTTATAAGAAAGACTGAAGGAAGGAAAAGCACAAAAAACTGTGGATTATTTATTGATGAAATACGTGTTTTTAACGTTTTATCATTGATCTGTAAAACATATCTGCTTTTGCTGAATGCTGAATCTAAACACGATATGTCAAATTCTCTACAATTATGGATTTTTGTACAGTATATTGTATTATAAACAGTGACTGTTCAGATAAATTGGGCGGCTTTTTAAGTAAAATGGCGGGCAGATTATTCACCAAAGATTGGGAGGTGTTTATACTGCGCGTGCTCAGTCTCATTGACAAGAACTCAACCAATCCTGTTTGAGCAACAGCGCAGTGAAGTTTGCATCAGATGGAAATATAGAGACTGTGTGGCGCTGTTGAAGTTAGTCGTTGGAGAAAATCTAGCGAAGTAACCATGCCTGATCCAGTCAAAGCCCCGAAGAAAGGCTCCAAGAAGGCCGTGTCTAAGGCCACCAAGACCGGCAAGAAGAAGAGAAAGACCAGAAAGGAGAGCTACGCCATCTACGTGTACAAAGTGCTGAAGCAGGTCCACCCCGACACCGGCATCTCCTCCAAGGCCATGGGCATCATGAACTCCTTTGTCGGGGACATCTTTGAGCGCATCGCCGGTGAGGCTTCCCGCCTTGCTCACTACAACAAGCGCTCCACCATCACCTCCAGGGAGATCCAGACCGCCGTCCGCCTGCTGCTGCCCGGTGAGCTGGCCAAACACGCCGTGTCTGAGGGCACCAAGGCCGTCACCAAGTACACCAGCTCCAAGTAAATGTGCTGTCAGTACTAGCAACAACTCAAAGGTCCTTTTCAGGACCACCCACTCCTTCACCTCAGAGCTCTATTCCTCTAACATGTATCAATTGTTATATGAAAATTATCGTTTTGTTTTTGTGTATGAGGAATAATAATTTCACACTTGTAAATGTTTTTCAGTAAAAGTGTTTGCTCCAAACCACAATGAGAAGCCTGACCGACAACTTTAAGAGTTAAAACATTCCCTATAAATCTCACTGACCACAGTAACGAGAATCAGTGAAAGACTGACCTTCTTTCTTTACTGGAGTCAATTGACCTAAAGGACTATATAGTGGCCACAAGGTGTCGCTGCTGTGCTAAAGCTTGTATGTAACACTTCTAAATGATAGTTCTAAATAAAATAACAGTCCACTTTTTTTCTTTTTTTTTTTTTTTTTTTTTACAACACATTGAATGTACAATGAATACATTAATACTAAGTGATTTACTGGCTGAAAATGTTATTTAAGAAGCAAATTTTCCCTGAATTTATATGTAATAGTTCACATGTTTTAATACAAATTTTATATTGTTTAAGAAAATAATACAATATAAACTGTTTGGTTCAGACTGAACATGCAGTCATAATGGGCCACATCCACAGCTGTGTAGATAAGAGTTTTGGTCAGAAAAAATTAAATTTTAAAACTGTTCCATAGTGAATCACATTTTTTTTTTATGCAGATACAGATTTTAGTTTTTGAATCAAACCTAATAAAATCAGTTCCGGAGAGGTTAACAGCTCTAAACACATTGATTAACTTTGCTTCTTCACAGATTTCTTTTAAGAGTTTACCTACCTTCATATCTTCTCATAAAATGATATTGTATCATACCCACAGTAGTTTTTCAATTAACTGACTTTTGCAAATGCTTCTGGAGCAGTGTAAATATTATTAATACATTGTTTTGTTATTTTACTTTGATTAACAACAATCTAACATAAGTAATCTACTCAATATCTCTTATCCTAATTATGTTCACTTCATTATTTTTGAGAGCGGCCAACTTATTTTCACCTGCTGACATTATTTCTCTTTTTGCCACATCATCAAGAACCAGAAGGGGAAAGTGCACAATTGTAAATCAGAGCAAGTCTGAGCCTGATGTAAAAATCACACTTAAACATTTTTCTTCTTTTCATTTGTTGTTCTGTTGATATTTTGAGTTTCTTTAAATATCACTTTTTTCGTGTTTACTTTTTAGCCATGGAGGCTATCACTGGTCATGACAGTTTTTTTTTTTTTTACCTTTACTCACATTTCTTGATATGAAAATGTAAACTTCTATTTGTTCTAAATGTTAGTTTGATATTTGTATTGATATATTTGCATGTTGTTGAGTATTTAGTCAATAAAATTGATTTTTTGGGGGGCTCTATCAGGTCCAATTATGATATTATTCAATCATAAAATAAATAAATCATTATTTACGTCTGGTTTTAATGATTTCCATTTTGGTCAATCAGATTTCAAGATGTCTCCAGTCTTAAGTCTCAGATTCCCAAGTTTTATTTACAACCTGAACACTGATATGACTGCACACAAACAATACAACTGTAATTATCCCTGTCATGTTTGAACACAATCAACAACAGCTGATCTGTTTTATCTGGAAGATTCATGTTTTAGTGCCACATCATCATATTTGATTTGTTACTGATGATCATATTCTGGTTCCTAAATGAAAAGTTGAGTCAATAACAAGCTGCCAGAATGTTTAATAAAATAAATAAAAAGCTTTGAGCCTCTACAATAAATTTTAATGAAAGCACAGTTTGGTATTTATGGACTTTACGGACTTTATTGTCTGTTTTTTTTTTTTTAAGTGCAACACTGCCATCTGCTGGACGTTTGTACAAAATGTGCTGCATCCAACATGTTACTAGGCAGCTGTGATTCTGATCAACTATCTACTCTTGGAACTCAACAAAACCTCTTTATATATGTAATCTATGACTATGTTGGCTTCATTGCTCTGTGAAGATGAAAGCTTGTTGACTTGTTGAGGACTGTGCAGACAAGATGGAGGACAGGTAGGATGACAGAGTCACAGTGACATGCAGCTGGTACGTTTTCATCAGGATGTTCTGTGGATAGTAAAACCTGTTCACAATAATTAGATGATGTTGACAGCTTGATAAAAAAAACAAAAACAAAAGCAAAACGAAGCAAAACAGATAGGCATCTCTAGAGAGGTGTTCATGCAATGAATAATCTACACAGACAGTGAGCATCATATGAAGAATCAAACTTTTGTGCAGTAAATCTGTTGAGTACAAATGTAGTAAGTCTGCTTGAGTAAATATGAAAACTGGGAGATTCTTTTCACCAGAACATATCAGGTAGGATGAATCTCTAACCAGTCTGCAGAATTATACTGAGTGTGTTTTGGCTCCATGTGATCACAGCTGATAGAGGCAACAGTCCAGTGAGAGCTTGAGTCTAACTGATACTACAACACAGATTTTATTTCAATAAATGAAGAACAATACACATCCTACAGCTGAGGGTCTGTTTCCATCCAACAGCACAATGTTAGCTGCCGGCTTAACCTGCAAATATCTCAGAAAAAGATAGAAAATGGAGCAAAAACAATGAAAAAGGAAGGAAGAGCTCAGTCTGCTGTGGAAAAACTAGGTGGGCTGAGCTGCTGGATTTGGCGCCGCCCAGCAAAGTCCGCGCCACCAGTCCTCCTTTACGTCCTCAGACCAGCTTTAAGTACAGAAGCTCTGACTGGGTCTCACATTCATCTTTTAACTTGTTTAAAAGAAGAACTAGAAAATGAGTGGAAGAGGCAAAGGCGGTAAGGGACTCGGAAAAGGAGGCGCTAAGCGTCACCGTAAAGTTCTCCGTGATAACATCCAGGGAATCACCAAACCCGCCATCCGCCGTCTGGCTCGTCGTGGCGGTGTGAAGCGTATCTCCGGTCTCATCTACGAGGAAACCCGCGGAGTGTTGAAGGTCTTCCTGGAGAACGTCATCCGTGATGCCGTCACCTACACCGAGCACGCCAAGAGGAAGACCGTCACCGCCATGGATGTGGTTTATGCTCTCAAGAGGCAGGGCCGCACTCTGTACGGCTTCGGAGGTTAAACTTCATCCACACCTGCTCATCCTCAACACAAAGGCTCTTTTAAGAGCCACACACTTCTTCTTAAGAGTTGTCCTGTTGTACGTTAATAATATTTAAAGTGTACATATTTAAAGCTTACTACATTATATCTTGTCTATTTTAAACGGTTTACCAGTTTTTGTAATGTGACTACAAGCTCATCACAAAGAATGCAATTCATAAGCATTAAGACACTAATTCTTACAAAATATAAGTCTTGTTTCCCAAGCAACAAGATTGTGATATCTTCCTATCATGTCTGAGTTCTGAGATGACCAGAAAGAAGTTCTGCTGCACATGTATTTATTATTGGATGTAATATCTTTCCTTCTGTCTTGAGAGTAAAAGGAAAAAAATCACTGTTCTCACTCTTCAATGAACTGTGTTTAATAAATTTAGGGAATAACCTGACATATTGAATAAAAGCACAATATTTACATGATAAACACAACAGTAGCATAAAAGGAAAATATCAAAGAAAATGAGGTACCTCAAAATTGAGTGACAGTATACTAAAGCATTACTTTAACAAACTTACTTTCCATCACCGACAATGAGTTTAGAATCATATATATATATATATGTCATATATTAGTATATTATACATGGACATAAACACACAAAATACTTTGTCTATCAAATGATTTGAACAACACTTCTTTCAACTTGTGTTAAAAGCTCCAGCTCATAATAAAGATGAAACTCAGTTCATGAACATTAATGTTTATTATTATCATTCATTGATGCTTTGAACATCATTTATAAGAAAGACTGAAGGAATCACTCAAGAATATTTCAGAGGGAAAAGCACCAAAAACTGGATTATGGGTTGATGAAATACATGTTTTAACGTATTGTAACAGATCAGTAAAACATATCAGCTTGTAGAATGCTAAATCTTAATAAAATATGTTTATTTCTCTACAGTTATGGATTTTTGTACAATATATAACATTATAAACAATGACTGTTCAGATAAATTGGGCGTTTTTTTTTAAGTAAAACGGCGGGCAGATTTTTCATCAAAGGTTGGGAGGTGTTTGTGTTGCGCATGCTCAGTCTCATTGACAAGAACTCAACCAATCCTGTTTGAGCAACCGCGCAGTAAATTTTTGCATACATGGATATATAGAGGCTGTTTGAAGCAGTACGAGTTATTCGTTTGAGAAAATCTAACGAAGTAACCATGCCTGATCCAGTCAAGGCCCCGAAGAAAGGCTCCAAGAAGGCCGTGTCTAAGGCCACCAAGACCGGCAAGAAGAAGAGAAAGACCAGGAAGGAGAGCTACGCCATCTACGTGTACAAGGTGCTCAAGCAGGTCCACCCCGACACCGGCATTTCCTCCAAGGCCATGGGCATCATGAACTCCTTTGTGGGGGACATCTTTGAGCGCATCGCCGGTGAGGCTTCCCGCCTTGCTCACTACAACAAGCGCTCCACCATCACCTCCAGGGAGATCCAGACCGCCGTCCGCCTGCTGCTGCCCGGTGAGCTGGCCAAACACGCCGTGTCTGAGGGCACCAAGGCCGTCACCAAGTACACCAGCTCCAAGTAAATGTGCTGTCAGTACTAGCAACAACTCAAAGGTCCTTTTCAGGACCACCCACTCCTTCACTTGAGAGCATCACTTCTGTCAAACATTTTTTTTTTGTAATTTCTTGTCAAACTGTAACTCTTAACAAATTTTACTCATGTTATGATGCTGATGGTGTCTACTGATTTCCAGCAAGTACAACTCTTTATTCATATTCACTGCTGTTTATGCTGAATGCATTGCTGTCATAACAAAACAGCTGGAAGTTTTAAATGTAATCTTGAATGAAAATGCTTCTGGACTTACACTCATCATGACAAGAAGTTTAGATGGGAGTGGACAGAGACATTAATAATCAAATATAGTTAAAACCCTCATTCCATATGAACTCCTTGTCTTTGCAAATATCTGTTCTCTACCCAATAAAATAATAAACCTATTTAACAGTGTGTCAATTTAATCTGGTGAACAACCAGAGGTCACTGAAAGAGATTGAATGTACGAAAGCAAAGTATATGGACAGCTGTGTGCTGTAGAGCTCTGTAACAGATTAAAAGATTCTTTTGTTAAAATATTTCTGCTGCCATCACCAGAAATACTTAATATAAATAAATTATATGGTGATTTTTTATTACACAATTTCAACATTTAGAAATAGACTGGGGTGGTTTATCCACCAACATTATTTATTTTAAAATAGGTGATTTTAAATGAGGGGGTTAAATAATGAAAGCACATAGGTGATAAAATAAATACAAAAAATAGAATCAGATAGCATTGGGATGGCTGATGTCTGTGTTAAGTATTCCTCTTAGAACTATTGTTTCTTGGAGTTATGTTACTACAAAAGGTCCAATGATCTTCTGTAATGATGATGAGACACAGCAGCATCTGTTAATGGACTGTTACAGAGCTCAGGAAGTCAGAGATGAACTGAAAGCACATGGTGTACATTTTCATTTGTTATAAATCTGTGAAGTATTACATTATGAAAGATAAACTGCCATCTAAACATACAGAATTGATACAAATAAATATAGGTGTTGTATGTTTAAAATGATGGAAAACAAGATGTGCCATGATAATACAACAGACTGAAATCAACAGTGACACAGTAATCAAACAGATAATTGCTGACTTCCATTGAAGTTTGGATTTATGAACTGACAGCACTTAATACAAGTTCACTGAATTCTCTATGCACTTTATTAACGTTTGCAGTTGGTACAGGTTGCACTTAATTGCTTGATCCACTGTACTTGTAATTTTGTATTGCAAAATGTAAAAAAGATGTGGTGGAGGGGGTTAGAGGATCCTGTGGTGCCTTTCCTTGTTATGGACCAGGTATAAAGCTCAGATAAATGTTTGAGTCAGTGAAATTATGAAATTATTTATGCTTGCTCAGCAGAGGGAGGCACTGTTGGGCTTTTTTGTAAAATGAGCGGGAAAGTGTCCAATTCTTTTTCCAGGTATTTGAAAGTGTCCACCACCTTCACCAACTGTCTGGCAGTTCCTACAACACAGCTCTTTGGACTTCATGATGTCCAGCTTCAGGCAGCTTTCTTTAAAAGGAACCAACCTGCTAATGCAAGCAGGAGCACTGCGCTATGTTCAGTGTCCTCTGAAAATTGCAATAATTATAGGAATCAAACTGGTTGGTGGCATTGATACTGTCAGAATGTATAAAGTTAAAAAAAAAAAAAAAAAAAAAAAAAAAGAAGAGATAAATACAGCACATCTGCAGTTATGACAAGCAACAAAGACAGAATTTAACTGAGGACATTCTGATTACATGCTGTTTATCTGATGAGTCCTCATTTTCTGTTATTCTGATTATATATTTATACATGTATTTTTATACTGATGATATAAACTGTTGATATTACATACAGGTATGTACAGTATGTGTATGTATAGGATAGATCATAACTGTGGTGACAGTTTCTGTAATAAAAGACTCACAAATCAGAGCATTATGGCCGGTTTTTAAGTAACTGTCTGCCATTGCTGTGAAGAATAAAATGAGAGAAAGACATGACGAACTCAAATTTTCTGGCCATTGTTGTCTAATCTCATAACGCACGCAAACACCCGCCCCTCCCCCCACCACACACACTCACATACACACAAATATATATGTCTAAAATAAAGCAACATCTTTACGTGTTCTGAACATAGATCATAGAACATAGTGTAATTACTAGTCCGGTTGTAGTAGATATTTGATATATTCAGTATTTTAATGTTCACATTTCATGGACACAAGCCGTCCCAGGCCTAGTTTCAGAGAACACTTTGAAGTATTAAACTAGAATTCACAATTGTCACAAATGTCAGATTTAATTTTTGCTCTTTTCACCTCAATAAATTTTATACACCTCATTTATTTGTCCATAGCACAGACCATAGGCTATTTCCTTTGTACAGTCACTTCAAGTTTTATATTTTTCATTTACTTAGCACATTTGAGCAATAAGGCACCATATCCTATCTCAAAACTATTAGCCTACTATTCCATTCTGTAAATAGATTTAAAGTTTTCAATTTAATTTGAATAATACTTTGTTTCATTATTATTATTATTAAGAATAATAATAGGCAGATAATGGGCATAATAATAATAACAATGGGCAGCACTTCAAAGTGCTCTCTGAAACTAGGCCTCAGACAGCTTATGTCCATAAAATGTGAAAATTAAAACTTTGTCATAGAGCTACACCAAATACATTTTTGGAAACGTCTCGACCTGGAAAATAACATATGTAAGTATAAAGATCCTACATGGCTCCTGCTTTGAAAAACTGACCTTTGAACCTTGACCTCAGTGCATATTTGAAGGCTTATAATTCATCAACAAAAGGGGGTACGGACATGGGACAAACTGTTATAGAGAGATGTGGGCCTCAGCTATCATGTGAATATAGTCAACAATTTTAACCATATTTTACCCATATCTGACAACATCCCTAATTGTTGACTAATTACCCTAAATATCTGATTTTTTTTATACAGCAGTTCTTTAAACCTGTGGTATCAGTTTTGGTAGGGATTCGAGTTTCAGTGTAACTATGCTCCATAGCCAGTAGGTGGCAGTAAACGATTAATAATTTCCTTTTCTAAGAACAATTACACTCAACAGGCAGTTAATCATTAAACAGCAGTCATCTCTGGTCCTTTACTGCACTGAATGAGAAGTTCTTCTCCCCCTGAAGGCAGACTGGTGTTCAGAGTGAGCTGAGACAAAATCCTTAATTAATCCAAAAAGTGTTGGTAGAAGAACTGAGATCTTTTTTTTTTTTCCTAAAAGGAGCAATAACATATAAAATATTGATCTTAAAAGTACCTGGTAATTATAATAGTGAAAAAAATATAGAGGAGTAGAAAGTAAAAGTTGCACAAAATGGAAATACTCAAGTAGAGTAAAAGTACTTTAAAATTGTATTTAAGCTCAGGACTTAAGTAAATATACCAAAAGTCTAAAACCTTCACTGGGGAAAGTAAAATCTGAGAACCTTCACTTAAGTAAAAGTCACTTTCTCTGTGACAAAGTTGTTTTAGTGATAAAAGTTAAAAGTAAAACTTTGAATGAAAACCTGAAACGAAGATAAAAGAAATAATTTGTTCATTTAAAAAAACGGCTTTATTTATTCTGTAAACCTTCAACTTGTTGAAACACCCAATCAGTAAAGTCTGTTAAATGAGTCTTGTTCAATGATTTCATGTTCAGATTCACTTCATCCACACAATCAGTTAGTTTAACCCAGAATGTCAGCTATGTACAAGAACATCATGAATGATCTCCTTATTGATAATGATCATGATGATTACATTTTTAACACATTATTTTATAAATTTACAAAGTGATGAGAACAAAATATCTACAAATCTATAAATGAAAGTCTGGTGTTTTCTCTGTTTAAGATGCTGAAGTAGAAGAGAAACAACAACAAATACATCAATACAAACATGAAACTAAGATTTAGAACAAATAGAAGTTTATATTTTCATCTGAAGAAACATTATGAAAAGTTAAAAACATCATCAGCAGTGTTAGCCTCCATGGATAAAAACACACAGGAAAAAGTGAGATTTAAAGAAACTCTAAACATAATCAGAACAACAAATGAAAATAAAAAAAAGTGTTGACAATCTCAGTTTGATTAACAGCTGATCTCTGTGCAGTTCAGAAACACCACAGTAATGAACTCTCAGAAACAATGGACACAAACAAAATGAAGAATTACAACAGAATCTGAGAAATAAAATCTAAAATGACTTCTGTCTATTTGAGTTTACAGAACTCAGCTGTATCTCCCATGTAATTAAACCAAAGTCCAGCATAGAGAGGCTGAGTGAATGTGGTCTTGATTCTGTGGAGGAGAGTCATGGTTTCAGAGACGCTGTAGAAGGACAGAATACCTGCTCTGTGATCCAGATACACTCCTACTCTGGAAGAACCAGGACCTGAGACGGGTGTTGAGATGTTGTTAAACACAAAATTATATCCGTTAGTTTCACAATTTAAAGCCCAAGATTTGTCATTGTGTCCACATTTTGATTCATCTCCTGTTCTACTGATATTCTTGTATGCCACTGCTACATAAATATGTCTCCCACTCCACTCCACCTCCCAGTAACAACGTCCAGTCAGACTCTCTCTACTCAGGACCTGACACCATCTAATGAATCTGTCTGGGTGACTAGAATAAGAATGTGGACCTGTTGGCTTTGCTTTTCTGTTCCTATCTGACAATGACAGATTTGTGTGTGCTGTGTTTGGATCCAGTGTGATTTCACATGAATATTTTAAGAATCCAGGTCTGGTCTTGGGTTCTGGTTCTGACAATAAAACATCCACTTCAGTCCCTGCCAGTGAGATGTTTGTCCATTTCTCCTTCAGGATGTCCTGTAGTTGATCTCTGAGCTCTGACACAGCTGCTGTCACATCCTCAAAGTATCTCAGAGGACGGATATTGATGCTGGATGAGTCTGTAGGTTCACTGAGTTGTGACAGTGAGGGGTAGTTGAGTAGAAACTGGTTGTGATCCTCTGTGTGTGAGAGCTGCTTCAGTTCAGCGTCTTTCCTCTTCAGCTCAGTGATCTCCTGCTCCAGCTTCTCCTGAAGCTCTTTGACTCGACTCACTTCAGTTTCCTGCTGGGATCTGATCTGCTGCTTCACATCAGAGCTTCTTTTCTGGATGAAATGGATCAGCTCAGTGAAGATCTTCTCACTGTCCTCCACTGTTTCATCAGCAGAGCGACTGACGGCCTTCATCTCCTGTTGAAGCAGCTTCACATCTTTCTCTCTGTCCTGGATTCTCTGCTGGATGTTTTGTCGACTCACCTCCAGCTCTCTCTGCCTCTCGGTCCTTTCTGCTGCAGCTGAGACTGTGTCGTGACCTTTATGTTCATCCACAGAGCAGAGATAACAGATACACTGCTGATCAGTACGACAGAACATCTTCATCACCTCATCATGACGAGAGCAGATGTTCTCCTGGAGCTTCTTGGAGGGGTCCACCAGCTTGTGTTTTTCAAAGGCCGAGGATTCATAATGAGGTTGAAGGTGTTTCTCACAGTAAGACACGAGACACACCAGACAGGACTTGAGGGCTTTCATCTTCCTCCCAGTGCAGACATCACAGGCCACATCTTCAGGTCCAGCATAGCAGTGATCAGCAGGAGCAGCTTGGAGTCCAGTCTTCTTCAGCTCCTCCACTAAATCTGCTAACATGGTGCTTTTCACCAGGACAGGCCTCGGTGTGAAGGTCTGTCTGCACTGAGGGCAGCTGTAGATTTCCTTCTTATCCTCTTCATCCCAGAAACCTTTAATACAGTTCATACAGTAGCTGTGTCCACAGGGAATAGTCACCGGATCCTTCAGTAGATCCAGACAGATTGAACAGCAGAATTTTGCTCCGTCCAGCTGAGCTCCTTGCTGCGCCATTTCACGTCTCAGTGGAAATGACTGTCTGAGTTTCACTTTCTGAGAAGTGAAACTAGTTTGTGCTCTGATCTAAACAGCATGTGTTCCTGCAGTGAATGGAGGCTGCAGCTATTTTACATGTTAGTTACACCCATCTTCAAACTGTAGATCTGAAGGGGAGGGAACAAGGAAATATGTTGACAGAGTGGAGCTTGTTGTGTTTGAGAGCAGGAAGAAGAGGGAGGAGTTATCAAGCTATGATTCATTTCAGAGAGGAACACTTTGAGATATATATATAAAAATACCAGATAACATATATGGTGGCGTTTTCCCCTATACAAACTTAAATGAATCTCAATCACAGGTATGTATTAATAATGTTTTTAGCAAAAATTCATCTGAAAGTAAAGGAGACACAATGTGGCTTATTTCAGTTGGACGACTAGCAGTCCAAGCAGTCATTAAGTGGTGCTGTTATGTTAAAAATGAAAAATGTCCAATTGAATATTGTAATGAAAACAAAACTATTGACATTTACTATTAAATTGTCAGAGATCCAAAGATGTGTGGGGGAAAATGGCAAGTATTGGTCTAAACATAAATGTAAATTTCAGCTCAGTAATGTATGGTGTTTTCAGTGAACAAATGCCAAGGTCTCATCACAACTTTTTTTTGGATAATATGTACAGTTGTAACAAAAATATGGAAGACAAAGTGTGCTGTAGTATTTCATAAAACTAATATTACATGTAACATTGTATTTAAACAAATATTAACTGAACTGAAAAAACAAAACAAAGAACAATAGACATCAAACAAAAGAGACTCAGACCATGGCACCTTTTAACCTTGTAACCCTTTTGCTATTTTGGATGTATTGCTGCTAAAAATGTATTGTATTGATGACTGTGTGCCTCTGGTGCACAAACACTGAGAATGGATTTTACAGTGAATCTGCAGAGATATTTTGTGAAGTAGTTAAATTCCTGAACTGAAATATATTTGCATATTTGTAGACTTCTTTCTTAATACTTTCTCTTGGAGGAAGAGATATTGTTTTTCTGTGTATGCAAATACAACAAACTAAATCTGGAATCTTAAGTCTTCTCATCATACCAGTAAAGGATCAGTTTTACTGATTAGTGTCAAAACAATTTTCCACACAAAAGCATCTTTGTAAAGAGAAACTTAGTTCATATAAAATAATTCTTCTTAATTCTGCTCTGAATATATATTTCTAATTGTTACTACAGTAACTCAATAACATTACAAGTGAGGGTTTTACAACATACGCCATGTTGTTCCCTTGTTGTAAATCATTCTGCTCTTTTACTTCCTCTATAATTACAACACACACTTCAATGACACACCACACCAACTGCAACTGTTACCACCACCACTGTACTAAAGACTTCTTACACAGAGATCAAAAACCAGAACATGCTTATCAAACTGTACATGAAGACTATAATACTCTGTGAGGAAAAAGTGTAAACATTATTCATCAATTAAAGAGGAAGCTGTACCGGTGAAACCAATTTACCAGAAAACTACAAACAGCTCATTATCTCAATAAAGTGGTCAGTTTCTTTAACTTAGATGCAAACACATAACACCAAAGTGCAGCTTCGGTCCTCACTCTTCCCCTCTGACTTCCACAGTGCAGGTTACTAAGAGACACTGCCCACTAGAGGGTGCCATTTCACCACTTATCACATGAACTGTCACAAAATCTGAAATCAAGCTTTATACAAAATGTGATATATTGTATCATATCTCTAAAACTATACTATAAAACTAACAATGATTTCTCACTTTTACTGATAGTTTCAGATTGTGCTATCCCTAACATCACTTAAATAGTCATGAAAATTCTGTTTTATCTGCCATTTGGAATATCATTACTGAATATATTGGCGTGGTGTACCCAGGAAGACTGTGGCCACAATTAATGTTTACAGGATTAATATTAGCAAACTTTTTAAATGAGTACAAGTTTGCAGTATAATGGAAACGTCTCAACAGTAACTTTTGCATTTGCAGGGACTGATGACACCAAAACATGATATAAGAAATGAAATTCAATGAATGAAAAATAAAATATTGATTTGTGCAGAGAGCAGAGGAAGCAGATCTTTAGTGAGAGTGATGTGGCTCTGAAAAGAGCCGTTGTTGGTTTGTGGATGCTTGGGCAGTTTAAGCTCTCTCTCCACGGATGCGGCGGGCCAGCTGTATGTCTTTGGGCATGATGGTGACCCTCTTGGCGTGGATGGCGCAGAGGTTGGTGTCCTCGAAGAGTCCGACCAGATAAGCCTCGCTGGCCTCCTGCAGAGCCATGACAGCGGAGCTCTGGAAGCGCAGGTCGGTCTTGAAGTCCTGAGCGATTTCTCTGACCAGGCGCTGGAAGGGCAACTTGCGGATGAGCAGCTCGGTGGATTTCTGGTAGCGACGGATCTCACGCAGAGCCACGGTACCGGGCCTGTAACGATGGGGCTTCTTGACGCCTCCGGTGGCCGGGGCGCTCTTACGGGCAGCCTTGGTGGCCAGCTGCTTTCTGGGGGCTTTGCCTCCGGTGGATTTACGAGCGGTCTGCTTGGTTCTTGCCATTTCTACTTCTTTTGTCTCTGATGAGGAGAAAAATAGTATCGAGAAGAGGAGACACGCTGCTCTTAAAGTGTCGGAGCTTTTGCGGAAGTGTGACGCGGCTTGAGACCTCCGGGTCCTGATTGGTGAGCGGCTCCTCCTGGAGCTCAGCACCGCCTACAGGAGCCTGAACCTCCGCTGCTTATTGGGCATGTGTGGTTTGAAGAAAGTCCGCCAAAAATGAGTGCGGGCCGCCCTCTGCTGCTCTGCTGGAGCCTCTTTCCTGGTTGGTCCGGCTTCAACCGCCCCGCGCTCCGCGGAGATAAAAAGGAGGTTTTGAGTGAGTGGATCACATTTTCTTTGAGCTGAAACTCGAGAAGAACGTAAAAATGAGCGGCAGAGGAAAAACCGGAGGCAAAGCCCGCGCTAAGGCAAAGACCCGCTCCTCTCGTGCTGGGCTCCAGTTCCCAGTCGGTCGTGTCCACAGGCTGCTGCGCAAAGGCAACTATGCCGAGCGTGTGGGTGCCGGAGCCCCCGTCTACCTGGCGGCTGTGCTGGAGTACCTGACCGCTGAGATCCTGGAGCTGGCTGGAAACGCTGCCCGCGACAACAAGAAGACCAGGATCATCCCCCGTCACCTGCAGCTGGCTGTCCGCAACGACGAGGAGCTCAACAAGCTGCTCGGCGGAGTCACCATCGCTCAGGGAGGCGTGCTGCCCAACATCCAGGCTGTGCTGCTGCCCAAGAAGACCGAGAAGCCCGCCAAGAAGTAAATGTGGACCTCGGCTCACTGACTGCTGGAAAGCAAACAAAACAAAGGCTCTTTTAAGAGCCACACACTCCTCATAAAGAACAAACATCCTCATGTCTACAATACATTGTTGTTAAGACATATGTTAATGTATCAAAATCTAGATGATCACTCTTACGATATGTGATAACTGTTTTCAAATCATGTTTGTTGACAAATGTCAGCAATCAAACTGAAAGCTTGGTGTAGACGTCTGTCATAATTAATATATTAGCCTATATCAAAATTACTCATGGTAAACTAGTTATAATCATTGACCTAGAGATTTGCTGAGTGCTAGTAATGTTTAACATTAAAAATGTTTAACATTTTTAACATGTTTAACACATTAAGAGGAAATCTATGGTTTGTTTCCAGACTGTTATCGTTCTGTGTTGTTCATCCAACATATTAATGATGAAATTGCCATAACAATAATACATTTACAGTCAGATTTTCTGTAGTTGATGCTGCTCAGTGCAGACCATGTTGTCACTGTTGCTCAGTCAGCTGAAAAACTGAGTTATATAAGAAAATAGGAAATTAAGAATATCAGACTGAATATACAGAATATGATAATATACAGAATATAATATACAGAATATACAGAACATTAATATTAATGAATAGTCATTTACAATTTGAACACTTAACTCTCTCTCACTGAGGAACAAAGAAGCTCCTTCTCCAACTAAACTGACTTCATATCAAGATATTTATATTTAATCATTAAAATAAATATGCTTTACTGAATAATACAAACAGGTTTCTTCAAAATAGTTTATGATAAACACTTTAGTTATATTATATTCTTCTTAGTTATATTATACATATTGTGTGTGTATATATAGTATTTGGGATGCTGCTCTTTAGATAAAGGTGTGTGGCTCTTAGAAGAGCCTTTGTTGAGGTTGACATGTTGAGAGTGATGACAGCTCACTTCTTCTTGGGTGCTGCCTTCTTGGCTTTGGGTTTGGCCACCTTCTTAGCGGGGGCTTTCTTGGCTGCAGGGGCCTTTTTGGCCACTTTCTTGGGGCTCTTGGTGGCCTTCTTGGGGCTCTTGGCTGCTTTCTTGGCCGCTGCGGGCTTCTTGACCTTCTTGGGAGATTTCTTAGCGGCTGCAGTCTTCTTGGCTGCCGCTGTCTTGGGCTTCTTGGCCGCTGCTGGTTTCTTGGCGGCGGGCTTCTTGGCTTTAGGAGCGGTTTTCTTTGCGGCGGGCTTCTTGGCCTTAGTTTCAACCTTCTTGTTCATCTTGAAGGATCCGGAGGCACCGGTGCCCTTGGTCTGGAGCAGGGTCCCCTTGGTGACCAGGCTCTTGATGGCGGTCTTGACGCGGGCATTGTTCTTGTCCACATCGTAGCCTCCGGCAGCCAGAGCCTTCTTGAGGGCGGCCAGAGACACGCCGCTTCGCTCCTTGGATGCGGCCACAGCCTTAACGATGAGCTCACTGACGCTGGGGCCAGCCTTCTTGGGCTTGCTGGTCTTCTTCTTGGCGGCTTTAGCCGGGGCAGCGGCGGGAGCTGGAGCTACTTCTGCCATTGTTTTCTACAAGGTTTGATTCGACACGAAACAATCAGAGCCTGAGTAGACTGATGGAGAGTCCGAGGCAGGAGGCGGCACTTAAACACACCATGAGAACCGTGGAGACTCAGCCCAGTTGCTGCCTCCTCTGAGCAGTGTGAATGTCAGACACTTGTGTTTTCTCTTCGTGATAAAAGAGCGAAAAATGAGTTTGTGACAAGTGCTGAAGGCTGACAGTGAAGGCAGCAGATAGCGGACTTGTGTCTCTTCATATTGAAGTCATGTAGAGCTCTGATGTTCTCTGCATTTTCTTTGTGGAGCAAACAAACCTCAGCTGTTCACCGTCGTGGACAGCACTGCTCAGCGGCTTTTCTCTCTCATTTCTCTCCTAAAATGCTGTAAAATCCATCAGAGTTCCTCCAAAAGTAGTTTTCCAGCTGGCTCACATGTTTGTTCACAGACTCAAAGTAAAAACATCCATCTGTTGATGATCATTTTGTAATAATATGAAACGATTCTGGTCGCAGCAAACACACTGATGAGGCTCATGATGCAGTTTAACCAGACTTCCTGTCAGAGCTTGTCTGTGACCCTGGATATTTCTTCTGTTATTCTAAGAACTATTTTTTAAAAATATAAATAATAAATAATCTTCGACACTGTTCCTTCCAGTCGCACAGTGTGTGCAGCAGTGGGAAATTAAGGAGAACAGAAATAAACCAAGCGAAAAACGGCACAAGGAAGTGACATCTGGAGATCTTACAATGACAGAGGAAGAGAAGGATGAAAAACAACAAGAAGGCAAAACATGAGCAGTTAATTTACGGAGAGACTTTCTTTACCAAAACCAAAAGAACACTGATTTGGAGACAAACTACGTCTTTTCTTAATTATATTTGACGTGGATTTTATGTCTAGGTTCAGGCTAGCGGAGAGTACAGTGTAGCAACTTGTCATGTCAACGATAAATTGCTGATTCATAACCTTTCGATGTTGAGTGGAAAAAGTTCAACCAAAAATTTGCGAATGCTATTATTTTACCTCGTTGAGAAATGACCATGAAATAAGCGGGATAATAAACTTATAAGTCTGTTGAACGGCTCTTCGCCTCCACGTCGAGCCTTAAACCCGTTAAACGATTATCCCTAACTGAATATACTAAATATACTTGTCTCTTCTGCTGACGACTTTCACTGACATTCAGGTTATGACTTCTTCACAGTTACTAATGTTTTTTTTTTTTTTTTTTTTTTTTTAACAGAGATTGTTAAAAAAAATGCTGGCATTGACATCCACATAAAACCTTTGGATTACAAAAAAAACAACAAAAAACCCCCAAACACACAAAAAAACCAAGTGATATTAAAAGCTTCCTTTGGCCTCAGGCTCTATGATATCAAACTAAAGTGAATTTTAACAAAACAGCACTATTGATATGTCATAATATATGTCCCCCTTTTCTTAAACATTTAAATAAAACATTTTACTTTAAATAATCGGGCAAAACCTCTTAAACCCCTTCAGACTTTATTTTGACCACTGATTAGAAGTTTTAAGAATATTTTTTTTTACTGATTCAGAGACTCCAGAGAGATTAATTTAGTTCCTCTGCGGGGAAAAGGAAAAAAAAAAAAAACTAAACTAAACTAAAAACAAAGTCACTAGTTCTGTTCAGGACTGTCTCATCCCCAACAGTACTGTCAGTGTCTGACACTGACTTATTCATTTGTTCATTAGCAATGATTAACTGAGTTGTTCTGCTGACAGGCAGGATTGACATGTTTATATAAAGATATAAATAAAATGACTAAAATAACTAAATATAAATTAAATCCATAGCTCCATAGAGTGAGAGAGAGAGAGAGAGAGAGAGCAGTGGTTGAGTGAGCTAGAGAGCCAATGAAGAGGGGGAGCTGGTAGCGAGAAAGCTGGTGAATCAAATCAATAAAAGTATTTTCTGAATGTTTCACCAGTGATTATTACAGTAACTTTGATACTATGATCATTTTCAAATAAAAAGCAAGTCAGCTTTTTAATATGATGTGTGCAGCTCTGGAGTGTAACTTTCGGAAACAAAGGATTTTGATCTATTAGTGTAGTATTAGGACCAAATGTTATTTTGTGTATCTGTACCAATAGACTAATATAACAATGTGGTTATTTTAGTTTGTATATTTATCAACATCTAATATTTTAACATTTAAGATATAGCCATTTTAAAACACATTTGAAGCACATTTGGTTACTGGATGCAAAACCTCTTTTACATTAAGTGTGCAACCCTTAAAATAAACTTTGGTTTGTTGTAAAGATCAGTTGAAGTTAACATCTGAAGCCTTACAGGATGCTTCTCTGCCTCTTCACATACACCTTAGGTGGATGTTTGTCAGGAAATTTTTGTAAACAGACACAAAACATTTCTTCAATAAACCTCATGGATGAATTTCTGAATGGACCTGAAGAGCTCAAGAGGACTCCAGAGTCACAGTTTGAACAGTTAAAGGACGAGTTCACAGTTTCCTCACTGTTCATACTGGCTGTTAAAAGATCCCCTTCAAATGTTCTTTCATTGTGATGGAGGCCAAAATCCACTATATATTTTTCTATTATTATGTACTTTGTAAAATGTTATGTGCAAAATTCAGTAAAGTATATTTAAAAAGCAAAAAACAAAATCCACAACATGCAGGTTTGCTTTTATGGTTTTCTACAGTCATTTATATAGTAAACTATATTATACAGTATGATATGAGAGGAGCGTCACATTCAGCTTCTTTTCATGTCCAGCAAAAACAATACACATCCTACAGCTGAGGGTCTGTTTCCAACCAACAGCACAATGTTAACTGTCAGCTTAACCTGCAAATATCTCAGAAAAAGATAGAAAATGGAGCAAAAACAATGAAAAAGGAAGGAAGAGATCAGTCTGCTGTGGAAAAACTAGGTGGGCTGAGCTGCTGGATTTGGCGCCGCCCAGCAAAGTCCGCGTCACCAGTCCTCCTTTACGTCCTCAGACCAGCTTTAAAAAAAGAAGCTCTGTCCGGGAGTTTCACATTCATCTTTTAACTTGCTTAGAAGAAGAACTTGAAAATGAGTGGAAGAGGCAAAGGCGGTAAGGGACTCGGAAAAGGAGGCGCTAAGCGTCACCGTAAAGTTCTCCGTGATAACATCCAGGGAATCACCAAACCCGCCATCCGCCGTCTGGCCCGTCGTGGCGGTGTGAAGCGTATCTCCGGTCTCATCTACGAGGAGACCCGCGGAGTGTTGAAGGTCTTCCTGGAGAACGTCATCCGTGATGCCGTCACCTACACCGAGCACGCCAAGAGGAAGACCGTCACCGCCATGGATGTGGTTTATGCTCTCAAGAGGCAGGGCCGCACTCTGTACGGCTTCGGAGGTTAAACTTCATCCACACCTGCTCATCCTCAACACAAAGGCTCTTTTAAGAGCCACCCACTTCTTCCTAAGAGTTGTCCTCTTGTTCATTAACTATTATATGATGTAATGTATTTCAAGCATTTAATCATCAATTGATGCTTAACAAATACATTATAAAACACTTCAAATAGTTTCTCAGGCAATCAGGTTTAAAAAGGTTTAAAGAGCCACACACTTCTTAAGAGCTGTCCTGTTGTACATTAACTAGTGTATATCGAAAGCTTCTTACATTGTATCTGAATAAGCTAGTCTGCTTTAAATGGTTTAATGGTGTACTGCAACGTGACTACTAGCTCATCACGTAGAATGCAATTCATAAGCATTAAGACCTCTGATTCCTACAAAACTTACATAAAGCTTTTGTTTCCCAAGCAACATGATTGTGACTACATCTTTTTTTTTTATCAAACCTGAGTTTTGAGATGATTAGAAGTTTTGCTACATATGTAACATAATCTTTCCCTCTGTCATGAGGAAATAAAAAAAATCACGGTTTCAACAGTGAACTGTTTAATAAATTTAGGGAATAACCTGACAAACACGTTGAATAAAAGCACAAAATTAAATGATAAACACAACAGTAGCATATAAGGAACATAATGAAAAAGATTAATTACCTCAATTGTGTGAAAGTACATGAATGCATTTACTTTATTTCACTTACTTTTCATTACTGAGAAGTCCTATATATAAGTCATATATTATAGTATATTTGTGTAGTATATTATTAGTTTGTGGAATGCTAAATCTAAGCACAATATATTTATTTCTCTATAGTAATGGTATATTATAAACGGTGACTCTTCAGATAAATCGGGCGGTTTTTTTTGAGTAAAAAGGCGGGCAGATTGTTGATCAAAGGTTGAGAGGTGTTTATGTTGCGCATGCTCAATCTCATTGACAAGAACTCAACCAATCCTGTGCGAGCAACAGCGCAGTACATTTTTGCATACATGGATATATAGAGGCTGTTTGAAGCTGTACGAGTTACTCGTTTGAGAAAATCTAGCGAAGTAACCATGCCTGATCCAGTCAAGGCCCCGAAGAAAGGCTCCAAGAAGGCCGTGTCTAAGGCCACCAAGACCGGCAAGAAGAAGAGAAAGACCAGGAAGGAGAGCTACGCCATCTACGTGTACAAAGTGCTGAAGCAGGTCCACCCCGACACCGGCATCTCCTCCAAGGCCATGGGCATCATGAACTCCTTTGTGGGGGACATCTTTGAGCGCATCGCCGGTGAGGCTTCCCGCCTTGCTCACTACAACAAGCGCTCCACCATCACCTCCAGGGAGATCCAGACCGCCGTCCGCCTGCTGCTGCCCGGTGAGCTGGCCAAACACGCCGTGTCTGAGGGCACCAAGGCCGTCACCAAGTACACCAGCTCCAAGTAAATGTGCTGTCAGTACTACAAACAACTCAAAGGTCCTTTTCAGGACCACCCACTCCTTCACCTCAGAGCTCTATTCCTTTTCAAAACGTTTTTTCCCCACCCTGTTTTGTTGGTTATATTATAAACACATTTTAGTTAACCGTTCGCGAAGTTCGCCAACACAACACATTGAGTATTGGTCAGTAAGTCATTGAGAAGCTCGACTACTTGTAAGTGCAAAGAGTCTGATCTATAAATCAAATTTTACCCCTGACCGCGGTAACGAGGACCATTTAAAAACGGAAAGGAGCGGCTGACGTTCATTCTCTGCCCGAGTCCATTAAACTAAGTAACTGCACTACACATTTTGGCCACTAGATGTCGCCGCTGCACTGAATTTCGCGTGTAATATTCATGGATGTATAAAGAGAAGTGTTGGCGTTTTCACGCCTGTGCTTCTGTTTTGTAAGTTTCTATTAGTTTCCAAATTTCTATAAAGATTTAAGGTGCAGCAAACCACTATTATAGTGAAGTAACAGCAACCTGAGGAGAGAATGACATCACACTCCCTGTGTGTGTGTGTGTGCTGAGCTTCTGTTCTTTGTTTGGATAGCTGGTCTGGCCCCACATGTATGTTTGTGTGTGTGTGAGTGAATTCTTCTATGTCCATTTCTAAGCTGGTGGCCATGTCACAAACTTTCTCAAGCTACTATAATGAATATACATATATTCTAGGAGATAGGATTTTTTTTTTTAACTACATTACACTTTATCCTGAGTCACAGATAGCTGGAACTGTCTCTTTGTAAACTGGAATCTCTTCTATGAACAAACTGACACAGTGTGATATTATATATATTTATTTTTTTTTTTACTGATTGTTTGAAGATACCAAAGGCTCAGTAACGTTTTTACATGTCTCTCTGCAGTGAACATCACAGCAGTTCAACAACTGAAATCTGAAAACTGATGCAGGACACAAGAGGGCGCCTTCATCCTGCTAACCAGGGATGTAGTGGAGGTTAAAGCTCCTCAATTCAGTTTGTCTACAGTTTTAGTAAAGAACATGTTTTCAGCATGCTAAGACGTTGGTGTGAAACTGCTGCAGGTAATTAGGAATGAATATTTTAAGTGTAATTGCGGACAATTATGCTGTTTCTTTTTCTTTTGTTTGGTTTAATTGGATGCTTTGTATTTGCTAGAGGCCAGTTATTACTGTGAATGTAAAAAAAAAAAAATTAAAATTTGTGTGTGCTATCAGCTACTAAAATTCACTTAAGTGTGTTTGGACGGCTTTTACAATAATTTTTCTTTTAACAAAGATGCTTTTGTGTAAAATAAATTGTCTTGTGTGACATTCTTTATCCGTTGTTTGAAATGAAAACAGTTGAATTGAACTGGATTTTAGGAGAATACAGGAATTCAGAGAAATGAGGAGCCACGTGCAGATCTCTCCTAAATTCCCAAGATTACTCTGCCACTAGAAAGCAGGTGACCAACATTGTCAAATGAGACATGAATTTCATTGTAAATAAAGGGTTAAACACACGGTGACTCTCTTAAACTTCCTCTTCCTAGAATGACCATAGCTTGATAACTCCTCCCTCTGTCCACATATTTCCTTGTTCCCTCCCCTTCAGATCTACAGTTTGAAGATGGGTGTAACCAACATGTAATACAGCTTCAGCGTCCAGTTACTGCAGCAACACATGCTGTTTAGGTCAGATCTCAAGCTAGTTTCATTTCTAGGGAAGTGATACTCAGACAGTCGTTGTCACTGAGAGGTGAAATGGCGCAGCAAGGAGCTCAGCTGGACGGAGCAAAATTCTGCTGTTCAATATGTCTGGATCTACTGAAGGATCCGGTGACTATTCCCTGTGGACACAGCTACTGCATGAACTGTATTAAAGGTTTCTGGGATGAAGAGGATAAGAAGGAAATCTACAGCTGCCCTCAGTGCAGACAGGCCTTCACACCGAGGCCTGTCCTGGTGAAAAACACCATGTTAGCAGATTTAGTGGAGGAGCTGAAGAAGACTGGACTCCAAGCTGCTCCTGCTGATCACTGCTATGCTGGACCTGAAGATGTGGCCTGTGATGTCTGCACTGGGAGGAAGATGAAAGCCCTCAAGTCCTGTCTGGTGTGTCTGGCTTCTTACTGTCAGAAACACCTTCAACCTCATTATGAATCCTCTGCCTTTGAAAAACACAAGCTGGTGGACCCCTCCAAGAAGCTCCAGGAGAACATCTGCTCTCGTCATGATGAGGTGATGAAGATGTTCTGCCGTACTGATCAGCAGAGTATCTGTTATCTCTGCTCTGTGGATGAACATAAAGGCCACGACACAGTCTCAGCTGCAGCAGAAAGGACTGAGAGGCAGAGAGAGCTGGAGGTGAGTCGACAAAACATCCAGCAGAGAATCCAGGACAGAGAGAAAGATGTGAAGCTGCTTCAACAGGAGGTGGAGGCCGTCAGTCGCTCTGCTGATAAAGCAGTGGAGGACAGTGAGAAGATCTTCACTGAGCTGATCCATCTCATCCAGAAAAGAAGCTCTGATGTGAAGCAGCAGATCAGATCCCAGCAGGAAACTGAAGTGAGTCGAGTCAAAGAGCTTCAGGAGAAGCTGGAGCAGGAGATCACTGAGCTGAAGAGGAAAGATGCTGAACTGAAGCAGCTCTCACACACAGAGGATCACAACCAGTTTCTACAAAACTACCCCTCACTGTCACAACTCAGTGAACCTACAGACTCATCCAGCATCAATATCCGTCCTCTGAGATACTTTGAGGATGTGACAGCAGCTGTGTCAGAGCTCAGAGATCAACTACAGGACATCCTGAGGGATGAATGTACAAACATCTCAAAGACAGGGACTGATGTGGATGTTTTACTGCCAGAACCAGAACCCAAGACCAGAGCTGAGTTCTTAAAATATTCATGTGAAATCACGCTGGATCCAAACACAGTAAACACACGTTTGTTATTATCTGATGGAAACAGAAAAGCAAAACTAACAAGTCCAGTTTCTTATTCTAGTCACCCAGACAGATTCATTAGATGGTGTCAGGTCCTGAGTAGAGAGAGTCTGACTGGACGTTGTTACTGGGAGGTGGAGTGGAGAGGAGGAGGAGTTTATGTAGCAGTCGCATACAAGAATATCAGCAGAGCAGGGAGGTCACATGAATGTGGATTTGGACACAATGACAAATCTTGGACTTTATATTGTGACACTAAGAGTTACACTTTTGTGTTCAACAGTGTCTCAACTCCCGTCTCAGGTCCTCGGTCCTCCAGAGTAGGAGTGTACCTGGATCATAGTGCAGGTATTCTGTCCTTCTACAGCGTCTCTGAAACCATGACTCTCCTCCACAGAGTCCAGACCACATTCACTCAGCCTCTCTATGCTGGACTTTGGCTTTGTTATTTTTATGGAGACACAGCTGAGTTCTGTAAACTCAAATAGACAGAAGTCATTTCAGTCTTAATGTGTCAGATTCTTTGTTGTAATTCTTCATTGTGTTTGTCTCCGTTGCTTCTTAGAGTTCGTTCCTGTGGAATTTCTGAACTGAACTGAGATCAGCTTTCAATCAAACTGAGATTGTCGACACTTTGTTTCTACTCATTAGTTTTTCTGTTGATGTTTTGTGTTTCTCCAAATTCTGCTTTCTACTGTGTATCTTTAGCCATAGAGACTATAACTGCTCATGACAGTGTTTTTAACCTGTACATTTCTTCAGATGAAAGTTTAAACTTCTCTTTGTTCTAACTGTTAGTTTCATGTTTGTATTGATATATTTGTGTGCTGTTGTTTCTCTTCCATTTCAGCACCTTAAACAGAGAAAACGCCAGACCTTCCTTTATCATAGATATTTTGTTCTCATCACTTTGTATTATGTCTTGAACATCAGTCAGATGGTTCTGGGTTGTAAAGTTTTAATCCAGACTTGATTAAAACTTCTTGTGACTAATTTTGTCTGGGGTGTGATCTGTCAATCCACAAAACTGCCTGCTGTGCTGAAGAGTTTTTGTCATTTATGATCAATTGGAAACAAAGAAATTAATCTAAACTGTGATTAATGATTAGTGTATCTGACTACTGTGATTGATTTAATGCACCATGACAGGTAAAGTTACTCCACCTTTTCTAGTACAGACGTGAATTAAGAATCATTTTATGATAATGCTAATGCATGTTAAAAAAAATCATTCAAATTTTAAGCCATCACAACCTCAGTTTTGTACACATACACACACACAACCAACCAGCCAGACTTGTTGTTTGCCATGTCTGTATTTAATTTGTGTATTTATCAACATCTGCATTATCATATTGGCTGTGTTATATATGATTTGATCAAATATATCGAATTATAAGCCCAATAAATGTCTTGAATAGATCTATTTTCTGCCTTGATGAGTTGTGCAGATAACATTCAGTGATGTTTACGCATACTATATAATATTTATGTTTATAATGTTCATCAAAAATGATAAAGTTAATAAAATATATGCATGAAAAGAAGCAAATCTAATGACATATAATGATAGTTAATAGTAAGAATTTAAAAAATTAAAATAAAAGATTGTCAGTCATCTCAATGAGGCTTTCCAGGTTAAAGGTTAAGCAAAAAATACATGTATAAAAAAACAATAAAAGACTAATAAAAATAATGTCTTTAATTCGTAAATGTCATAACTGTTTCGTGGTCAGACCGCCTTTTATTTTTAAAAAGCATCTAAACTGTCTTCCAGGCCAGATTGGATACTATTTTCGTATCAGAAGTCGATGCGCTTGTCTTGAGTTTCGTTTTCGTTTTCTTAACAATTATCATCGTGGCGCAGAGTCTTGTCTCCATCTAAAAGGTAATGTAACCGACAGTCTTCGGTGTTTCACACTTAAATTGCTCTTTGTTCATGTTGTTAGCGTTTACTGCTGTTAGCTTGGCTCTTCCAGAAACAGCAAACCATGTGGTTGTTAAAAGTGTGGTTTGGTAACGGTGAACCGATAACGGGCGGGGGCATGGCTACTTCCCCCATTTTGTAGGCCGGAGTTTAAAGTGTGGAGTAGCGGCAGTAGAGTTCATCCTCAGTAGTTGAAAACGGTGTTGTTAATACTGTGTACCACCACCTATACTGATGCGACAACTGACGGCTGGTCTTCCAGCCTGTGGAGGAGGTGGAACTGAGCTGCTGCTCTTCCCGCTGTCCGAGACACCATATGAGGCTCCGCTCGGCCGGACAGCCGCTTGAAGAAGGGGTTAGACTTTCTGTGAGAGTAAAAGGTCTGTCTTTATATTTACGCTACAGGACTGATGAGACAGTATGGGGTGCCAGAGGGGAACCATGAGGGTTTAAACAGGGCTGTAGTGGTGGAGAAAAATGTGGATAAACCGTACTTCATACCTCAGCCACTATATTTCGGATAAATTGCGGAACATAATGGACAGATGGACCAATCAGTCTCTATCTTAAAAGTCAACCTCGAATCTATTCTGAAAGAGGGCAAATTCAAAAGGGTTCACAAACTTTCAAGCACCACACCATCCTACATTTTTCATCACATTGTCCTTTCACGGTGACAAAATCACAGAATGTAGTGAGGTTAAGAATCACAGACAGCTCTGAAAGTATACATCACATGAAACCTTAATTAGCTTCACTCTTAACAAATTCTGTCGAAAAACAGAAACTGTAAAATTCCCAGAACTGGATGTTTTCAAACTACTTCTTTAGTTTGAACAGCAGTTCAAAGAGATTCAGTTCATACTGAGATGAAACAGTGAAAAGTGATGAATCCATTTTCATTCATGTTCAGTGATTATTGTTGTGATTTTAGGAGCTCTGCTGCCTGTGTTTCCTCTCCAGATGAAGGTAGAAAGTGTGTGTGACTGATGTGGATGTGACTTCAGTAGCATGCATCAGTGTGAGGACACAGAGGAGGGAGTTCCTCCCTCTAAAAGCCCTCTGTGTGAGGAACATGACAGCCAGACCAAAGCTCAGAGGTGAGATGAGGATCTTTAATTGTCTATGACTGTACTTCACTCAAATCACTTCACCATCATTAGTCACACTCAAAGCTATGTGTGTGTTGTTTTGAAGCTCAGCACAGCAGCACAGACCAGACTCTACTGGACCTGGACCCAACTGTGTGTCCTGCAAGAGTGACCAGTCAATGGATGATATTATTCATTTTAAAGGACAACCTCCTGCAACAAAGAGGTAAGCTGTTGCTAAATTTTAAATGTGACTAACTCACTTTTTTGGGGGAACATGACAGTCAAACCAAAGCTCAGAGGTGAGATGAGCATCTCTAATCGTCTATGACTGTACTTCACTCAAATCACTTCACCATCATTTGTCACACTCAAAGCTATGTGTGTGTTGTTTTGAAGCTCAGCACAGCAGCACAGACCAGACTCTACTGGACCTGGACCCAGCTGTGTGTCCTGCAAGAGTGACCAGTCAATGGATGATATTATTCATTTTAAAGGACAACCTCCTGCAACAAAGAGGTAAGCTGTTGCTAAATTTTAAATGTGACTAACTCACTTTTTTGGGGGAACATGACAGTCAAACCAAAGCTCAGAGGTGAGATGAGGATCTCTAATCGTCTATGACTGTACTTCACTCAAATCACTTCACCATCATTTGTCACACTCAAAGCTATGTGTGTGTTGTGTTGAAGCCTAGCACAGCAGCACAGACCAGACTCTACTGGACCTGGACCCAGCTGTGTGTCCTTCAAGAGTGACCAGTCAATGGATGATATTATTCATTTTAAAGGACATCCTCTTGCTGCAAAGGGGTAAGCTGTAACTACATTTTAAATGGTGATTGATCAAAAATAACTTTGAATATCTTGCCATTGCATTTTAAACTGTGCAGTTGAGAAGCGTAGCTGAACCCTACCATATTTTGAATGGTGTGATATGGTAGTGGTCCAGACTTGCCTGAATGAGGTTGCATAGTAAACCTTAACTGAGTCAGTAAAGTTCTCTGAGCACTCTGCCTCACACTCAAGACAGTCAAACACATTCACACTGGGAACTGCCCATTACAACCAGCACACTGGCCCTGCTTCCATGCTCCAGGGCACTTCAGCAGTTTGCAGTGAGGGAGGGAGAGCTTTATGAAGGGTTGGAGAGAGCTTTTGGGACTAAACCACACTGAATGATAAAGCAAAAGTCTGCACTGAAAGCTACAAAGACTGTGGGAACAGTAGGACTTGTAAAGCTTTACCACTACAGGCAGTCATCTGATTCTCTGTTCACATCCAAATGCCACTTCATGGACCTTTAGCTTGTGTTTGTCTCTGTGTGGACAAAGATAATGTGAGCTCGTTCTTCATAATTCCTCCACAGAGTGGACCAGGACACCTCAGAGGTTCCCAGTTGTCAGTCTGCTCAGCATTATCAAACACACCTGGACTCCATATTTACGGTCTGTACATGTACAACTACTTTTAAATCTATTCTGTCAAACAATCATCTCTATGCTACACTTTGCCAACCAGTGAATTGTCAATCTGTCCAATGTTGATCTGATGTTTGCCACCTTGTTTGATTTTAGTTTAATTCTGACACTCATACTGTATTATTCTGTTCCAGCTGCTGGAAGAGAATATTGTCACTTTTGTGAAGAATGAGCTGAAGAAGATGCAGGGCATTTTGAGTTCAGATTCCCCAGAATACTTAGAGAGTCATCAGGAGGATGATGAAGTAGTGGACAGTGAGGAGAAAGAGCAGAGGAAGAGCAGAAGAGAGGCATTTCTGAAGATCACACTGCACTTCCTGAGGAGAATGAAGCAGGAGGAGCTGGCTGACCGTCTGCAGAGTAGTAAGAGGCTTTGTAGAAAGATTCAACATGCTGGATAAATGGACATTTACACTCACCAAGCACTTTGTTAAGAACACCTCTGCAATTTAATGCAATCCAATACAACCACTCTGCCATAAATTCTACTTTTACAAAGCTTATATGTTTTCAGTTTTTGTTGACATTGTTTGACAGGTGATAGTTCTACTTTATTTATATTATTGAGGTCGTAGTGGGTGGTGGTTGTGTATCGGGGTGCATTATATTAAAACATTTTCACAATATATGATGAACTTTAAGAGAATTATCACTTTTCTGGCAACAAAAACTAAAAATGTATCAGCTTTGTAAAAGTATTTATGGTAGAGCTGTTGTATTGGATTGCATTAGATTGCACAGGTGTTCCTAATAAAGTGCTCAGTGACTGTACTAATTGGTTCAACATGTTCATTCTTTAGGGAAATTAAATTGTCACATTTCATTTATAAATCAACTATTGATCATATTTGTTGTTTGTTCATTCAGAAACTCCTGCTCCAGTTTGCCAGCCTAAACTCAAATCTAATCTGAAGAAAAAGTTTCAGTGTGTGTTTGAAGGAATTGCTAAAGCTGGAAACCCAACCTTTCTCAACCAGATCTACACAGAGCTCTACATCACAGAGGGAGGGACTGCAGAAGTCAATCATGAACATGAGGTCAGACAGATTGAAACAGCATCCCGGAAACCAGTCAGACCAGAAACAACAATTAGACATGAAGACATCTTTAAAGCCCCACCTGGAAGAGTTCAACCAATCAGAACAGTGATGACAAAGGGAGTGGCTGGCATAGGGAAAACAGTCTTAACTCAGAAGTTCACTCTGGACTGGGCTGAAGACAAAGCCAACCAGGACATACAGCTCACATTTCCATTCACTTTCAGAGAGCTGAATGTGCTGAAAGAGAAAAAGTACAGCTTGGTGGAACTTGTTCATCACTTCTTTAATGAAACCAAAGAAGCAGGAATCTGCAGGTTTGAAGAGTTCCAGGTTGCGTTCATCTTTGACGGTCTGGATGAGTGTCGACTTCCTCTGGACTTTCACAACAATGAGATCCTGACTGATGTTACGGAGTCCACCTCAGTGGATGTGCTGCTGACAAATCTCATCAGTGGGAACCTGCTTCCCTCTGCTCGCCTATGGATAACCACACGACCCGCAGCAGCTAATCAGATCCCGTCTAAATGTGTTGACATGGTGACAGAGGTCAGAGGGTTCACTGACCCACAGAAGGAGGAGTACTTCAGGAAGAAATTCAGAGATAAGAAGCAGGCCGGCACCATCATCTCCCACATCAAGACATCCCGAAGCCTCCACATCATGTGCCACATGCCAGTCTTCTGCTGGATCACTGCTATGGTTCTGGAGGATGTCTTGAAAAGCAGTGAGGGAGGAGAGCTGCCCAAGACCCTGACTGAGATGTACATCCACTTCCTAGTGGTTCAGTCCAAATTGAAGAACATCAAGTATGATGGAGGAGCTGAGACAGATCCTCACTGGACTCCAAAGAGCAGGAAGATAATTGTCTCTCTGGGAAAACTGGCTTTTGAGCAGCTGCAGAAAGGCAACCTGATCTTTTATCAATCAGACCTGGCAGAGTGTGGCATCGACATCAGAGCAGCCTCAGTGTACTCAGGAGTGTTCACGCAGATCTTTAAAGAGGAGGTAGGGCTGTACCAGGACAAGGTGTACTGCTTTGTCCATCTGAGTGTTCAGGAGTTTCTGGCTGCTCTTCATGTCCATCTGACATTCATCAACTCTGGAGTCAATCTGCTGTCAGAAGATCAAACAACATCTCAGAAGTCTGAACCTAAGCAAGAATCTGCAGATACACATCTCTACCAGAGTGCTGTGGACAAGGCCTTACAGAGTCCAAATGGACACCTGGACTTGTTCCTCCGCTTTCTCCTGGGTCTTTCACTGCAGACCAATCAGACTCTCCTACAAGGTCTGCTGACACAGACAGGAAGTAGCTCACAGACCAATCAGGAAACAGCTGAGTACATCAAGAAGAAGATTGAGGAGAATCAGTCTGCAGAGAAAAGCATCAATCTGTTCCACTGTCTGAATGAACTGAATGACCATTCTCTAGTGAAGCAGATCCAACAGTACCTGAGTTCAGGAAGTCTTGCTACAGATAAACTCTCTCCTGCTCAATGGTCAGCTCTGGTCTTCATCTTACTCTCATCAAACAAAGATGCAGACGTGTTCGACCTGAAGAAATACCCTGTTTCAGAGGAGACTCTTCTGAGGCTACTGCCAGTGGTCAAAGCTTCCAACAAAGCTCTGTAAGTACAGAGATATTTGGATTTATACATTATTTAAATACACTTCTATCTTTTTAACAGGCGAGGAAAATAAATAACTTATTTGTTTTTCCTCTGTATTTCCTCTTCAGCCTGAGTGGCTGTAACCTCTCAGAGAGAAGCTGTGCAGCTCTGTCCTCAGTTCTCAGCTCCCAGTCCTCTAATCTGAGAGAGCTGGACCTGAGTAACAACAGCCTGCAGGATTCAGGAGTGAAGCTACTGTCTGCTGGACTGAAGAGTCCACAATGTAGACTGGAAACTCTCAGGTCATGATTCATCAACCTGTTTAACAAATGACTGTCAATTTTTAACTATATTAGTTCATATTAACTATATTAGTTTATACTTTCTGGAACATCCTTTTCAATTCAACTCATCGTTTGTTTGGAAAGTTTGCTCTTGTACTTGACTCTACACAACAACACTCTCAGACTCTCTGACATATGTATTGGTTTGTATTTTACAGTCTATCAGGCTGTCTGATCACAGAGGAAGGCTGTGCTTCTCTGGCCTCAGCTCTGAGCTCCAATCCCTCTCATCTGAGAGAGCTCGACCTGAGCTACAATCAACCAGGAGACTCAGGAGTGAAGCTACTGTCGGCTGTACTGGAGGAGCCACACTGGGGACCAGACACTCTCAGGTATGGGGAACAATGTCTTGATAGAAGAGGAAGAGCTGGAAACATTTTCTCTGTCAAGATCTCTATGGAAGCATATTGCATTCACCAAAGAAAACAACCTTATCTCATAATAATGACTTCAGCATCACATTATGACCTGTTATTTCATAATTACCAGATCAGGTATTACACTGTGACACCTATCCTGATCTCATAGGCTCTCAGAACTAATTGACACAGTGCAGCATTATAAATACTTGGGACCTTGGTTAGACTGCAGATTGTCCGACAAAACTCATGTTGAATATCTTGTTCAATAACTAAAATTCACATTGGATTCTTGTAGCAATACGGAGCTTGTTTCTCTTTTTGAAGCATAACACACCTTATACAATCTACCATACTATCAACATTGGATAGTGGAGATATCCATATAGCATGCTGCAGCCACCGTCCTTACACCCCTGAGCGCTATCTACCACAATGCTATTTGATTCACTACAGCAGACAGCTATCACACTCACCACTCACCATTACATGATAAAGTCGGATGGTCATCACTGACATTTAGAAGGCACCAGCATACCTGTGTCTTCATTTATAAGGCCTTGCTACCTAAGTTACTAGAAGAGTTATTTAACATCTTTAGTTGAACTCAGAACTAATAACTATGGCACCAGATCACAGAGCAGATTGGCTTTAAAAGTTCCTCATACAAATTCTGAACTGGATAACATTGGTTCTGCACCTTACTAGTGGAATGAACTGAAACAGTTTAAAGTTAGGGATAATTTCCACAACAGATTAAATGAGCACACATTTTTTCTTAGTGACACCTTCCAGGCTCTGTAGGATTACAAGATAAGGCCTCTGTTTTTTTTTCTTTGCTGAATGCTCTTGTGTAGATCTCAAGTGAATCTGAGTTTTTAATTTGTAACTGAAGTTTTCTTGTAAATGTTGAAAGTTAAACCAGATTAGATTCAATTGGGATTACAGACAGATTGGGAGATTGAGTTTGGATGAAAGTCTATCAACCTCACATTTGAACAGAATAATAAAATAGCAGATGATGTAATTTCCATGTTTGTATACTTAAAGAGAACATGCTACTCTGACCCTCCTCCTCCTTTCAGAGTGCAGCCTGCTGGAGTCCAGTGGTTGACACCAGGCCTGAAGAAATGTAAGTGTGTTTTTCATTGTGACATCAATCATTTAAATCCTACTGAGGATGAAGAGGATGTTATCGTCAAACAGATGATATATCAATAACTGCAGCTGTATTATGTCTTGTTCTCTTCATCAGATTTCTGTGAACTCACACTGGATCCAAACACAGTAAACACAAAACTGAAACTGTCTGACAACAACAGGAAGGTCACATATGTGGAGGAGGATCAGTCGTATCCTGATCATTCAGACAGATTTGACTTCTGGCCTCAGCTGCTGTGTAGAAATGCTCTGACTGGTCGCTGTTACTGGGAGGTCGAGTGGAGTGGAGGGGTTTTTATATCAGTGACTTACAGAGGAATCAGAAGGAGAGGACGCAGTAATGACTGTGTGTTTGGAAGGAATGATCAGTCCTGGAGTCTGTACTGCTCCGCTGAATATAACTCTGTCTGGCACAATAACAGAGGAATCGTCATCTCTCCCCCCTCCTCCTCCTCTTCTGCCTCTAACAGAATAGCAGTGTATGTGGACTGTCCTGCCGGCACTCTGTCCTTCTACAGAGTCTCCTCTGACACACTGATCCACCTCCACACCTTCAACACCACATTCACTCAACCTCTTTATCCTGTGTTTGGGTTCTGGTTTGGCAGGATTGGGTCCTCAGTGTCTCTGTGTTCTCTGTAGGATGGACTCTCCCTGTCATTTAGTACCAACCTGATCTATCACTGATTGTAAATGCAGTGTCTAAACTCAACATGGTTTCCACATGGACTGACTTGTTCGTCATTCATATATTCACTTGTCATTCACTGTCTGTTAAGACACAATACTGATGTGTGTACATCTGTTGAGATTATAATAATGGACTGTTCAGAGCATGACTGTACTTTACCTAAGACAGCTCTCTGTACAGTATCTGTTGCATGTTTGTATCTGCTTGCAAGTATAATATTAAACCCAAAAAAGACATTCTCTGATATGTGAGTCTTTTATTACAGAAACTGTCACCACAGTTATGATCTACACTATACATACACATACTGTACATACCTGTATGTAATATCAACAGTTTATATCAGTATAAAAATACATGTATCAATATATAATCAGAATAACAGAAAATGAGGACTCAGATAATGTCCTCATTTAAATTCTGTCAGGGGAACTTTGTTGCTTGTCATAACTACAGATGTGCTGTATGCATCTTTTTTTTTTTTACTTTATACATTCTGACAGTATCAATACTACCAACCAGTTCCATAATTGCCATTTTCAGAGGACACTGAACATAGCGCAGTGCTCCTGCTTTCATTAGCAGGTTGGTTCCTTTTAAAGAAATCTGCCTGAAGCTGGACATCAACACCAGAGCTGTGTTGTAGGAGCAGCAGGAAACTGGACACATGGAACATACGGGCATACATGGAAAAAAAAAAAAAGAAAAGAATTGGACACCTTTTGGCTCAGTTTACAATAAAGACCAACAGCACCTCCCCCTGCTGAGCAAGCATAAAACTTTACCAATGTTAAGGAAGGCATGCTAACCATTGTTCTCAAGTCACTCACTGAATCAGTACTTACCTTCTGCCACTGAACTCTGTTGTTGACAACCGCTGAAGTTAAATGCAATTTTTAGTGCAACAACGACACCTTGTGGACAGATTATAATACAGCCATATTTAGTTCAACTGACTCCGGTAAAGAATGAGAGACGCATCTCCCAGTTTATACTGGGCCACGTTACTGTGGTCAGATTTATACATTAAGTTTTATGGCGCTAAATTACAGGTCGAGCCTCTCAATGACATTAATAGCAGACGATTCTTGGATCGGCAGATCGCATGATGTTTTGTATTAAAATTAACTTTCTTCATTCATAAGAAATCGTGTGATACTACATTCATAAGAGTCAAGAAAAAAAACAAAAAAAACACAGCAAGACATATTTAGAGGAGGAATAGAGCTCTAAAGATGAAGGAGTGGGTGGTCCTGAAAAGGACCTTTGAGTTGTTGGTAGTACTGACAGCACATTTACTTGGAGCTGGTGTACTTGGTGACGGCCTTGGTGCCCTCAGACACGGCGTGTTTGGCCAGCTCACCGGGCAGCAGCAGGCGGACGGCGGTCTGGATCTCCCTGGAGGTGATGGTGGAGCGCTTGTTGTAGTGAGCAAGGCGGGAAGCCTCACCGGCGATGCGCTCGAAGATGTCCCCCACAAAGGAGTTCATGATGCCCATGGCCTTGGAGGAGATGCCGGTGTCGGGGTGGACCTGCTTCAGCACCTTGTACACGTAGATGGCGTAGCTCTCCTTCCTGGTCTTTCTCTTCTTCTTGCCGGTCTTGGTGGCCTTAGACACGGCCTTCTTGGAGCCTTTCTTCGGGGCTTTGACTGGATCAGGCATGGTTACTTCGCTAGATTTTCTCAAACGAATAACTCGTACAGCTTCAAACCGCCTCTATATATCCATGTATGCAAAAATGTACTGCGCTGTTGCTCAAACAGGATTGGTTGACTTCTTGTTAGTGAGACTGAGCATGCGCAAAAGAAACACCTCCCAACCTTTGATGAATAATCTGCCCGCCATTTTACTTGAAAAACCGCCCAAATTATCTCAACAGTCACTGTTTATAATGTGATATATTGTACAAAAATCCACAACTCTAGTAGTGTATTTAGAGTGAGCATTCCACAAACTGATATGTTTTACAGATCAATGATAAAACATGTATTTCATCAATCCATAATCCAGTTTTTGGTGCTTTTCCCTCTGAAATATTCCAGAGTGATTCCTTCAGCCTTTCTTATAAATGATGTTCAAAACATCAGTAAAAGATAATAATAACCATTAGTGCTTGTAAACTGTTTTATCTTTATTGTGAGCTGGAGTTTAATTATTTTTATACACTCACTTGCTTGTTATGTGTATATATATATAAATACATATATGACTTCTAGCCGTGTGTGATGGAAAGCTGCACTATACTACCAGTGCATGCATTCATATTGTACTCACACCATTTTGAGGTGCTCACTTTTCTTCAATTTGCTACTGTTGTGCTTTTATTCCACAACATGTATATCAGGTTATTCATTAACCCTTCATTTAAGCACAATTGATTGTCAAAGTTTCAAACAGTGGTTTCTTCTTTTTCCCTTCTTGACAAGTAAAGATCTTAAATCCCAAAACAAATGAGTAACATAACTTCTTTCCAACTCAAATCGTTTTAAATGGAAGATTGGCATTCTCTTAATCTGGTAGTTTAATAAAAAATAAATGTTTCTAAAACTTGTTTAAAGCATCACTTCATCTACTAGTGCATGATAAATTGAAGTTACTATAGAAAGCCTTCAAATCATTTCATGTGGATGACGTTATTGACTCATATTTCAACACAATTGTTACTGTACAACAGGACGACTCTTAAGAAGAAGTGTGTGGCTCTTAAAAGAGCCTTTATGTTGAGGATGAGCAGGTGTGGATGAAGTTTAACCTCCGAAGCCGTACAGAGTGCGGCCCTGCCTCTTGAGAGCATAAACCACATCCATGGCGGTGACGGTCTTCCTCTTGGCGTGCTCGGTGTAGGTAACGGCATCACGGATGACGTTCTCCAGGAAGACCTTCAACACTCCGCGGGTCTCCTCGTAGATGAGACCGGAGATACGCTTCACACCGCCACGACGAGCCAGACGGCGGATGGCGGGTTTGGTGATTCCCTGGATGTTATCACGGAGAACTTTACGGTGACGCTTAGCGCCTCCTTTACCGAGTCCCTTACCGCCTTTACCTCTTCCACTCATTTTCAAGATCTTCTTCTACACAAGTTAAAAGATGAATGTGGGACACAGTCAGAGCTTCTTTCTTTAAAGCTGGTCTGAGGACGTAAAGGAGGACTGGTGGCGCGGACTTTGCTGGGCGGCGCCAAATCCAGCAGCTCAGCCCACCTAGTTTTTCCACAGCAGACTGATCTCTTCCTTCCTTTTTCATTGTTTTTTCTCCATTTTCTATCTTTTTCTGAGATATTTGCAGGTTAAGCTGACAATTAACATTGTGCTGTTGGTTGGAAACAGACCCTCAGCTGTAGGATGTGTATTGTTTTTGCTGGACATGAAAAGAAGCTGAATGTGACGCTCCTCTCATATCATACTGTATAATATAGTTTACTATATAAATGACTGTAGAAAACCATAAAAGCAAACCTGCATGTTGTGGATTTTGTTTTTTTGTTTTTTAAATATACTTTATTGAATTTTGCACATAAAATATTACAAAGTACATAATAATAGAAAAATATATAGTGGATTTTGACCTCCATCACAATGAAAGAATATTTGAAAGGGATCTTTTAACAGCCAGTATGAACAGTGAGGAAACTGAACTCGTCCTTTAACTGTTCAAACTGAGGCTCTTGAGTCCTCTTGAGCTCTTCAGGTCCATTCAGAAATTCATCCATGAGGTTTATTGAAGAAATGTTTTGTGTCCGTTTATACAAATTTCCTGACAAACATCCACCTAAGGTGTATGTGAAGAGGCAGAGAAGCATCAGAGGTTAACTTCAACTGATCAAAACAATTCTGAATAGAACCAGTGACTTTTTTTTTAATGTTTTTTTTTTTTTTTTATCATCAGAAGATACAAAATAACTAATTGAAATACTGTAGCAAAGAAAAACTGAATCATAATAATCTTCCACAATGCATCTTTTACCGCACTCCCACAGACAGCTGTCATAGATTTCACCAGAAGTTTGTTTTCTTTGTTGTTTTATTAGTAACGTTACATTCAGTAAGGGATCATCAACGAGTAGATGCGAGTCAAAGGGTTTTAAGGCTCGACGTGGAGGCAAAGAACCGTCTAACACGTCTACAAGTTGATTATCCCGCTTATTTCATGGTCATTTGTCAACAATATAAAATAAAAGCATTCGCAATTTTTTAATTAGAGTTTCTTTTAATTCTGAATAAAATAAATGTAAATTAAATACTGTAGCAAATAAAAACGGACTTATTCTTTTATCACACTGCCACAGACAACCGTCAGTGTATTTATTAATTAATTAGTCCATTCAGTAAAACATCATCAACAACTAGATGAACGTTAAACGGTTTTAAGGCTCGATGCGAACCAGTTTAACGCACCTTCTTCACTAAACATCGAAAGGTTATGAAGAAGCAGTTAACCGTTGTCATGACAACTTGCTACACCGTACTCTCCGTCAGCCTGAACCGCGACATAAAATCCACGTAAAGTGTCATGAAGCAAAACCGCAGTTCGCCTCCAAATCAGTGTTCTTTCTGTTTTGGTAAAGACAGTCAGTCTCTCAGTATATTAACTGATCATGTTTTGCCTTCTTGTTGTATCTCATCCTTCTCTTCCTCTGTCATTTTAAGCTCTCCAGTTGTCACTTCCTTGTGCCGTTTTTCGCTTGGTTTCTTTCTTTGGCATGAAGTCAGTTTAGTGGGACAGGATTTTTTTTCTCTGCAGTTATAAATGTTATTGTCTCAGTCACACTTTTTTTTACCAGTATGTTATCATGTACTCCTATTTTCCCTTTCTTTTCTTGTCAGTTTTTCAACTGAATTGAATGTGAGCAGTAGGGACAATGTGAGCTGCATCAAATACAGAAAATCACTCCGGATGACAATAAATATGACAATGTCATCTGTTGGAATGAATGGAGCCATAACATCACCACTATAACAATGAATGGTGTGGAAACGAAAGTGATCAAAATGTCTTAATGTATCTTTTAGTAGAGCCTCAAAATGTTTAACATGATTATGATACTGTAGACTGTACAACTACCTCCTCCCTGAATCATATCTTTCGAAACCATCAATTATAACTGATTATGATAACTAGTTAACATGTTTTAAGTTTGATGTAGGTCAATATATATTCTAGTTCTGGCAAGTACGATATCTATAACTATTTTTTATATATCAATTGCTGATATTTTTGCAACATAACATTATGACTTGAACGCAGTTATCACATATCATTGGACATCAATTTGTATTACAGAGACATGAGGATGTTTGTTCTTTATGAGGAGTGTGTGGCTCTTAAAAGAGCCTTTGTTTGTTTGCTTTCCAGCAGTCAGTGAGTCAGCCGAGGTCCACATTTACTTCTTGGCGGGCTTCTCGGTCTTCTTGGGCAGCAGCACAGCCTGGATGTTGGGCAGCACGCCTCCCTGAGCGATGGTGACTCCGCCGAGCAGCTTGTTGAGCTCCTCGTCGTTGCGGACAGCCAGCTGCAGGTGACGGGGGATGATCCTGGTCTTCTTGTTGTCGCGGGCAGCGTTTCCAGCCAGCTCCAGGATCTCAGCGGTCAGGTACTCCAGCACAGCCGCCAGGTAGACGGGGGCTCCGGCACCCACACGCTCGGCATAGTTGCCTTTGCGCAGCAGCCTGTGGACACGACCGACTGGGAACTGGAGCCCAGCACGAGAAGAACGGGTCTTTGCCTTAGCGCGGGCTTTGCCTCCGGTTTTTCCTCTGCCACTCATTTTTACGTTCTTCTCGAGTTTCAGCTCAAAGAAAATGTGATCCACTCGCTCAAAACCTCCTTTTTATCTCCGCGGAGCGCGGGGCGGTTGAAGCCGGACCAACCAGGAAAGAGGCTCCAGCAGAGCAGCAGAGGGCGGCCCGCACTCATTTTTGGCGGACTTTCTTCAAACGACTCATGCCCAATAAGCAGCGGAGGTTCAGGCTCCTGTAGGCGGTGCTGAGCTCCAGGAGGAGCCGCTCACCAATCAGGACCCGGAGGTCTCAAGCCGCGTCACACTTCCGCAAAAGCTCCGACACTTTAAGAGCAGCGTGTCTCCTCTTCTCGATACTATTTTTCTTCTCATCAGAGACAGAAGAAGCAGAAATGGCAAGAACCAAGCAGACCGCTCGTAAATCCACCGGAGGCAAAGCCCCCAGAAAGCAGCTGGCCACCAAGGCTGCTCGTAAGAGCGCCCCGGCCACCGGAGGCGTCAAGAAGCCCCATCGTTACAGGCCCGGTACCGTGGCTCTCCGTGAGATCCGTCGCTACCAGAAATCCACCGAGCTGCTCATCCGCAAGCTGCCCTTCCAGCGCCTGGTCAGAGAAATCGCTCAGGACTTCAAGACCGACCTGCGCTTCCAGAGCTCCGCTGTCATGGCTCTGCAGGAGGCCAGCGAGGCTTACCTGGTCGGACTCTTCGAGGACACCAACCTCTGCGCCATCCACGCCAAGAGGGTCACCATCATGCCCAAAGACATTCAGCTGGCCCGCCGCATCCGTGGAGAGAGAGCTTAAACTGCCCAAGCATCCACAAACCAACAACGGCTCTTTTCAGAGCCACATCACTCTCACTAAAGGGCAATTTTCTCTGCACCCATCGATATTTTAGTTTCATTTTTCCATCACGTTTCATTTGTATCATGTTTTGGTGCCATCAGTCCTTACAAGTCCAAAGCTCAATGTGACATTTCCATTATACTGCATCAACTTGTGCTCACTTTAAAAATCTGCCCATATTAACCCCATCCTTTTTTTCTTTTTTTTTTTTTTAAATTGTGACTACAGAGATACAGCTGCCAAGCTATATTACATCTCTGTGTTTTCAAGTGATAGGTAAAACTAAAAGATTCTGTAGGGGGGAGAGATGAAAACTGGGTGCTGGATGGATATTACTGGTTCACTCAGGAGTGACCAGAACACCACATAAGGCCCTTTCTACAGTATGTGGGGAATAAAGGACTTCAATAGAACAAACATAATTCAGTAAAGAATATCTCAGTGTCCACATTAAAAGGACACTTAACATAAATAATTGAACTAGAAGAGGTAATCAAATGATCAAAATCAATTTTCAGTATGTAAAGCTAGCGCTAGTGAGGACATAACAAATAGAACTTCCGGTTACGCTCTTAATTTTAAAGCCCACTTCCGGTGGCTAATTTGCCTTAGCTTTGATACAGCAAAAAATCTGACTCAATGAACCAAATATCATACATTACAGGACAATCACAAGTGCTCTTAACATCACCAACGACTAATTACACATGTATTAAATATATAAACTCACTTTAATTCACACACAGATCTCTTATCAACTTATTTCACCACCCACTGTTTCTGGTTAACTGGTTTCCTCCTTAATTGACTGATAATGACTGCGCCTTGTCCTCATCGTGTATTATGTTCTTCATGTACAGTTTGGTAAACATGTCTATGTTCTGGTTATTGATCTCTGTGTAAGAGGTGTTTAGTACAGTGGTAGTAGTAGCTGTGGTTTATATGGACTGTTTGCCAGTAATGATTCCAGCTACTGAATTTACCATGGTGTGTTTGGATTGTTTTTATGAGTTTCTCTTTACAAAGATGCTTTTGTGTATAAAAAAAAAAAACAAACAAAAAAATTTAACATTTGAATATAGCTTCTATTAAATTACCTTAAAACAGTTCAGAATTTAAAATGCTTAAAGATCTTAAACCAAATATTCTTTGGTCACATTTTGGGAGTTTTGTTATTTTACAACCATAGACTGTATAACATGTTTACAACAGTTGTGTTCTGTATTTAAGAAAAAAGTTGAATTGAGCTGGATTTCAGGAGACTAGAGGAATTCAGAGGAATGAGGAGCCATCTGTAGATCTCTCACAAAGTCCCAAGATTATTTTGCCACCAGAAAGCACGTGACCAGTGTTTTCAAATGAGACATGAACATCGTTGTAAATAAAGGGTTAAAAACAGTATCTTCCCCAAACTGCTCCTCATCCTTGAATGAATCATAGTTTGATAACTCCTCCCTCTTCTTCCTGCTCTCAAACGCAATAAGCTCCACTCTGTCCACGTATTTCCTTGTTCCCTCCCCTTCAGATCTACAGTTTGAAGATGGGTGAAATCAACATGTAAAAGAGCTGCAGCCTCCATTCCCAGCAGGAACACATGCTGTTTAGATCAGAGCTCAAACTAGTTTCACTTCTCAGAAAGTGAAACTCAGACAGTCAATGTCACTTAGAGGTGAAATGGCGCAGCAAGGAGCTCAGCTGGACGGAGCAAAATTCTGCTGTTCCATCTGTCTGGATCTACTGAAGGATCCGGTGACTATTCCCTGTGGACACAGCTACTGTATGAACTGTATTAAAACCCACTGGGATGAAGAGAATAAGAAGGAAATCTACAGCTGCCCTCAGTGCAGACAGACCTTCACACCGAGGCCTGTCCTGGTGAAAAACACCATGTTAGCAGATTTAGTGGAGGAGCTGAAGAAGACTGGACTCCAAGCTGCTCCTGCTGATCACTTCTATGCTGGACCTGAAGATGTGGCCTGTGATGTCTGCACTGGGAGGAAGATGAAAGCCCTCAAGTCCTGTCTGGTGTGTCTGGCCTCTTATTGTGAGAAACACCTTCAGCCTCACTATGAATCTGCTGCATTTAAAAAACACAAGCTGGTGGACCCCTCCAAGAAGCTCCAGGAGAACATCTGCTCTCATCATGATGAGGTGTTGAAAATTGTCTGCGGTACTGAACAGCAGAGTATCTGTTATCTCTGCTCTGTGGATGAACATAAAGGCCATGACACAGTCTCAGCTGCAGCAGAAAGGACTGAGAGGCAGAGAGAGCTGGAGGTGAGTCGACAAAACATCCAGCAGAGAATCCAGGACAGAGAGAAAGAAGTGAAGGTGCTTCAACAGGAGGTGGAGGCCGTCAGTCGCTCTGCTGATAAAGCAGTGGAGGACAGTGAGAACATCTTCACTGAGATGATCCGTCTCCTCCAGAAAAGAAGCTCTGATGTGAAGCAGCAGATCAGATCCCAGCAGGAAACTGAAGTGAGTCGAGTCAAAGAGCTTCAGGAGAAGCTGGAGCAGGAGATCACTGAGCTGAAGAGGAAAGATGCTGAACTGGAGCAGCTCTCACACACAGAGGATCACAACCAGTTTCTACTCAACTACCCCTCACTGTCACAACTCAGTGAACCTACAGACTCATCCAGCATCAATATCCGTCCTCTGAGATACTTTGAGGATGTGACAGCAGCTGTGTCAGAGCTCAGAGATCAACTACAGGACATCCTGAGGGATGAATGGACAAACATTTCACTGACAGGAGCTGAAGTGGATGAAGTGGACGTTTTATTGTCACAACCAGAACCCAAGACCAGAGCTGAGTTCTTAAAATATGCATGTGAAATCACACTGGATCCAAATACAGCATACACACAGGTGTTATTATTTGAAGGAAACAGAAAAGCAATGGCAACAAAACGACATCGGTCTTATTCTAGTCACCCAGACAGATTCACTGGATGGCGGCAGGTTCTGAGTAGAGAGAGTCTGACTGGACGTTGTTACTGGGAGGTGGAGTGGAGCGGGGGAGGAGTTAATGTAGCGGTCGCATACGAGAATATCAGCAGAACAGGGAGGTTGGATGAATGTAAATTTGGACGCAATGACAAATCTTGGGCTTTAGATTGTCATATTGATGGTTATAATTTTGTGTTCAACAATATCTACACTCCCGTCTCAGGTCCTGGTTCCTCCAGAGTAGGAGTGTATCTGGATCACAGAGCAGGTAGTCTGTCCTTCTACAGCGTCTCTGAAACCATGACTCTCCTCCACAGAGTCCAGACCACATTCACTCAGCCTCTCTATGCTGGTTTTAGGCTTAATCATTATGGAGTCAATGTTGAGTTCTGTAATCTCAAATAGACAGAAGTCATTTCTGTCTTAATCTGTTGTAATTCTTCATTTTGTTTGTCTCCGTTGTTTCTGAGAGCTCGTTGCTGTGGTGTTTCTGAACTGACAGTGACAACGTTTTTAACTTTTACTCACATTTCTTCAGATGAAAACATAAACTTCTATTTGTTCTAAATCTTAGTTTAATGTTCGTATTGATGTGTTTGTTGTTGTTTCTATTCAACTTCAGCGTCTCAAACAGAGAAAACACCAGACTTTCATTTATTGTAGATGTTTTGCTCTCATCACTTTGTAAATTTAATAAAGCAACGTGTTATAAAACTGTAATTATCATGATAATAATCAACAAGGGGATCATTTATTATGTTGTTGTACATTTTGTACTCAGGCCCTGAAAAACTGAAGAAATAATAAGAATTGATTCGGTCAAATGTGGATGTGAAGACGTTTTGTCGAATTCTGACACACAGAAGACAACACGTTCAGAAGATCAACCCCTTTCCTCAGTTTCAGCACAGGTATCCCTCTATCAGCCCGCTCACAGCAACATGTACGGGCCATGACTTTGCATACGGAGTGCATATGAACAAACAATGTCAGGATTCTCTGCCATATTCACTGTACTGTATGTTATCCTAACAATGTTATCTATTAATTTATTGGTGATTTATCACTGTGCCGTCGTGATGCTAATTGTTTATATTGCGGTGTTGTGTGAGTGTTGGAGCTCCTGTTAAAGGACTATCACACATTTCTTTAGCCCTCACTCTGTGCTTAGTTCAGTACTACCAGATATGTGTTTCTAAGCTAAATTGTTGCTCTGTTTACATTTATGAGGACTTTATTTCTTCATTTATGCACTGTTTATGCACACATTTCATTATTTCATTATGTATTTCATGCCATAATTTATGTTAATCATTATTGCATGTGCCTAATAACTGTACATGTTTCATTTATTTCCTTTTATATAATAACCACACATCCACAAAGAGTATACTCTACTACCAGCAATAAATGAGTAGCATGTCAGTGAGTGTGTGTGTGTGTGTGTCTTTAGCTGGATTAATTGATCTATCTACATCATCCCTGTTCTTACTGGACAACCTGTGGAGATTGCAGTAACATCTACATAACTAGCATTCATCCAGTCATCATTTCTGAGGTCACATGTTTGGTATTGAGTAAACCGACACCTCTTCTACACAACAGACTTTATGTCTTGAACGTCAGTCAGATGGTTCAGGGTTGCAAGGTTTTAATCCAGACTTGATTTAGCATAGATATTTAATCTCATCACTTTGTAAATATGTAAAGAAATACATTATAAAACTATAATTATCAGATAAGATGGCGATAATTAAATATGTTTTTGTACATAGCTGACATTCTTCTAATTGTGAACAAAATGAAGCTTTACAGAATAAATGAAGCAGTTTACTTTCAAGAATGAACAAAGTATTTTCTTCTGTCTTCATCTCAGGATGTCACTCAAAGCTTGTGGAGAAAATGTGAAACTAATGAGTTGATTTGAGGCAGTTTTCATACATGCAAGAGAACATTTGCTTCTTAAATGAAAACATTTCAGACAGTTTTTTCATGCAGAAATTAAACTCAACCACTTGGTATTAATGTATTTATTGTATATTCAGTGTGCATTTTTAAAAAAGTGGGTTATTGTGATTATCAGGACAACCAGGATAACCATAACTTTAGTGCAGCAGCGACACCTTGTGGCCAAAACACAGTATTGCCACATTAATTAAACAGACTCGTTAGAACGAAAGTTAATCGCTCCTTATATCCAATATATTCATAGTACTTTATAACAAACTGTTCATTATCCATTTACAAGATAACACGTAACAGTATATTCATGATAGAGTTGAATTAAGCTGACGACATGAAGGAATAGAGCTCTGAGGTGAAGGAGTGGGTGGTCCTGAAAAGGACCTTTGAGTTGTTGGTAGTACTAAGAGCACATTTACTTGGAGCTGGTGTACTTGGTGACGGCCTTGGTGCCCTCAGACACGGCGTGTTTGGCCAGCTCACCGGGCAGCAGCAGGCGGACGGCGGTCTGGATCTCCCTGGAGGTGATGGTGGAGCGCTTGTTGTAGTGAGCAAGGCGGGAAGCCTCACCGGCGATGCGCTCAAAGATGTCCCCCACAAAGGAGTTCATGATGCCCATGGCCTTGGAGGAGATGCCGGTGTCGGGGTGGACCTGCTTGAGCACCTTGTACACGTAGATGGCGTAGCTCTCCTTCCTGGTCTTTCTCTTCTTCTTGCCGGTCTTGGTGGCCTTAGACACGGCCTTCTTGGAGCCTTTCTTCGGGGCTTTGACGGGATCAGGCATGATTACTTCGCTAGATTTTCTCAAACGAATAACTCGTGCAGCTTCAAACAGCCTCTATATATCCATCTATGCAAAAATCTACTGCGCTGTTGCTCGCACAGGATTGGTTGAGTTCTTGTCAATGAGACTGAGCATGCGCAAAAGAAACACCTCCCAACCTTTGATGAATAATCTGCCCGCCATTTTACTCAAAAAAACGCCCAATTTATCTCAACAGTCACATAATGTGATATATTGTACAAAAATCCACAACTATAGTAGTGTATTTAGAGTGAGCATTCCACAAACTGATCAATGATAAAACATTAAAAACATGTATTTCATCAACCCATATTCCAGTTTTTGGTGCTTTTCCCTCTGAAATATTCCAGAGTGATTCCTTCAGTCTTTCTTATAAATGATGTTCAAAGCATCAATGAATGATAATAATAAACATTAATGCTCATAAACTGCGTTTTATCTTTATTATGAGCTGGAGCTTTTAACACAAGTTGAAGGAAGTGTTGTCCAAATCATTTGATAGACAAACTATTGTGTATGCGTTAATGTCCATGTATAATATACTAATATATAACATATATATGACTTCTAGCCTCATTCTCAGTGATGGAAAGTAAGAGTATTAAAGTAAATGCATTTATGTACTTTCACACAATTTTGAGGCAGTTAATCTTTGTCATTATATTCCTTCTGTGCTACTATTGTGTTTGTGTAAATATTGTGCTTTTAATCCACAACATGTATGTTAGATTGTTCCCCATCACATTTATGAAATACAATTGTTTGGTGAATGTTTAAACTGATTTCTCCCCCCTCCTTTTGTGATGAATGGAAATATCTTACATACAATAAGACATCTACAGCAGAACCTCTCATTCCCTTAATTGTATAGTCGTTTGTTTTGATTGAGAGAAAACTGAGAGAAATCTGGTTGCCTGAAAATTATATTTATGTTCAATTTGCTATCATAAGCTTAATCACTTGTACATGCAGAGCAGCTTATCAATACAGTTTAAAAACTTGAATAGTCATTAATGAACAGGACAACTCTTAAGAAGAAGTGTGTGGCTCTTAAAAGAGCCTTTGTGTTCAGGATGAGCGGGTGTGGATGAAGTTTAACCTCCGAAGCCGTACAGAGTGCGGCCCTGCCGCTTGAGAGCATAAACCACATCCATGGCGGTGACGGTCTTCCTCTTGGCGTGCTCGGTGTAGGTGACGGCATCACGGATGACGTTCTCCAGGAACACCTTAAGCACACCGCGGGTCTCCTCGTAGATGAGACCGGAGATACGCTTCACACCGCCACGACGAGCCAGACGGCGGATGGCGGGTTTGGTGATTCCCTGGATGTTATCACGGAGAACTTTACGGTGACGCTTAGCGCCTCCTTTACCGAGTCCCTTACCGCCTTTACCTCTTCCACTCATTTTCTAGTTCTTCTTCTAAACAAGTTAAAAGATGAATGTGAAAAACTCAGTCAGAGCTTCTTTGTTTAAAGCTGGTCTGCGGACGTAAAGGAGGACTGGTGGCGCGGACTTTGCTGGGCGGCGCCAAATCCAGCAGCTCAGCCCACCTAGTTTTTCCACAGCAGACTGATCTCTTCCTTCCTTTTTCATTGTTTTTGCTCCATTTTCTATCTTTTTCTGAGATATTTGCAGGTTAAGCTGACAGTTAACATTGTGCTGTTGGTTGGAAACGGACCCTCAGCTGTAGTATCTCTTTTGTTCTTCATTTATTGAAATAAAATCTGTGTTGTTGTCTCAGTTAGACTCAAGCTCTCACTGGACTGTTGCCTCTATCAGCTGTGATCACATGGAGCCAAAACAATTGTGCAGACTGGTTAGAGATTCATTATACCTGATATGTTCAAGTAAAAAGAATCTCCCAGTTTTCATATCTACTCAAGCAGACTGATTACTTTTGTACTGAACAGATTTACTGTACAATAGTTGAGGCTTCATATGATGCTCACTGTCTCTGTAGATTACTCACTGCATAAACACCTTTTTTTTATCAAGCTGTCAACATCATCTAATTATTATGAACAGGTTTTACTATCCACAGAACATCCTGATGAAAACGTACAAGCTGCATGTCACTGTGACTCTGTCATCCTACCTGTCCTCCATCTTGTCTGCACAGTCCTCAACAAGTCAACAAGCTTTCATCTTCACAGAGCAATGAAGCCAACATAGTTATAGATTATAATATATAAAGAGGTTAAATTGAGTTCCAAGAGTAGATAATAGGCCTGAATCACAGCTGCCTAGTAACATGTTGGATGCAGCACATTTTGTACCTACGTCCAGCAGATGACAGTGTTGCACTGAAAAAAAAAATAATAAAGACAATAAAGTCCGTAAAGTCCATAAATACCAAACTGTGCTTTCATTAAAATTTATTGTAGAGGCTCAAAGCTTTTTATTTATTTTATTAAACATTCTGGCAGCTTGTTATTGACTCAACTTTTCATTTAGGAACCAGAATATGATCATCAGTAACAAATCAAATATGATGATGTGGCACTAAAACATGAATCTTCCAGATAAAACAGATCAGCTGTTGTTGATTGTGTTCAAACATGACGGGGATAATTACAGTTGTATTGTTTGTGTGCAGTCATATCAGTGTTCAGGTTGTAAATAAAACTTGGGAATCTGAGACTTAAGACTGGAGACATCTTGAAATCTAATTGTTCAAAATGGAAATCATTAAAAATAGATGTAAATAATGATTTATTTATTTTATGATTGAATAATATCATAATTGGACCTGATAGAGCCCCCCAAAAAATCCACTTTATTGACTAAATACTCAACAACATGCAAATATATCAATACAAATATTAAACTAACATTTAGAACAAATAGAAGTTTACATTTTCATATCAAGAAATGTGAGTAAAGGTAAAAAAAAAAAACTGTCATGACCAGTGATAGCCTCCATGGCTAAAAAGTAAACACGAAAAAAGTGATATTTAAAGAAACTCAAAACATCAACAGAACAACAAATGAAAAGAAGAAAAAAGTTTAAGTGTGATCTTTACATCAGGCTCAGACTTGTTCTGATTTACAATTGTGCACTTTCATCTTCTGGTTCTTGATGATGTGGCAAAAAGAGAAATGTGTAATGTCAGCAGGTGAAAATAAGTTGGCCGCTGGTGTTGGTTTATTTCTCAAAAATAATGAAGTGAACATAATTAGGAGAAGAGATATTAAGTAGATTACTTATGTTAGATTGTTGTTAATCAAAGTAAAATAACAAAACAATGTATTAATAATATTTACACTGCTCCAGAAGCATTTGCAAAAGTCAGTTAATTGAAAAACTACTGTGGGTATGATACAATATCATTTTATGAAAAGATTTTAATACAAGTGAGGAAGATGAGCGAGTTAGCAGCACTATGTTTAAACTGTGTGCAGCGGGTAAATCTGTGAAGAAGCAAAGTTAATCGATGTGTTTAGAGCTGTTAACCTCTCTGGAACTGATTTTATTAGGTTTGATTCAAAAACTAAAACCTGTATCTGCATAAAAAAAAAAAAAAGTGATTCACTATGGAACAGTTTTAAAATTTAATTTTTTCTGACCAAAACTCTTTTCTACACAGCTGTGGATGTGGCCCATTATGACTGCATGTTCAGTCTGAACCAAACAACAGTTTATATTGTATTATTTATACAGTATAAAATTTGTATTAAACATGTGAACTATTACATATAAATTCAGGTAAAATTTGCTTCTTAAATAAAACATTTTCAGCCAGTAAATCACTTAGTATCAATGTATTCATTGTATATTCAATGTGTTGTTAAAAAAAAAAAAAAAAAGGAGTTATTTTATTTAGAACTCTCATTTAGAAGTGTTACATACAAGCTTTAGCACAGCAGCGACACCTTGTGGCCACTATATAGTCCTTTAGGTCAATTGACTCCAGTAAAGAAAGAAAGTCAGTCTTTCACTGATTCTCGTTACTGTGGTCAGTGAGATTTATAGGGAATATTTTAGATCTTAAAATTGTCAGTCAGGTTTCTCATTGTGGTTTAGAGTAAACACTTTTACTGAAAAACATTTACAAATGTGAAATTAAGCTTCATTATTTCTTATATACAAAAACAAAACGATAATATTCATATAACAATTGATACATGTTAGAGGAATAGAGCTCTGAGGTGAAGGAGTGGGTGGTCCTGAAAAGGACCTTTGAGTTGTTGGTAGTACTGACAGCACATTTACTTGGAGCTGGTGTACTTGGTGACGGCCTTGGTGCCCTCAGACACAGCGTGTTTGGCCAGCTCACCGGGCAGCAGCAGGCGGACGGCGGTCTGGATCTCCCTGGAGGTGATGGTGGAGCGCTTGTTGTAGTGAGCAAGGCGGGAAGCCTCACCGGCGATGCGCTCGAAGATGTCCCCCACAAAGGAGTTCATGATGCCCATGGCCTTGGAGGAGATGCCGGTGTCGGGGTGGACCTGCTTCAGCACCTTGTACACGTAGATGGCGTAGCTCTCCTTCCTGGTCTTTCTCTTCTTCTTGCCGGTCTTGGTGGCCTTAGACACGGCCTTCTTGGAGCCTTTCTTCGGGGCCTTGACTGGATCAGGCATGATTACTTCGCTAGATTTTCTCAAACGAATAACTCCAGCAGCGCCACACAGTCTCTATATTTCCATCTGATGCAAACTTCACTGCGCTGTTGCTCGCACAGGATTGGTTGAGTTCTTGTCAATGAGACTGAGCACGCGCAGTATAAACACCTCCCAATCTTTGGTGAATAATCTGCCCGCCATTTTACTTAAAAAGCCGCCCAATTTATCTGAACAGTCATTGTTTATAATACAATATACTGTACAAAAATCCATAATTGTAGAGAATTAGACATATCATGTTTAGATTCAGCATTCAGCAAAAGCAGATGTGTTTTACAGATCAATGATAAAACGTTAAAAACACGTATTTCATCAATAAATAATCCACAGTTTTTTGTGCTTTTCCTTCCTTCAGTCTTTCTTATATGTACCCTAACCCTACATGTATGAAATACAACGTGTTAGAGTTTAAAACCACAATTTCTTTATTTTATCCTTCTTATGATGGAAGGAAATGTCTCACATACAAAAATACACACTTAACTTAATTATCTCAAATTCATTTGTTTTGATTGATCACGTTTGGCTGAAAATGAGCCTTAGGTGGTTTATATTTACATGTTCATGACAATACTTTGATATAGGTAGAGCAAGCTTTATGGAAAAATTGTTAGTGCTGAACAGAAAGAGCATAATATAGAAACAACTGCAGAGTTATACATGTACAGCAGGACAGCTTTTTTTTTTTTTTTTTTTTTTTTTTAAACCTGATTGCCTGAGAAACTATTTGAAGTGTTTTGTAATTTATTTGTTAAGCATCAATTGATGATTAAATGCTTGAAATACATTACATCATATAATTGTTACTGTACAACAGGACGACTCTTAAGAAGAAGTGGGTGGCTCTTAAAAGAGCCTTTGTATTCAGGATGATGTTCAGGTCTGAATGAAGTTTAACCTCCGAAGCCGTACAGAGTGCGGCCCTGCCTCTTGAGAGCATAAACCACATCCATGGCGGTGACGGTCTTCCTCTTGGCGTGCTCGGTGTAGGTGACGGCATCACGGATGACGTTCTCCAGGAACACCTTGAGCACTCCGCGGGTCTCCTCGTAGATGAGACCGGAGATACGCTTCACACCGCCACGACGAGCCAGACGGCGGATGGCGGGTTTGGTGATACCCTGGATGTTATCACGGAGAACTTTACGGTGACGCTTAGCGCCTCCTTTTCCGAGTCCCTTACCGCCTTTGCCTCTTCCACTCATTTTTAAGTTCTTCTTCTAAACAAGTTAAAAGATGAATGTGAAACTCCCGGACAGAGCTTCTTTGTTTAAAGCTGGTCTGAGGACGTAAAGGAGGACTGGTGGCGCGGACTTTGCTGGGCGGCGCCAAATCCAGCAGCTCAGCCCACCTAGTTTTTCCACAGCAGACTGATCTCTTCCTTCCTTTTTCATTGTTTTTGCTCCATTTTCTATCTTTTTCTGAGATATTTGCAGGTTAAGCTGACAGCTAACATTGTGCTGTTGGTTGGAAACAGACCCTCAGCTGTAGGATGTGTATTGTTCTTGCTGGACATGAAAAGAAGCTGAATGTGATTCTCCTCTCATATACTGTATAATATAGTTAGCTATATAAATGACTGCAGAAAACCATAAAAGCAAGCCTGCATGTTGTGGATTTTGGCCTCCATCACAATGAAAGAACATTTGAAGGGGATCTTTTAACAGCCAGTATGAACAGTGAGGAAACTGTGAACTCGTCCTTTAACTGTTCAAACTGAGGTCCATTCAGAAATTCATTTAATATTGTTATTGAAGAAATGTTCTGTGTCCGTTTACACAAATTTCCTGACAAACATCTACCTCTACAAATACATACCATACATTTAAGTAAAACACACTGAAGACGTTTCTTTTCTGTTTTGTTTTGTTTTGTTTGTTTGTTTGTTTGTTTGTGCCTTGGCTCACAAGTGCCCACCATGAGCCCCACCCCGCCCCCCTTCTGCCTCTAATTTCCGCCAACCAAGACCCACCCATGGATAGAAAAGGGCAGAAGTCCTGAACTATCCCCCCAAACCCACGATTATTTTAGCTTTAGCTTTAACATCTACCTAAGGTGTTCTGAAGAGGCAGAGAAACATCCTGTAAGGCTTCACAGGTTAACTTCAACTGATCGACAGTTCTGAACAGAACCAGTGTGACTTTTTTTTTTTTATTATTATCGGTCAGTAGAAAATACAAAATAACTGTGACTGAAATACTGTAGCAAAGGAAAACTGAATCATTGTTATTTTCTACAACACATCTTTTATCACACTCCCAGTGACAGCTGTCATAGATTTCACGTAATGTATTTTTTCGTTATTTAGTAACGTTACATTCAGGAAGGGATCATCAACGAGTAGATGCGCGTTAAACGGTTTTAAGGCTCGTCTCGACGTGGAGGCGAAAAACCGTTTAACACACCTACAAGTTGATTATCCCGCTTATGTCATGATCATTTGCCAGCAATATAAAATAAAAGCATTCGCAATTTTTTAAGTTTAAGTTTTTCACTCAACAAACCAAGTTCTCCAGAGGAACTAGATGGATCTTTCCCTATTATTTACATATTTAACGAAAGTTAAATATCAACAGTGCCACTTCATTCAAATTCATTTAATGTAGCGTCCTCTGTGTAATGTTATGGGACCTGAGGCTCACATGTCATTTTGTGTATTGGCCCCAAGAAAGTTTTTAATATCAGACGTTTTTCTTCTAATCAAAAGGTTTTATGTGGATATCAATGCCAGACTTTTTTTTTTTTTTTTTTTTTTAAGAATCTTTGTAAAAAGTCTTCTTTCAACTCCTGAAAGTCTATCAACAGAAGGTTCAAAATAACTAACTGAAATACTGTAGCAAAGAAAAACGGACCCCGTTATTTTCTTCAATCAATGTAACAATTCACCTTTTATCACACTGCCACAGACAACTGTCAGTGATGAATGTATTTATTTTTGAATTAGTCCATTCAGTAAAGAATCAAACGGTTTTAAGGCTCGAGGCGATGTCTTGATTCCGTTTAACTCACCTCCAGGCTGATTATCCCGCTTATAACATGATCATTTACAAGCAATATAAAATAAAATCATTCACAATTCTTTAGTTAAAATGTCCACTCAAAATCGAAAGGTTATGAAGCAGCAATTTATCGTTGTCATAACAACTTACCACACTGTACTCGTCGCCAGCCTGAACCGAGGCATTAAATCCACGTCAAGTGTCACTAAGAAAAACCGCAGTTTGTCTCCAAATCAGTGCTGTTTTGGTTTTTAGTAAAGAAAGTCTCTCAGTATATTAACTGATCATACTAGCTCTCTTTGTTGTATCTCATCCTTCTCTTCCTCTGTCATTTTAATCTCCAGGTGTCACTTCCTTGCCCCGTTTTTCGTTTGGTTTCTTTCTTTTCTTTCCTCTGCTGCGTCTGCTGTTGTTGCAGACTGTAAATGATTTATGTATTTATTATTTATATTGAAATAGTCCTGAGAATAACGGAAGGGTCACAGACAAGCTCTGACAGGAAGTCTGGTTAAACTGCATCATGAGCCTCATCAGTGTGTTTGCTGCGACCAGAATCGTTTCATATTATTACAAAATGATCATCAACAGATGGATGTTTTAACTTTGAGTCTGTGAACAAACATGTGAGCCAGCTGGAAAACTACTTTTGGAGGAACTCTGATGGATTTTACAGCATTTTAGGAGAGAAATGAGAGAGAAAAGCCGCTGAGCAGTGCTGTCCACGACGGTGAACAGCTGAGGTTTGTTTGCTCCACAAAGAAAATGCAGAGAACATCAGAGCTCTACATGACTTCAATATGAAGAGACACAAGTCCGCTATCTGCTGCCTTCACTGTCAGCCTTCAGCACTTGTCACACACTCATTTTTCACTCTTTTATCACGAAGAGAAAACACAAGTGTCTGACATTCACACTGCTCAGAGGAGGCAGCAACTGGGCTGAGTCTCCACGGTTCTCATGGTGTGTTTAAGTGCCGCCTCCTGCCTCGTACGCTCCATCAGTCTACTCAGACTCTGATTGTTTCGTGTCGAATCAAACCTTGTAGAAAACAATGGCAGAAGTAGCTCCAGCTCCCGCCGCCGCCGCCGCCCCGGCTAAAGCCGCCAAGAAGAAGACCAGCAAGCCCAAGAAGGCTGGTCCCAGCGTCAGTGAGCTCATCGTTAAGGCTGTGGCCGCATCCAAGGAGCGGAGCGGCGTGTCTCTGGCCGCCCTCAAGAAGGCTCTGGCTGCCGGAGGCTACGATGTGGACAAGAACAATGCCCGCGTCAAGACCGCCATCAAGAGCCTGGTCACCAAGGGGACTCTGCTCCAGACCAAGGGCACCGGTGCCTCCGGATCCTTCAAGATGAACAAGAAGGTTGAAACTAAGGCCAAGAAGCCCGCCGCAAAGAAAGCCGCTCCTAAAGCCAAGAAGCCCGCCGCCAAGAAACCAGCAGCGGCTAAGAAGCCCAAGACAGTGGCAGCCAAGAAGACAGCAGCCGCTAAGAAATCCCCCAAGAAGGTCAAGAAGCCCGCAGCGGCCAAGAAAGCAGCCAAGAGTCCCAAGAAGGCCACCAAGAGCCCCAAGAAAGTGGCCAAGAAGGCCCCTGCAGCCAAGAAAGCCCCCGCAAAGAAGGTGGCCAAACCCAAAGCCAAGAAGGCAGCACCCAAGAAGAAGTGAGCTGTCATCACTCTCAACCTTATCAAAGGCTCTTTTAAGAGCCACACATCTCTATCTAAAGAGCAGCATCCCAAATACAATATCTAAATAGTGTTTATCATAAGCTACTTGAATTGATGAAAATTATTTTTTTTATATTCAGCAAAACATTCTTATGGTAAAGGTGAAACAAAAAATATTAACATGAGGTCAGTTTAATGGGACAGGGGCCTCCTTTGTTATCTGCAGTTATTGTAATGTCTCTGTCATATTCTGTTAACTCAATTTTATATTCCCAGCATCATGTCATGTACTCTAAATTTCCTGTTTCTTGTCAGTTATTCAGCTGAATTGAACGTGAGTGACAGTGACAATGTGGTCTGCACTGGGCAGCATCAACTACAGAAAATCTGTTGTATTACTGATATGGCAATTTCATTATTATGTTTAATGAACAGAGACAAAATAACCACTACAGTAGAGCCCCTCAACATAATGATCACTTATAACTGAAGAACTACCTCCTCCTTCCTAAATAAATTTAGTTCACCAGTAGTCTACAAATCGCCAGGTTAATAATTGTAACTATGATTATGATAACTAGTTTAACACAATGTGTAAATTTGATATAGGCCATATTGATTGTGTACAAGTATGATTTCTACACTACATCTTCTCTATGTTGATATTTTTTGAAAAAGACATTATCGTTTGACGCAGTTAACAGTGATTGTCAATATGTTGACACATTATGAACATAGTGTGTCTAAAGTATTACAGAGACATGAGGATGTTTGTTCTTTATCAGGAGTGTGTGGCTCTTAAAAGAGCCTTTGTTTGCTTGCTTTCCAGCAGTCAGTGAGCCGAGGTCCACATTTACTTCTTGGCGGGCTTCTCGGTCTTCTTGGGCAGCAGCACAGCCTGGATGTTGGGCAGCACGCCTCCCTGAGCGATGGTGACTCCGCCGAGCAGCTTGTTGAGCTCCTCGTCGTTGCGGACAGCCAGCTGCAGGTGACGGGGGATGATCCTGGTCTTCTTGTTGTCGCGGGCAGCGTTTCCAGCCAGCTCCAGGATCTCAGCGGTCAGGTACTCCAGCACAGCCGCCAGGTAGACGGGGGCTCCGGCACCCACACGCTCGGCATAGTTGCCTTTGCGCAGCAGCCTGTGGACACGACCGACTGGGAACTGGAGCCCAGCACGAGAGGAGCGGGTCTTTGCCTTAGCGCGGGCTTTGCCTCCGGTTTTTCCTCTGCCACTCATTTTTGCGTTCTTCTCGAGTTTCAGCTCAAAGAAAATGTGATCCACTCACTCAAAACCTCCTTTTTATCTCCGCGGAGCGCGGGGCGGTTGAAGCCGGACCAACCAGGAAAGAGGCTCCAGCAGAGCAGCAGAGGGCGGCCCGCACTCATTTTTGGCGGACTTTCTTCAAACGACTCATGCCCAATAAGCAGCGGAGGTTCAGGCTGCTGTAGGCGGTGCTGAGCTCCAGGAGGAGCCGCTCACCAATCAGGACCCGGAGGTCTCAAGCCGCGTCACACTTCCGCAAAAGCTCCGACACTTTAAGAGCAGCGTGTCTCCTCTTCTCACTACTATTTTTCTCCTCATCAGAGACAGAAGAAGCAGAAATGGCAAGAACCAAGCAGACCGCTCGTAAATCCACCGGAGGCAAAGCCCCCAGGAAGCAGCTGGCCACCAAGGCTGCCCGTAAGAGCGCCCCGGCCACCGGAGGCGTCAAGAAGCCCCATCGTTACAGGCCCGGTACCGTGGCTCTCCGTGAGATCCGTCGCTACCAGAAATCCACCGAGCTGCTCATCCGCAAGCTGCCCTTCCAGCGCCTGGTCAGAGAAATCGCTCAGGACTTCAAGACCGACCTGCGCTTCCAGAGCTCCGCTGTCATGGCTCTGCAGGAGGCCAGCGAGGCTTACCTGGTCGGACTCTTCGAGGACACCAACCTCTGCGCCATCCACGCCAAGAGGGTCACCATCATGCCCAAAGACATACAGCTGGCCCGCCGCATCCGTGGAGAGAGAGCTTAAACTGTACAAGCATCCACAAACCAACAACGGCTCTTTTCAGAGCCACATCACTCTCACTAAAGACCTGCTTCCTCTGTCTCAAAAGTTGTGACTGTTTGTCAGTTAGCTGAGTAACTGCTACATTTGACTTGAACATGAAAGTGTTTGTCTTAAATCTTTTCTCGTATAATTATGAAATATGGCAGAAAGACAATGTACACAATTGGTTACATGTTAACTGACACTATAGAGTCGAGGAGCTCCAACCTCCACCACATCCCTGATTAGCAAGATGAAGGCGCCCTCTTGTGTTATGCATCAAATTTCGGATTTATTCATTTAATGACTAGGGTCATACGTTTCTTTTGCTGTTAAAATATATATTTTTTTAGAGTGATGACTGAATACATCTGAATAATCTTCCCCAAACATCTATTTTTAACTCTTAATCACTTAAAATTAGAATGAACTGTCAAGTCCTTCTAATTTATATTCTTATTAGACTGAATGCAGCTTTTCATGTGTGTATTATCATTATGATAAATTGAGGCCTAAATGCTTCTGGACCAGAAAAGGTTGAGTAACTTCACCTGTGAAGATTCAATAAGTCTGTCACAGTTGTCAGAAACACTAATCATTTAGATGCATTTCTATGTTGTAAGTGAGCATAAATAACAAAAACTCTTCAGCACAGCAGGCAGTTTTGTGGATTGACAGATTACACCCCGGACAAAATTAGTCACAAAGTAGTTTGAATCAAATCTGGATTAAAACTTTACAACCCAGAAGCCTCTAACTATAAGCCTCTAACTGTGCCAACATGGCAGCCTCAGTCTAAAGTTTCATCTTCATGAAAATCAACTTAACGTAAATGAAATATCCTCCTATGCACAACTACACAGTCAGGAATCAACAAAATGTCTTCACACTCAAATACAAAGAAATTAATTCTTATTACTTCACCAGATTTTCCAAACAAATCTGCTTTATTGACAAATATTAAACTATCATTGAGAACAAAGAGGAGTTTACATTTTCATGTCAAGAAATGTGAGTACAGGTTTAAAAAAAAACTCATTTAGCAGTAATAAGCTCCATAAGTAAAACACACAGTAGAAAGCAGAATTTGGAGAAACACAAAACATCATCAGAAAAACTAATGAGTAGAAACAAAGTGTTGATAATCCCAGTTTGATTGACAGCTGATCTCAGTTCAGTTCAGAAACACCACAGCAACGAGCTCTCAGAAACAACGGAGACAAACAAAATGAAGAATTACAACAAAGAATCTGACAAATAAAGTCTGAAATGACTTCTGTCTATTTGAGTTTACAGAACTCAGCTGTGGTTCCAAAACGATAAAACCAAAGTCCAGCATAGAGAGGCTGAGTGAATGTGGTCTGGACTCTGTGGAGGAGAGTCATGGTTTCAGAGACGCTGTAGAAGGACAGAATACCTGCTCTGTGATCCAGGTACACTCCTACTCTGGAGGAACGAGGATCTGAGACCAGAGTTGAGACACTGTTGAACACAAAACTATAACCATCAGTGTAACAATCTAAAACCCAAGATTTCTCATTGTGTCCAAATCCAAATTCATCTGACTGCCCTGCTCCTTCCTTGTATGCGACGACTACATAAACGCCTCCTCCTCTCCACTCCACCTCCCAGTAACAACGTCCAGTCAGATTCTCTTTGCTCAGGAGCTGAATATTTTCAGTCAAACTTTCTGGGTGACAAGAATGAGATTGTGGACTTTTTAGTGTTGCTTTTCTGTTCCCCTCAGATAATAACTGCCATGAGTTTGCTGTGTTTGGATCCAGAGTGATTTCACGTGCATATTTTAAGAAGTCAGCTCTGGTTTTGGGCTCTGCTTGTGGTAGCAAAACGTGATGTTGTCGAGATGAGATGTTTGTACATTCATCCCTCAGGATGTCCTGTAGTTGATCTCTGAGCTCTGACACAGCTGCTGTCACATCCTCAAAGTATCTCAGAGGACGGATATTGATGCTGGATGAGTCTGTAGGTTCACTGAGTTGTGACAGTGAGGGGTAGTTGAGTAGAAACTGGTTGTGATCCTCTGTGTGTGAGAGCTGCTTCAGTTCAGAGTCTTTCCTCTTCAGCTCAGTGATCTCCTGCTCCAGCTTCTCCTGAAGCTCTTTGACTCGACTCACTTCAGTTTCCTGCTGGGATCTGATCTGCTGCTTCACATCAGAGCTTCTTTTCTGGAGGAGACAGATCAGCTCAGTGAAGATCTTCTCACTGTCCTCCACTGCTTTATCAGCAGAGCGACTGACGGCCTCCACTTCCTGTTGAAGCAGCTTCACATCTTTCTCTCTGTCCTGGATTCTCTGCTGGATGTTTTGTCGACTCACCTCCAGCTCTCTCTGCCTCTCAGTCCTTTCTGCTGCAGCTGAGACTGTGTCGTGGCCTTTATGTTCATCCACAGAGCAGAGATAACAGATACACTGCTGATCAGTACGGCAGAACATCTTCATCACCTCATCATGACGAAAGCAGATGTTCTCCTGGAGCTTCTTGGAGGGGTCCACCAGCTTGTGCTTCTTAAATGCAGCAGATTCATAATGAAGCTGGAGGTGTTTCTCACAGTAAGAGATCAGACACACCAGACAGGACTTGAGAGCTTTCATCTTCCTCCCAGTGCAGACATCACAGGCCACATCTTCAGGTCCAGCATAGAAGTGATCAGCAGGAGCAGCTTGGAGTCCAGTCTTCTTCAGCTCCTCCACTAAATCTGCTAACATGGTGCTTTTCACCAGGACAGGCCTCGGTGTGAAGGTCTGTCTGCACTGAGGGCAGCTGTAGATTTCCTTCTTATCCTCTTCATCCCAGAAACCTTTAATACAGTTCATGCAGTAGCTGTGTCCACAGGGAATAGTCACCGGATCCTTCAGTAGATCCAGACAGATCGAACAACAGAATTTTGCTCCGTCCAGCTGAGCTCCTTGTTGCGCCATTTCACCTCTCAGTGGAAATAACTGATTTTCCTAGAGCTTAAAGTTTGAGCTCTGATCTAAACAGCATGTGTTCCTGCAGTGAATGGAGGCTGCAGCTCTTTTACATGTTGATTTCACCCATCTTCAAACTGTAGATCTGAAGGGGAGGGAACAAGGAAACATGTGGACAGAGTGGAGCTTGCTGTGTTTGAAAGCAGGAAGAAGAGGGAGGAGTTATCAAGCTATGATTCATTCCAACTCACCGGATTATTTGGTTCTGCAGTTAAACTGGAGACTGTAATGACTCATCATAACACCAGTAAAGGATCTAAGCTTTATTGATCAGTGTCAAGACAATTTTTCACACAAAAGAAACTTTCTCATAGAAACAACCCAAACACACCATGATGAACTGAACATCTTTTAACCATCTTTTTTTTTTTTTTTAACGTAACCTACAACAAAAATAACAAAACCTGAAGAATATTTATGCATTTTATTTAATTTCATGCATATATGTATTCCTAATGACCTGCAGCAATTTCATACCAACATCTTATCTCCATAAAACATGTTGTTAAGTAAAACTGAGTTGAGGAGCTTTCCACTACATCCCTGGTTAGCAGGATGAAGGCGCCCTCTTGTGTCCTGCATCAGTTTTCAGATTTGTGATGTTCACTGGAGAGAGACATGTTTACACTCTTACTGGGATTCAGTGCAGCCTGTAATATCACTCTATGTTGTTTTATTCTCAAATCCCAAACTGCCTTGTCAAACTAAAAGGAGATACTGATGCTGCTCTCAAGTCAAATGGGAAAGATGACAGAACCCAACAGGATGCCCATTTCTAAGTTGTTCTTGACATTAACATGTGCATTTGTAAAACAAAACAAAACAAAAAAAACTGTGCTTTTTGTGAGCGTTTTTAGACCTGGAACTAAATCCTGGTTGAACATTCTTAGTTAAGAAATTCAATAAAATGCGTTCACTACTTTACTCTCAGACCAAATATGTGAATTTTGGACCAATGAGAACAAATTTCCTTCTCTGATGTGAATGATAAATATGGGTCTTTGTCCATATTTATCAATCATAAAAAAAAAAGTTTATAGGGTGATGAACATAAGGACTTGTTTTTGTGCCAAAAACTGAATGAATCACAAAATTAAAAGGTGGTGAATGTTCAGTATCCAAAGAAGGAGACCTCCCTTTCAGTTCAGAGAGCAGGATTAGCTGTTAGCATGTAGCAATCTTGTAAGAGCCTCTTGATTTTAAAAAAAAAGGTGGAAGGTAGTTTACTACAGAAATGAGCAAGTCGGCTCATATTGTTAATTTGGTGTTTAATGGATTGTCTGAGCACTTATCAGGCTCTATGATCAATGATTTGGTGATCAAAAGAAAAAAAAGTTGTGGAAATGCAAGGACTAATTATTTTTTACTAATTTCTTGCAAGTCGCTTACTTGATAAATAGTGAAAATATCCAAAATATAAGTTATCCTGACATTGTGGTAATGAATTTCTACCAGCTGTGATCATTCTTGATTTTTTTATTAACAGAAAAAAACAACTATTAACTAAAACATATCCCTGCATGTCTGAGAAAAATCTGACTAGGTCTAAAATAACTTAAAACTTGTGAGTTTGACTTCATTATATTGTGTCAACTCATTAGCGTTTAGTCACAGTACATCATTGCTGTAAGCTAGGTTGGTAGCTTGGAGGTCAATTTTATCAACAGGTTGCATTAAAGAGCATCAACAACACTTTTTAGCATCAAGCAAATCATTTAGCAAACCCAATCTAACCAGTTGGTACCATTAGCTGTAATCTAGTTTGTTAATTTGCAGTTAGCAGGACTCATTGATCCCGATAACTAGCAACTTTAGCAAATTAGCAGCAAATTAACAAACAAACAGCTGTATTAAATAAAATCACTAGACTCAGAAGCCTGTTGAGTATCTAAGGTCAAAGGTGACGGCTTGTGTGGCCTCAGCAGTCAAACTCGGCCATCCTCTCGGGCCGGGCTGATTGACAGGTACTGGGCGGGGTGAAGACGTCGGGGTCACTGATGCCGAGTTGGATGTTGAAGAAGCGGGTGGAGGTGGTGACGCTGCTGTTCCTGGTGTAGGTCTCTTGCACCGGGTAGCAGTCCTTCAGGGTGTAAACACCCACCCAGGTCTCATCTAGTGGAGAGACAAATGTGACGGCTCACAGAGGAACTGAAGGGTTTTATTCCAACAACAGCTGTTCTTCAACCCGGTGCAAAAAGTGGGCTTAATACTATCAAAGTTTGGTTATTAATTGATTAGATGTACATTTCCTTGAGAATAAATCCTATGTAAGCATATCAACCAGAACATTAAATACATGTAACACACATCAGGCAATTTCCATTTAAGTTTATATTAATCAGCTAAATTACCATAAATTAACTGCCACACACACTTTGCCTGGTTGGTGATCCAGTCTTGGTTGGAAGTTTTATTAATGATGAACCAGCTGCAGCCACAAAATACTGTGTATGGCTGCAACTAACATTTATTGTCATTATCAAATAATCCGTTGATTATTTTCTTGATTAATCAATTAGCTGTTTGGTCCATAAAATGCAGAAAATTGTGAAAAATGTCAATCACAGTCTCCCAGAGTCCACGGTAGCGTCTTCAAACGTCTTGTTTTGTCGCGTTCGACAGTTTACGACCCAAAGATATTCAGTTTACTGTCATAGAAGATTAAATAAACCAGAAAATATTTACATTTGAGAAGCTGGAATCAGAGAATTTGGACATTTTATTCTTTAAAAATGAGCCAAAATGATTCACTGATTATCAAAAAAGTTGGCAATCAATTTAAGAGTCGACATCTAATCGATTAATCGACTAATCGTTGCAGCTCTGGTCTACTTCTTTGTATGTTAGCACATAAGAAAACACCTCTATTGCATCAAAAACCAGACTTACGTTGGCGTGCCGGCTTCCTGTCTGACCACTCCTGAACCTCCATGCTGTCCCCGGGGCCTCCGATGACGTACTGGTCTTCGAAGGTGGAGTTGTTTGGGATGTCGAAGGGATCCCAGGCCTCCGTCAGGGCGATCTTCGAGCACTGCTTGGTCTTCTGGTCAATCTGGAACATCACCATGCTCTGATACAAGTAGATGTATTCAAAGAACCTGAAGCAGGTGGAGAGAAAGCAGCAGGACAAAGAGGGAAGAGAGGCGACATATGTCACATATATAGTATAGTATGGTACAGTATGTACAGATAATGTACTTTACGTAGAGCTAAAACCATACTGCAAGCTCAACAAAGAGGATTTGTTGTTGTTTACCAGTCAGAGATTATTGCTCAACTCTGGATTTCATTCCTGGCAGAGACTCTGTTGGTTTATTCTTGCTGCAGACAACACACCTCAGTGTTCAGCTAACGGAGTAAACTGCAGCGATACTACAAGCTATTAAAGTAGCACTCTACTCTTTGGTAGAGGAGGTATGACACCATTGACAGGCGACCAAATGAAACCGTGACCAAACGGACCGTTACCTTGATTAAAATTACACATTTCTCTAGGTTTGAAAATTACACAACTCAACAAAATAAAATAGGTCTTGTTGTTTTTAGACTTTTTAATGCGAAGTAGTTACATTTCAAAGCTTTAATAAACGCTTAATAAGTTGCTAATACGTTTATTTTTGGCCCTTTTCCAGAAAATAAGGGGTCATATTATTCAAGGTTTATAAGATCCATAACGAATTTGTAAATGATTTAGTAACCATAAAGCCTTTATAAACTCCTGATAAAAGGTGCCTTATTAGAAAGTGGAACCCCTATTGTTGTTGTTGTTTCCTACAGTATTATTTATTATTTATTTCACACACTTTCACAGTAAATCTGGGTGTAACTGGCGGACAGGAGCCCACTGGTCTTTACCTCTGACACGGTGTGTGTTTCTTGTGCTGCTGCAGGACTCGGATCCTCTGGTTCTGGCCGTCGTAGGAGACGGCGGCTCGGCCGTTCCTCCCGGTGCTGTGGTCATAAAGCACCCACCTGCCCTCCCACTGCAGCGGGGCGAGGCAGGGCCCGGCAGCCGGGGAGGGGGCATCCGGCCTGGGGAGGCCGAGAGCAGACGCCCCGGCAACGGCCAGGAGCACGAACAACAGTCGGTGCATGGCGTCTGAATATACCGGAGTCCCGTTAGCCGGTACTGGTGTTATTGTTGTTGATAACGGGCCGCACCTGCTGCAGACAAGCTACAGTCACACGTAGAAGGGTTTCCGGTTCTAGGTTTCAAAATAAAAGCGTGAATGACGCTTTCAATTTTATATATATATATTTTTTATTATTTTTTCCCCAGAAATTAAAGTCCCCTCCACATCTTTATTAAAACCCTCCACATCTGTATTAAAAATGTCCTCTTTCAGCAGATAAATGTGGGAAAAACTCATCACATACATCATTCTGTGCAGTGAAGCTCAAACATTAAACTATATTGTTTTATATATATATATATATCGTTATATATCGCGGTATAATGTACACATTTTACATGTTTCCTTTTATTAAAATTTCTCTATGCTTATATATATTTATCTTCTTGAACTAAGCAACTGTAACCATTTTCCTCTTGGAGATCAATACAGTATATAACATTATATCATCATATATTTTATTTCTTTGGTTGTGACTCTCCTCTCTGCCACCAGAGGGCGCCGTGTTGCGCCTGCGCGGGATGATGACGTCGCCAAACCAGCCAACATGGTGGTGAAGAAACAACGTGGGAAAGCAGAGTCGTCGTTGAAAGCGGCGGACAGCGAAACAGCGATGGAGAAATTCAGTTTAGCGCTCGAGTCCAGCGACGATGAAGCGCCCGAAGAAGTGACCTTTGAAGACTCCAAGACTCAGGCTTTACGGAGCATGAAACAGGCGCTGGACACGGCCAGAAGGTAGCTAACAGCTAGCAGCTAGCTAACGTGCTAAACCAAACTCCGTTCAAAATGTAGCGTGTTCAGGTGGTTTCATGCTACTGGAAAGGATAAATACACCACAGCGAGTTGTTAATCGCATATTCTCATTCCTGCTGCGGCACTTTTTCTTCTCGGCATGTTTAATTGGAAACGGTTCACAACACCACTGGCTAAGTTATCTAACTGTTACAACAACGTGTGTGTATGAGACTGCCAAGTGTCTCCCAACAATTCAGAAGGTATCAAGTTAATTTTTGAGACGTGAACTTTTGCATATGATGGATTGTTAAATGGAGCTTGATGTGAGAAAATGTCCTGACAAGGCTGCCTGTTGCTACGGAGTTCGCAAATTTTCAAGTCTGTTAAAACAACAGTGAGGAGCCCAAATCAACATTGAAACATGTTTTTCTGGCTGTAATCATCCCTCCTGTTCATACTGACAACTAGAAGATCCCTTCATAATGCACTTACAGTGGAAGTGGGGGACAAAAATGTATTTAAAAGTTTATCTGAAGCTAATATGAAGCTTCAGCGTCCAATGAGTCAAATCCAGTAGATATCTTTCAACGTTACAGTCTTTTTAGTGGCAAAGTTCCTCTTTTTGTTACTATACTTCCACCGGCAGCTCAACAGGGAAACACAAAGAGGAGAATTTGATGTTAAAAAGACTGTAAATGTGTCAGATATCCACTTGATATGACTAAACTCAGACTGCTGAAGCTGAACAGAGACTTTTAAATAACTATGGACACACTGTATAATATCCAGTATGAACAAGAGGAATGATTACAGCAAAGACAAACGGACACCTGACTGCTGCTTTAAGACACACATGAAAAACGGCAGCTTTATACTTTTAATAAGTTTAGTGGTTTGCTGTCATTATTGCTGATCAAACAGCTGCAGGCTACACTCTGTGGCAGAAGTCTGAAAGGACGATGATCTGTCTCAATTTGAGTTCTGCTACAGCGACGCGCCGCTTCGTCCCGCTGAGGTTTCCTCTCTCTCCCCTGGGATTCCCGCCGCGGAGACGACGGCCACATTTTTTAACGGCTTTCACTCTGAATCTCTTCAGCCGCTCCTCGTACGTACGCCGGGATTAAAAAGTCATATTAAGTAATGAAACGTGTGTTGTCATGTCAAACAGAGAGAAGGAGCTGCTGAAAGAGAAGAGAAGGAAGAGACAGGAGCTCTTCCAGGAACAGAAGGTTTGTCCGTTATAACATTAACTAAAGTCCACATATTAGCTCGATGCAGCTCACTGATGTATAGAGTTACAGAACTTATTAATCCTTATTAACCGTATCGTCTACAGTGCACCAGTCAGACAAGAAAAGCAGTTAATTGTTAGGTTTTAGAAGCTGGAATCAGCTGGTTTTGTATGAACATTTATAACTATTTTAAAGAAAATAAAGACTTAAGTTCTATTTTCAAACAAACCAGACTGACTGGATGCAGCAGCCGGTCGTGGTTTCCATGTGCTTTTCCTGTTAAATAAAGTCGTGTGTGTTGTTTTTTTTTTTTCTTTCTCACAGAAAAGGAAACTCTTGCCGGCCGAAGTGTTGGAGGAAATCGACTCGGCTCCGGCAAAGTAAGTTCGCTGGTCTGGACTCGTTTCCGCAGCTCCGTCATGTCGAAGGTTTTCTCTGCTCAGTGAACGCAAACTCTAAACTTTTAACTCTGCGTTTCAGGAAGCAGAAACAGGCTGAAGATGAAGGTAAATAAACTTCTCATCAGACGTTTAGCTGTCGTCCAGAACTACAGACACGACTGATGTTTGTTTGTTTTCTTCACTCAGCTGATGAGGAGGAAGAAGGAGAGGAAGAGAAGAAGAAGAGAAAGAAGAGGAGTGGGAAATCAGCACATTCACGAAAGTATGTAATTAGACTACGCAGCTATGAACACTACCTCCATTTTCTGTGTCACATCTTCTGAACTTTGGTACAAAACGCACTCAGATCCAGTTCAAGTGCAAACAAACAAAAATAAACTTAATCTCAGGCAAACTTACGAGCTTCTTGCAGAGCTTTCAACTGCATCTCGTGATCTCATCTCACTGAGGAAGCCTTAAAAATGTCAGTAAGTTGACATTGAGTTGATGGTTTTCGGGGTTACATTTAGAGCTGCAGCCATAGACAGAATATTATTTGGCAGGCATTTAAATAATCAATTGATTGTTTTGGCCATTTATCAACAACAACACCAGATATTTGATGTGGTCACGTTGGTCTTACATCATTTAATTTAACATCCTGATGTTTTTGACTGTTGAAAGGTGAAAACAGGATCTTTGATGTCGAGTTTAAGGATTAATATGTCTTTTTTTCTCATGTTTATGCACAAAAACGATCCATAAATTGATGGAAAATAATAGTTAGATGAGCCGTAGTCCGCTAAAACGATGATATTTATTATTGTGATCACTGGCTGTTTGTGTTTCTGCCCTGTTAGACTCCACAGATGAGTAAAAGTTTGTGGACACTTGTGCGTATTTTTTCATGTTTTGGTCAAAGACTTTTAGTTCCAGTGAAGGTAAATATTAATTCTACAGTATATAATTATATTTTAAATGATGTGCTTCCCACATTGTGTCAGTTTGGATCTTCTCCTGTTTTAAGATAACAAAGCTTTGGAATCACATGCAGGTGTCCACATACTTTTGGCCACATTGTGCTTCAGGATAACTGATAGCAAAGAACACACTAGATATACCGTCTCCAGATTTAAGCAGCCAGTCTCGACTCAAACATGAACTCTGCTGCTTCCTGTCCGTCAGTCTGAAGGGAAACTACACGGTGACGACGGTGAAGGAGCGAGCGACGGCGTCCTTCCAGCAGCAGGTGGCCGAAGACTTCATCCGGTCCAGACTGTACGGACCGGGAAGCTGCCGGACTACAAGTAAGAGGGCGGCGTTTCCCCCGCAAAGATCTCAAACAGCTGCAGGCTACACTCTGTGGCAGAAGTCTGAAAGGACGATGATCTGTCTCAATTTGAGTTCTGCTACAGCGACGCGCCGCTTCGTCCCGCCCGAGGTTTCCCGCTCTCTCCCCGGGATTCCCGCCGCGGAGACGACGGCCACATTTTTTAACAGCTTTCACTCTGAATCTCTTCAGCCGCTCGTTCCGGCCGATCGTCTGTTTTAAACTCTTTTATATGTCGTCCTGTTTCTTAGGTAACGAGCTGCTCTCCCTGCAGAACAAGAAGGGGACGAATAAAAGTGCAGCGGTGCAGTTTGTGAAGAAAGACTGGGGTGAGTAGACGCATCACTCCAGATATTCAAAGCCTGACTTATCTCATTCCTCTGTGCCGTAAACCCTCTGTTGTTGTTTTAAAAACTATTAAAAACACGTCAGTGAGCCGCAGAGCTGCACTGGGTGACATGTTGCTTTTATTATGAAGGGTTTAGTCGTGTTAGTTTGTTTAGAAACGGCTCCAAAGACGAAGGACAGCATCATGTTTCCAGTCTCAGGAGAGCAGTCCTGTCTTCTGCAGCGTGATTTTAAAAAAAAAGACTTTTAACTTGTTTCTGTTTCCTGATGCAAACAACAAAGCTAGCTGGTAGTAACCTGGACAGGAAACTTGAGAAACGAGTAAAAATTAAATTTAATCAGTAAACAGATGTTTATATTTGTTCATTCAGACATTTAGAAAAACTGTCAGAACAGCAGAAAGTGTTTAAACGACCTCGTGGGTTTTTAAAACATTAGCAGGTAAAGTTTTGCAAAAATACAGAAGCTGATTGTTGTGGATTTTTTCTGAGTTGATGTTGGCAGTTGAAGAAGAGGAGTCTGCTGATTTTCTGGGAATATTTTAATGAACTTGATTAAAGAGAAAGTACAGAGTCTGTCCTGCTCTGAGCTCTGAAAACCTAAAACCAGCCTTAAATCAAACCAGAGATATTGATTCATCAGTTTTGAATCATAAATCTGTGACCTCTGACCTCAGTTTGCCAGCAAGGCTCCTGCTTATCGATCATATGTGTCTCCATCTTCTGTTTGAGAAGACCAGAGGCTGCAGTTTGACATTTTTTAGCTTTGTCACCTTTTAATTATGGAAATATCCAAAACACTCATCACTGCGACTGAAATGTGAGCTGAAACATAACGAGACGTGTCCGAGAAACTTTTTATTCCACAGTTTTTCCACCAGAGAGCACAAACATGTTTCATAAAACGTCTCTAAGTACACATTAAATATTATCATCGCATCGTAATCGCTCACATTCACGTCTTCTGTCTGATCTTCCAGCCTCAAAGGAAAAAGCCAAAGCAGAGAAGCTGAAGAAGAGATGGATCCACAAGCAGCAGGTTCCTTCCTGCTGATTGGACGCCTCGACCCGGGCCAGCGGACCTCCTTCTGCACCGGCCTGAGCAGCCGCCGCAGCAGCAGCAGCCGCTCACACCGGCTTTATAAACGGACACCGATCAGGGCCGAGCGTCAGGAAAACACAGAGCGAAGGTGACGTTTAAAGCTCGGAGCCGGGACGCGTTTTTAAATCAAACTGAATCCTTCAGCTGAGCACAAAGATTCAGGAAAACGTCCGGCTGACGGCAGTAAATATCCTCAGACAGACGGACTGAATGAATTAAAACTCTTTTTCCACTTCAGGAAGTGAAACAACCTGTTTGTCGGGTTCTTCTTCGTGTTTCCAGCGTGTTCTGCTGCTTCTGACATACATCATTGAAAAAGGCGACAGCGGGAAGGACTTCATCATTTTTATGTGACGTTCAGTGGATGAGTGATGTAAACGGCTGTGAGACGGACGATAGAAGAGCTGATATATTATTATTATTATTATTATTATTGATTAATGGACATGAAATAAAACTTTATTGTCCAACAGAGAATCCAGATCCCAGTTTGTAGATTTTCCGTTTGCTTCACTGCTTTTATTTGACTCCTCAGTCTCTTCTGAAGATGTTTTTTGTCATTATTGAAGCTAAAAATGTTTGATTTTTGTAGCATCTTTTTCAAAAATAGAGCTACAGTTTGCAAAGTTTTGTAAACTTTATGAGCTACAGATGAAGAGTCGTGTTTAATCAGTTCGTTTGCACCGAAATCACACAAGTTACTAAAACAGGAAATGCAACAAGTTGGTTTCATGTGAGGGAAAAAATGCAAACTGTCACAGATTTCTTGATAATTTCCTGGAGTGACAAGTTTCTAATCATTAAAACATTTCCCTGCATGTTTGTCTGTTTCTTTCTCCTCATCTCTGTCAGACTGGAGCCGCTGAACAAACCTTTATCATTTATACAAACTAATCTCTCCGGCCTCTTTTTTTATTATTATCATCCAGCAGACACTGAAATGTCCTTCAATGGCGTTATTAAGTATTAAAGGCCGTTTCTGCCAAGAGAAGAAATAAAACACATGAAAAACGTTTGACTGTCTGAATATTTTGAGGCTTATTTTAGAAGTTATAATCTCATCTTTAATTCATTCGGACTCATTAGGTCAAAAATACCATCATTAGCTCATCAGTGTCTTAACTTCTTTTTAATGCAGCTGATCCGAGTCTCCAGGAACACGATACTCCTCTGAACATCCAGAGAGGAGGAGGAAGAAAAGGAGGAGGAGGAGGAGGAATTTGTTCTTGTCTCAATGACAAGAAAAACAAAATATTTAAGAAACCTGAAGGAATCTGGATTAGTATCAAACCTTCAGTGAAATTAGATGCAGATGAAGAAAAGAGTGGAAACAAAAAAAAAAAAGGCATTAAAAACACAACAATGGCTTCACATGACATCATGTTTTCTGTTTTGATCCCTGCAGTGGAAAAGAGACGCAGTTAGAAAGCTGGCAGTCACTTTGTTGTCGAGATCCAGACACACGAAGGGAATCAAGTGTCCTCAAAACAGCAGGACGTGTAAATATAACAAGCTGGAAATCACACTTCCTGTTGTTTTTCTGTAAAATGATGATTAATAAAAAAAAAAAGCAGGTTTCAGTTTTCACCTGCTGCACATGAGATGCTTTTCCTCTGTTTATATTAAACCTCTGCAGCTCAGCACTTTTGTCAAACGATGAATCACATTCAGATACGAGTCTGACGGCAAAGAAGACGTTCAGTGATGTAAAATATTAACGGCGGGAGTTTAATCTTGATCACGGTCTCGACTCAAGGTCGCGGCTATTTTCAGTCTGCTGAGGAAGACCATGAAGGATTAAACTGGGATCGATTTACACTTTGTTTGAAAGCTTTTCTCTGGAAACATCTGGACGTAACCGACCGTCGTTTTACTGCCGAGTTGATTCATTCTCAACATGTTTGTCTCGTGACACCAAATATGTGTTTACAGCTATTTAAAAACTTAAGTTTGTCCACCAGAGAGCACATATTTTGGTGGGAAAAAGCTAATTTTAGGTGCTTTATGTATTTAATAATAACAAAAAACAACACAGGGATTGTTTCTTGAAGACACAAATGTGGATTTTGGCCTCATATAAATCCTGTTTTAGTCACATGTTGAGCTCTAGGAGGGAAAATAAAGTTGTGATGAGCATCTTTAACCATTTCCTCACCTTACAGACTGAAAGATGAACCACTTATGAAAACAGCTGCAGCTCTATATGATCTGTGTTTGGCTGAATATTCATAGAAAGAGACATGAATAGTAGTTAAAACACCCAGACGTCTACTAAGATGGACTTTTCTCTCAGGTTTTTTGTGTGTGTGAATGTTCAGAAAGGAGGAAAAACAATCAAACATCAGGAGGATTATCATCTTTGGACCCGTCGTTCAGGATTAAAGTGAACTCTGCTGGTCTCTGGAAAGCAGGTGTCAGCTCCAGGCGTCATGCAGCATCCAGACAACTACTTTCATCATCATTTGTCATTTTTAATATAAATCTTTTTTTTTTTTCCACCCTCACACAAATTGCACATTTTTATTTTTTTTTGTTCCTTTTTTCTCTCTTTTTCTCCAAATGGACACAAAGTCAGCAGTGGACATCTTTACTGGTTTGACATCTTTCCTTTACACACCGTGAACTGGCTAAAAAAGAAGAAGGAGAAACAAAACAAAACAAAACAAAATAATGAAATAAGAGACATCTAACTGGATCTTACCACCACTTTACTATGGCATGCATAGGTTTCAGACCTTACTCAGAAAAAAGAGACAACAGACACTTTGTCTAAGAAGTTTTCTAAACGATTGCCGTGACTGCTTTTGCGATCTGAGGAAATAAAATTAAAAAAAAAAAACCCTTTAAAAAGGTACAGAAAAGATCGGTTCCACCGTGAAGAGAAATGTCAACTCTGGACCCCTGGAGGAAAAAATAAAAAAAATATCTAAGAGGGAAAAGATGGATGTGTGTGTCTAGCGGAAAAGCCTCGGCATCCCTGTTTCTCTGCACACAGGCTTCAAAATAAAAGTATTTGGTTGTTTTTGTAGATGTGGTAGCCACAGTGCAGTTGACAATACTGGATGTTGGTGTTTTTGTTGTTGTTTTTTTCTTATTCTATCCCCTCTTCCTCCTCCTCCCTGTCGATGCTTTGAGCGCTAAAGAAAAGAGACGGATGTGGTGAACATAACTGAAACTCGTGAGTAGAGGAAGTTCGCCTCTGAGGGATGATGGGTAAACATCGCTGGTGAGAAACTGGCAGAGACTTCAGGGCTTTTCATACCTGAATGCAGCGATAGAGACAAGCCTCAGTTTGGGGTTAATGATCGGTCAAAGTGATGAAACTAGTAAACAAGTTTGACTCCTGCTCGAACTACAGTTTTTTGTTTGTTTTTTTTTTTTGCTATGAAATCAGCGTGTTGTCTTCTTGGTGTTTGACTTGACTTGTGTGATTATTCTCAGTTATAGTTGCCAAAAAAAGAGGAAATGTTTCTAGAAGGGCGGCGACTAAAAATAAAAATTAAAGTTCCTTATTGATGGAAGCAGTTTATTTTCATATTCATCTGCTGAAGGAGGAAAGTAAGAAACACTGAGACTTTACAGCGTCTTCTGTCGACAGTTTAAACTTCTGAAATGAAATATATTTATTTATTCTGGATTATATAAAGGGAGGGAGAAGGACTAGAAGCTATTTTGAAGAATTTTAACATCATAATTATACTTTTTTTTGTTGGGGGGAGAAAAAACAATCAGACAATCAGAGTATTTTCATATCTTCATACATGTCTAGACGGGATCTTTAAGGACGAATCAAAGGTGCCGCCAGACAAACTGAGCCGACCCCTCCCAAAAAAACCAACAGATATCTGTAGAGTGAAAGCTACTTCACTGACGGCTTTTCATCAGAAGGTTATAAAAAATGACTTTAAAGGGGCACCGTTGGGAACCACTGGTTTACTCCACATCTGTTATTTGAGCCCTTCATATTTCCTGTCTCGGTTTGAATCAGTAACACAGGACATTTCCGAGGTTACGGAGGGTCTGGTCATCGTCGTCGCCACATCTGGACCCGTGAAAGCAACGCTAGCTCAGCCCAGGACGAACACGGCGCCGAAGTGTCGATCGAAAGAGCAGCATCTTGCTGGAATTGGAGATCGTCTAATGGTTGGATCGCCAGGCGGTGGCGGTTTGTAATTAAAGATTTAAAAATGTACTCGTGCTGGTTAACAGAATGACATTTAAACACACAGCGGATTTTATAATATTTTAGTTCTGATAGTGAGTAAGTTAAAAAAAAAAAAAAAAATCTCCTTGATGTCGGCGTGGGGAAAAAAAAATCGTCAATCATCCCTTCGATCATCGATATCCGATCCAATCACCAGAATCAGAGCTGACGTTACCAAGCTAGGCTAACTAGCTTTAATTTTACTGCATTATAAACTTAACCTCACAGTTCAGGGTTTGTTGAAAAGAAGGAATAAAACATTCTGACTTAGACAAAGTAACGTTAACGCCACAAAGGGTAACATGGCGTCTCATCGTCACTCAGCCGCCGCCAAAGGAAAAACCAACTGAAAAGGCTCGAAGTGAAGACGATGTTTCCACAAATATGTCCAAAAAAAAAAAAAAACCCAAAACAAAACAAAACAAAAAAACACAACATCTGCAAGTATTATATTTTATTTCCTTACACAAAAAGTGAGGAGAGTTTAAATTTCAGTTCGACTTTAAATTAAACGCACAGTTTGCTTCGAGGCCGACTTTCTACCAGCTCAGTTTTCTGCTCCGTGTTCGAGTCTGAAAAGCCCGTCGCTGTGCCACTCCAGAAAAAAAAACAAAACAAAACAAAACAACAAGTTGTAAATGGAGGCCTGGAGTCAGTCGCCGCTCGGTCGGACTTCACTACTCTAAACCGAAACGGAGGAACAAAGGGACGTTTTGGCTCCTGAGTTCTTTGTAGGGGTTTAAGGATTAGCATAGACATCGATACGAAAATAAAGATTAACAATGTTTGCATCAAACCTGCTGTGCAGCTGTGAGGGTCTGAGAGGGTTCAACAAGTAAAAAGAGGGGTGGGGGAGGGGGGTAAAGACCATCACAGGGTTCCTAAACAGGGTCTCAGAGGATCCAGACTTTGTCCGGATCAAACGAAGCTTTACAACGTTACTTAAACATCAAAGTACCACAATGTGTGAATCTAAAAAAAAAAAAAACTCAGTGTTTGACGACTGAAGAGCAGTTTAGAGACCAGACGGTCAGATTTAAATCGGCTTGTTCCGCCCGTGTAGGAACCCTGGACTCAACAAAAGGAGACAAACATAAAAAAAAATAATAATAACGTGTACAGACTGGGAACAACCAGCAGCAGCCGCCGGTGTCAGTACAAAGAACTAAAAGATTGTTTTTTTTTGTTTTTTTTGTCATTTTTTTTTTCAATGATTTCCTTTCATTTGATAACTAAATATCTCGCTCTATTGATATAATTCCATTTTTTGTTAAATTCATATATAAACGTTAACATGTACACACTCTTGTCACTGGTAAATCGGTGGAATCGGGACCTTTATTATAATAATAAGTCGGTGGAACTCGCTCTCGCTGGCGCTCAACAAATATAATGTGAATGCAAGTAACAATAATTAATAGAATGATAATTAGAATAATAATAATTAGAATAATAATCATCATTGTCGTCTGCACCATGCCTTGTAAACCTGGAAAAACTAAAAAATAAAATAAGAGCCAGGTAACCACGCCTCCCCCCCTCCCCTCCTCCCCTCCCACACACACACACTCCCCCCCCTCCCCCCGCAATGAAAAACAAAAACAAAACAAAAAGTTGTTTTTTTTTTAAAAATAGGGAACGTTGAGTCGAGACTGTAGATTCTCTCTGGCTTCCTCGAAGTCCCGAGTCCACATGCGTCACACACACATCTCCGCCAATGTCCTGAAGTCAGTGGAGGGTAAGAGGGAGGGGGGAGGGGGGTGAGGAGGGGGGAGGAAGAGGAGGAGGAGGAGGGGGAGGCTGTTTGTAACGGAGCCTTTTGCGTCGGCTGGAGTTTGAGCACTCGGCAAGCAAGCCTCGGTGGAGATGGAGTTTACAATCCTCGTTTTCACTGTCAGACTGCCTCCGTGTTCCCTCACTTGCTTGCGTGTGTGTGTGTGTGTTATATGTGTGTGTGTGTGTGTGTGTGTGTGTGTGTGTGTGTGTGTGGTAAGCCAGGTCTACAGGGGACCACGTTAAAAGGTGGTCAGCCGTGGCGGTCACTCGTCCTTTTCTCTTTTTTTTTTGTTTTTGTTGTCGTCGTTGTTTTCTCAGGTTTTTACATTTCTCCTTGACCAGAGGAAGGAGGAAGAGGAGGAGGAAGAGGAGGAGGAAGGGCGAGGGCAAGGGGGGAGGGGCTGCCAGTCTGTCCGCCCCGGTAAGAAGCCCCCACCCCCCTCCACCCCTCCTGGTACACACAGGGGTTGTGGATCCACACGAGTTCGGCTCTCCAAGTATTTTCAAGTTGGCTACTCTTGGCTGGCGTCCCCCCTCCTCCCCTCCTCCTCCCTCCCTCCCTCCCCTCCCCTCCGCTCCGTCGTCAGAGTGATGCAGACGCGGCCTTGATGGTCTGGAGGTGGAGGCGGGAGGAGGAGCAGGAGGAGGAGGAGGAGGAGGGGGGTTTGCAGGCCAAACCAAGGTGGAGGCATTGTTTTAATATTTACGATGGAAAGGGAGGTGGTGTGTGAGTGTGTGTATGCTTATTTAAATGTGTGTGTGTGTGTGTGTGTGTGTGTGTGTGTGTGTGCGGTCTAAAGCTCTGCCCAGAAACGACTCCCGATCCCGTCGTGTGTTCGTGTCTGTAAAAGCTGAACAGGAAGCGAGTGAGATGGTTAAATTTTCTACTACTTATAATCGTGCAGAGGAGCGTCTCCTCAGCTAATAGGACTACACTGATGGAGGAAGTGGGCGGAGCCACTTCTGGGCAGGTCCTCAGAGAGTGTGTGTGTGTGTGTGTGTGTGTGTGTGTGTGTGTGTGTGTGTGTGTGTGTGTGTATTTATACGGGGCTAGTGCAGGTAATCGTCCACAGAGGCAAAGGCGCAGGAGCCGCTGCCAGTTCGTGCCATGATGGCGAGGCACTGGGCGGCCTGGCCCACGGCCTGGGCCAGAGGGGGCTGCTTCGGCAGGTTGTGAGTCTCTGCAGAGAAGAAAGAGGAAGAAGAAGAAGAAGAACATGAGGACGGCAGACTGCAAAGAACTGGAGTGTTTTCTTAAAAAAAAAAGGGTCAGTTCCTCCAAATTACAACACAAGACACTTCTAGACATGAGTGAGTTTCATTTTTGGTGCTAAGCAACCGAGGACCTGAATCAGATCTGGTTTTCCTGCAGGTCTGCGTCTAACACCCGAGTGACACTGAGATAACTCACTAACAGCTTTGATCATGTGGGATGTTATAAAGTCACCAGAAGAGAAAAAAAAAATCTTTTATGATATCAATAGTTAATGTTATTGATCCACATATTGGTTATAAACGTCTCCTTATCGATCAGACGGAGACACAGTGTTTTATTGTTGGAGGTGAACTTTAAATATTTATTTTATAGATTAGTATTTGAAGCTTTTAAAACTACATATATCTAGAATTAGTTTTGTCAGGTTTATTATTAACATTATTATTATATCGCTGCTGTTTTCGGGTCTTCCAGTAAGAACATTTTGTTTTAATAGTTTTAAGCCTGTTTTCCACCAGCAACATTAAAACAGTTAACCAAGCTAGCAGCTAGCGTCAGTGTTAGCTCCACCCCCTCGTTTAAATATGGACACTTCTGGCTCCAAAAATCCAAAATGGCAACGATAAAAATCCAAACTCAAGGCTTCAAAACAGAAGTTCATAAACCAATAACGTCGATGTGGTTACGTTCATTATTATTTTGTCAGTTTATGCTCCAAACCTGAAAACCAACATGGCTCAACATGCTGGAGATACACAGTCAGCTCAGTTATGGTCTCATCTGTTTACAGTAACATTACAGATGTTTCACTGGCTCCAATTTACACCCCTAATTAAAGATATTTAATACCGAACAGCTTCATGACAAAACTACTTTAAATCCATATTATTAAAGTCTATGATGATACTTTTTATTGGACAGAAGCATCTGATACTTGACGGCCAGCTGACCTACCTAATATTGCACTGTTGAGAGTGGAGCAGACCGGCTCTCTCTGAATGGAGTCCAGCTGGTAGCCGACGGGGCTGTTCCAGGGGTCCGAGTAGGCGAGCAGGCTGAACGCATCCTGCAGGAGACCAACACAAACACACACTGATCACATCACAGCACGACGTACACACACACTCTTGTTCTATGGTGCAGGTTCAGGCATCGCAGGGTATAAGTGTACTCCAATTTTACACATCAATCAGTTTGTTAGTCACAGTTAGTCCTGCTCAGTGTTTGCAGGTCTTCTGTGGCTCTGGAGGAGTTTTGTTAATTCTGAGCTTCTGCTTGGAGATGACAAACATTTAACTGATGTTACAGACCGGATGTTTAGGAAAGAGTTGAACAAAAACACTTAGTTGAGTTGCATTATGGGATTTGTAGGATCCAGTACTGGAGCCTCTGCTGCTTCAGTTTTCATTAAATCTGCAACGTTGAGTTTTTATCTTATAGCAGATCTTAAGAGTAATTTAATGTGCTTTTTAAATCACAGTATTTATGAGATGTGTGATGTGTAGTACTGCTGAATATTATTTGTTACTGCACAGCAGCACCAACACTGCCAATTTCACTCTGAGACAATAAAGTCTTATCTTAATTGATTAGTTAATTAGTCAAAAGTCAATAAATTGGAAACTCTTATAATAAATTTATCATTTAAGTTATTTTTAAAGCAAAAATACAGAAGATTTGATGGTTTTGGGTTCTTAAAATGTGAGAAACTGTTGATTTTCTTGGTCTTAGATTAAAGTAAGTGGAATATAAACAGTTGTGGACTGATTATTGGACAAAACAAAACATGCAATGACGACACTTTGTGCTCTAGGATATGGTGATATTTTTTTTCCTTATGTTTCAAAGACCAAAGGATTAAATAAAGAAAATAATTCACAGATCAATTGTTAATTTGGCATCTTCTTTTCTTTCTTTAAATCAGCGTCTTGCGCGTCCCTCAACGTTAAGTTACAGTATTAAAGTGCTGTAGTTTTCCTAACTGGCTTCATAATATTGATCTTATATAATAATATTGGCAAACATAAAAATAACTTTATTATTGATTTGATCTGAAGTTCAGTTAAGTGTCCAATAAGTGAGTGTTAGTACAGCACTGACAGTCACTTTGGGTTCAGTGTTATGGCTGAAGACTGAGAGTAATGTGAGAAATAAAACACCTGTATAGTCCTTTTTAGTCTTTTAGTCACCTCAGTGTGTTTGAACAAAAAAAACTTTCATTTAAATAAATAAGCTAAATCCAGGCTTGTTAAACAGTAACTTAAACACAGTGAGGGTCCGGTAATCGTTCCGTTACCTTGAGCATCTTCTTGTTGGCCGTGTTCTTGCCACACTCGCGGCGGAGGTGTTCGCTCATGCTCTGGAGCTCCCTGCCGAAATGGATCATTCTCTCGATGGCCGCCTGGCTCCCGCCGCACAGCTGCCTCTTGGCCTGAGCGGACTCCACCTCTGCGGAGCGACGGCCGGTTCAGCATGCAAAAACAAACAGGTTTTAATGTAGACTGGATGATAATACATTTACAGTATTAATATTTATCTGAGGCACTTACCCAGTGACGCCGATCCCTGATTATCATTCAGAGCTCAAACTTTTTTTTACAATAAGAGTGATAATGTTTGCTTCCTAACAGGGAGACGAAAGCTTCATCCACGAGATCTTACAGCCAACTAGACTTCAGAAAAGTCAAGTCACATTTAAAACAACACAAGTGCTGCAGAAAATAAAGACGGCTTGCATGTGGAAGGATGTTAAAGCGCCACCGACGGCCGCTCAAATGCTCAAAAAGCTTCAACTTCTCTGCAGAAATACTAAATCAGTCATCGTTTAACGACATTCAGGCTCTCTGATGAGTGTGCTGGTGGTCATTTGTAGAAATTACTGCTGCATTAATAAGATTTGAAGACTTATAGTAGCTTTGATGTCTGCCGTGTGGGCGTCGATTGACACCGAGTCGGACTGTTGTCGCTACGTTGTCACTATGTTTAATGTTATTTGATTATGAGTAGCACCACATCCCCTATCTGGAAGCTCCAAACGGAAAAGACGGCACCGACTACAAGCTGCAACTCTGAGCTCCAATGACAGAAACGGGTGACGTCACACCTTGCTACGTCCATCTTTATCTACAGCTCTGTGAGCGGCACTCCTTTCAGACACACAGCCTCATCCACCAGAGATAAATGTGTTTTAAAAAGGGAAACCTCAACACACTCGAACCCACCCATGTCTGCGTCACAGTCGTCGGGCTCGGCGGTGTGTTTGGAGCTGCCGTTGAGGAAACCGTTGGAGGACGATTCTGTCACTCCGTTGATGAAGTGGTCGACCTCCATGTCCACGTCGTTACTGAGGAGAGACGGGAAAGTTAACGGTTAATTTCTTAAACTTATGATTTGATCAGTTAATAATCACTGACTTGTTCACACTAGCGAGCTAAATCATGCGGTGCGGTGAAGAAGAATAACGCCTCTCTGACCTGCTGGAAACTTAATTATCAAAGCGCAGGAGTTAAAGCTCTATTAGTGTTCAACTTCCTGATGTATCGCCTCTTTAGAAGTTGAGCTTGCACTTCATTTATGGTGTGAAACGGAGCCAAGAACAAGATACTTTCTATATGTTGCTTAGTTGGGAGAAAATCTAAAATTAGACGGAGGAGCGACGAGGCCGATCAAAGTCTTTTTTTTTTTCCAGCTGTGTGGAGTTGAAGCAGATTATTGCTCGTGTTGTTAAACTTAATGTGCTGCATGTAGGTGCAGCGATATCCATATTACTTCATTTATCTGATGAAGACACAACACGTCTGCTGCTGTCGACACGCCGCGACAATCAACAGATTTACAGTTAATATTATGATGCTTACAGCTGCGTATATAGCCGCACTGATACCGGGTTTTAAAGGCCGATACACAAATCTGGCGAGAATATACTGACTGAAGTTAATCTCTTAAACAATTACAATGAACAAGTTTTACATTTAGATATTAAAAGAATTGTGACCAAGACACATGGTGGTGGTTAAACTGTGTGATGGAGACACTTGTTTTAAATCAGCTGAAACATATATTTAATATTTCTGTTCTGACGTTTCTTGTTATTTAAACAGCTGATATATTTATTAAAACACCACGATACTGTGATAACATGATAAACAGGCAGATTTTAAACCAATAGAGATGCTGCCTTTAAGTTTCATGTTTGAGTGTTTTTTTCCATTTGTAGAGGAATTAGGAAGCTATGTGGTGAAGTTGAGGTCAAAGGTCAGTTATTAATTTATGTTGGTTTGTTATGTGTTGATGTTGCTCCACATTGAACCTTTTTTGAGCGTTTTATGTTTGTGATTAAATAAAAATCTTAAATTCAACAGTTTTACTAAAATCTAATAAATATTTCTTTCAGCCTGTTTGAGTTCATTTCAGGTTGTTTTTAATGTTTTGTGTCTCTGATTATTTTTGCTCAAAAACAATCTTTGTTGTCTTGTTGGTTGAGATTTTGTGGGTACCTTGTTACGGGCTGTTGGCTGCGGCTCCCGTTGAGGCTGACGTCAGACGCTGGGAGGATGGAGCCGGCGGCCGGAGGGCAGGGCTTATGACTGTGAGGGGAGGAGCTGTGGCTCTTATTAGACGTCACACCGTTACAGCAGTTGCTGTCGAACCCTAAAACAACAACAACAACAACAACAACAACAGCAGAGTAAGACAGACGTCTGTAAAGTGTTTCTGATGTTTGAGAGTGAAGTTCGTATGTTTCAGATACAAATGTCTGACTTTTTTCAGAATTATAATGTATTTATAATGATGTATTTATGATTTTTAAATAAGCACATGCAGGTTATTGATGAATCATTATGATCTATTGATGTAATTATAACAATTATATTTTTATAAAGAAGAGTTACTTTTATTCCTACTTGATAAATATATAATAAAATACAAATGAATGCACTAAAAACTTATTTTGGATACTCTGAACATGATCTAAAAGATTTTAATTACATATTTGAATGATTAAATGTAGAAACTCACTTTACTGAAAGTTGTTTATGTTTAAACAGTTTCATTGTGTGATTAAAGTGTGGAAACATTATAGAACAAAATAACAGCAGGAACACACATCTATCGCCCCAGTGCATGCTGGGAGGGCTCCCAACACATCTACCTCATTCAACTGCAATCACATGACGAACACTCAGCCAATCACGTGGATGCTGATCATAAGTTTCAACTCCTCTCGTTATTCAAGACCTCCATCGATCCTCAAAGTGCCTTCAAAGAACCAAATGAGCAGGATGATGACGGTGTCTTAAATAACCCATGTGATTGGCTGAGTGCTCGTCATTTGATAGTCATGTGATTATTATTTAATCCTGATAGCAGCGTGTGAAGAACAAGTCCCAGGTCTCTGCATCGCCATCCAGTGTGTATAGAGTTTAAAAATAGAGCTGCTTGTCGTCTATAAACGTCTCAGCGGCTTCATCTCTGAGTATCTTTTACCGTATGAACCCCGTCGGCCTGTCGGGTCGTCGGGTGGAGAGCCGCTAACTGCTCCCAGAGCGCAAACTAGACGTGGAGAAGCAGCGTCCAGTTACTGCGCAGACGAACATCAGAGCATCTTTAAATCCAGGATATAAAACATTATGTTCTGCCTCAAGTATTTATACATCTACACCCTTCCCCCTGTGTTCATAACTGTTCATTACTCTCTGTATTTCTTTTCAGATTAAGATTCCTCACCTCTAACTGGACATGACGTTAAAGTTTTAAAGTGTTTTTCTTTCCTTTTTTCCGCACGGCAAAGCAAGAACATGTCAGACTAATTATTAACTCAACTGAAGTGGAGCGGTGAGGTTTTTTTAATCTGTGGTTTGACATGATCGTTTACTTCAACGGCGTCCAGAATGTCTAGACTCTAGACTCGCAGACGTTATGACGGTGTTGCAACCTTTAATTAGAGGCAGGTCTGTGACCCCGAACGTTCACTTTTACAGCTCACATAAAGATAAACGTCCGTCCAGTGAATACCTGCACAGCTGTGCACGTTCCAGCCGATTAAAAACAAAAAGACGTCAACCTGTTGGATGCGACCGAACTAAGAACAGATGCTGAAGGCTGTTAAAAAAAAAAAAGATAACTGGTCAGATGAGACTCTCCAGATGTGGAGATACTGAGCACAGCTGTACGGTACCTGTGAGGTAGGACTGGGAGCTGCTGGCTTTGTGGCTGGGGCTGCTGAAGGGTCGGGGGGAGCCGGGGTAACTGTCCTGAGACTTCGGGCTGCGACCTCCGAGACACCTCACCTCGCTGTCGGTCCCGTTCACCATCTCTATGAACTGTCTCACCCTGAAGGACGGAGGGAGGGAGGGAGGGAGAAGAGGAGAGGAGGGAAGTGTAGAAGAGAAGCAGCGAGAAAGAAAGGAAGGATTAAAAAAAAGGCAGAAAAAGGAGAGAGAGAGAGGAAAGAAATACAGAAAACGAGATGATATGGAAGGATGAAGAGGAAAAAGCAAAAGACGAGAGAAAAAAGTGAGGAATTAAACAAACAGTGTAAAGAAAGTTAATGTTTGAACAAGAGAAAAGAAAGAAAGAAAGAAAAAGAGGGAAAGAAACATAAAAAAAGAATATTGTAGTATGAAGACATCCTGTAATAAAACCTACTTGATAGAATAATCTGCTGATTTTCAGCAAATCCACAGAAAACAGTTTTAAAAGAGTTTGACGTCCATCTCTCTTGTGTCTCATTGAACAGAATCACTTCAGTTTTATTAAATGTGTCGATCCAGACTGAACCTGAGTGATGCACGTTAGATCAAGACCTCCAACGAGTCTATTTTATCTCCTCTGTCGTGTTTAGTGAAGCACGTCTTTAAAAGACAGCCGTTTAAAAATCACACACATCTCCTGCTGTTCATCCGTTCTGAGCATATTAACAGCATCTCTGTTTCTCTAAACTCACTACTGTGGGAGGTGGAATAAATATTAACGAATCAATAAATAGAAACGCTGTTGATTTCTTCGCTCGGAAAAGCCGACAGGAAAACTGTTTTGGTTCAGTGAGTTTCTGCCGTCAGTCGGTCTGGTGAAGGCGGTTTGTCCGGCTGCTGCGGAGACGCTGGACGCAGGTTGGAGTCGGTGTGGACTGAACGAACAGAGAGTGCTCACGTCTGGATTTCTATGTGGATTCTCAGAGTCTGTTGTCTTTAGTTAAAATAAAACAGCACAAGATTCACAGCTAGACGTTCAAACAGAATGAAACAACTCAAAATATCATTTTTCATTCACTATCATCACTATTAACACAATCACTGCCTCGCTGCATGAATCTGTTTTTAAAAGACGCCACAGAGGAAGTACAAGCAGCAGATTTACATTAATTTTAAATAACATTAGTATCATAAAGGAAATCACACTCGCTACTTTATTTTGAAATGATTCCCTGAACAGAGGATGTGTGATTTCATGCGTTTCATTCGGGACAAACATCTACTTTGTGGTCGTACTTGAGCATGAAGAGAAGGTCTGGGTTCCTCTCCAGGAGGCTGGGGTAGAGCTGCTGGGTGGTCTCGATGGCTTCGCCCATCCTACCTGACAACACCAGCTTCTGGATCTCTGTAAACCAGCAGTCCGCATGTTCACAGGAAATAAACACTTAATTGGAATGAATGAATTTAAAGTTTTATATAGTAACAATCCTGCAAACACAACAAATAAGACACTAAACATCAGATTCATAATGTTAAAATCATCAACACTGTTATTTTTAAGACTGTAGACAGAAGACAGGAGGACTCACTCTGTCGGTTTTTGATGGAGGCCAGCTCCTCGTGAACGGCCTGGTCAGTGGATTTGGCAAAGGCTTCAGCTGTGGCACAATAGCTGTGGTGCACAAGGTAGGAAGCCACCATCCTGACGAGACAAGACAAGAAGAAAAAACCACAAAACACAAAACACACTGATTAGACGCAGCAGCAGCAGGAGAAACCATCATAAGACAGACACCACAGGTCCACTAACCAGAGCTGCAATCCATCTGTCTTTATTTTTGTGCTTTATTTGACTAAGAAACGATTCTTTCATTATAGATAAATCTGATTAGTTTGGTTTTTTATAACCACTATCTGTCTGTTCAACCAAACATAAAGACACTTATGACACACTCTGCAGGTACACTAGTGATATAAATTGTCTCCCACCTGTAAATATCTCGCAGAGACTTGAGCTAAAACGTCTTTTCTGGTCTTTAACTTATTTACTTCTCTTTAATTCTATCCCCATGATTTGTTTGTCAAAGTCCTTTAATGCTACAATACTTTGAAACATTAAAAACTGCAAAACAAAAAGCGTTGTGTAAATATGATGTGTTGATGTGCGTCAAACTGGGACGAGCAGAGATAATATTTAAACACGCTTTTCCTGTGCAGACTAAATAAAAACAGCTGTTCTCTTCAAACAGGGAAATACTGCAGTGTGTATCATAACTGCTGGAGTGCAGATATATATCGTCAGGGTTATTAGGATGGTGCACCGATACTCGTTATTTCAGTTGAAGTCCATCAATCGGTTGTGTTTGGGGTCTCATGTTTGGATTTATAGGCTGCCGGTTTATCGCTTATGATAACAGTTCTGGTCTCAAGAGCAACAAACACAAGCAGTCAGACGAGTTGTAAACAAGACGGATTATCTAAACCACAAAATTCAGGACCTGAAATGGAAATAATCCCTCGTTTTTATAGGAAAAAAAAACTGCAAAAGTAAGAAGTGCAGCAGTCAAAGCAGGAAGTCTGTGTGTAAACTGTGATGAGGGCAGTCGGGGAGGTAAATCGTTTTATTGTTCACCTTTGTTTTCTCTTATTAAAAGATAAGTTTGTTTAACCCGGAGGTGTGTTTACAATCCGTCTCATCATCTGGCTGCTGGTGTTTTGTTTCGCCCAGTAAGAACTTGTTTTGCTGTAATAAATCACTGAGTTCCCACATCTCAGGAATTATCTTGGCCGGTACAATGTTTTTATTACTGACGTTAAAAAAAAAAAAAAAAACAAACTCAGGATCAAAACTATGAAAACACCATAAAACGTCATATAATAAACGGTATTCAAATAATGGATGAGTCTCAGACAATAGCCTGGAGGACTGCCAGGATTAAAACAAAGAAGAAGAAGGTCCAGGACAAACACAGTGAAGGGGGGAATTACATCTGTTCACATGCTAAATTCAGTTAAGTGTCCTTTTCCACAGCACTTAAAAAAGAGAAATGATGTGTTAATATTCTTCTCTGCTCAACTCCTGATGGTTGAAAGCAGCTGTTAACAAAAAAAATGCAACAATCCCTGATGTTTATTCACATTTTAAAAAAGGAACAGTTCACAATTTTTCCAAGTCTGTCTTGTAACAATTTCCTAGATTTATTCATAAAAACAGTTACAGTGTGAGTGACAGTGGCCAAAACCCACAGTCCTCCCTCTGCATAAATATGTATTTAAAAGTTTATGTGAAGCTAAAATGAAGCTTCAGCGTCCAGATGAGTCAAATCAAGTAGATATCTTTCAACGTTTACAGTCTTTTTAGTGCCAAAGAGGAGAATTTGATGCTAAAAAGACTGTAAATGTGTCAGATAGCCACTGATGTCTAAACTCAGACTGATGAAGCTTCACATGAACTTCAGATGCATGTACTTCTATTGAAAGCACATTTGAAGGGGATCTTTTAACATGTATGAACAGGAGGGATGATTTACAGCTACTTCCACTTTTCTTCTTCTTGTTCTAAGACAAAAAGAAGAAGAAGAGAGTACCTATAGAGAGAAAGCTGCTAAACTCTCAATGTGTCGAGTTTCATTCATGGAAGCTTAAAATCGTTCTGGGAAAAAAAAAAAAAAAAAAAGACAAAAGTGGGAAAAACATCTGATGTTACTCCTACTATACTGCTGGAGGAGTGTTGTGGAAACTGACACTCGACTGAGTTTAACAAGGCCAAAGGTCAACATGGAGGAAGTTTGAATTAACTAGCGAACACGGGGGGGGGGGGGGTGGTAAACAGAGTCGCCGTTTGGGAATTTACAGTAATGAAGTGGGATTATCCTTTTTAGTGTTTTCAGTGTGTGTAAGTGTGTTTGACATTTGACTGGGCGGGTGGATCTATCCTCCCCCTAAGAGTACAAAAATGACAAGTATGCACGAGCGCTTTTCCGAGAAGGGATCCTCTTCTTCCTCACCGCTCGTCACTTCTCTACAAAAAAAAAAAAAAAACATCTATCGTGACGTCGCCGGCATGAGTTCGCTGCTCCGAATCCTTCACTCTCGCTGCCTGATCATGATGTTACCACTTCCCTACACACACACCAAAAAAAAAGAGGAATAACACTTCCTATCCACCCAATCTGACGTAAGCTTAAAAAAAAAAAACTTCCTGTTTTTCCAATCCCAGAGCTGAGAGGAGACTCTTCCGGATAGAAACTCCTCTCCTCTCCTCTCCACCCCTCCACTCCACTCCCCATCATATGGAGATTAAATCCATTCAGGACAAGTAATCACAGCAACAGAGAGCTAATCCCATCAGGGCATGGCATGAAGAGAAACCCAGTCCCAGAGCTTTTACTTCTGGATCAGGGCTCCTGCTCTCTGATGGGGAAGTGGTCCATCTGGGGGCCTTGATCCTCCGCCCTCCACCCCACCCCACCCTGGTCATGTCAGCAGTCATTTCCTGTCGCCTACAGCAGGGATGTGCAGGCATGCTACGGTTATGGTGGACAAAAGTATCACGGTAGACGGTGTTATCACGATGATCCGCAAACTTTTCTGAAACATCGCTGCACAGTAAAATGACTTCACACCATGATCGGCTTGAATTTAAATCAAAACAAACAAGCCACTTTCACTATGGTGACATTTTTGATGTGTGTATGTACCTACTATGTTATGGGATGTGTGCAATATGGCAGCAGTATACGTTTTCTATGGTTTATGTGCAATATTGTCATTCTATGTAACTGCTGGTGTTTGGATGGCTGAGGTTGTTTCTGTCATTGTGCTGTCAAGACATTCATGGTGCAGCTACAGAGTCCCTGAGTGGGACAATAAAGTTTATCGTATCGTACACACGATGTAAAAGTACAGTATTGTAGCAACTGGATTTTGATGTTTGCTGCGAATGGACGCAAAAATAAAAGCAGATTAGTTGTTTTAAAGTTTAAGACAGCTGACTGGAAATGACTTTAAATGCAGCTCAGAGTCTCCTTCTCTTACATTCTCTATGTTCTGATTTATTTTGGGTATTAATAGTTGCAAAATAACCAAAATGTACTCACTTCACTGTCCTGCTGTGTCACTATTTGACTGGTAAAATTAAAATTATTAAAATAAAGCTGCTAGTTAAGGAAGGAGAGCTGTGCTGCATCCATGGCGTCCTCTGAAAACTGTGAGAATCACGTTAATGGAAATATCTGGCGGTATTTTATATAGTAAATTTGAATTTTATATGGTAAAAAGACACATGAGGAAGTGTGTTCCTAAAATACAACATAAATTGAGTATATTGAGTATATCCAACACCTCCCATTCAACATTAATCCACATTATCTGAAGTGAACTAGTGTTTAATGTGAAAGTCAACAAAAACTACGCTACGAAACTAAAACTACAAAGTAACTGTCAAAAACAAAAACTATAAAGAAAGGCTTAACAGTTTATCACTGAATGAAATTTAAATACACTACTTAACTTTTTGCACTAATAATCAGTGTGTTGGTAAACGTTATGTCTCTGCCGGTGACTGTAGTTATGTTACAAAGTCATGGAGAGAAAAAAAAAGAAAGAACAAATTTATGGACTAAATTCATCTACAGTCCCACTGAAAAGTCAACAAGTCTGGAAAAAAAGAAGAAAATAATGCTCGGCAGTACGCCAACATTAATAAAAGGTAACTTAACATTATCAAGAGCTGCAGACGTGATGTATTTATGGATTAATTGCAGTCGGCTGTTGTCATGTTTATATCAGTCGGAGTGAGTCGAGGATTAATGTGATTTTTATCCTTATATTAACATTTTAGCTGCTCGTCTGAAGCCGGTGAATAATAATATCTGAATAAACAAGTTGACTGAATGAAGAAACACTTCTGAATGATCAGAGCTGCTCTTCAGTAAAAACCCGACAGAGCAGCAAAGCAGCGGAGTTTCTAACGACAACTGGATTCACTGGAGGAGAGTCGGTCTGCTGTATCACTGCAGAGCAGATGGACACGAGCGCCGTGTGTGTGTGTGTGTGTGTGTGTGTGTGTGTGTGACCTATTACACACTGGCAAAAAAAAAAAACAAGTAAACACAGCCGTGTGACAGAGAGAATGACACCGGTATCCATGGCAACCGTGCACAAAGATGATGGGAGTCAGAAAAATGTTGAAATGTGCAATTAAAAAAAACTGTAAATGACTGAAAATAACAACCATCAAATTACTAAAATGTGACTAAAACTAAGAGTTGAGTCAGTTTAAATAAAAAAATAAATAAAAAATAATAACAGTGCTGTTCCTCTCATCTAAACCTTATGTTTCATATCATCATATAACTAGAAAAGCTCCGTTTTTATGATCCTCTTACTTCTGGATCATGGACTGCCACTCGCCCTCGCGCTCTCCGATGGGGAAGCGGTCGATCTGGGCCTGGATCTTTGTCCTCCACTCGCGCATGTAGTCCTCGATGTCGAACACGAAGGGGTGCTGGCCGAAGTTCGCGTCCACCACCTCCCCTGGGGTCTGAAGGCCGACGGTCGGGTACAAGTTAGGCTGCAGCGCACACAGAGAGAGAGAGACACAGTGAGAGAAGAATAAGAGGAGGAAAAGGGAGTTTGGGAATGTAATCTGGGCAATAAATCAAAACAGGAAACAATGAGAGGAAAAACAGGAAACAGAAAATCTCAGGAAATAAGCTTTTGTCTACAATTACCCCATAAAACCCAATTTTACTAGCTGACAAAGATCATACAATAAAAAAAGTGCGGTAGCAGTCTGACAGTCCATCTTTTAAACAACAGAGCTCAGGTTCAAACCGCTGCGACATTAAAAGGGGCAATAAGTTTGATTTTTACGGCTCAGGATGACAATAATATATCCATCAGTCTGATCGATGCGCTCGTTTTTGTTTCATCAGGACCTCATGACTCAGCGATCACGCTGCCAGGTGCCAGGACTCACTTTCTGGCCGGCGCTCAACTTTACAATCTAGTGTTTTATGAAACTCTCACAGTCTCGCTACGAGCCGCTCCGAGCGTCTCCACACAGAGGGGGAGGGGGGGGATCGATAATCAATCAATCAATCCGGCTTGGTAACACGCCGTGCACGATTGAGCGGAGAGCAGAGAGAGCGGCGTTCAGCTGAATCAAAGTTTTGCCTCCTTTTTTTTCCTGCTTGTGCTTCTGAATATAAAAAGATAAGGATGCTGATGTCACCTTTAATCCCATAAAAAGCCCAAAAACAACAATATGTAAGTCTCTGCCCCTGTCATGCTACTGAAGACTTAAAAACTATGAACATATACTTTTATTTTTTTAAAAAAAGGTTTCCAAAAAAACAAACAGAAACAGCTGCTGACCGCTGTGGTTTTTAAATAATAACAGGAAGAAATAAAGCATTTGTTGGGCACACATCTCAGCTGCGGATTACGACACAATAGAGAGTCACTAGTGAGCATTTCTGGCACCAGGATGGAGTTTCATATGTTCGCCCGATAACGACGCTGAATCACCATTAACGTTTTTTTCTTCATATTATCCCGCTCCGCTCCGACCGATCAGTCGTGACTCACATTAATCCGCCTTTCACAGAGGAGGTTAAACGGTTGCCGGGAGCAGCTAACGTTCGTCATGACAACTGATAAAAAACACATGAAGCTGAAAAGTTGTTTTTTTAAAAATAAATATTGCTAATCGACTCGCCTGTTCAGCTGCAGCAGTCGACCTCATCTACACGATTTAGGAATGACTCAAAATAAAACTACTGACTCTGTGTGTGTGTGTGTGTGTGTGTGTGTGTGTGTGTTAATGAGGGGAACATGTCACCCGGTGGCTCGATGATGATGTGCTTTTAATAGTTTCTGAGGCAACAATGGAGCTCTATGGCACAGAGGAAGATAAAGCAGGCCTCGGGTACAAACACAATACTTTGTTACTAGGAGCCAGTTATCGGGAGGTTTTCAGTGTTTTTCATTGGATTTGTTGTCAATAAAAAACAAGAAGAAGAAGAAGAAGAAGAAGAAGAAATCAGTAGACTATCACTAGTCTTATCCTTTAAAGGCTAAGACGCCGACAGACAAAACTGTAAACAAAGCTGCTGATGTAAACAGCTGCCAGACTTTCGCTGGTAGTAACACCACAGAGGAGCTAAAAATAGGCTTGGAAATAAAAAAAAAGGAACTGCACTCATGAGTGAAACCCTCAAAACTGCTGCTTTCATTTAAGGATCTATTAAAAAAAGAAGGGACACATTTAATGATTGAATGATTTGCTTCCTCTTATCGATAAGCAATAAACACAAATATATTCTGACAGGACGACTGTGGGATGTTTGAAACTTTGCGCTGAGTCACGGCGCGGCGTGTTGCATGCCAGCGTCCAAAGGTTAAGTACAAGTCAATTTATTTTTCTTTGGAACAGGCGTTTTTACTCGCATTTTTCTCTCTTTCTGTAAGTCCCCTGATGACATCTGTGATGAGGAGATAAACAGAAATATGAGGTAAAGAGGCGTGTGCGTGTGTGTGCGTGTGTGTGTGTGTGTGTGTGTGTGTGTGTGTACATTGTTCTACCACCCAACCAATCTAATCACAGCCTTGATTTGATCAGAGAAGGTGGTGACTACGATGAGGTGTGTGTGTGTGAGATGTCTCTTTATTTGTTTAAGAGTCCCGACTGGGGAAGAAAAAAATAAACATGTACCGACCTGATGACATCACTGAAGCTCCATAAAAAAGGACGTTAAAGTGGTTTAAGATGAAGAACTGGAGGTAAAAGACTCATTTAAATCAGAGTTAGGATTAGGTTACAGGTTAGAGATAATGCAGTTGATCAAAGTCCCCATAAATTAATACAAGGGTGTGTGTGTGTGTGTGTGTGTGTGTGTGTGTCTCTCTTTCTCTGAGTTGTCTTTGTCATGGTCCAATAACCACAAAGGTCAGCTGTTCCGAGGTGACGCACTTGAGCGCACAACTCTGGAGGAACATGAATGTCTGGCTCGCAGCCAAGCCTGTTTTGCTGCTCAATGGATTATTGTTGTGGTTAAGACTCTTATTTTCTGCTCCCTCACAAAAAAAAGAAAAAACAGTCGGCCCCATTTTCATTTGCTACTAAACAAAAAAACTCCTTCAAAACAAGAGTCTCTCCCTCACAGTTAATACATGCATGAATCCCGTTAGAATTAATCGTCCAGCTCGGTGTGGGAGTCGTTCACATCATAAAAAAAAAGCATGAGAACCTTACGGAGTGAGACTCGCCTGAGAATGAGCCGCGAACGACTCCACAAAGCGAAACCTTGTCATCTACCAGCCACGAAACAAAAAACAGCAACAGCAACAGTGTTTCTAAGAACAAAAAGGAGGAAGAGGAGGGACGAGCTCCTTCAGAAGAAAACTTCGAGTGTCATCGAAAGAAGCTTAAAAAGAGGAAGTGCGACGCCAGATTTGTTTTTTTCGCTGGTCCTGCAGATGCAACGGTTGCTACACGAGAGAGAATAAAAAGCAGAACACCGTCTGGCACGTCGCTTTCCTCTAACAGCATCAACAGACAGTCGTCCCGGCAGCGAATATCAATATATTTACAGCGAGTGAAAACAGCAAAGTGACTAATTATGTTTTCATCATCTAAGTTAAAGAGAAGCAACGCTGTGGATTCAAAGAGTTATTAGCCACAGTTTTGCTTGTTTTATTTGATTAAAGTTGACGATGGTGTTGCTACAATTTATTTGACAAACTCGATTTACAACCTTTTAAATGTAAATGACCGATATAAACGCTCTGATTCAGACTTTATTAAATGTATAAACACGAGTCAGCAAATACTCAGCTCTGATCAAACTGTGTGTGAAAACAACAAACCGATTAAGACAAAGACATGAAAAGAGCAGCTTCTTATTGCATATAATTAAAGTGGTGCAGGGGTGTAGATGATTTAAAGAATAAAAACTGATCTGATTAACTGATAAAAACATCATCTATTCAAATATTTATTAAAAACAGTAAACAACACAAAGTAGAAGAATTATCTGCAGTAAAGAACAAAATATGTTTTGTCTAATTAATTCAGTTGTTTCCTCTTGCTAGCTGTGTGTGTGTGTGTGTGTGTGTGTGTCCTGGTCATGTACTCGTAGCTGCAGCAGGTAGGCGGGCAGGAGCGAGGGGGACATCGGCCCTCTAACGTTGCTTTAGGAAAAGCAAAACCACAGTGGCGACTAACTAACAGTGACTGTGTTGCACGCCGCCACAGCCGGATCCGACCTGCATTTGGCGGGTGGGCGGGTGTTAATGTCAAGACCTGTTTGCGTCACTCTGTGATATCTCTGAGACCTCGGTGTAGGTCGGTAGGCGTAGACGAGGCCGGAGGCAAAAGGTTCAGGTCCTCGGTGATCTTTCAAGCTTGTTATTGTCAGAATGAAGATGGAGATGAAGATCCTCATCATCATCATCATCAGACATCCTTATCCACGCCAGATAACACTGATCAATGTATCAATCAGTCTAGAGACGTTTAAACCTCTTAGACTTTATCTGTTAAAACATGAGGGCTATTTCTTACAAGTGTGGTGTGCTTTTATTTTGAAAGATTGATTGAAATGTGTACTACCAGGTGTGTAGAGAGACAATAAGTAACGGCTGCTGGACACTTTATGAACACTTAATGTTTGTGATCAAGGTTTCAATCCATCTAGAGACATTTAAACCTTTTAGACTTTATCTGTTAAAACACGTGTGTGTGTGTGGAAATAAAATATAAATGAAAACAGAAAGCCGTGTTAAAGATTTGAAAGGCCTTTAAGTGTTTTTCACTGTGAGGAATTTGAATAAAAACTCATTTAAAATCTAAAATCCAGACAATATTTATGACTATATAACGTGTAGCCAATGAAATAGACACCTGAGTGATACAGGAGTGTTTTTAAATCAAATGATGTGATCTAACGCATTAAATCATCAGCAGTTATTAGCAGCGTTAAGTCATTATTATCAGTAACATCACGTATTAACTTCAGCTGTTGTGAGATTATGAACGCAGACATTTTAAAACTGACTTTTAAAGTGTGTCAGATCTTCTTTCTCCCCCCTAATGATTACTACATGTCCTATTTTTTTTCCTTTTATAAATCCAAAAAGCCCCCCCAGCCCCCCCCCCCCCTCTCACCCCTCCCCTCCTCCATCTCCCTGAACATCAACATCTGAAGCTCACACAAGTTTTCCAGCCTCCGATCCATTTTACACAGCGTAAACATTTTGACTGGGAGTAGACGTTCTGCAGGATATGTAACATTTCATTTCTATAAATAGACTCTCGCCCTACAGTCCTGATTAATTATGGAAACTTTATAAAAAAAAAAATACAAAAAAAAAGAGAGAGAGAGAAAAGAAAATTACAACAAAGGAATGAATGAAATGTTGGTACTTACTGGTAGGTCTGTGAAGGCGATACCTGCAGAGAGAGGAGAAGAGCGTCAGTCCTCTATATTTACACACACACACACACACACACACACACACACCAGGAGGCCACAGTCAGTATGTTTACATGTGCTCAAGTAACCTGGTTAGCGTCACTAACCAGATTTCTTTTAATGCAACGTAAACAGGAATGAAGGTTCCCTTTTTAAAAAAAAAAAAAAACGGCTCATATGACTTGATTTTACTGGAGAAACTTGATATCTTGGCCGGATTCTCGTGTTTCCACCTGTGTTTTTACACGTGAGTGTGTGAAAAAGTCTTCAGACGAGGGAGACGGGGGGACGGGGACGTATCGCTGAAGCTGAAGCGGCAGCGTGGCGGGCTGAAAGAGAACACATGGTGGCTCTGAGCAGAAGTGTTTAAAAGTCTCCTGCACAGTGTCTTGCTTACGGCTGGTTTGTTTCATCAGATATATAATATATACACCCATAAAATACACCAGCAGTGGGTGTATAAATGTGCACGAGTGTTTCACTTGTGGTCAAGTATTCATTTATTGTTTATTTAACGAGGAAAACGTGTGATAAATTTATTCTACCAGATGTAACTAATAGCTCGTTTCCATCTGCAGTGGCTGGACGGGGCCACCGGTGACGTGCAGGGTGCTGAAGCTGATGCTAACGGTCAAGTCGCGGTGAATTAAAACGCTTATCGTCGCGCATCGTAGTCGTAAATACCGACACGTCGTTGCCGTCGCCGCGGTTTCCGAGCCGCTCACCTAGGCTGTGGCCGTTCTTTGTGTAGAAGCAGGTGTTGTTGATGAGGTTGACGCAGCAGCCGATCACGTCGCCCGTTGTAAACGTGGGTCCGTAGGGTTGCCCGGTGCCGGATGAGCAGAAGGAGTGGCCGTCGTCTCCGTGGTAACCATATGAGTGCTTGTCCCAACCTGCGGGATGGAAATGCAAAGCGTCAGAGGAGGAACGACAACAACAGATGGTTGATTAAAACAAAACACACGGTAACTAATATGCTGTGAAAATGCATGAAGTCGTCACATTATGACCCTTAAAAACATGATTAAAGTGTCAAAATACAGACAATGATGATACAGAAGATCCTCATCAGCGCTGTTCAGGGATTTGTTTTTTTACTATCTTGTGCTTTCAAATCTTGAGGCCTTTGTGACCGGGAGACTTGACAAAAGCTGGACTCAGCATGAGGATTGAGTGCTGTAACGAGGCCGTGTGGATGCGTGACTAAAGAAAATAATGCTGAAGAAGAGTTGCAACTAATCTGCAGCGTCTCCTCGAGAAAAATGTCAATAAAAACGGCAAAAAAAACAAAACAAAACAAAACAAAACAAAACAACAGCTGGACTATAAAACACCGACGTGATGTCCGACAACATCACAACAACCAAACGCTGCATCATATCCTGTGTTTTCTAACTAAATGTGCTCTTATTTTGTTGTTTTTTTTTTATAATTACGTAACTTGTGTTTCGAGGAGAAAAATGTGCATAAGGGCAAACACAGCCCATGTCCGAAATTTGTGCTTTGGTTTTTTTTAAAAAAGCAAAAAAAAAACAAAAAAAAACTTGGAAACATAAAGAGCCAAAAATAGAAACGCTGTGTCATTATTCCGCAGTTTCAGTAAATACTGGTGTGTTTTGGTAACAGAAACCTGCAACTAAAAGCGGTCGCTTATGACGACTGTGAAGCTGAGATATTTAACTTTTTTCTTATCCCAAAATTTAAAAACATGAATATCAGCACATCCTCGACCAGAGAGCAGAGGAGGAGGAGGGGAGGGGAGGGGGGAGGGGATGGATGCCTTGCTCGAGGACACATGACTGACGGACTCTCTGTGGGAATTCAACCTGGGAAAAATCCTCCAAAAAAAAAAAAAAAAAATACCGACGTTCGCTTCCAAAAACAACAACTGGCTGACCGCAGAAAGACACGGCTCATTCAGTTTTTCCAGAAAGCTGGATATTCTCCCAGAATTTAGAAGATTTTGGAGGGTTTTTTTTTTTTTTTTTTGACTTTCATTTCTTTCTTTGGCTTTTGATTCAAAGTTCCTCCAGACTCCAGCCTGGTGTTGATACTAAACACGTTACCACCTATTACTTAACCTGAGTGTCTATATCGCCTCTGGCCAGCAGAAAACACATCAGCTCCAATATTTATCACTGTTGTTAAACAAAGAAAAAGACGACTAATCCTGACTTTCTCTTGTTTCCTATGAATTTTTTTAAATATCTGACATATCGGTGACATGTAAACTCAGTAATTTCATGTTTAGACTTGGAATAAATTGTCCAGTTGTTATTATTTCTCTTGAAGAGGGAGGAGGAAACAGTCTCTGCTGCAGCACGGACGGCCTCGGGCTTGTTTAATGTTACAAACAGAGTTGCAGGATCCTGTGAGTTACTGCTGATGTGCAGAATTAATCCTGCGGTCGTCTCATTCATCACTGGGAGAGAAAGCACTGAACTCTGCAGGAAGTTTGGCATCAGCTCCTCTCAATTGGTGAATTTTCATTAGCATATATCCATCAGCTGGGACGGGGCAGTTTACTGGGAGGGTGGAGGGGGGGGCGGCCTCCTGTTTATCTCTGTAGCTGCTGGGTGGGTCCAGTTCTCAGACTGGTGAAGGACTGATAACCTTCATGGACTCTAGTGAGTCCTGCTAGCGCTGCCGGGTCGCAGCCAAGAGACCGACGCAGCAGACGGGTTTTCATACCGACGATAAGTTTAGAAACTGTGCCCATCTTGTTTAATCTATGAACACAGCATTTCCTTTATGTGGTAGAAGATTTACTTGGAAGTGTTTTTATCATCATGTGCTTTGGAAATGTTTCACCATGTGTGTTTTTTTAAAAAGAAACCACTTCAGAACTTTTAAACCACAAAATCTGGAAGAAAATCTGAGTCCTCATTATAAAGAACATCATCTAAAGTCTGATACTGGATGTTTGATGCCAATATCTGTATTAGTTCAGTTTTAATATACGAGACTCCACTATCTAAAAAAAAAAAACATGCATCTTCCAGTGATACATATATAAAAAGCATGTTGAAGAAAACAAAAAAAACTGCATTAATATTGAAGCGTTACAAAAAAAAGCTAATATATAGTTGTCAGTTTTTTTAGTTTAACATTTTTGATAAGGATCCCTTTGATTTGGTTATTAAAGAATTGTGATCGAGACATATTAGAGCTGTAAAAAAAATAATCTTAGAGCCTTTTAACAGATAAACGACGGTAACAATGGTTTCAACTATAGCTTAGATGTTTCTGTAATGACTATATTTGCTGATATGTGTGTGACAAGCGGCTGGTGTGTGTTGTCATTCATCGTCAGCGTCATTAGTTTAAATTAGAAATGTTTCCACCTGAAATCATTAAGTTACTGGAGTTCCACAAAATATTAATATCTGTCTCAAATGAAGATAATATTGTGGACAGTTGCTTTAAATGTTCTGATCTCTACATCTCTAAATTTGTTGATTGGATGTTCCTTCTTCTACTACTACAAGACATTAAATCACAATAATGAACCAGTTGGGTAATTTCACAGTAGTTTGTAATTACAGGGCAGCTACCGACTGGTCTCAGGCTCCAGATGTTGTTTTTTTTTAGGTGACGGTCCGCTGACCAACTTAACACTCAAACCCAAGACGTGTTTATTATGAGCAGACAGATGTGACCACTGCTGCCCCCCTTCACACTATGAACACTAGAATAACTTAAAGCTCAATAAACATCAAAAGCATCGCAGCAAGAGAGAGAAATTAAAGCTGGAAAACAACATCAGAAGCGTCACAAGACTAATTCAGTCGCAGTCGAAACAACATGTAAACAGGTCAAATGCAAAGAACAAGGAAATAACAACAGCTGCAACGCTCAGTGATGAAAGGAAAGTTGTTGTTTTTTTTTTTAAGCCAGACCATAATTTCACTGAATAAATCATATTTTTTCTTATTTTTTTGTGTTCAGTGTCAGTAAAACTGAGCTGAATAGATTCTGTAATCATCTCATTGAGCTTGTTGTGGATCAAACTTTGGAAAGACGTCAACAGTCAGTCGGAGGTCACGTGACCCACAAAGCCGGCTTCCATAGGTCGCCGCTACTGTAAAGCTGTACATTACAGTGACATGACTAACAAGGAAGCAGGAAATGGTGCTTCAAAATAAAAGCGTCGTTCCAGAAATCCACTACAATTCAAAAGTAGTTGCCAAAGTTGACCCAAATGTTCATAAAGAGGACATTTACACGCACATGTGGGACCTTTAAACACATCTGTCCAGGCTTATCCTCCTCTCAAAACAACAGGAAAAAGTAAACACGCGATCATGTGACTGACAGACAACACTCTGAAACGGAGAGTCTCTCGCTCACAGTCACACCTGCAGCGAGTGTAAAACACAACTTCACACATACGGACAAAAAAAAAAAAAAAAAAAAAAAAAAAAACATCGACACTACGCAGAAGACGCAGCGGACGGGGCGGCGACTGTCACCACACCCGACACGCAGCAGCAGCAGTGGAAATAAACATTAACAAGAAACACACAGTGCGTCGTCTTACCGGGGAGTCTGTTCATGTTTACGCCCTGAGCTGACAGGCCGATGCCCATGTACCTGCGGAACAGACAGGTGAGAGTTCAGAGAGAGAAAAAAAAAGACACAATAATGGACTAAAGATGAGTGATTGATCAGCCGCTAATCATTTTAAGCCAATCACTGATGATGACTTAACTGAGATTAAAGAAAAAAAGTCCTGTGAGGCTGTTAAGACTCATTACACACAAAGAAAACATGTTTAATGGATGAAAGACAGCGAGCCAACGTTGCTATTCTTAGATGTTTATCACTGGTGGTGCTTATAGTTAGCATGTTAGCACGCTAACAGCGTCCTGCCTCTGTTGATAAAGTGTCTAAATTTAATTTAAATTTAGGTGTCACGATTCTCCAAATCCACAATTTTCTTTTGACTTTCGATTCAATTTTTGATTTAAACATTTTTTTCCTGTCAAGTCTTGATTTGTAAAGGTCAACAGATCACTGGTTTTATGTTACACTTTCTTCAGTTCTTTAAAAAAAGCTACACAGCTACACGGCATCAAGTGTGATATAACTACCATATTTTTGGGAATGTACACACTTAAAGGACATATTATTGTTTATCTTGGACGTTTGACTCTGTCCATATATCTCTAACTTTACTGTAGTGTGTAGCATAACTTTCAGTCTGTTTTTTTCCCGTCTTGATGTTTTGTTTTGTTTTGTTTTGTGGATTATGAAAGTAAAAAAGGACATCTTGTCCGTCGCTGGGAAAATAACCAGTGAGGTCATGTGACTTGTGGTTTTGCTTCTTACATGACTGAAATCTCACATCAGGGTTAGAAATTGACCTCAAAGATTTTAGTCACGCTTTCACTTCATTAGATTTCCGTGTGTTATTCAATCTCCTGATATGAATTTCTAAAAAACCTTTTCTGACTTCATCATCATACATGAACTCAACCAGCTGATTCATGACGGTTTAACAGTCTGTGGCTCTACTCAACTAACAAAGCACTGAGTCAGCGTCCATATAGGAGCCTCAAGTAACCAAATACGGCTGAGAGCTCGCTAATAGACTAAAAGTATTGATATGATCACAACATGGAAGCGCTCACACACTTCATAAGAATCCGAGGTATGAAGAGAAGGAGAAGAGGACTGTTAACTTCCTGCAGGCGATGATCATTAATCAATAAATAAATGATGGCTTCCTGCAGGAGACAAACTGTGTTAATTCCGTCTCTGCTCCCCAATTAATAGGATCAAAATTCAGAGCAGCTTCTACACCTCAGTGCACGACTGTAGCCTGCAAACCGAGCGACGACTCGGTTCAAATGCAGACGGCAGATGAAGGTCTTTAATCACAAAAAAGCTGCTACACTGAGTCACAGAGCTGCAGGGTTAAACTTCATGTAAATCCAGATTAGACTAGTCAATTGTGTGGGATTTCATTGTTACCAATTTTTTTTTTTCCTTCTCTTTCTTTTGAAAGCTTTGAGCAGCTCCCCACCTCGCAGCCATTTTGCATCCATAATGAGTTATTGTACATCACGCAGCGTGCGAGCAGCTGATTAGTTATGACAGTTGAGTTTGTACAGCGTTTATAGGATTGATGTCATTGCTACACTTTAATTAGACACCAGATAAAAAAAAAAAAAAGATTTTCGCCCCCAATTTTACATCCACTGGTTTTGTTTTCTAGCGTGTGAGGTTAACATCACAGCGTCATGTTAACACGCTAACATTTGGTATGTAATATTTAAAGTTTATATTGTCATTTTAACTATAAAGTTACAGTAAAATGTGATAAAACAAAACTATAACTGGATGAAATATTGTTTCTCTCATAACCAACAGATGTTACATTACAACTATAATGCAAATTGTACATTTAGTACATGTAAACAAATATTTTGCATGTTAGCGTAGCATGCTAACAGGCTAATTTTGACAGGAATTCAGTTGTTAGTTTTTACAGTTTTACAGCAATCTTGTATTGAACTGAAGTGCTGAACAAGTTGAAATTTTGACCAACTGGTGACGCTTTATGACAAGTCAGCACATCACCAAAATAATTAGGTCGCCTCCTCGTGGCAGTCAGTTAAATTGTCGTCGAGATATTTGACTTTTCTACCGAAGTGTGAGAGCGACGGACCACCAAACGTTTTCTTTCTTACCCATCTCGGCCTTTGCTGATGATCTTAACCTCGAAGTAGTAGACCCCGCAGGCGGCTGGGATCGGGTGGGTGGCCCGTACAGACGCTGCGTCTTTTGGGGTTTTGCCATGACCTTCAGGTGAGGAGAGACGAGAGAGACAAGGAGGTCTGGGTTAGTAGAAACAAGAGACACTGGTTCATTTTATCATCCTGGCTGGCGGGTTTTGGAGATGTTGGAGGCGGGAATGCCGTTATTCCGCCTCTCTGTTCTGTATTAAAAAGGTGCACACACGGAGAAGAGTTGCTCTGCCAATAAGCCGGTGAAGGAGGTAGTCACCGAGCCGAGTCGACGGCTGTGTGAAAGGAACAACCAACATGTGACGGGCCTGAATCCAGAACGCCAGCTATGCTGTGGAAAGGCTCATACAGGGGCGACGTTAGCAAAGGCAGCTGACTGACGGATCTTCATTACAGCTATAATTCAGGATCACTGTATAAAAAGATCCTTCTGAAGACACACAAAAGCTTTTGAACTAATATTAATCATCCATTTTGTAGGAAGCACGATGCAGGATGTGGATTTTTAGCAGCGGTTGCTGTGGAAGTGGATTAAAAACCAAACTCTGAAAGCATTAAAGGACAAATTCACAACATCACATACATGTTGAGGGATCTTTTAATGACCAGTATTAACAGGAGGAACGATTACAGCCAGAAAAATGTTCATTTAGACACCTGCCTGTTGTTTTACGACTTGAAAAAAAACAGTGAAACTGTCCTTCAAAGCAAAGATCAGACGGGGCGTTTAAGAAGCGATACTGATAAATACTACACCGAGCAGATCGCTTCAACAGTTGTTGTAAAATCGGATCAAGGGAGAGGTGCGGCTTCTGCTGTTACTCTCAACCATAAAAGTTTTACAACCTAAGTTACAGTTGAAAAGGAAAAAAAAAAAAGCGCCTGAAGGAAAATTACTGGTGGCTCGAGCAAAAACGGTTTTTCAGGTAAGTGAAGATACAAAGTGCTTCAAAAAAGTAAAACAAACAGGAAGTAAAACCAGAACAAAAAGCCTCTAATATATATATAAAAAAACATATTGGAAATAAAAGTGTATCAATTAAATGAAGATAAAAGTTATTTGTGTTGATTTATTTTGGATTTTCTAGAGAGATTTTATTCAAAAGAAGTTCAACCAGCTGGTCCTGAAACAAACAGCATAACAACAAAAAGCTGTTTCTGTTCTCTGTGGCCTCTGCATTGTACCGTCTGACCTTTGACCTTTCGACTGACCAGCAGCAGACACGTTCACAATGTCAGCGCCCGGCTAGGTTTGGTTAAAATATATATTATTATTATTATATGATGTTGCACCTTTCCTTCCACAGTTTGACATTTCCACATGAAACACGACGCTGAGGAATGATTTGCTTCTGAAAATGTGAAAAACACACATCTAGGGAGTTGTCTCGGTCGTCCCCAAAAATATGTATGATGATGTTTTATTAGCTAGATGGCATTTTTTATGAATGCCCTTGAGCACAAGATGCTTCAGCTGTTTTAAAGCTTATCATCTTACAAGCTCTGAATCCAAACCTCCAGGATTTGAGGCTGAGAAGCTGCTTTTTTTTTTTTTTTTCCTGACGGTCTTTAAAGCTAAACGTTAGCTCGAGCAGCTACGCACAGCTGTCAACAGCATTTAGAGCTTAGATATCTTTAACTTTTATTCTGTCAGATAGTTTAAATCTATAAGGGAATCATTAAAATCAATCACAATATTGATAAAGACAATCAGAGGAAGCCTTTATTATGTTAATCTCTGGTTGTTGGATGAAGCAGGTTTAAAGTACAGCTTCACATTTTCTTAAAACAACAGTCAGGTGTCCATATGAACACTCAGAGAGGGGTTTTTCCTGGCTGTAATCATTCCTCCTGTTCATACTGGATATTAAAAGATCTCCTTCAAAACATCCACAGTGTCCACACAGTCGTTTCAAAGTTGATGTGAAGCTTCTACGAGGCTTCAGCGGCCTGAGTTTAGTCATATCAAGTGGATATCTGACACATTTACAGTCTTTTTAACGTCATATTCTCCTCTTGGTGTGACAGCGTTTCCTCCTGTTGAGCTGCAGTAGAAGTACAGTAACAAAAAGAGGAGCTGAAGCTTCAGATAAACTTTTAAATACATTCTTGCACAGACTGTGGGTTTAATGATGACTTCAGTCTTTCACAATAAAAGACGTGAGAATTTGCGAACCCGCCTGTTAATTGATGATCTGAGTGATATTTCTTAGGAATATCTGGGACACTCCTATCTGGAAAAGAGGCTGATGTAGACGACAGACAGACTAAAAATGATACTTTTCACCTCCATTTTCGTTTTGTTATGGTGACAAAATGGTTGCCATGTGAATACAACATTCAGAGGAGGAAATCACAAGAAATACATTTATCACCCTGGACTTCATTATTATCAATGACTCTGTTTTTTTTTAAGGACTGATACTCGTTTCGGCTATCTTAACAAAAAAAAATATAACTAAGAAAAGAAGAGAAATGCTCCTCATGTTACCCAGAATACAAGATAACAGCAAACATAAGATTTTACAAAACAGAAAAACACAGGAAAGAAACTAATTCTCACAGTTTTTGCCTAAATTAACGACTCAAATGATTGATAATGGAAATAGTTTACAATTCATATCATGTCTAATAACTGACTAAGTGTCTCCACCTCTATTAAAAAGCTCTTTGTTGTGATCATGCAGTCTGATGATTAGTAAGTAAGACACATTACCGCCATTATTAACTGGCCTTTTACTTTGTTTGTTTGTGAGACGATGCTCCTAAATTTAAGTGTGTGGGTTTGTTTTTATCTGCAGATTTCATAATAATGATTATTCCTACTTTCTGTCATAGTTTACTTCACTTTAGTTGCTACAGGGTGTTTTTTTTTTAAGGAAATGTGAATTACAGCAACATGTTCACCTTGCAGATGTGTGACATCATGATTAACTGGCATTATTAAACAAAAAGGTCATTGATGTTGTCCTTACTTATAATTATTTTCATTATTTATTCATCTGAGGATTATTTAGCTGATTTAATCAACTGTTTGACCCACAAAATGTCAGAAAATAGTGGAAAATGTTCATCTTGACATATTCAAATGTCTTGTTTTGTTCAAATAATGACCCCAACCCAATTTATTCTCATATAAACTTAAAAAAAAGGCAGTAAATATTTGAATTCAGGCAAGCTGAAATGATTTGTGTGTGTGTGTGTTTTATCTTAAAAGCTGACTCAAGCACTTAACAGATTATCCAAATAGTTACTGATTTGATCAACTTATCGTTTCATCGCTTGTATTTATGATGGCACTGTTGATTGTTTTTTTTTTTTCAGATAATAAGGCATTTAATGACTGATGGATAGAGAGATAGATAGATATAGATGATGGGGTCAAGACTATGTTCCAAAAAAATTTAACTAAGTCAGCGAGCCTGTTTGTGTCAAAATGATTCAGATTTTAGTCAAATGAATGCCAAATTACAAAGACTATTCATCACAATAATCATAAATCGCCTGAAATTTTCTACTAAACACTGCTGTGGGATTACAGAGTAGCTTTTTTTCCAAGCTGTCTGCTCACTGGAGGTGGTTCATATATAAGTTTCAAACATCTGCATGGTAAAGTTACTGCACATTTGCATACCTACAAACAAGGGAGACAGAATATTCTCGTTTTAACAAGGAAGCATGTGTATGTGTGTGTGTGGAGGGCCGGTCAAACCCAGAATAGTAGAACACACCCAGGAAGCACAGTTACACCTTTTTCTTTTTTGCAGTAGCCCTTTTTTCTTGTAGGCCTGCACCAAAAAAAAAAACCTCTTGATAGCTTTGCTAAGCAACTAGTCCAACCTGAATGTCAGGCAAGACACTTATTAAACCCTCAGCAGCAGTGAATCACTTCCACCTATCATGTCATCAATAAGTACTTCACTGGAAGCCTAACACTTGTTCCTCTGAGTAACTAATCAGGGGACTAAACATGATATTTGGCTGTGTATTTCCTGTCATTTAATTACCTAATAATGCTACATTAGCCTTCCTAGGGGGCTGTCTAGCCTTATCCGTTTTGGCTAACGATAAACGGTATGCTTTTGATAGTCACATCGTGCCTTTGATGGACTTTGTTAAACGATGATTCTGCATTTGAAATGTTATTTTTATATGTTCGTATCATCCGCTGTGAAAGCTTGATTGGTGACAGTTCAATTAGCTGGTTGACAGGGTAGTTAGCAGGGAAGCTAGCCGAGCTAGTTAGGTCAATTTTTGGCTGTGGATACACCTCGCCAGCTGGTCGGGGTTGCAAGATGTCCTCTGCCTTGTTGTTGATGAAGCTACGAGCCGACTTTGTTTTTAGCCTCAACGGCAGCTGGCGTTGATCCGCTAACCGTCAAGCTAAGCTAACAACTTGGCGTTTTAGCACCGGGCTTGATAAAAGTGCTAAACTATTGTTTGTGTGTTCGTGTCATACCTTTATAGTGAACACGGAGATTGTTCTGTGAGAGCCCGATGTAGCTGAACTTGTCCTTCGGGCTCCAGGAGCGAGGAAGCGGAGTCTCGTTCTCATTAACGGCTGGATAGAGCCGCCGGAGCCGCTGGTTGAGCTCCTTTTCCTGCTCGTTCAGAGCCGAGTCTCCGTGGACAACAACCGACATCAGAAACCCACAGCCCGACGACTGTCCAGACATGGCTATGACACGAGTTTCAGTAAAGTGGCTTGTCAGCAACAAGCCAGCGCCACTTGTGTCAGTCAGTGTCAAGTTTTTTAAAGAGGGAGAGGAGAGAGGAAGAGGAGGGTTAGCAGCACAGCTAGCCGAGCAGCTAACGCCGTTAGCTTGGCCAGCGAAGGCAAAGCGATTCGCTGAAATGTCTCAGGTTGACATCAGCCGACACAAAGCCATAAATAGAGACACTAGAAGAAGGCTGTCTGTCGCACGGGATCGGAATAAAGTAGTTAAAAGACAGAGGAGCGGGTCGTTGTTGCTGGGGGGACAAAGTATAACCAGCTCTGCTAACCTCGATCTTTTGTTTGTTGTCGGAGCGTGATCCGCGATTCTGATTGGCTGAGAGCAGCTCCACTCACTTCCTATGGGAATGTGAAGTAAATACACAGAATGAGCAGTGAATGTGCAGCAGACAGACTGTGTTGTGTTAAAAAACAGCACTACTGATGCTGCTTTCCCCCTCCTGCATCCTGCATGCTACTGCTCGACTCGACTCACCCTTTTTTTTTTTTTTTTGCTTTAACTTATCTAAAATCTAAATCTTTGTCATAATCATTTGAATAATAACAGTAACCGATTACCAGATTTTGAGATTTAATCAATACTTGATTTGATATAAAAGATACAAATTGACATACACATAAAACAACATTTTTATAAACTTTATTTATTAATGTTATACTGAACCCAGAGGTCAGATCAATTCCAGTTAGGTTCGATTATGTTCAGATTTGAATTTTACATCTTGAATTTTATTTTTACTGAGCATGTTTGAGAAACCAGAGTTTTGATTTTTAGATCTAAAGTGAGTTTATTTTCATAGAGAACCTTAACTATAGCATTTGAGGAGGCACAGAAATGTTGTATCTGAATATGATAATCCTAAAACAACAAATATATACAGGAAATTAAGTTTTTGATATTGACAAACTTGAAAGAAACTACTGAGAATTTCACAAAAATGGTTTTCAAAGTCAAATATTTCAGTGCAATAAGTTCAATGGTGTTTAAATTTCAACATTAACTATCCAGTAGTGGTTCAAATTCAAAATTTGGTATTCACTTCTTGATGTATAATGTAAATTATATGTTTGCTTTTCTACTAATCAGTAGGTTTACAATGTAGACACAGTCAGTGAGTCATCATCATCATCATCAGTATTACGTGTTCACTACCTATGACTTATAAGGATAACAAATATTTGACTATTTTAGTATCAGATATATAAAATCTTGAGATCAGAGGAGGAAAGCACTTCTAGGATGGTTTTAATTGAATAGCTTTTAGACGCTGTGAAAAAAATGAGTAACACCATTTTGTCCCCATTACACTTTGTATTTCCTGCCGTACTTGTCATTTGATTGTTTAGTCACATTGCTGTCACATCCTACCCTTGGTTTTGTTTGTGTTTAGCATTTCATTGTTATATTTACATCTGCATTTATGGTTTAATCGAGATATAAACGTATTTAATGACTTTTTTTTATTGTTTATTGATTTAAGTACTGAGTTTCTGAGTTATAGATTAACTTGGGTTGTACCTTACCATATACCCACTATCCATGCTTTCCAGGAGACCACACCATGGATTTGCTTTATATGGTTGGTTATTTATATGGATTGTTTTATAAGAGCTGGATACCGGACTAAAAATGGCACCCATTCAGTCGTATAGGAATTGCTTGGCTGGTACATAAACCAAAAAAAGTTTCTAGCTCTCAGGTTTGCTGAATATGCACAGTAGTGTTTCCTATGTCGGCCCTCCCATGAGCTCCTGCTCGGCCCACAGACTTTACATTGCAATGACATCACAGATTTTTACGTCGACTTTTCTCAGCTCAAGGAAAGTTTTGCATATACAAAACCTCCATGGATCAAAAATACATAATAGAAAGAGTCATATTTGACTTTTTTTTGCAGTTTGAGACGTCCTGTCAGCAGTTTTACAGACGTCTCTTTTACAATGGTGGTTTATGGGGAAGATGCTTTATATGGGCCGCACGGGGGAATTTTTTACTGTAATACCAAAAGTAGCCACTGGGGAAAAGTTGGCTGCAAGACTGAGCTGTGGCACCTTATCCAGCTCTTATTAAACATCCATGGGAGGCACTGAACCACTTCCTGATTGTAAGATCTTGCTTACATCACCAGTGATGTCATGGCTTAGACCAAGTATGAGGGCATTTATTTTACTTAGTTAAATGTTTGGTTTTGTATTAATGTTATTTGTACTTATTTTGGTTTATGGTAAGGAACATGCTGTTGTTGATGTCTGTGTAACTGATTACAGGTGACACTGTCGTTCATCAGTTGTTGGTATAAAGGGAAGGACACCCCTGATAGAAACATGGTTCTGCCAAGATAGATTGGAGAGTCTATTTAAGAGGAGAGTTGTTGTTTTGAGAAGTGAGCAGAAATGAAAGAGGATGTCAGTGTAGCTGTGTTAAGGTAAGTTTGATTATGCTTGATTTCACTGGATCGTCTCTGAGTCTGTCTCTTATCAAAGCAGCCTCACAGGTAAAACTTTATTTCACAGTAAAACAGCAAATAATTGTAAAAAGCCAGAAAAGGTTGCAGAAATGTTTATTTTTTCTTCTTTTTTTAATCTCATTAATCATCTTTTCAACCCTAAATCAACTGAGAGGTACATTGGTGGCTTCACATCCTCGTTATGAGCTCAAATTTATGAGAACTTTTTTTTTTTTTTATTTGAGAGCCACAGTCTAGGAGCGTTCGGTGATTGTTATTCCAGATGGCAGTGAGAAAATTCCACTCGAAGGTTTTATTACTTTTCATTAAAATGACGAGGTTCGCCGATGATGTCTTTGCCGTCTCACTGACCGGGCTGACTGACATCCCGCTGCTGCTGCCTCCATTTGTCATAGTTTTTTTTAAAAGGTCTCAATCGTATCACATGCAAATTAAGAAATTTACTTTTTGATCGTTATCTATTCATATATACGAAAATGAACTGAACATTAGTGCGTCACCAAATGAGGGAGAGGAGAGGAGAGGTGAGAGACAGATGTGGATAGTAGAGTAGATGCAGAGTAAAAGAGAACAGGCAGCTTTTTTTATTACGGCGCTGTAATGTCTCTTAACTTTTGGCATCGTACTAAAAACAATCTTTTCATCCTCGTGTCTAAACTGTGTGAGTGTCAGCATGTGTGTGTGTGTATACTGTAGGTCAAGGCTGATAATTACTGTGATTACTGCAAGCAATCACACTATTGTAGCAGCAGCTGGCTGCAGCTTTGCTTGGCAGCACAGGCAAAAACATTACATTTCCAATCAGTTTGAATTGCGCTATATGCCCTTGCTTTTGTCATGATGATGATTTGATACCATGCCATCTGATCACAATAGCAAACAATAATTATTTTACTAGTATATATATTGTTTGTTAAGCCTGTGATCTATTCTTTGAGATTCTTTCTGATTTATTGACCAATCTTGATGACTTTTTGGGGAGTTATTGCTCAAATTGTTTTCCTGAAAAGCATTGGACTTGTTTTGAAATCAGTCTTGCTAACTAGCTACATCTGTACTGTTGCTAAAATAACGTCTTGTATCAGTGGGAAGTCAACATTTCTCAGAGCGGAGCTGAACTTGTGATTCTGATGCTTCAAACTACACTGTGAGTTCAATTTTACTTTGTTTTATATGCCAATTTTATTTTGATTATGTTCCATTGCTGTCTCTTTTTACACCTTCTCTGAACACACTTTTTTATTTTCAGGTGGTTCATGAGGATAAACTCTGAGAGACACTCCAGCAGGACGGGCCAAAGTCCAGTCAAGATGACCTCAGTCAGCCTTTTGTGTGTTAAGTCTACTAAAGACACTAATGGACTTCTGAGTGGGTTTTGTATAAGTCAGTGCAGTGACTGCACTGCTTGTTTCCATATTTAATTTTTAAATGACTTTTGAATGTTTAATTACCTGAATAAGCTCCATGTTTAGTTTTTTTTTTTCTGTTACTTTCTAATTGTGTATAAATGTTTAGCATCGTTCATTTATAATGTTAATAAAGTGAGACGTGGTTTAAAAGAAACACTTTGAAGTCGTATGATTTAGTCTTAACAATTTAAGTTACAACTCAAACGGCTGTTTATTCACTGCTGTAAATACTGTCAGTGAGTTATGAGTTAAGTAACAAGGTTTGTGGAAAAAAAACATCCAAAATTTAAACAAACTGTAGTCCTCACTGTTAGTTACACAATAGTGTGTCGAGTGTAATGTCGTACATTTTGCAGTTTACAGTAAATATCTGTAAGTGTGCCGCTTGTGAAAAGTGCAAATTTTTTGCTGATTTGGCAGTATTTTACTATAAAAGTAGAGAATAACAGTTTTATGCTGTATATATAAAAGCAGCAACAAACTGTTAATTTCAGCAACAGCAGGACGCCGTTCATTTTGCAGGAAATCAACGGCAACCCTGCATTTGGTAAGTAGCACTTGGGGGGTCCTGGAAGATGGCAGTTCACCGCAGCTGGTCCCAGTTTTCTTCTGGGGAAGTACTGGGGGGAGTGTGGGAATGGTGGCCAGGGGGCACTGGGAAGGTAGCAGCTGGTTGCCAGTACTGACCAATACTCCCAGTTGCACCCACAAGCATGGGTGCTTGGGTGGGATCTGGCTGGTATGGGTTCCCAACAACAACAACAGTCAACATACCTTGAGAACCGCATGGTTCTCAAAAGATACACACACTATTGTTCTTCAAAGGTTTATTTATGATACAGAGCAGATGTGAGACACACAGAGCAGCACAGAGCTAACGATGCTAGCTGCAAACTGTTGAAGGAGTGGATGACGCCCTTAACTCTCAATGCTAAATTGGATTGCAACCAAATTTGGGAATGTTGTACATAAAGCCTTCCCGTACAAATGTGTAACATTTGATATAATTCTACTCACAGTAAAGTAACATTATAAGATGATATTTCTGCTATTCTGTCGTCTTTAATAAAATGAAACTTGGCCCACAAGTTCTCCATGAGCATCTGCATGACATACCGAATCACGGCACCCCACCCTGTGGTCATTAACTGCCATATCTGTTAAATGTCATACACCATGGTGCAGAGTTGTACAGATGAGGATGCTGAACAAGTGTGTTGTATTTGCAGCAATGCTTTGCAAGTTATTTCAGCTGTCAGCATTCACACACAGAGGAAATACATTTCTAGTTGTTGTTATTATTATTATTAGTATAATAGTGTTAGGATTCAAGATTTAAAGATTCAAGAGATTTTACTGTCACATGCACAACAACACAGCAGATGGCAACACTGAAGTCAATGAAATTTGGCTTCGAGCCCAAGTTATAATTAGAGTATATAATAAAATATTTACAATTATAGAAAAGGAGGGAAATGAGTGAAGTTTAAGGTAATATTACTTAATAATTTACACACTTGCCTCTTTTGTATCTATCCATGCAGATAGGTTTTTTAGTTTTAGGCTGATGATGGCTTTTACTGAAATACCTGAGCAGCTATGTGATATGAAATTCAGCGAAGATATCCACGACGCCCAGAGGTTGAACCCAAGTGACTTTAGAGATAGATCAACTTTTTCTGCTGTCCCACAAACAGGTTAACATTTTTGAGTGTTAAATGTTTATTGCACATCTGTCTTGTCCTGGGAGAGGACAAACAGATGTGCAATAGACAGAATGGAAGCACGCAAAGCTTTGAACTAGACAACAAAATTATAATGGCTTTATAATATGAATATGAAGAATGTGATGAAGAGGATACTAAGGAGCTTCCAAGTGCCACCAGAACAGAGTAGGACCTGAGCCACGCAACCTCCATCACCATGGAAACCTGGGAAGAGGACAGACTACACATGCACACAGGAGAGACTCTCATCTCACCGTTCACACACACACACACACACATGAGGAAGAGACAAGAAAAGACATTAATAAAACAGGAGAGAGAGAGAGAGAGAGAGAAGGACAAAGACGTCATTCAGAGAGACAAAGAGGGAGACATGAGGTGAAGCTGAGCTCCTGCAGGATGGAGAACCAGATCCAAATGGCACCAGCATCAAGGGGAACAGGGCGGTTCCAGGATGGGTGCTGATCCAGCAAGAGATGCCTGAGAGACAAGAGAGGACAGGAGGAGAAAATAGGGGGCTGGGACACTGTGTGCTTGTGGAACAAACAAACAGAAGGTTAGAGAGATGCAACGGTTATCAGAAGAGTTGCAATAATCAATAATGTTGTTGGAAGGACAGCAATTAATTGAGACATAAACTGACCTGTTGTGCACAAGGTAAAAAGACGAGTTTTAAGTTTATATTTAAGGGACTCGACAGGCTCAGGTTGTCTGACATCAGCAGAGAAAGGCTCTGCCAGCTGCTCACTTCTTTTTAACTTCGGGTACACACAGGAGCTCTGCATTTCAAGAGCGAAGAGGTCTTAGATGGAAGATATAGATTTAAGGAGATAACACAAGTATGATGGAGCCCATTTAGGATTTAATAAGTCAGCAGAAGCAGCTGATCTGACATGAGTAGGAAGTCAATGAATGGAGGCTAGAATCAGTGTAATATGGTCAAATTTTCTTGTTTTATTAGGACTCTAGCTGCAGCATTTTGAATTATCTGAAGATGTTTAGTGAAAACAGATCATTACAATAGTCGTGTCTGGATGAAACATGTATTAGAGTTTCTGTATCAGCCACGGATAGGGAGGAACAAATTTTATTTAAGCTACGTAAGTGGAAAAAAGGGCAGCAGAGGGGATTTTCTTTAACGTGCTTATCAAAGGAGAGGCTGCAATCAAACAACAACACCAAAGATTCTTGGCAGCCGCACTTTTATCCAAGACTTCGATGCACAAAGTCAGTTCCTCGGGATCGGCCCTCGTCGTTTCAGTTTTCATTGTGCCGCAGTGCAAATTACCTAGCAAATTTGCAACTGATCGAATTATCTCAGATTAATTAACACACTGTGAGTTGAGGGCCTTTAATCCAGCTCGACAGCGACTTTCACATGAGAGTGAAATTAAAAGAAACTACAAGGTAACACCCGGCCAAAAACACACTATAAAAACAAATATCAAAGACACTACAGCACGATCTGACAAATGGGCTGGCAGTAATGTATTATTCATGGTTGCCAGTGAATGGGCTAAAATAAAAACAGACCTCTAAGAAGTCAGTTGTGTTGTGTTGTATTGTTTTCGTTTCCCACAGATCTTATTTCGGTCTGCCTCGTACAGCCTGCGAATGTCACACCAACATGTGGGAATGTTCATTGCATCACTAAAAAGGAATCTGAAATGATGTTACGCTCCCTTTAGGGAAGCACTTGCTCATATTCAGATTCAGGCTTCTCTGGAAAACACGAGTGGTAGAAGGTCTGGACTGTTTATCATCAGTAAGATGTCTGTTGTAAAAAAAAAAAAAAAAAAAAAAAGCAGGGCGAGAACAAACTGTGCTGGGAAGAGCTCCTCGGTGTTTGTGTTAAACCCTGTTTGGATGACTGGACGGGGGTGGAGTTAAACTGCATGACAATGATGGAAAATAGACTTAGAAAACTGTAATATAAATGGAAAACTTGCATTTAGTAATGTGTTATACTCTGAAATTCGTAGTATAGCCTATTTAAAATTCAATATTGTTACTGTCCTATGACGTATCTCCGATATATCAGCAGCATTGTGACTTTTCACCTTTCAGCTAATCTAATGGGGTTTTAATGGTTTATTTAGCTTAAAAGATACATTCATATTTTTTTAAGTGTGTCTTAAAACAGCAGTCAAGTCTCCATATGAACATAGAAAGAGGTTTTTCCTCACTGCATTAATCCCTGCTGTTCAAACTGACTATAAAAAGATCTCCTTCAAATGTGCTTTCAGTGTAAAGTGATGGAGGCCAAAATCCACAGTGTGTCCACAAAGTCATTTAAAAGTCTCTGTGAAGCTTCTATTCAGCTTCATCAGTCTGTGTTTAGTCATATCAAGTGGATATCTGACACATTTACAGTCTTTTTTAGCATCAAATTCTCCTCTTTGTGTTTCCCTGTTGAGCTGCAGGTGGAAGTATAGAAACAAAAAGAGGGACTTTGACACTAAAAAGACTTTAACGTTGAAAGATATCTACTCATTTGGACGCTGAAGCTTCATATCAGCTTCAGATAAACTTTTAAATACATTCTTGCACAGACTGCGAGTTTAATGATGACTGTAGTCTTTCACAATAAGACATGAGAATTTGCGAACCCGCCTGTTAATCGATGATCTGAGTAATATTTCTTAACAATATCTGGGACACTCCTATCTGGAAAACAGGCTGATGTAGACGACAGACAGACTAAAAATGATACTTTTCACCTCCATTTTCATTTATTATCGTGACAAAATGGTTGCCATGTGAATACAACATTCAGAGGAGGAAATCACAAGAAATACATTTATCACCCTGGACTTCTTTCATTATCAATTAATCTGTTATTTTTTCAGTAACTCATACTTGTTTCAGCTATTTTAACAAATTTATTCATTTGGACACCCGACTGATGTTTTAAGGCTGACATTAAAAATTGTGAATCTGGAAAAATTTTCTTAACCAATAAGGAAAAATGTCCCTCAATTCATAAAAAAATTAAACATTACCAAATTTAGAGATACATGGTTTTCTCGGTACAGCAACAATATATTGATAAAGTAATGTATGGTAATGTTGCATCATGAGTTTTTTTGAAGACGTCACCTTTGATTCAAGAAAATTATTTTTTTCTGACCAAACAATTTATCAAGAAAATAATCTGCAGATCAATCAATAATAAAAACGAACTGTTAGTTGCAGCCCTACACTGCAGCATTTGTACCATCACATGAACAATCTGAGCTGCAAAAGTTTGATTTGTTGCTTACTTGACTCTGTCCTGAATGTATTAGAGCCCACTTCCTATCTGGGTTTCAGGAAAATCCCTGAAAAACCTAAACTGCTTCACTGTGGATCATGAGTTGTTTATCTGTGTGTTTTAGACATTTTCCAGTCATTTAACAGACAGTGACACACTGAATCAATACAGTGGATATAAATGGTTGTGCAAGAGCTGGATATTCAACAAAACCTGAGCAGGCGAGAAGGAAAGGAGAGCCGTCACACTGCCCTCTGGTGGCTCAAGCTTGACCTCTTCAAAGGGAATGACAGATGAATAATCATGCAGTGTACTGCAGTGTAGACTGGCCTCATTATAGCATGTCTGTTTCAGACACTATCCTCCTTAAAGGATATATGGCTAGAGATATTCTTTATTTTTCTTACTGTCAACAAATCTCATGTGTGGAGCCAAAACAATGATTAATTGATCTACTTACAAGTATTTTGTGTGTATCCAAAGCCTGATATATCTTATTCTTCATTGCTGCAGACCAATTAGGCTCATTAAAAACACATCAATGAACCATGTTGGACAGGCTCCAAAGTTTTCAGTGTCTGGAGGGCATCTCCTTGTAAGGCATAAGGCCACTGTAACATCATCCGTTGATTTGTGGACTCCTGTTTTGAAGCCTTGAAGCATTTTGACCGTCGCCATCTTGAAGTTTTGGAGACAGAGGTGACCATATCTGGACGAGAGGGTTGAGCTGATGCTAAGCTATGCCTATGCTCCTATTTTTTATTTTAGGTTATGTTACATAATGTATGTAGCCATAGTTGTCACCATGGTAGCGACTTGTCAATCACAGTCATGCCCTAAAGTATTCCCTCCTTTATCGTCTATTTTACTCTAAATGGGACCATAATTTACGAATGAACATCATACTTTATTGAAGAAACTAGCGATTGAGACCATAAACTGAGAATTTAATCAAGTGACAAATAAGGTAATTTTCTCATAGACTTCCATATAATCCCCTGGTAGCTATTAGACAGAATGCAGGTTTAAGGCTTCGGCATCGGCTTCAATTTTTAGACGCAGAGTTTGCTGCATGGACATGAAGTTCTTTGAGAAATGTATGATGTATTGCAAAGTCAAGAGGTTGTGATATGTAGCACAACAAGCTAGTGAAACCTGGTAAACAGAACAGCATTCCCGCACATGCTCAGTGGTGTTTTAGTCTTTGGAGCCATTTCTGAAAAAACTACCGTGATTGTAATCTTTGTGGCGAAGGAACATGCCACTCTTTTTATTCAAATTTAATTTTCATTTAATCTAATTTATTGTTGGTATTTTAAATAATATAATTAAATTATGCAATATCAACACAGGCAACTATGGCGACCATCCAATAAGGATCCCTCACCAGCTTCCCAACTTCTAACTCTGCCAATTGTGTTTAATAATTTTGGCTGTCAGGGGTTAAACATGAGTCTATTGGTGAAATATGCTTTTCTCTTCACTTCCATGGCAACAAACGGTAAATTTTGTAAAAAAAAAAATAAATAAAAATTCACAGTAGTGGTGTCAAGATTCCCACCTACTCACCCCCCAAAATATCTCAAATTCCCTAAATTGACAAATTACATGTATGACACTTTCAGTTTCTGCACAATAACACATTTACAGTGTGTTCAACTTAAAAATATAAGTTCCCTGCGGCCTTAAGGATATCCTCCAGACATGTTTTAAAACATAACATAACTCTTTTAGGATATGTCTGATGTGCTTTTGGCATAAAACAGTTCAATTACCAAGTTAGTTCTCCATCATTGATAAATCTACAAATACGCAAATATTGTCATTTCAAAAGCTTAATAATTGATGTCTGTTACATCCTCTGTGTGTATATGAACTAGAGGCTTCAGGTTTCCACATCACACTTGTGTTGGATGTCACAACTGGCTTCCACAAATGTGTCACAAATCCTGTAAGTTCATGTCTTAAACTTACAGTTAAGGTAAGCACAGAGAAACTTCCCCTTCTCAGCAGATGAATGTGAAAACAAACTTCACATACGTTACATCATCCTGCTCAATTTAAAGTAACAAAAAGTAAAATCCATTTTTGAGTGGAGGGGGACTTGAAAAATGTTTGTTAAGTGAACTAAAGTTGAATAATTTGTCCTGACAAGAGTTTCAGACCCTCTCGAAATGAACGTATGGTGTAACATCATCTCATCGACACTTTTCTCTTGTTGCTATGGACGTGTCGACACCGGCTGGCAAGCAGAAGCAGAAATATTTAAAATGTCTTGTTTTTAGCCTGTTAGTATTTCTTAGTAAGCGCTGTCTAAATAAACAACTTGGCACTTTCTCCTACAATTTATGCTGTTTTGTGCCAAGCCATATTTCTTTTGTCCTCGTCCGTGTAATCTAGGAGGGAAGAGTCGCATAAAAGTAGAATTCCCAAAACAGAAACAATTATTTTCTCCTCCATAGCTTCTTAGTACACCATCAAACAACTTCATCAGATTCACAGCATCACTTCCTGGAAAAGTTCTCACTCATTTGCATTAAGTTGAAACTTTTCAACTTTCAACCCCTAACTTTTTTTCACACCGCTGGTCAGTCCTGTGTTGCGTGGAATCCCACAATGCCTTGTGAAACAATTCACTAGTGTCCCATAGAAATGAAAGGGGGTGAACCTCGTTCAGTGGGTCTTCAGCGTTAGATTTACTTTCCATCTATTCAGTTGGAAGAATCAGTTCTTCATTTGAGAGAACTGATTAACAAGCGTGATAAAGCTTTAAATTTGTTTAAGAGGTTTCCAACATATATGTTTTCTTCAAACTACAACTGATCACGCATCTTTAGAAACTTCTTCTATCTTTAGAAAGTCATAAATCATGATTATAAGTTCTGAAGGTGTCTGAAAATGACTGACTTGAAATAAATAGAGCTTACATATTTACGTTGATGACAAAAGATAAGTTATTCCTGATTATAGTACACTAGTCAACACACCTAAAAGGGTTAAACAAAAAAAATCACCTTGAACAGGCATTCACTAGTATTTTCAAGCATTTTATTTCAGGATCAAACAACTGTCCATCCTGTGTGTGTTATTCTTTAATAGTAACAAAACATATTAATTTCCCTTTTTGGTGCATAGAAACAGTTTTTTTTCCCACATTTCTTCATGCTGATTTCAAGAACTGTCAGGACTCTGTGATGCTGACGTTCACATTTGATGCATTTATGGCTGTTAGACAATCTGAAAAGGTTGAGAACCACTGTTAGATAACAAATTAGATCCACAGGTGTCAGAGACGGTTATTATTACCACCTTAAATTCCTTCGGGTTTTTACTACACCATTATTATGCATGCTATTTAGCCGATTCCACCAGAAGGGGCATTAAAGTTTTAGCTAAATCTTACACTTTGAGCTCTGTTGGGTAATTAGTTGGCTATCAAGCTAGAAAAATGCACAAATTAACATGTATAATAATGAAAAGCCCCAAAGTGTGAGCTCCATTTGTAATTTACATAATCTGTTCTTGCTCTCTCCTCCAACAAAGAAGATGAACATTTTTTTTTCTGCCATTCAAGTAACTGTTCACAGTTACACAGTAACATCCCCATTAGTGAGATGCTGGAGATCCATTGTCAAACATATTCAAAGCAAACCATTGCCCATTCATCTGGTCCCATTACGGTGGTATGCAGTCCCAGAACTCATGGCAGATACACTGGCAGAACCCGTAGACCATGATCATGATAAGACTGGCAGGAACCAGGCTCACCAGCAACACCCCCAGCGTTGTCCTCTGCATTATGAGCAGGTAAACCCCCATTGGAAGCGAGCTGAAGTACAACAGCCCAAGCACCCACACCAGCACCCGGGCCGAGGTCTGACACAGGAGGGCCGCACAGTTCCACACCGTCCACCTCTGTGTGATGGACGCCATGGAGTCCACACTGGATGAGCGGTAGCCACGGTTTGCAGCATGGGATCCACGCGCCTGGCGATGGAGGTCCTGATTTGAAGAGGGTGCCGGCGGAGGCTCCATGATGGTGATGACCACAAAGTTAGGGGAGCCCCGGATGGAGGAGTAGGTGGTGGTGGAGGAAGAGGAGGGCGAAGGGGATGTTGCTGATGGGTTGCTACTCATCAGTGAGCTCAGATGCCTGGGGCTCAGGAGCAGCTCCGTGGTTGCCTCCTGGTGGAAGTGGAGGTTCCTCTGGTTCCTGCTTTGGAGGGCCAGCGCCGCCACCAGGTTGCAGTCATCCGGAAGGCTGCTCACCGCCTCTCCTGGAAGTCTGGTGACATAGCGGCAGAACGGGCACACAACGGCGTTGGGAGGTGACTCACCGAGGTCAAGAATCTTAGCAAGACATTTGGCGCACAGACGATGGCAGCACTCGAGGACCTTCGGCCTGCGACTCGCCAGGTTATACGTGCAGTAGCAGATCTTACACTCCAGATCCTCGGTGCTCAGTATGTCCACATGACCACAACCGTCCTCCATGCTTTGCAGCTCAATCATCATCCTGTCCCATAAGCTCTATCCAGCCTTGAGATCAACAGAAAAATCCAACCGAAAGCTCAGGTCCAGGCTCAGCACCGAGGCACATGGCAAGTTTCCCATAGATGGAAATGGTGACAAGTCCCCACTCCACTGAAGGTTTGGGGTTCATTGTGGCTGTCCAACAGGCTCCTGTACTGTGTATGTTTGGGTGTGTATGTGTGTGCAAGAGAGAGAGAAAGAAAGAGAGAAAGAGAGAGAGAGAGATTTAGGAGTTGATGTGGGAAGCCCCTCGTGAGTTCTGGCCTTGGGGGCTTGCCTGCCTCCGAGCAGTTGGGGAAACGGCGCTTCGTTTGGGGCAAAAAAAAAAAAAAAAACCTTTCATGGGCCGCACGAAAAGAGAGGAAAAAATGTGAGAGAGACTGAAAGAAAAGACAGAGAGAGAGAAAGAGAGAGGGAGAGAGATAACTGTTAACACAGCATTAGAAGAGAACAGAGGCGAAAGGACAACAAAGCAGAGTCTGTACAAACCAGAGCTGGAATTTTCGAGCCTGATCTTTTGTTGCTCAGTGAAATTCGGTCCAATTAGTGGCTGACACACACACACACACACACACACACACACACACACACACACACACACACATCTCTTTAACATCTACAGTGCTCTGTTAATGGTGTATGAGTGTGTATGTGCAAGAAAACATGAATGATTATGTATTTGCATGATAATGTTTAAGTGTGTGTGTGTGTCTGTGTGTGTGTGTGCATATGCTCTCTGTACAGTGTTTGATGTCAATCTGTTTATGAAGATTTTTTCTTCATAAAACAAACATTTCTGCAGCTAAATTCATTTTAAGGTCCATTTCAGCTGTTTTTAGAGAAAAAAGTAACTGTACACAGCCAGATATTTCCCTCAGGAGTTGGTAGAGAGCAAAAACAGACCTAACAGGGAGTAAATATTGGACTTAAATTCACTAGTTGGACAGAAACATGAGTCTAAATGAATGATAATGTTGCTCCGTAACTGCTGGATGATGGAAATAAGCAACTGTTTGCTCACAAGTTCAACACATCAACTTAAAAGCTACTGATATGTCAGTGATGTGTTCACTACTTGTGTACACTGCCCCCAAGTGGCCAAAAATCAGTCATTGCAGGTTTAAATATTTATTTAACAACACATTAACTAGGATTTTAAGGATGTGAAAATCATAAAAGACATTTCTGGTGCTTCCAAACCTGTCGAGAACTTGTCAATGTTCCTGTGATCAACCTGCTTGGTTTCCATTTTCATGGACACTGTCCTCAAAAGACAAGAAAAATTACTTCTGTTAATGTTTTCTGTTGTGACGATCACTTGTGGTTTCTACTTGTGTGAGCTCTTGTGGCTGTGAAAATGGCGACCATCCTCAATTAGTGGTAAAGCTGCATATGGCGTATTGTTATTTTTCATCATAAAAACTCCAAACCACCATAGAAAGGGAGGAGGTTGGGTTTAATGGTTGGTTTGGACCAAGTTGTTCTGGTTGCCTAAATTTAACCAGACATCGACCATAAAGGTGGACAGATCAGAAAACCACTCATGGGTCGTAATATCCAGCGTTGCCAGTGTCAGTCTCAGACGGATTCAGCTTGTAACTCTATCAATGATTTATATAAAACCCACATTCGTTTGCATGAAAGATTGAGGGACTTTTTATAGCAACATTTTGGTGTCATACTAATCCAATTATCTTACAGTCTGTTATTGTGGTTGTTGTTAATGTGTTGGTCATACTTATAGCGAGTTAAATTCAAGCTTAACCACAGTCTGCTCTTGATTCATAAAATATCAAATAATTTAAAGTTTAGTTCAGTTTATTCTCTCCTTTTTCCAGTAAGTCCTGGCTCCCAACATAACTAATATTTTGTGGTAAAAAAACATTTTTCAGTCCAATGTTTCTGCTAATTTATGTCATTTTACTCAGATAATGTAATAGGGGTTTAAGTTGTGTGGTTTGTGATCACAAAGTTCTAATTTGTTTAAAGGTTTCAGGGTTTTAGTCCTGCTGTGTTGAGAGTTTTTTGACAGTTTTGTCATCAGTGATAGTGACAACAGGCGTGTGCGTCATTAGCTGTACTAAGCAATGAGTCACCAGGCATTGTCCAGTCGGGGAAAGAAGGATAAAACTGTTCTGTTGTAAATGACATTCTGTATAATTTGGTGACTCATGGCTGTGTGTGTGTGTGACCAGAGGAAATTGTGATTGTCAGCAGGATGTTCACTTCTGTTTTATTAATATTTGTGTAAATAAATATCTTTATTTGCACATACTCAGGCTTGCTTACCTTTTTAAACATACCTTTAAAAGTTTCCAGTGCCAAAAATCATTGTCTTCCCTTTTATATGAGGTGGCAGCACCACCATCTATAAGTGTGAATATGAGTCAGAACCGGGGTACTGGCGTGGAGTGAGGGAGTGGCCCCGGCAGCGGAAAGTGGAGCAGATCATTGTTGGAGATCACGGTTTGGCAGCGAGCTCTGATCTTGATTTGAGTCCAGAACAGCGCAGACCGCAGTGCAAAATGGGTCATCATCTCTTTGTAGTTCTTAGTTTCCCCCTCGTTACTCTCCAAGACGGCTTAAATCTGACTCTGCTGTCGGTCATACAGGCTGTATTCATCCAGCTCTCATTCAGTTTTTGAAACCGCCCATCTGATGACTGAAAGTTGAGGGATTGAGTCCAACTATTTTTTGTAAGTTTCTAAAGCAGACAAGCCTACAACTACACCCACTTTACACAGTGATTGCTCAGGTGTGTGCAGGTGTTCTTCACACCAAGTGCTTTTGTAGGTATAAATGAGAGCAAAACCATCAGAGGTGGAATATAAGTAAGTACATTTACTTAAATACTGTACTTAAAGGTACAGTACGTAAGATTTATCTATGGTGGTGCAACATGGCGGGCTCTGTAGAAGAGGACCCGCTTACTATGTAGATATAAAGAGCTCATTATAAGGTAACGAATACTCAACCGTTCTTATTTGCAGGTGATTATACTCTAATTAAAACATACTTATGCATATTATCTTCAATTTCTGCAAAGTCTGTTCTGCTAGATGCCACTAAATTCTACATACTGCACCTTTAAGTACAATTTAGTGGTAATTGTACTTTACAGGGGAATTATCTGGTGGTGACAGGTTTAATCGGCATTGTGTGAACTTATTTAGCAAAGGCTTGAATGTAACAGATGTTCATTTATATGTGAAAAATGTAATATATATATTTATATGGTCACTTCAATGTAATGTTCGTTTTCTTTATTTTCATATATTGCATCCATAGATTATATAACAGTAGCAGTATAACACAAACTAATGACGACACACTATAAGAAATCTCCAAACACACACACACACACACACACACACACAAACTGACGTCAATGACCTCAACCACAACAAAACAAGCAGCGGCTGAACAGTCTGGAGCTGCGTGAAGTCAGAAAGAACCAGACTGAACAAGACAGGAAGTAGGATGGTTTTGTCCATCACAATAAAAGCATAAAATATAAAGATATACTATTGGTCTGTAAAATGAGATTCTGAAATAAAATCCCAGCAGTTTCTATTCCTATTAAGGTGCATGCTTTATTCAGATAGGAATTTTCACATTAATCTGTTGAAAGTGGAAAGTTTCTCTGTGCTCATTGAAAATCCAGTTTTAAAGGGCGGGGCAGCAAGCACAACTTCCTGACCTCACACCTGGTGATTACAAACCTACTGCCCAAAGGTTGATGCCCAGAAGTGTCCTGAACACAGGCATGTAGTCACAGTGCTGGAGCAACATCTGTGTAAAAGAGACAACTGGCACAGTGTGACAGTGAGCTGATGCTGGTGTATTAATATGTAACATCTTTGAATCTGGCATGCTATGTAAAAGCACACAAGGGGGCAGCATTATGCCGACTCAGTGTAAAAAAGCAAAGGCGGCTTAACGATGGATCTTCTTTGCAGTTATAATGCAAGATCTCTGTATATAAGAGCCTACAGACACTGTTACACACTTCTAGTGGATCAGAAGTGATGACTGAGAGGGATTTGTCTATGCATTGTTTCGTTTTTTAGGGAAATCCTACATTATATGCATCTTAAACGTCATTTTAAAATGGAAAAACTAAAAAAAATTAATTGATTAATTAAAAAATAGGAATACATGCTTGTGTTTTGTAATCGTTTCATGTCTTATATTCAGATTCGGATCATGCGATGAAGTGAGAACCCTTATAGGTCGCTGATTGGTCGTGGTGGTTTGGAAACAAGCGTATAAATGTGTGACATTTTGATCTCATGACTCCAGCTGCCTCGTAAGTTCAGTTGCCCCTTGAGTCCATCAGCTCTCATGCAAAACATAGTTACATTTATTTTGAAAGCCCACCACCGGAAGCATTGTCGTACACGCTCCGGAGAGCTTGACATCGCGGGAGGAGCGGAGGGGACCCGGTCGTGTTCCAATGCTGGGGAGCCGGGAAGCAGGGACCGCGGGCGGCGGAGTGGCGGCTGCCGGGCCGCTGAACGGGGCACACCCCGGGAAGGAGATGCCTCCCGGCCGCGGTGGGTGTCGGCTCACCGGCCTGGTCAACTGGAGGCAGAGACCGTGCAGGACTTCAGCCCTGTTTGCTGCAGCCAACACGCTGTTCTGGTAGGCATCATGACGCAGGGATATCAGCCTCCCATCCTTAAAACACTGAGCTGCTGTTAATTAGAGGAAAAATAACTTTGGATGGGTCCCAAACCTTAAAAGAACATAATCATAACATCTATATAACAATCATATTTATTGAGTTTGCATAATTTTATAGCTATTTTATGTTTTATACCCCAATTATTTTCTCTTATAGAATTACTACAATAGATTAATCATTTAATATTTTAGAGACATACAATTAGTCTTTGGTTTCATCTTCACCTGTATTGTACATAATGGTATATTTTTTATATTATATTATATTTTTATTACCAACATACTGAAAAATCTGGATTTTTTTTTATCTTATAAAGAGTTTACATTCATTGTTTTGAATTGGTTTGTTTTATAGTTTGTAATATCTCTATAATATTTTATATAATAATATAATATAATTAAAATAAAGAATAATATGGTAACCTATTCTCAGGGCCGTAGCTAAGATTGTAGAAATACTGAGCTTATAAGTTCAAATCCACCTCAAACATCTCCCACTTTACTATTATTTGGATTTTTATTTTTTTAATATACATAAATTTATTTATTCAGTTTTATTTTACATACATTTTATATCTGTCAGGAATAAAATACTGGTGGGGAACTGCTGGCCTTTTGCGGGCTTAAAAGTAGTCAAATTTAAGTAAGTCTACGTCTAAAAATACTTCAAACTGCAAAAATATGGAGGACATGACCTCAGTGTCCTCAGTGGCAGCCACAGCCCTGTGTTTTTTCCATTATGAGCTCCAGACCTTGTTTTTATGGTGCGTCCTCATCTCCTGTAGTATTATGATGATATTTTTTTAATGAAATTAATATCAGACAGCGCTGTTGTCAGGAATTTAGAGTCCAAATTCATCCAAATGCAACCCCAACCCAATCCTGCTCACATTTTATATGTTCATTTAACATTTAAATTGTATTTTCTGTTAATTTCCCTACATGTTTGTCTTCATGCTGTTTCAAATAAATGCTGCTCTACAAATGCCAGAGTGTAATTCTGGAGGAGGAGGAATATGAAATCAGTTCATTAAGATTCATTTTTTGGCCTGAAAACAGTCAAATTTATGACCTATGAGGCCACAACATGTCCTCTCTGTCCTCAGTGGGGGCCACATTCCTGATTTCAGCTATAGTTTAAAGCTTTTCTTTCACTTTTGGTTAGTAAACATTTCTATCCCAGTATTCATTTTTCATACAGACTCAAAAGGAAATAATATACCAGTATAATAAAGAGTCTTTTATATTACAGGACAGACTATTGTATCCCTGCATCCTTCTGATACTGGAAGGTTATTTTGAAGTAAAGAAAAAAAATCATTGTATAAAATTGGATGTAATTTGCTTTAAAATGTTGAAAAGACTCTGCATCCATAAAAAATAGAAGATTGTGGGATTGTAGGCTGCTGTCTGAGAATTTCAGCCACACTCACATCTTTTCTCCAGAAATATTAGTTTTATCCTTCTAGAGAGCCACGCTGAGACAACATGACACTGAACATGCAGATGTGAGGTGAAGCTTCTTTCTTCTCTCTGCAGGTTCGTGGCCTTCACATCTTTCCGAGCCTACAGCCTGTCGGCCGTCCTGCTGGCTCTGCTGGTCCTCATGGTCACCACCAGAGACATCGCCAGGTCCAGATCCACAGGTAACACCGACAAGACTTTTTATTAACCATTATTAAGCCATTATACCATTAAGTAACCATAACAGCTATTTAATCAATTATTACAAATAAAATATCGAACCAAATGATAAAACCACAATAATCTAAGAAATAGCTGCAAATTGTGAATTTTTCTAATGAAAGAGACTCTAAACTAGAGAGTCTGAATAATCACTTAGAGCATTGTTCCAGCTGCAGCTCCTCAGATGTATGTGCATCTTTTCTTTGATTAATTAATGGCAGATTAATCAAGAATATAACATCATTAGTAGCAATTCTCTAACTTTAACCTGATTATTGTGGCATCTCATTATCGGTGTACCTTTAGTTACTACATATTAATACACTTTCAGATACAAATGCAACATTATTTACCAACAGACACAGTTTGTTTACTTTGAGTTACTAGTTTACATTTAGGAATCTGTAAGCATTAAGCATAAGAAATACTAGTATTTGTCAAAAGTACACAAATAGCATAAATAATAATTCCAGCTTGGGTCTTATTTTTGTTGTTTGGCACATTATTTCTATCTGTAATAATAAAGTTTCACTCACCGAGTGAAAAAATGAGCAGTCAGGTTCAAAATAACCACATTAGTTCTTTAACTTTAGTAAATATGAGCACAACTTTCTCATTTTCTTACTTCAACAGTAATGAATGTGTCTGCTCATATCTCAATTCTACATTGAACTAACCCAACCATTAAGTGGGTTGTAAATTGACAGAAAGTTCATCTGCAACTGTTTTGTCTTATTTAAAAGTATTTAAAGTATTTATAATGCAACAAATCTCAGAGTTTGATGAATTAAATCATAAACCAGTTAGTAATTCCTGCTGGTTTAATGAGCGACTCCACACAACACCTTAACATCCAGACTTTTGAGGTTGGATAGAAGCTACATTCATGTTATTTCTTCGCAAAACCTGCATCACACTCACAGTTGACCTTCATCTATCCAGCATGATAAACTCAAACATCTCTACTTTCTCTCTCAGTGTAAATGTGCTTACTGCCCCTCTGACGTCGCAGTAACGCAACACATAAATCAGCTGCTGGACTCGTCGAAAAAGCGATTAATCACAAAAATAGTCAGCAGATTAATCGATTATGAAACGATCCTCGGCCCTGAACTGGAAAACTTTGGGAACAGTTGAGGCTTTTATCCGAGCTGCTGGATGTGGGTCCAGCTCAGATTTTGGGATGATTTCACCCTGATGGCGACTCGTTAGCCTGATGAGTAAGAAGGAGGATGATATGAGGATGACTCTCCTGTCTTTCATGATTACGAGAGATGGTTACTCATCCGCCTGACTGTTGCTCATCATCGCACTTCTGTTTAGATGCAGGTAAAATAAAAATAAAGACACAGAACAACAATTTATCACTGTGATTTTATATTATCTACAGCTTCTTTCCCTCTTTCCTTAGTCAGCACTTCTCTAGAGGTAGTGTTGTGCCTTTGACCATTGTACTCTTAATAATGGTTAATTGTATGCTGCCAAGCCCACAAATTAGCCTTAATGAGCGCCAAGTAAAAAGAAAATCCACTTTAAAACTCTTAATCTCCGTAAAGAAACAGATATTGACCTTCATTTTTAGATTTCTAGTTCCATGTAGTTGTTTCCTGTGGACTCCTCTAATGTTCATTATGAGGACTTTATCCAATGCCATGTACCCGTCCAGTGTTAAATCATGATAAAGAATGCATTTCCTTTTTCCACAGGAGCTCACTTATGGCTCAGCATGACGGCAAGGTAGGAGACTGAAATGCATCTGATGGTTGTTCATATGTTGTTTGTGTTGGACAGCGACTGCAGATTAAGGTTTTAGTTTCAGCAACATATCTGAGAGGCAAAGCTGCTCTGAAGGTAGAAGTCATCTGATTGGCTGCTGAGGTTAGCTTACTCGCTAATTTGATCTGGAGCAAAGGAACTGAAAAACAAGTTAAAAACTATGTCAAAAATACATAAAATACCAATATGGCATTTACTTTTTTCATTTAATTTCAGATTCAGGAAGTTAATTAGCTTAACTTTTAGGTACAAGATAGTTTTGGTTCATTTGAGCTCAGAAGCTCAAATAGACTAATTAGTTAGTTTAAAGGATCATTTCACAATTTTTCACTGTGTTAAAATAATTGAGTTTAGTCATATCAAGTGGATATCTGACACATTTACAGTCTTTTTTAGCATCAAATTCTCCTCTTTGTGTTTCCCTGTTGAGCTGCAGGTGGAAGTATAGAAACAAAAAGAGGGACTTTGGCACTAAAAAGACTGTAAAGTTGAAAGATATCTACTTGATTTGACTCATTTGGACGCTTTGAAGCTTCATATTTGCTTCAGATAAACATTTGAATACATTTCAGCGCAGAAGGAGGACTGTGGGTTTTATGAAGGGACCTTCTAATGGTCAGTATGAACAGGACGAATGATTACAGCAAGAAAAACAGGTTTCAATGTTCATTTGGGCTCCTGACAGTTGATTTAAGACAGACTTGGAAAAACTGTGAACCTGCTCTTTAAGTCTTGAGTCTTAAATGTAATTCCTGCCTTGCACAGACTTCAGACATGTCACACTAAATGCACAGACGTGTTGAACATACAGTACAGCATCCTCTCTGACACCAGACTCATCCTAAATCTGCACTGGACTGTTGTGAATCCCCGCAGAGCTGATTGGTCACACATGACCGTCTAATCGAATCCCACCGCTAACATCTCCTCTCTGAGACATGTGAGACATGTGACGGCTCCAACACTGGTGTAGTTTCAAGTCACAAATCATCTTGTGATACACGAGTATTTGCGAGCATGTAGTGCTGAAATGGTTAGTTAATTAACAGAAAATGTATGTAATTGTAAGATGAAGAGCTTCTGGGATTTTGACTGATGGTCCGACAAATAAAGCAGTCAGAAAACATCACTTTGAGCTCTGCGTGGAACCTATGATAAAAAAAAAGTAATCATTGTTATAGCCCTTGTTTATATGTGTACTACTGCATTCATTCCTTCATAAAAACTCCCCTTAATTACAACCTTGTGACTTTTTGCCCATGGTTGGTCCTGCATGTTAAATACATTAATAGATATACGTGGTTTGCGATGTGTGTTTTGTGCTTGTTCAACATAAAGATGCATTTGTTGTAAATACGTAACCTTCATGATTCAATCGCCTTTGATTTGATTTCATGCATGCGTGCTCGTAAACAAGCGGTTGTCAGTCAGATAGATCCAACTTTTTTTTGAGTTAATTTTGATGGATAACTTGTGTGTAGTGAGGAGTAAAACCGTCTCAAAAAGGACAACAAGTGTGTGTTCAACAACCTCAAAAATATGAATACATCCTCAGAGTTTTAGAAAACAAAATTAAACCAGCACAGATGACCCTTTACATATATATTTAGCATCTATGAAATCTAAACAAATAATATATATTTGCACACAGTTTTAAGAGTAATAGTCCTCTTCTTCCTCTTGCTTGATTACACTCCTCAGTTCTCTGGATGTGACTGGTGGGCTTATTATGCTTTTAACTTTTAACCACTTGGTGGAGCCTGAGCTCATCCAGTTTGTTCAGGTGACAATACTGTATGACAACATGAGTGACTTGACAAATCCCTCCCATAACCTTGAACACCAAGCGCTAATCTGAGTGTTATGTTAGCATCATTTATTGCCCTGTTTGAGTTTGACTGTAGGGATCAACTTTGACGTTTCAAACTTCCCCCTATTAAAATCTGTAAACTGTAAACCTTTGGCCTGAAGCTTTTAGAGAGAGCACAGATTGTAGCAGTGGATCAGAGAGCTACAATACGAGAGGCTGTGATAAACATTAAAGGGGACATATCATGCTTTTTGTCATTGTTATTTTTATACTGTTATGATGTTAAACATGATTAAAGTACCAAAACTTGAGGTGAACGTATGTAAAAATGCTCCCTGTGAGTCAAAATCCAGGGCTTCAACCTGCTCTGAACACTCTACTTCCTCCTCATGATGATGTCAGATTTCTCTCACATGACCTCAAACAGCCGTCTGTAGGTAGCGTTTGTGTTATTTACGTTGTCCACTCACATATTTTGGATCAGATTCAGGCTCCAACATGTACGGATGCATTTGAGGAGTTGATGTTTCAAGTAAAGAAGGAGAAAAAGATCCTGATACTATAGTTCGTTTACGTAGCCTCTGGAGGAAGTTCCCTGAAGTTGACCAATCAGAACAGAGTGGGCTGATCAGGAGGCGGGGCCTTAAAGAGACAGGAGCTAAAACGGCCTGTTTCAGACAGAGGCTGAACTGAGGGGCTGCATAAAGGACCAGTAGAAGATAAATAAGGAGTCTTTAACTGGAAACCATGAACATATATTCCAGTAGAGCCCCAGAATATAAATATAGAGGCTGGAAATGTGCATGATACGGCCTCTTTAAAGTTAATTCCTGATTTTGGAGATTGCACGTTCACACATCATCTCAACTCAAGTGCACTTACTTAACTTTTTCCTGGAGCTTTAGACCGTATCACACTTTCATTTCACTGAGCACCTATTACACAAATTAAACAAAACATTTAATTAGAAAGCCACATAAATCACTGTTTTAAATAAAAGTATTTCAGTAATGACAGTTATTGTACTTGTGTTTTTGTGTCATAGTGGTTTTCTTAGCCAGCAGTGCGGTTTTAGAGATGGTTAATGAAATATCTTGACAGCTATTGGACGGATTATCAAACGTTAAACTGCTAAACATGCTAAACTAACATTGTAAATATTATACCTGCTATCATTAGCTTGTCAGCGTTGTCACAGTATTGCCAAATAGTTTCACCAGAGAGTAGCTAAATCCTGCTTGAAATATGCTAGACGACACTTGATGATGTCACATGCTAATTTGCATATCCGCAACATCATGACTAACCACAAGTACACAAGATTTTTAACAACTGAAAGTAAATAAAATGAATTCAAATCAAACATATTGGACTCTAACTAGTCATATAAATGTTTATTATTATTTTTATGGCGCTATTATTTCAATAACTGGATGCAACGTTTATCTGTTTGTCTGTCTGTCTTAAATATTTGAACAGACACAGTCATAAGAAGTAAATCATGTTTACTTTTTCACTTGCTAATACGGTCCATGATGTTGAGTTCTGACCCATTTGGCCAACTGAATCTGGCTTGTGCTCGAACCTCCAGCCCCTCTTGTAAATCCACAGATTACCGCAGGCGGCTGAGTGGTGGGGAGTCTCATCGGTCATCTGGTTCACACTCCTGCCCTCGTTTTGAAAGTGTACGTGTGTGTGTGTGTTACTTGATGCTGCTGCTGCTGGTCCCGGAGGCTTGGTGGGATTCAGCGGAGGTGAGAGGGATTTGTGGGCGCCAGGCTGGATGCAACACATCTGAGTTGTATAACTGAAAGTCGGGTGAGTTCAGGTCAGGGGCGGCTCAGAGAGTGTTTCCATCTCAGGATAATACCAGTAAGCACAGGAAGAAAGACTTAATGCAACACGGGAAATTGAGCTATAAATGGCGTCAGTATTGTTGAAGTTTTTACTTGGGGAAAGGTAAACAGACACAATGTGTGATTTTCATATGAAGCTTCCCAAGAATTTGAGTCCATACAAGAGTTTTCTGGAGCTTTCAACCTATCCTGCAGTCTTCATCAGCACATGCAGGTACTAGAGTTATCATGAAGATGTCGATGAAAGCCTCATTCAGACAGGATTAACATTACATGAGGAGGCGAGGAATGAAATATTCACCGTGCCCTCCTCTCTAATTCAACTCATCAGTCCAGACGGCACTTTAACCAAACGGAAATGAAAGGATGTGTACGGTCTATAATAAGCACGGACACTTAGCAGGACAAAGCCCAAAGCCTCCCCGGGGGAGTGCAGAAGAGTTGAGGGTGAGGCAAAGATCGTGTGTGAGCTGAAGAAGAATCATTCAGTGTGACTTACACATCGTCAATAAACCTCCATAAATCCACTCAGAAATCAGAAGATAGACACTGCACAACTTGCCCTAAGAAGATTTCTTCAATATCAAAGTAATCCAGTGATAGTTTTCTGTACATCCATGACTGTACGGCAAACAGGAAGTTGCCAGAATGTAAACAAATATCAGCAAAAAAAGAGTCTGAAAGAGAACAGCAGTACCTACCTGCTGACGTTACAGCAGCCCATTTAATGAGCTTTTACAGAGTCTTGCTCTCCTGATGGTTTTAGCTTTTTCTGTCATCGTACTGGTTCCCAGATGGGCCTGCGTGTCGGTGCTAGCATGTTTCCATCTGTCAGATCAGCAGAAACATTTCTGACTCACTTCGCTTTCACACAAAATTTAAATTCGACACTGAACAGACAAAATGCAGCAGAAGGACAAGCAGCTCTTCACATCCACTTTGAAATACAAGGGTGTCGCTCTGGCCTGGATTTAGCAGGACCAGCCAGTAGCTATCTGGGATTGTATTTATTACAGGGGTGGGGGTGAAAATGTACCTACATATGTGCTCTGGGCTGGATTAAAGCAGGTTAGGGCGAGTCTATATTTATATTCTGGGGCTCTACTGGAAAATCTTTGAATTATTTACAGTTAAAAACTCATTTATCTTCTTCTGCTCCTTTATGCAGCCTCTCAGTTCAGCATCTGTCTGAAACAGGCCATTTTAGCTCCTGTCCCCCCCCTGCCCATGTTATAACTTCAGCAACAAGTTGCAACAAGCTACAAGGCTACAGCATACACAGCTGTTTGGAGGCATGTGTGAACAGTCTGATGTTAGTATGATGGGGAAGCAGATGTAACTGAAGCCCCAGTCTCTGACTTTCAGGGAGCATTTTTATTACATTTGTTTACCTGAAGGTTTTAGATCTTTGGTTATATTTAACATAGACATCCGACACTGTAACACAGTATATAAACAACAGAAAACCGCAAAAATAATGTTATGCTATGCCGCACTTAGAGACATAAATCCTTCCATTGATAGTATACAGTAGATAGCACATGTTAGGAGAAAGAGAGCACACTGAAGGTCTCTGGACAGATTCAAAACAAGGACCTTGTGGCTTATGTGGTATATATCTTAGTCCCTAAGCCACTGCGATGCCCTTCAACTCATAAATCAAATGTCGTCTGTTTACATGGTTTATGATTTGTAGTTTTCCCTTGCACTGTGGAAAAAGTTTGACTCATTACTTTCCATCATCCTTTGTGTATCTACATCTGTAAATATCTCCTTTCGTCCTCCCTCGCTCGCTCTCTCTCGCTCTCTCACTCTCTCTCTCGCTCGCTCTCGCTGTCTGTCTCGGTGACATTTGGCCAGCTGGGTGGGATTGTGTTGTTGTCACCTGCTGTTGTCTGTCAGAGGTGTCTTGTGGGTAATTGTGCATCAGGATCGAGGCAAAGGCTTTGTGGAAGATTAGATGCTGACCCAAAATGTGAGCTGACAGCTGGCGTGTTTGAATCAACAGTGTGTGTGTGTGTGTGTGTGTGTGTAGAGTCTGGCATCTAAAGCACATTAGTGAAATAATACATACATACATATATATATATATATATATATATAGCTGCTTTTTTCAACAGTGTATTCAATCATTTTCTTTCTGGCTCAGCTGATTCTACTAGAACTAAAGTGTGTTTACATGTGCTGCATATGTGGGAAAAAGCTGTATAAAACCTTTCGATGCTGTATAAAGCTCCAGGATCTTAATATCTCACGGAACTGTCAGTGGTTACAGTGCATTGTGGGTAATGTAGGAACCAAGTTTGAACAAGAAAGAGTCCAGGAAATAAAAAAAAAAGCTGATATCTCTGGTTCTGCCAATTACAACAATTAATTTTTAATTTAATTTAATTGTCCGTCAAGAGCGTTATCAGAGCATACAGGAGTTAACTGTAAGATATGAATAAATATAAAGAAGACTGAAGTAAGTGTTCTCTTTAAATCTGCCTTAATTGATTTTTGGGGCATGTTGGCAACAAGATGTAAACACAACACTGTCATATTATTCATTTAAGTTGATTTGGGGTAATGTTTTGGCCACATCCAGAAGTTACGGAGCAACATTATCATTCATGTGGAGTCGTCGGTGAATGTAAGTCCAATATTCTCTCTCTTTTAGCTTCTGTTTCTGCTCTCTACCAACTCCTGAGAGAAATATCTGGTTCTTTAGCTGCTAAATGCTCCTCTATGTTCACTGTACGGCGTTTTTTTAGAGCTTGTTTACTGAAAACAGCTGCCTGCTGCTGGCTCATCTCATGACACCAGATAATAAGAGGTATAAATAAATGCACAGAGTTGCTCGAACGGTTGCAAGAACAGTTGCTAACAAACCTACGCCCCTTACATTGTGTCACAGACATGCCTTACCAGAATTGATGCTCTCCCCTATTCTGCATGTGAACTGCATGTCACAGCTTCAGTATGAAGAGCAGCTGTAAGGACTTTGGATTGGTTCTGCAATGCAGGTTTTTTTTTAAACTGGGAAATTGTCCTCAGTCTCTATGCGTGAAGCATTTAGAGACTGACTTGTGAGTCTAGTTGCTGCCAGAAACATTGCTGATGAGAACGCTGAGAGTGAAAACCAAGGTGCCCACCTCACAGTACAACAGCACAGCTATTATTAACTATCAGTGACGTGATGTTCTTTTTCTTGCTTGAAAAAAAAGTCTGTAGCATCTTCTAGAAATTACGTTCATATACGACTACGTTTTCTCTCTTTATAATGAGAAATGTTGCTAATTAACATATTTGGCAAATTGCAAAAATGTTGATACTGAACTTATGAATGAAATGTTCAGAGACAGCATACCTAGTTCTTTTTTTCCTCAACAAAATATCCAATCTGGCAGTATAAACTTTAATTAAACTTTTTGTTATGTTGGCAACACTTCTGCTCTTCAATTAACTTGTGTGTGAAGCAGCAAACTGTTTTTCCGGTCGCCATAGGTGCCACTAAAGACATCTTTGAGATTGTTACTTTAGATGTCGCTCAGCGGAAAACTGCTTTCTGTAGGATGAAAACTTTCAGCCATGTTGCACATCTGTCCACACAACCATTCGTCATTAAAAACCCAAATACAGCAATACAATTATCATCTTTAAAGGCTGATTAGACCTCGAGGTCAGGTTGAAGTTGGGTGGAGCTACGTGATTGTTAACAAACTCTACGAACTGGAAGATTAAATGTACTGATCAGACGAGTCCAACAAAAGAAACAGGAGAACAAGAAGCTGTCGGTCAAGCACTGTCCATATGTGCCCCCATACTGTTTTAATTAGATGTCTAATCAGTTAGCAAGCACGGAAACACTGGTGCTTGTCAGGGCTTGAACGGTCATGCTTATAAATGTGGACGAATGTCATGTTACGCTGAGTGATTTGTGTTTTTGCGGCTTAGAGCAAAGACTGTGCTGCTGTTTGTTCCCACAACAAACACAAAGTGTCTCAAGAGTTGTGAAACCTGAGCAGAGTGTGTGCATGATCTCTGCCTGTGTGTGTGTGTGTGTGCGCGTGTGTGTGACTCAGCTGTTTCTCCATTGCCGGAACTGATTCAGAGGAGTGACATGAAGCGGTCGAGCCAATCAGATCACTTGTCATGGAGTGGGTGTGCTTCAGAGCAAACCCTCTGATTGGACAGAAGCCGGCTGGTGGAAAACAGCACAACAAACCAGACACGACTATTTCATCACAGTCAAGTGATGTGATGAAGTCATCAACAAGACTTATCTTAACATCACTCAAGCATCACCCCTGATTATTATGTTTACAAAATTCATCTTGTTGACCAAGTGGTACATTCTTAAGAAAATATTTATTGAAAAATGTGTCATAAAATATGTTCATTTCAACCTGTTTTCATTCCCAGGGCCTCAAATCCTCCTATAACACATTGCAACATCATATATCAACCTGCTGTAAGTTATAATCCTAACTGAGGAGTGACTGTGCCTTGCTGTGTGTGATCCGTTGTTTACCCTACTTTTTCTTTACCACATTATCTACTTAAAAAAAAAAACAAAAACAGCTGCATTGTCCTATATACTGAACATCATGTTTACTATAAAACTAACTATGGACCGTGCCTGCAGTGCCCAGACCGGTGTTTGTACCTGACTTCTTTGCGCAACTTCTAAGAAAGCACGTGTAGCAACGTCCAGCTGATATGTCATCATGACAAAGTCATGTCAACAAGACAAAGAACTCTCTCTTAACAAGTATTTTTTAATTTGTATTTGAGATTTTTTCTTCAATCAAAGCTGAAAAACGTAAACAGAGTTTGAACCTGCGCCTAGTACGAATCTAAATGTGTCAAATATTTTATAAAACCAAATTTCTCTTGATTGTTCTTAACGTGTACTGAGCCTCAGTTTCTGCACTGGAATATTTTTTTAATGAAAGTTAAGTTTGTTGGGCTAATAAATATATAATATACTATATATAGTCAGTATAGATGTGTTTGTCCCTATTAACCACAGTCTGAAAAGATAATGATCTTGTGCTTCCGGACTGAACTGTGGGCTGTTAAGTTGTCTGAACATAGTTAGATTTCATGGGTTGTTGTAGATACTCTTAGTGTAGTGTGTAATAATTACTATTAGCCTTATTGCCCTGTCAGTGTTTAAAATCTCTGGACTGTTTGTGTTTTATTACAATCCTTGATGGTAATTTTAAGAATCATTGTGATTGTAAAGGGCTGCAGTAAGAAGATGTATCGTTATGGAACCAGAAACCTCTTTTTCAAGGGAGCCCTGGACAATAAAACATCAGGTACACAAATAAAACAATATTAAAAACTGGGTGACAACATGTGACAGCTCAACGAACAGAGAAAAACAGTTGTCTGGATTGAGTTCAAATAAGCTAAAAAGCAGAGACGGTTAGTAAAGGAATGACCCAGAGTTGCTTTGAACATTGTTCTAAATCACATTTAAGTTGTTATTATATATCATATATTATTTTCTCATTTGTACACCACACAAACACACACACACACACTGCTGTCAGATAAGGACTGCTTCACCTGCCCTGGAATAAAAATTGATTAGATCAGGTTGTTCATGTCAGTAAAAAAGTAACCAAATCTATTGATATCATTCTTGAATTTGTCTTTTTCATATCACAATATAATGTGAGCGAGTACATTTCCCACAACTCTTCACAGAATCTTTCTTCTACAAAAACACTTTGTCAGAAGTGCAGCCTACTCGCCTCTTTGCTCCCCATCGGCTCCTTTGTTGTTATTAATGTTTTCCAAATGTGTAGGTTTATATGGATATGTTTCAATTCAGTGAGGGTAATATTTCAGATCATTTCAGGTCTCGTTTTTTAAATTAACTTGCACAACCAGACAATCAAACATCTGTGAAGCAGAAGTCAATTTTCAGTCAGACACAGGAGTTCAGATTTATGGAGCAACTATTTCATTGGGTTTAAAGTTTCTTTGTCCTTAAAGTCCTGTAGAGCATATTGAAAAATTAATTAATTAATTAATTTAACTATACATTTAATTGAATTTTGTTTTTATTGTTTGTTTGTTTATTTTAATGAAAAAAATATAACAGTGTGACTTTTTTTTCTTTTATATTTATATACTGTATGTATATTATTCAGGTAGCAGTAATCTAAAAGTCCATCTTTCTACTTCCTGCACATTTTTCTGGCATTATTTGTGTTTATTTCTTATATTTTAACCTGGTAAATCAATAGATTGGGTTTACTGTCCAGCCTTAATAAGTAACATTGATTGATTTATTATTTCAATAGATTAAATACATTATATTATTATTATTATTATACACTTTTAATAAAGAGCATGTGTTGTTGCTCACTTCTGAAGTAAACCACCAGTGTGTAGGGAACACTGTCATCAACATACAAACAACACTGTGTCAACCCCTGACAAAATATGAGACACACATGTCCCCCCTCATCTGTCGGTTCCTGCCCTGTCACTGACACAACGGGAAGTGTGTTTGGAAGAGTTGCTGTTTCTACCCACCCTTAACCCCATCCGTCTGTCTTCCTGATGGCTGCCAGTCGGAATGTAGTGTGACCAAGTTATTTTTAGATGAGGCCTCTTGAAATACTCCAACCGGGGGCTTCATTGAGGATAAACACAAGCTGTTCTCGCGCCGTGTGGTGTGGCACGTAAAACCTGAGTTTGGCTTGACCCCGAGCTCGCGCCAGTGTTTTGTTTTTTTCTTGTTGCTGGGAAAGACAATTCTACCTGCCGTTCTAGCTGTTTCTTGCTTCCGACCTAACGAATACATCACTTTGATCGTCCAGTTTTTGGCTGACTTTAATGGTGTTGTTGAATCTTCTGAAGGAACCCGAAAAAGCTCTTGAGATGTCTCCTGAAGATCGTGGGGCAGGACTGAGGTATGACCGGACTTGTGTGTGATCTGGTAGAGGAACTAGGGAAGACAGACAGCGATGGCTTGCTTCTTTTGTCTTTGTCTTAAGGGGTCAGTTCACCCAAATCATAAAAAATGTGTATTTTCTCACTTACCTCTTGTGGTATCTTACAGTACAGAAAGTTTGGTAGTTAGCCCCAAAAAGACGAGTGGTGGTGAGTGAGAAAATATGTTTTTTTTTGGTTATTTAGGTGAATTACACATTTAAGGCTTTTGACACTACTTAAGAATCTATCATGTGAGGGATTGTTTTCTAGTTTTTGTCTGTGTTTTGATTGTGCAATTAAGAGTTTGGTCCCATTCTTATGCTTAATGATCTCAACTGATGACAAGAGAGGTTGGTTTTTTGGATGCTTTTATGTCTCAATTTCAGTCTAAATAGATCCATAACGTGAACAACACAGCATGAATCTACTTGGAAAGCAGTACACGCGGTTGCGTCATCAGTCCTTTTCCGTCAATGATGCTGGTGTCTTCTATTACTTGTAGCTTTTGGCTTAGTGTCTTGGGCAGATACACGCAGACTGGCATTTTGCGAAGGTATTAACTGGATCAACTGGTACTCCGTTAATGTCAGCTCACTGTATATGTAGCTGTACACAGAACGTAAACAGGTATTAGTTACCTCAGAGTCAGGATTTCTGTCATATATGCCCATGCAGACAAGCGGGGAAACATATTTACACCTCCCTCCTTGGATGTTTTTGTCGCCATTCCTTGCATTGTTTGTCTTGTTCTATTTTTAAGGTACCATCACTGGGCTTGTTAGAGGCTCAGACATGCCACTCCCTGTGTTGTTTTAGAGATTACTGATTGGGTAAAAAGTGATATCTGCCCAACAGCTGCTCATGTGGTATTGCTGACCTATTTTTCCCCGTCTGCCTTGCTCTGACATGATTGTTGTCAAGATCGCTCTTGAAGGTAGAACATTTTCCTGTTCTGGGCTCGAAACAATAGCGAAAATCATTTCAGACGGAGCAATGGACAGGACTGGTGGAGTAATGAAACATGATATATCCTCTTCTCAGTATCCAAAGTTTTCCTGGAGCTCTGACAGCATGTGACAGGAGGGCTGAAAAATATTGAGATTTGCCACCCATGTGGATGACAGCTATCCTTCCTACATTGTGCAAATGCTTTCAGATTAAACTTGAGACTACAAACGAGTGAAGCTGTCAGAGAGACAGATGTGAATATGAATTTTAAGAAATTTTAAAATACTCCATCCAATAAAAAGAGGAAGGAAGGAACTTGAGTCTGAACTTGAGTCCATTAAATCGTACTATAATTCTGGTCAGTGTTTTATCCCCAATTCTAAATCAGTGCACAGATATCCATACAGTGATTCATGCAATGAAACCCTGTTATAATTAACCTGGACATGGGTTGAATGGACTAAAAACATGAATGACATTTCAAACACACACTTTTTTTATTGGTTTTTAATTGCACAATGGAATTCTTAATCATCAAGCCAAGTCTGAAAGCCATAACTACTTGTTGGTGGCCATTGTTGGTTGAGCCTAATGTACTTTATGTAAAATGTATAGGATGGTAGTATTTGATAGTTGATAGATAGTATTTGGCAGTTTCCAACTTACTTTGAACAGACTTCATGTTGGTCCACAGTTTTCCTGCAATAAATCCAAGTTTGACCAATCTCGGGGCGCCATAAGGTGCTTGAATATAGGAAAGTAATAGAAGAGATTGATGTGAAGCGTAAAAGTTATTACATTTCCTCCACCAAGTGTCTTCGCCCTTTGCCAAGATCACAAATTTGACTAGTTAGCTAGTCAACTGTAGCACTAATAACCACACCAGAAAATGCAATTTGTTTTATTTAGACACACAATGGTGTGGCAACATTATACTAGGTTACTCTGTTCAAGAATCAAGATATTGTTCAACTTAGAAGTTGACATGTCTTGATAAAGGGGTTGGTGTCAATTCAAATTTGACTTCAAAACTGAACCTCTTGTTCAGTTTTGAAGGTGATCACACTGTCATCCATGGCATTTAACTCTGTCACGTCCAAGGTTTCCAATTGATTAGACTCTAAATATTAGTTATATATTCTTTTCAAACTAAAACAAAAGTGGTCTAAGATTTTCCAAGGAAATTATCCAGTAACAAACTTTCACATTCCAGGTGATGTAGTGAAACTTTACCGTACATTGTCAAAAAAAAATCCTGGGAGATGTCTGTCTTACAAGGAACAGGTAAATACTTAACCTGTCCATCCCTTACTGCTATTATTACTTCACAGTATCACTGTCACATGTTCAGCCCATCATGTTTCCCTGGAAACCAGCCTCCTATGGTGGCACGTGCCTGGAAAGTGAGAGGGGAGCAGTGAGCTGACCTTTTCGTCATAAGGTTGGATGTTTGGGTCAGGTGGTAGGGGTGGTGGGTGTATATGATATACTGTAGCCTCTTTTGGCCTCTTGTACTTGTTCACTGCAGCCCAGTATATACTTGATTTAGGAGGGAGAGAGAAACCACCATGGTTAAACTGATGTCAGTTATTTGTGTGGTTCATGAAATGTCAGTCAAAAGTTCCCAGAGCCCATGGGTACTTTCAGAATGTCTTGTTTGCCTCACTATTGTCCAAAACCCTAATATAATCCATTTATTATCACAGAGGATTATGAACACTAGATAATATTCACATTTTGGAAGCTGGAACCGGTGAAGTTTTGTAGTTTTTATGGCTTTAATGATTATTCATCCATTCATTTCCTGGCGGTCGACTAATTGTTTAATCAATTCTCTTATTGTTGTAGCTCTAAGAGGTCTTCAAGGCCATTGCAAAATGTACAAGTATCTTTAGATTGATGCTAATTTCCAGTTTTTTAATCTAAATTAAAAATCTTATCTACGGAATAGCAATGTTGATTGGTCTGTTGGTCTGTTTTGTCCAGACAGAAATATCTCAACAACTATCAGATGAATAACCATATTTCCCTTTTAAGATGAATTGCCATCACTTGGGTGATTCCTTGACACAACCTCTCTAGTTCCACCAGATCAGAGTTTTCACTTATCCAGTGAAATCTCAACACCTGCTCAATTAACTGGCACTGAATTTTGTGCCATCACCAAATGAAAATGTTCATTTGCAGAATATTTGGGTTTATGACCAAAGACCAGCAAAACTAATGGCAGTTTACTTTGTTTGTACCTTTTTGTAGACCACACACATGCTTCCACTTAGCGCAGGAACCTCACAGTTGTGTTAACTGGTGGAAACCTGCTCAGATGTTGTAGTAACCAGATCTCCATGGTGATTTCACACCAGCTGGACCTAGTACAACTGCTTTCACAGGGCATGTGGTCTCCATCCTCTGTTGGACATAAATTTAGCGTGATTTAATGTAATGAACCCTGTTGAGAGAGTTACTACACTGTATCCCAGTCTTACACTGAGAGATAAGTTTGACAGATATGCTTTAAAAATATAGGATATGTTGTTTTTGAATGCGAATACATTGGTAATTGTCCCTCCCCCCCATTAAAAGACCGGTGAAGGAAACTCCCAATGACAAAACCTATTGGGTTACAGCCAGTTCAGCTAGTGGAACAGAGACAGGACTTCTATTCTATTTATATATCGATTTATCATAGCCACACATGTGCTTTTTATAGCTGTTTTATGTGAATCAGGAGGGAGCATGATAGTAGTGCTTAAACGGGGAGATGATTTTGTGGGAACTCCCAACCTGGAAACTTTTATACCTCACCAGGTGGCTCAGGATTCCTAGGGGTACCACAGCCATAGAGTATAAAAGAAGTAGACGTAGCCACCATGATGTCACACACTGATTTGTGGACTACTGTTTCGAAGCCTTGAGTTTGGCATTTTGGCTGTCTCCATCTTGGTTTTTTGGAGCCAGAAATGACCATATTTGATGAGAGAGTGGAGCTAACGATAGCACTTGCTAGCTGGTCAGCTAACTGGGATGCTCATTTTGGCTAGCAAAAAACAGCCTTAAACCTACATGTGCTTACTGGAAAACTGAACAGCTACCTCCTTAGAGGGTCTTTTAGTACAACTGAATGCTGAGCAAGACTTTTTTAGGTCACAAAAATGTTACACTTAACTTTCATGAACTGAAAATACACAGTGACATAGCAACAGCTCTTAGAGGGCTACGCCTATACTCATAGAGTCTGCAGTTACAATATGTTACCAATATTGCTACGCATCTATCCGAATTGACAGGTCACCATGGTAGCAACTTGTCAATCACAAGGTAGTTATGTCCTAAAGTATACCCTTCTTTGTCATCTATTTTAACGTAATTGGGATCATAATTTACTAAATGAAATGCTGAATTGAAGAACACTTGAAACTAGTAATTGAGTCCATAAACTTATTAGCAAAATCTTTACTGAAGTGAGAAGTGTGGTCATTTTTCTATACAGTTAAACTTCTTTCTGCAGCCCATAGTGTCGCCCTCTGCTGGCCATTAGAAAGAATGCAGGTTTAAGGCACTTCCGCATTGGCTTCACTTTTCACCCCCAGAGCTAGCCACTTGACCACAGCCTGAAAAGTACTTTCCCATCTGCCACCTGTCTGTTAAGTCATCTTGCCAGTTTTATTGTAGGCTTCTTAATTTAGACTATGACATTTGCATTGGACTGGCTTTTATTTCTTGTACTAAATTTTATCAATGACCGTCAACCAGTAGAATTCTAAGCCTTCATATAAACCTCTTCAGTCCCTTTCTTGGTCAAGTCATATGCTGATACTATTTATAATCCAGTCACTGCATTTCATTTCAATAATTACAAGGTGACCATCTATGCATACCAACAAGTCAACTCAGTAAAGAAATTTAAAGCAATGTGTTGAACAAAGTACTGTACAGATTATCAAGAAATTATTTTAAAATCTAGACTGTGGAAGCACAAAGCAATTCAGATGATAACAGAGTGGTGGAGGAGACTCCAAAGAGAAACCAAATGAAGTGAGAGGAAAGACGTCATATTAGAGATTGTCTTCAGGTGGAGGATACTGGACCAAACAACTCTGAGGGGTGTCGCTCTTAGTGATGAAGCTATAGAGAATTATCAAAGGCTGTATAAAAATGGTCATAAGTTCCCAGTGCCTAAGCTTGTGTCTTCAAAGTGTTTTATTTGCTTCAACCAACAGTCAACATTCAAGGTATTCAATATACAATAATAAATAAAAGAAAAGTGGATTATTAACACCTTTTAGATGCTGGAACTTGCAAATGTTTGATAATTGACGGAGCTGTTGTTTATTACTTTTCTGTTAATTAACTGATCAATTAATCCACTATACACTTTAAGAAAAGTGAAAGAAAACATATGTTTGAATGATATGTCCAATCCTCATTCTACAGTGACAAAATAAAAGACCTATTTTGATGTTCTGATGTTCATCTACTTCCATCAGTCAAACCAAGACACTTGGAAGAATTTCACAATTTTCATTTCTTTCAAGTTTGGGTAAATAAACCTGCTTGGATAACGTTAGAGAAAGATTGTCATTAACAAAACCAATGGTAGGACACAATCCCTTGGCTCCAGTATCAAAGTCAGACATGTTCAATTCTCAACCATACACTCAACTTCTTCTTGCCTCTTTATAGGACTTCTAGGAGTCATGGGAAAACAAATGCAGATTAAGCTGATTTGCTCCATTGGAAATTAAAAATTCTGTCAGATATTTCAAAGATGACTAAATTAGCTTTTGCCTTTCTTTCCCCTGTAGCTGGGAGATTATTGACTCAGGCCAGGACAGCCGGTCTGGGACTGGACTTCAGCTCAGCGACTCCCTCAGACTTTTCCTCCAGGAGACATCAGCTTTCAAACAGCAAAACCCTGGCAAGGTGAGCCAGAGACGGCCGATGACCCCAGACTAAGGTCAACCATTCACTGAGTAACTACAATAGAGCAGAGAAGCATATGGTTGTCAGGCTTCCTGAGGTATTTTGCCCATTCAGATACATACATACAGTACCTCATCACTCACTGGGACTTTGGTGGAGCAGATTTGAGCGAAAACTTGTCTGTGCATTCAAGAGTCCTCTATATAATGTGCAAACCTCCACTTGGAAGTCAAGCAAACTCAGAGTTTACTTGTCTGTGTCAGTCATCCAGGTCATGGTTATCCAAGGAGCGTTCCATCGAGGGTAACTCCACTTGGTTGTTTTTCTTGTGCTTAATAAATTAATAAATTAATTCATCTATGCAGTGGCTTAATTTTGGTTTAGTTTAAAATTACACGGGGTGTCTGAAAAGTTTATTCTTGTTCTTGAAACTCTGGAGGTTTCAACAGTCAGCCTGGTTCTCTCCAAAGTTAACAATACGCCTATCAACCTACCGTACCTCACTAAAGCTCACTAATTAATATATATTTTCTTTTTATAATCTGTACAGAAGCAGAAATGTAAAAACAACAGTTTGTATTTTTAAGGGGAGTTCGTCAAGAAAAGAATAAGCCTTTTTCTCAAAATGTCAAACTATTCCTTCAATGTGTTCAAGAAAGTATCTGATACTCACTGTCTCTGCATAAGAAGAGAATTTATCAGTATACATTTTTTTCTGTCATTCTTCTTGTGTTTGCTTCCTTTCTCTTGTAGTTTTGCTTGCTGGTTTGCAGTTTGTGCACCTTCTTTGCCGTCTTAGGACGCTACATTCCAGGGATTGTTATCTCATATGTTCTAGGTGAGTTAACTTATAGTCCCCCTCCTATCCAAAATGTGTTTTTCTTGTACGTACAGTTGGATGTTGCTCTCTTCTCTGTGCTGAATGATGCACACACAGAGTTTGTTTTCACATCTGCTGAAGAAGGACAGTTTCTCTGTGCTCAACTTAAATCTCAGTTTAACACGTGTACCATGATTTATGATGTCACTTATAGTTAGGAGCCAATCATGGTCCAGTATGTAACTTACACAAGTGTGATGTGGAAACTTGAAGCCTCTGAACACTGAACGGACTTCACAGTGAAATAGGCGACATCTGGTGTCCAGCAGGAAAACCACTGAAATAAAACATATTTACATATTCACAGATTGTGGATTTTTGATGAGGGAACGTTACAACCTCTAACAAACCTCTAAAAAACCATATCAGATACACATTCTTATCCAAAGAATGTTTCTATATGTCTTAAAACATGCCTGGCAGTTTTGTCTGGCACATGAAGAGACTATTATCACACTGCACTGATATATGCTCTGATTTTATTGTAGCATATTCATCACATTTCAGTATACCCCAACTGATAGTTCATCTGAGCCAATATATTGTTATACAAGATATTGTATAGTATTTCAGCTGCCAAGTAACAAGAAATTGCAGCACAGAAATGTTAAAAATTCGGTATATTTAAGGCCATTAAAAACAGCCACACAACAGCTACATAGTTTGTCCACCAGAGAGCACCGAAGAGTTTATCTTTCAACTGTAAAAATGTCCTGCTTTATACATGTTTTGGTACCAATTCTTCAAAAAAACATATATTTATGGGTTCCATGTCACATTTGTATGTTTATATGTTTATGTACATTGTCAAATATTGGTATTGACCTTTAAAATCCAGTGTTGGTCAGACCATACTGATTAATATATCAATTGGCGTCATGTTTGTTATTGTGGTTTTGCTTCAATTCACTTCCAGTAGGAGCTAAGATACAAACTTCACCAGTTAACAATCAGTTATTGAAAATGCTGCAGGTCAGTGCAAACTGTGATTAAGAAACAACACATCTGTTTTGGAAACAAGTACTTACTTTCTCTTCTTTTCTGTCCTGGCTTCTCTCGGCAGTGCTGGGCGTCTTCCTGTGGCCTCTGATTTCATCTCATGAGGTCGGTTTGTGGCTGGAGCCAGTTCTGCAGAAGCTGGACTTTGGCCTTGGAGAGCTCCTTCGAAAAATCAAAGAGAATCATGGTAACTACTATACATGCAAAATATGAAGCATACTGTAAATCAACACGTTCTGCCTTAGTTAGTTAGTTTTCACTCCGTCAGCATTGTTGCATCGTGCAAAGTGCTCATTGTCTCTGCTCTTCACTTCAAAAGAGATCAACAGTCAGTTAATCAGTAGAGGCTGAACTGTATTTTACTTGTTCTTTGATTTTAGTTTCAATGTGGTGTTCATGACTTTTTATGACCACTCTTAAAGCTGTTGCTAACTTACCAGTTTGTCTTCTGAAAACAAACTGATAATGGAGGGGCACTAAAGTTGAGAAAAATGGCTGCATGAAAATTGCATTTGGTAGTATTAGAAAGGCTTTTTGTCTTTTGACGTCTTACAAAAAGCAGTGTGTAGTTGAGGTTACATTTCACATGTCTATGAGTTGTTAACAGCTCCACCAAATAGTGATTTTTCCCTCTAAACTTCTCACATGCTTTCATTTCAATAAATGTTCAAATGATCCAATATTTCAGCAAAAATCAAAGATTAGAAAAAAAGTCCAAAAACTGAAAACAGATTTGTGTATCAGAACTTTGTTTTTTCTTCTTTCCTCTCCCATTAATCATCTCATGACCCCTCAGATTTATCTGCTGACCCTTTGGAGGGGCCCCGACCCCTGGGGTTGGGAACCAGTGGACTTAACTAGCTAACTGTATATAAAGTAGTGTAAACTAGCTCCACCTCCAGCAGCTACAACAGTAACATGCTGCTCTAACACTGATGCTTCAGTATTAATAATCTAATGATGTCATATATAATAATATATCAGTCAGAGGGACCAAACCACTACTTTTACTGCAACACTTTAACTACATTTTACTGCAGCACTTTTATATTAGTGCACAATAAGAAACAACAGAGTTGTCAAAACACTTCCAGGTTGTAGTCATGTGTATTGAATGGTGATTATAGTCTACATAGGTCATCATTCTTTCGACACAAAAGTGTAAAATAAGAAGAACTCCTGCAACATCACTACCTTCAGTCCATCCGACCTTCATCAGGTATATGGGGAACATCTTCACACTTCCAAATATGCTGTATATATACATATATATACAGCTGCCTCAATCATACACTAGGAACAGGAAAAGGCATTGGAAAGATAAGAAAGATACAAAATGACACAATATTAACAATACCAACACTAACATCCATACTTTTGTGTTTCAAGAAAAACTAAGTCAGTGCCATCCGTGTTTTCTTCCTTGCAGAGAAAAGACTCATGCAGGCTCAGACCGAGAAAGAGGGCATCGAGTCGGACCTATCCTCCATGTTTCCCAAGGTTGGCTGATCATCTCATCTCAATCTAATTATGCCTCTGTTGACTGTCAGGTTCCAGTTAAAGTTAATTGAAATTCAATACACATGATCCACATCAGCATCAAGGCCTGTGCCAAACCGAAGGCCAAAAGATACTTTTTGAAGGTTGCTTGTCAAGCCAAACACCTGTGAGACTTGAAAATCTTAGCACAAGGTCCCCTTACTGGAAATCAGCGGAATCAGCTGCTTGTTTCCAAGGTAAATATTGAAGCTTTAAGCTCAAAAACCTTTAAGTCTCAAGATACTGAGCTGGTAAAATCATGGAACAATTAAAGAGTTACAGACAGGTCTTGTAAAGCTACATAATTTGAATATTTAAAGCTCCCCTCCATTTAAAAACATGTCTTTCTTTTTGCCCCTTCAGTTGGATGTTTGAGCGTCACTGTGCAGAATGATGAATGTTCAGAGCGTGTGAAAGAAAGAGGAAAGCTTCTCTGTGTAAATCTCAGTTTAACATGTCTGCCTATGAGCACAATTTGTGACATCATAACGAATTTGGAGCCAATTGTGGTCCAATATACAACTTACAAAGGTGTGATGTGGAAGAATTCAAGAAACTCAAAGACATCTTAAGATCTTAACCTGTGACATAACAATGAATTTGCCCAGAAGGAACTCAGACTCTTGACTTGGACTTATCTTGAATTATTCAAGCCTTGACTTTCCCCAAAAAAACATTTCTGCTTGCTCTGGTTGAGTAAATCTGCTCTGATTGAAAACCTTTTTGACCCCCAAATTTACACTCTTTTGGGAAATTGAGAAAATGAGAACACATTTTAATACCAGGTGTGAATGCAAAGACCCATGGATCGCATGTTATTATCCAGATAAGGTATCCAGATACAGATCACTGGGTGTAAATGGGGCCTAATGTTGGAGCCTTTAAAGGATAGTTCACATTTTTTCAAGTCTTAAAAACATCCTCAAATGCCCAAATGTACATTGAGTGTTTTGGACTCGTCTTGGCTCAGAAGAGATTCCTTCTTAGAGAAGCCATGGCCAGTCATTTGCTTGTAAAAAATATAGTCCATAGTTCAGTTTCAGCAGTCAGCATTGGACAACTTAAGGGGGGATCTTCATAAGTTTTTTAAGCAAGGAAACATTGTCTGGGGAAACACAAAGAGGGAATTGGTACAAATATGATGAATTTGAGAAGATACACATTTGATTTAACTGATTCAGACAGTCTAAGTCTCATAGTAGCTTCGATTGAACCTCAACTGAACAATGCATTTTTACTTAGAATAAGGACTGTAGATTTTGTCCTCCATCATTACATTGGATTGCATTACATTGTACATATGGGCATGTGAGTATTGTATTCAGCCGAACTTGAAAAAAATGTGAACCTATCCTTTAACTACAAATCAAATGCAATGCGTAGACTGTTACTGAGCTCTATAATCTTACTTCTCCATATGTTTCCTTCCTGCAGCTCGACTCCACAGTGTGTAAGGAAATGTCTGTTTCGGATACAGAGGTGTCTGACGTGACATGGACGGACAACGGTACATTCAACCTATCAGAAGGACACACACCACAGACTGAGAACTCAGAAGGTACATTTGGTAACTAACGAACACTTGTAAAATAAAGATGTCGGCCTGTGTGTTATGAATATTCTGCTGACTCTGAGGAGAATGCACAATCCATATGATATTATACTGACTGAGTTAGCACAACAGAACATATGTAACCATGTGATAAATTAAAGATAAAGTGGGCAAAGTTAGGAGGTAAATTCAAAATCTTTAATCTGTCTGCCAGAAGAGCTAAAAGTCGTTCTGCATAGATTTATATTGACATTTAATTTGGCCACTGCTCATCAAATTCTTTCTGTTTTTGATATATATATATATATTTATTTGTTTATTTTTAACCTTTGTTAATTTTAACTCGTCCTCACAGACCTCGACAGAGAAGAAGTATTCACTGGCGGCCTCCCAGAATTCCCGTCTCTTGACAACGGCACGACGAACGGCGACGACGACGATGACCTCAGCCTCGGCCTTCCCTCGCCTCACCCTCAGTCCCAACAGCCAATCAAATCCAAGCATACACCCCCTCCGCAGAAAGACCAACCTGCCGCCAACGCTCTCGAATTGGTGAACCAGATGGCAGGCGACGTCATCGCCGCCGCAGTCACAGCAGCCATCCAGGAGAGGATAGAGGCGGCTGTTGGCATCACATTGGCGAGCGAACACACAGAGCGGTCAAGACTCCCAGAATCCACCAGGCTGCTGGAGCTGGCCGAGGAGTCGGACAGCGAGGTGGAGGACTTTGAGCTGCTGGATCAGTCGGAGCTGGAGCAGCTTGAGGGGGAGCTGGGGCTGGGGGAGGTGAAGGCCCAGGCCAAAGAGGAGGCTCCGGCTCAGACCGACAAACCGGCCTCTGAGGGATTCTTCTCCAAACTCCTGAGACGCCAGTGAGTGATGATGAGTACGGTCTGCAGGGGAGGAAGACGGGTTACAGAGGACATGTGGGGGGCAACGTTTCCATTCTTCTTTTTCCTATAGAGCTAACATCACCATTTTAGATCTGATCAGTCTGTAAAATGTGGAGGAGCAAGTGACGTAATATCAAAATCATCCCACATAATGCAGAGATCAGACCACACGGTATCTTTTTCTTTTTTTTTTTTTACTTTTTATTTGTTAACACATTTCATCCATGCATGTACTTTGTTCTCCACGATACAAACTCATTTCATCATTTAATATAAATAAAACAAGACAAAAACATACCATAATATGCACATCTTATATAAACCCAATATCAATAATTAATAAATAAAAACAAATAAAGTATAATAATTATAAAAAAAATATAAAATAGAATAAATAATAATAATAATAACAAATTAAAAGGCAAATGAAAGCTGATTGTGAAACAGTAACAGAAAAAAGGGCCTGTCATAATATGTCATACTAATAGTTTCCCTGATTCAGTATAATACTTAAAAAAACACACTTCCCCACGGACCAAAACAGAAAAAAAATACAGTATCACTTGTTCTAATTGCAGCAAAATGGATTTTTCTACCAGTGAGCTAGTAGAGAGACTTCCTGTTATGTATTATATTGTATTACAGTGGTTCCCAACCTTTTTCCTGAAGGGACTTCTCTTCCACCATTGATCAAACTGATTACCCTTGATGAACTGACATATTTTATGGATAATTCATATTATATTGAATGCATAACAAGAACAGTACAGAACAATCAATAGCTGTATAATTATCCCAAATAGTGACCACACAACAAGCAATTTTGATGAACTTTGAGCAGATTATTTCCTGCATCAGAGATGAGTTTTCCTTGTACTTTTAGTAACGTTTTATGCTATTCTCTATATTATTTATTTCTTTATTATAAACAACAATCATACATTAGCTTCTTTCAGACATATTCAGTGTTCACTCCCCCCTGATGTTTGGCCATTAGTCTATCAGCTCTTTGGGTGTTTTAGCTGCGTAAGTTTCTAATGCAGGACGAGGCTATATAACATCTTCACCGTGCCTTTATCCTCATTAGAGTCCTTAAAGTTTATATCTTAAATAAAAACAATTACATTTAGTTGTTTTCCTCACAGACATTAATGAATTGTTGAGACATACTGTATATTTGCTTGCACCCCTTAAAATCGAGAAGGCCTTGTGAAGCTTTGGCAACCCCTAGTGGGGGTTGGGAACCAGTGATATATTATACTACATACTATATATATATATATGTATATATATATATATATATATATATATATATATATATATCACAACTGACTAGATTTCCTCTCACAACACACACGTAGATGCTGGAAATCCTTCATCCAACTACATTACCCAGAATTCCACAGATTTATTTGACAAGACATCAGACTGAACGACAATCATTAAGCAATCAAATCATTCTTTATGCTCAAAGTGAGACTGCTGGTTGGAAAGTTGACTAAGAGAAGTAAAAAGTAGGGATTTTTATTATTTTTATTATTTGATTTCCTTTTTTTATATATTTTTTAATGAGACACTCATGTTTATCAAGGGACTTTCTATTTTATTGCCATATGCGGCACGTCTCAAATCATTATGCATGGAAATCCACCCCTGATCAGGACCCAGTCTGACTGACTGGTCAAGTCTTTGGACTCTTTATAACATATTAAAGTCAAAATAAAGTCAAGTTTTGTGTCAGTGCACTGACATGAGATGACATGGTTTTTTTTTATTTGCATCCTAATGATTATTTAACAAAGCACCTACAGAGTTCAGTCTGCAGTGTTGAACATCAGTTGTGGATTCACTGAATGAACATAAAGAATGAACTGTTTCTTTAACATTAAAAAGATACTGTTTTTTATAATAAAGACACACTGCAATGTATAATGTATCCTCTTGAATTAATCATGTAATGTCTTGTATTAGCATAACTTTAAAGATGATAATAGAAATATGTGTTTATCAGTGCCTAAGAGGACTTTGTAGTGGCTGCAGTTCATTTCTAGCTCACATGTAATGACTGTATCAGACAAGGAAATGTTCCAACCAGATTCAGACTTCACTAAATCAAAGCTTTTTTCAAAATATTCATGAAATAGATTAAATGATTCATTCTCTCGTTGACCTTCTGATCGTATCGAGGTGGCTTCCATGCAGTTGCCTTAAAGTGAGAAACTGATTGAACCTGGTTCAAAAAGATGTTGGTGAGTCAGAACCAAAATGTATTAACAAGATGTACTTTTATGTAACTACAGTCAATAATGTCAATAAAATGTTGTAATGCAGATTTTAGTTGACCCTCACTTTGTGTTTGTGAATGAAGTGTGTGTGTGTGTGTCTTTTCTGTCTCCAACACATCAACTTCACGTCTTAAAAACTACATTGATTGACCACATGGGGGTGCTGTAATAAAAGCTTTTAAATCAACTATGATTTCTCTACATTTTACAAATTCACACTAACAGACCAACATTAGCTTATAAAGTTAAACTCACACATGATATCTTAGACAAAACAACCTTTAGTTTGGGAACCACTGGACTAAAGTACTCTACCTCCTAATGGACTCAGCAGTCCGTTATCATCCATTAGTAAGGTGGACACCTTTGAGTTGACAGACACAGCGGCTGTTGAAATTATGACACAAAAGCAGCAGGAGAACACTGTCAAATCATATTAACTTCATTTATACAGCACTTTACACACAACACAGTTGATCCAAAGAGCTTCAAGGTACACAAAGAGGAAGACAAAAACACAAAAGATAATAATAACAACAGTAATGATAATACTAGTAAAGGCAGACAGTCACACAGAGCCCATAGTGGCGACACAGAGCTCCAGAGACTTCAGAAGAAATATCTGAGCTGGATTCAGTTCATAGTTAAAAGTTAATGAGCAGAAGTTTGTTTTCAGATGACAATTGAAAATCTCAATAATGAGGAAGAATCAGATGGTGGGAGGAAGATAATTCCACAGTTTTAGGGCAGCGATAGAGAAAGTCCTGTACCTATACCACTTTGTCCTGGATCTCAGGACAGACAGAAGTCTTTGTTCAGAAGATCTCAGTTTTCTGACAGTGTGAAATGGAGACAGATTTCTGTAATGTAACAGGGGATAAAGCCATTTAACATCTTCTAAACGAGGATTTTAAAACCAGAGAGGCAAGAATGGGAACTCTTGCTGCTGCATTTTGAACTAGATGGAAACGTGATAAACAAAACTTATTGAGATCATTTAGTTTGTAGTACTTATTAGGCTCTAGGGGAAATGCAGATCCATGTGTCATTCACATAACAATGAAAATAAATGTGTTTTTGAATAATTTGACCTTGTGGAAGCAAATAGATGGAGAAGAGGATTGGATCAAGTATGGAGCCTTGGAGGACACCACAGGACATGGAGGAAGGGAACGAAGATGAGTTGATTATAATATATTATTATATCACAGATAATATAAGTTCTGGAGTTAAGAGAATTTAGAACTGCAGAGTTATGAGAGGAGATGAACAGGCTGTTTATAGGTGGACCAATACTCTGTAAGCACTCTGTCAAGTACTTTGTGTGAGCACATTTTCTAGTATGTGTGAGACTTTTTTAGTAGTTTTTATGAGAGTTTCAGTTGTGTGTATAAAAACATTTCACTTGTATGGGTGTGTTTGGTTTTCAGTAAAGTATGTGAATGATTTTGGTTTCATATGTGTATGTGAGAGGACAAGTACACGTATATGTGTGGTAATTCTGAATAAAGTCCCTAACAGCCCCTCATATTCACACACGCACACTTCCTTTCCCAACATGCTTTAAGCCTAAAAACACCACAACATCACATAGATGTCTGTTACAGACGTCTATGTGGACAATGTGAACGTGTCATTTACATCGTTTTCATCAGAGAAGATGTAGCTCAAGATGAGTCGACATATTTGATCATCTGTAATTAGTTTCACTTTTAACTGTGAAGCATCATGTGACTGCAAGAACTTCAGAATAAAGTTTCATTTATTTTTTACTTCTAGGTTATTAGTGGCTTGGTTAATATTGTATGAATAATTATTTAAATATTGAACTTTTTAGACTCTGCTGAGGTCAACAATTGAATAAGCTTCCATTTGGGAGTCTGAGGGCAAAGGTCAGAAGTCACAGTGTATGGATAATAGTTAAAAAAAAAAAAAACTATCAAAAAAGTAAAAAAATTAAATTGGTGTTTATTGCAGATAATATTCAATCTATAAAATTCATTTCACTTTGATTTGGCCAAAAGCTAAAGTGATTTCCATTTATCCTTCATTATTGAACAGAGTCAGACCTAAATGTACTTATTGAGTGTAAAGTTTAAATCTGCTGCATCAAGTTTAAAGTTGAAGAGCTCTGAATGTGGGAGGCACTGACTGGTAAAATAAATATATTGACTTAGAAATTCACATGATCAGCATTTTTTTGCAAGCATTCCTCTCTCATCTTATTTACAGCGACAGTGTTGCTTTTTGCTGTGATAAAGTATTTATATTCTTCATAGTTCTGCATCATAATGACCTGTTCCTCCTGACTGAGGAGGTCCACTCTGTGTTTTTGGCTGTCTTGCTGACCACTCCATGCGCTTGAGTCCAAGATGGATTGAGTAATATGAACTGTACCTTCTCAGTTTGTGGTAACATGAGTACTTTTCTTTATGGTTACCTAGATGAAGGGCTACCCACTGGTTCTTTTTACCTCTTTCTCCCCTACTGTCTTGTATTAGCATAACTTTAAAGATGATAATAGAAATATGTGTTTATCAGTGCCTAAGAGGACTTTGTAGTGGCTGCAGTTCATTTCTAGCTCACATGTAATGACTGTATCAGACAAGGAAATGTTCCAACCAGATTCAGACTTCACTAAATCAAAGCTTTTTTCAAAATATTCATGAAATAGATTAAATGATTCATTCTCTCGTTGACCTTCTGATCGTATCGAGGTGGCTTCCATGCAGTTGCCTTAAAGTGAGAAACTGATTGAACCTGGTTCAAAAAGATGTTGGTGAGTCAGAACCAAAATGTATTAACAAGATGTACTTTTATGTAACTACACTCAATAATGTCAATAAAATGTTGTAATGCAGATTTTAGTTTCAATTATTTGACTTCAGTGTGTGTGTTTGTGTGTGTGTTTGTGTGTGTGTGTGTGTGTGTGTCTTTTCTCTCTCCAACAACTTCATGTTTCTTAAAAACTACATTGATTGACCACATGGGGGTGCTGTAATAAAAGCTTTTAAATCAACTATGATTTCTCTACATTTTACAAATTCACACTAACAGACCAACATTAGCTTATAAAGTTAAACTCACACATGATATCTTAGACAAAACAACCTTTAGGTCGGGAACCACTGGACTAAAGTACTCTACCTCCTAATGGACTCAGCAGTCCGTTATCATCCATTAGTAAGGTGGACACCTTTGAGTTGACAGACACAGCGGCTGTTGAAATTATGACACAGGGTAAAAAAAGTTACAAAAGCAGCAGGAGAACACTGTCAAATAATATTAACTTCATTTATACAGCACTTTACACACAACACAGTTGATCCAAAGTGTTTCAAGGTACACAAAGAGGAAGACAAAAACACAAAAGATAATAATAACAACAGTAATGATAATACTAGTAAAGGCACACAGTTACACAGAGCCCATAGTGGCGACACAGAGATCCAGAGACTTCAGAAGAAATATCTGAGCTGGATTCAGTTCATAGTTAAAAGTTAATGAGCAGAAGTTTGTTTTCAGATGACAATTGAAAATCTCAATAATGAGGAAGAATCAGATGGTGGGAGGAAGATAATTCCACAGTTTTAGGGCAGCGATAGAGAAAGTCCTGTACCTATACCACTTTGTCCTGGATCTCAGGACAGACAGAAGTCTTTGTTCAGAAGATCTCAGTTTTCTGACAGTGTGAAATGGAGACAGATTTCTGTAATGTAACAGGGGATAAAGCCATTTAACACCTTCTAAACAAGGATTTTAAAACCAGAGAGGCAAGAATGGGAACTCTTGCTGCAGCATTTTGAACTAGATGGAAACGTGATAAACAAAACTTATTGAGGTCATTTAGTTTGTAGTACTTATTAGGCTCTAGGGGAAATGCAGATCCATGTGTCATTCACATAACAATGAAAATAAATGTGTTTTTGAATAATTTGACCTAGTGGAAGCAAATAGATGGAGAAGAAGATTGGATCAAGTATGGAGCCTTGAAGGACACCACAGGACATGGAGGCAGGGAACGAAGATGAGTTGATTATAATATATTATTATATCACAGATAATATAAGTTCTGGTGTTAAGAGAATTTAGAACTGCAGAGTTATGAGAGGAGGTGAACAGGCTGTTTATAGATGGACCAATACTCTGTAAGCACTCTGTCAAGTACTTTGTGTGAGCACATTTTCTAGTATGTGTGAGACTTTTTTAGTAGTTTTTATGAGAGTTTCAGTTGTGTGTATAAAAACATTTCACTTGTATGTGTGTGTTTGGTTTTCAGTAAAGTATGTGAATGATTTTGGTTTCATATGTGTATGTGAGAGGACAAGTACACGTATATGTGTGGTAATTCTGAATAAAGTCCCTAACAGCCCCTCATATTCACACACGCACACTTCCTTTCCCAACATGCTTTAAGCCTAAAAACACCACAACATCACATAGACGCCTGTTACAGACGTCTATGTGGACAATGTGAACGTGTCATTTACATCGTTTTCATCAGAGAAGATGTGGCTCAAGATGCGTCGACATATTTGATCATCTGTAATTAGTTTCACTTTTAACTGTGAAGCATCATGTTACTGCAAGAACTTCAGAGTAAAGTTTCATTTATTTTTTACTTCTAGGTTATTAGCAGCTTGGTTAGTATTGTATGAATAATTATTTAAGTAAATATTGAACTGTTTAGACTCTGCTGAGGTCAACAATTGAATAAGCTTCCATTTGGGATTCTGAGGTCAAAGGTCAGAATTCACAGTGCAATAAACTATCAAAAAACTAAAAATTAAATTGGTGTTTATTGCAGATAATATTCAATCTATAAAATTCATTTCACTTTGATTTGGCCAAAAGCTAAAGTGATTTCCATTTATCCTTCATTGTTGAACAGAGTCAGATCTAAATGTATTTATTGAGTGTAAAGTTTAAATCTGCTGCATCAAGTTTAAAGTTGAAGAGCTCTGAATGTGGGAGGCACTGAGAGGTAAAATAAATATATTGACTTAGAAATTCACATGATCAGCATTTTTTTCCCAGCATTCCTCTCCCATCTTATTTACAGCAACAGTGTTGCTTTTTGCTGTGATAAAGTATTTATATTCTTCATAGTTCTGCATCATAATGACCTGTTCCTCCTGACTGAGGAGGTCCACTCTGTGTTTTTGGCTGTCTTGCTGACCACTCCATGTGCTTGAGTCCAAGATGGATTGAGTAATATGAACTGTACCTTCTCAATTTGTGGTAACATGAGTACTTTTGTTTACGGTTACCTAGATGAAGGGCTACCCATTGGTTCTTTTTACCTCTTTCTCCCCTACTGTCTTGTATTACCATAAGTTTAAAGATGATAATAGAAATATGTGTTTATCAGTGCCTAAGAGGACTTTGTAGTGGCTGCAGTTCATTTCTAGCTCACATGTAATGACTGTATCAGACAAGGAAATGTTCCAACCAGATTCAGACTTCACTAAATCAAAGCTTTTTTCAAAATATTCATGAAATGGATTAAATGATTCATTCTCTCGTTGACCTTCTGATCGTATCGAGGTGGCTTCCATGCAGTTGCCTTAAAGTGAGAAACTGATTGAACCTGGTTCAAAAAGATGTTGGTGAGTCAGAACCAAAATGTATTAACAAGATGTACTTTTATGTAACTACACTCAATAATGTCAATAAAATGTTGTAATGCAGATTTTAGTTTCAATTATTTGACCCTCAGTTTGTGTTTGTGAATGAAGTGTGTGTGTGTGTGTGTGTGTGTGTGTGTGTGTGTGTGTGTGTGTGTGTGTGTGTGTGTGTGTGTCTTTTCTCTCTCCAAGAACTTCATGTGTCTTAAAAACTACACTGATTGACCACATGGGGGTGCTGTAATAAAAGCTTTTAAATCAACTATGATTTCTCTACATTTAACAAATTCACACTAACAGACCAACATTAGCTTATAAAGTTAAACTCACACATGATATCTTAGACAAAACAACCTTTAGGTCGGGAACCACTGGACTAAAGTACTCTACCTCCTAATGGACTCAGCAGTCTGTTATCATCCATTGGTAGGGTGGACACCTTTGAGTTGACAGACACAGCGGCAGTTGTAATTATGACACAGGGTAAAAAAAGTTACAAAAGCAGCAGGAGAACACTGTCAAATAATATTAACTTCATTTATACAGCACTTTACACACAACACAGTTGATCCAAAGAACTTCAAGGTACACAAAGAGGAAGACAAAAACACAAAAGATAATAATAACAACAGTAATGATAATACTAGCAAAGACACACAGTTACACAGAGCCCATAGTGGCGACACAGAGCTCCAGAGACTTCAGAAGAAATATCTGAGCTGGATTAAGTTCATAGTTAAAAGTTAATGAGTAGAAGTATGTTTTCAGATGACAATTGAAAATCTCAATAATGAGGAAGAATCAGATGGTGGGAGGAAGATAATTCCACAGTTTAAGGGCAGTGATAGAGAAAGTCCTGTACCTATAACACTTTGTCCTGGATCTCAGGACAGACAGAAGTCTTTGTTCAGAAGATCTCAGTTTTCTGACAGTGTGAAATGGAGACAGATTTCTGTAATGTAACAGGGGATAAAGCCATTTAACACCTTCTAAACAAGGATTTTAAATCCAGAGAGGCAAGAATGGGAACTCTTGCTGCTGCATTTTGAACTAGATGGAAACGTGATAAACAAAACTTATTGAGGTCATTTAGTTTGTAGTACTTATTAGGCTCTAGGGGAAATGCAGATCCATGTGTCATTCACATAACAATGAAAATAAATGTGTTTTTGAATAATTTGACCTAGTGGAAGCAAAAAGATGGAAAAGAGGATTGGATCAAGTATGGAGCCTTGAAGGACACCACAGGACATGGAGGCAGAGGAAGAAGATGAGTTGATTATAATATATTATTATATCACAGATAATATAAGTTCTGGTGTTAAGAGAATTTAGAACTGCAGAGTTATGAGAGGAGGTGAACAGGCTGTTTATAGATGGACCAATACTCTGTAAGCACTCTGTCAAGTACTTTGTGTGAGCACATTTTCTAGTATGTGTGAGACTTTTTTAGTAGTTTTTATGAGAGTTTCAGTTGTGTGTATAAAAACATTTCACTTGTATGTGTGTGTTTGGTTTTCAGTAAAGTATGTGAATGATTTTGGTTTCATATGTGTATGTGAGAGGACAAGTACACGTATATGTGTGGTAATTCTGAATAAAGTCCCTAACAGCCCCTCATATTCACACACGCACACTTCCTTTCCCAACGTGCTTTAAGCCTAAAAACACCACAACATCACATAGACGCCTGTTACAGACGTCTATGTGGACAATGTGAACGTGTCATTTACATCGTTTTCATCAGAGAAGATGTGGCTCAAGATGAGTCGACATATTTGATCATCTGTAATTAGTTTCACTTTTAACTGTGAAGCATCATGTTACTGCAAGAACTTCAGAATAAAGTTTCATTTATTTTTTACTTCTAGGTTATTAGCAGCTTGGTTAGTATTGTATGAATAATTATTTAAGTAAATATTGAACTGTTTAGACTCTGCTGAGGTCAACAATTGAATAAGCTTCCATTTGGGAGTCTGAGGTCAAAGGTCAGAAGTCACAGTGCAATAAACTATCAAAAAACTAAAAATTAAATTGGTGTTTATTGCAGATAATATTCAATCTATAAAATTCATTTCAGTTTGATTTGGCCAAAAGCTAAAGTGATTTCCATTTATCCTTCATTATTGAACAGAGTCAGATCTAAATGTATTTATTGAGTGTAAAGTTTAAATCTGCTGCATCAAGTTTAAAGTTGAAGAGTTCTGAATGTGGGAGGCACTGAGAGGTAAAATAAATATATTGACTTAGAAATTCACATGATCAGCATTTTTTTTCCCAGCATTCCTCTCTCATCTTATTTACAGCAACAGTGTTGCTTTTTGCTGTGATAAAGTATTTATATTCTTCATAGTTCTGCATCATAATGACCTGTTCCTCCTGACTGAAGTAGGCAGCATGAGCTAAGTCCATTTTGTGCAGAAGAAGAGTCAAATGATGTAACAAACAACTTCTTTTATGGGAAAGCACAGAGCCTGAAGCAGAAAATCTGAGTTAACAAAGAAAGTTGATGACAAACACCGTTGTGATACCACACTAACACTTGCACACACACAGACATGCTTTAAGCCTAAAAACACCACAACATCACATAGACGTCTGTAACACAGATGTATACGTGTAGATCATCCACATTTAGCAACCACATTATGGAAACTAAACTTTTAAAATACAACACATTGTTAAAGATGAAACCAGTGGTTTACAACCTTTTTGGCTTTTGACGTCTTACAAAAAACAGTGTGTAGTCGGGGTAGGTGCAGCCTGCCCCATCTGAAGCATTATAATGGTAATGATAAAAATTGATAAAGGTCATTTAATAGGCTGAATATATAAGATTCAAAATAAAGTCAAATTCTGTGTCAGTGCACTGACATGAGATGACATGTTTTTAATTTGCATCCTAATGATTATTTAACAAAGCACCTACAGAGTTCAGTCTGCAGTGTTGAGCATCTGTTGTGGATTCACTGAATGAACATAAAGAATGAACTGTTTCTTTAACATTAAAAAGATACTGTTTTTATAATAAAGACACACTGCAATGTATAATGTATCCTCTTGAAATAATCATGTAATGTCTTGTATTACCATAAGTTTAAAGATGATAATAGAAATATGTGTTTATCAGTGCCTAAGAGGACTTTGTACTGGCTGCAGTTCATTTCTAGCTCACATGTAATGACTGTATCAGACAAGGAAATGTTCCAACCAGATTCAGACTTCACTAAATCAAAGCTTTTTTCAAAATATTCATGAAATGGATTAAATGATTCATTCTCTCGTTGACCTTCTGATCGTATCGAGGTGGCTTCCATGCAGTTGCCTTAAAGTGAGAAACTGATTGAACCTGGTTCAAAAAGATGTTGGTGAGTCAGAACCAAAATGTATTAACAAGATGTACTTTTATGTAACTACACTCAATAATGTCAATAAAATGTTGTAATGCAGATTTTAGTTTCAATTATTTGACCCTCAGTTTGTGTTTGTGAATGAAGTGTGTGTGTGTGTGTGTGTGTGTGTGTGTGTGTGTGTGTGTGTGTGTGTGTGTGTCTTTTCTGTCTCCAACAACTTCATGTGTCTTAAAAGCTACATTGATTGACCACATGGGGGTGCTGTAATAAAAGATTTTAAATCAACTATGATTTCTCTACATTTTACAATTTCACACTAACAGACCAACATTAGCTTATAAAGTTAAACTCACACATGATATCTTAGACAAAACAACCTTTAGGTCAGGAACCACTGGACTAAAGTACTCTACCTCCTAATGGACTCAGCAGTCTGTTATCATCCATTAGTAAGGTGGACATTTTCAAGTTACAGACCCAAGTCCAGCGGCAGTTGTAATTATGACCTGGTGAACATAAAGTTGCCAAAGCAGCAGGAGAACACTGTCAAATAAAATGAACTTCATTTATACAGCACTTTACACACAACACAGTTGATCCAAAGTGTTTCAAGACACACAAAGAGGAAGACAAAAACACAAAAGATAATAATAACAACAGTAATGATAATACTAGCAAAGACACACAGTTACACAGAGCCCATAGTGGCAACACAGAGCTCCAGAGACTTCAGAAGAAATATCTGAGCTGGATTAAGTTCATAGTTAAAAGTTAATGAGCAGAAGTTTGTTTTCAGATGACACTTGAAAATCTCAATAATGGGGAAGAATCAGATGGTGGGAGGAAGATAATTCCACAGTTTTAGGGCAGCGATAGAGAAAGTCCTGTACCTATAACACTTTGTCCTGGATCTCAGGACAGACAGAAGTCTTTGTTCAGAAGATCTCAGTTTTCTGACAGTGTGAAATGGAGACAGATTTCTGTAATGTAACAGGGGATAAAGCCATTTAACATCTTCTAAACAAGGATTTTAAAACCAGAGAGGCAAGAATGGGAACTCTTGCTGCAGCATTTTGAACTAGATGGAAACGTGATAAACAAAACTTATTGAGGTCATTTAGTTTGTAGTACTTATTAGGCTCTAGGGGAAATGCAGATCCATGTGTCATTCACATAACAATGAAAATAAATGTGTTTTTGAATAATTTGACCTAGTGGAAGCAAAAAGATGGAAAAGAGGATTGGATCAAGTATGGAGCCTTGGAGGACACCACAGGACATGGAGGCAGAGGAAGAAGATGAGTTGATTATAATATATTATTATATCATGGATAATATAAGTTCTGGTGTTAAGAGAATTTCAAACTGCAGAGTTATCAGAGGAGATGAACAGGCTGTTTATAGATGGACCAATACTCTGTAAGCACTCTGTCAAGTACTTTGTGTGAGCACATTTTCTAGTATGTGTGAGACTTTTTTAGTAGTTTTTATGAGAGAGTTTCAGTTGTGTGTATAAAAACATTTCACTTGTATGTGTGTGTTTGGTTTTCAGTAAAGTATGTGAATGATTTTGGTTTCATATGTGTATGTGAGAGGACAAGTACACGTATATGTGTGGTAATTCTGAATAAAGTCCCTAACAGCCCCTCATATTCACATACACACACTTCCTTTCCCAACATGCTTTAAGCCTAAAAACACCACAACATCACATAGACGCCTGTTACAGACGTCTATGTGGACAATGTGAACGTGTCATTTACATCGTTTTCATCAGAGAAGATGTGGCTCAAGATGAGTCGACATATTTGATCATCTGTAATTAGTTTCACTTTTAACTGTGAAGCATCATGTTACTGCAAGAACTTCAGAATAAAGTTTCATTTATTTTTTACTTCTAGGTTATTAGCAGCTTGGTTAGTATTGTATGAATAATTATTTAAGTAAATATTGAACTTTTTAGACTCTGCTGAGGTCAACAATTGAATAAGCTTCCATTTGGGAGTCTGAGGTCAAAGGTCAGAAGTCACAGTGCAATGATAATAGTTAAAAAAAAAAAAAAAACAACTATCAAAAAAGTAAAAAATTAAATTTTTTTAAATTTATCACAGATAATATTCAATCTATAAAATTAATTTCACTTTGATTTGGCCAAAAGCTAAAGTGATTTCCATTTATCCTTCATTATTGAACAGAGTCAGATCTAAATGTATTAATTGAGTGTAAAGTTTAAATCTGCTGCATCAAGTTTAAAGTTTAAGAGCTCTGAATGTGGGAGACACTGACTGGTAAAATAAATATATTGACTCAGAAATTTACATGATCATCAAGATTTACATGATGATGATAATTTTTAGTTTAGTTTTTTTATACGGTTATATTGTATTTGGCTTTTTCTTCCAAACGAGAATTAATTTAATACCCATAACTACCTGTGCTGTACATCAGTGGTGTCCAATATTTTTAACATGTGACCCCCCTACAAAGAAGATCTATCTACTTAGGACGACATGTTGCATCTGTTTTTGACTTGTTAACTGTTAAAAAACAGTGATTTTACTTTGTCAGGCTGTTTAATTTGAATAATTTTAGAGGCAACATTATCTATTACAGATGGAATAATACACTGATATCAAGTACTTTGTGTGAGCACATTATACTAATATGCGTGAAAGCTTGTCAGTAGTTCCTATGAGAGTTTCACTTGTGTGTATAAAAGCGTTTCACTTATATGTGTGTGTGGTTTTCAGTAAAGTATGTAAATGATTTTGGTTTCATATGTGTATGTGAGAGGACAAGTCCCGAACAGCCCCTCATATTCACACACACACACACACACACACAGACATCCTTTCCCAACAAGCTTTAAGCCTAAAAACACCACAACATCACATAGACGTCTGTCACACAGACCACATTACAGAAACAGTGAACTTTTAAAATACAACACATTGTTAAAGATGAAACCAGTGGTTTCCAACCTTTTTGTCTTTTGGCGTCTTACAAAAAGCAGTGTGTAGTCGGGGTCACATTTCAGACGTCTTGCTCACATTGTTCTCATCAGTGAAGCAGAAAATTTAAAATTTTCCAGCACTAGCAACGAATCAGATCACAGATACAAACACCTCTACAGAATGACAAATAATAATTAACACACACATAAGTCATCATTATTATATAAAATGTGACAGACATATTGAGACCTGAAGAAAGAACTAAATCTAGGATGTGTCTTTTTAATATGGGTTGGGCTTCACAGATTGTTGGAGACCAAAGAATTTAAGCACATTTATAAAATCATGGCTCATGGCTTCAGAGGGACAGCAAATTTGAATGTTGAAATCTCCACGAATGAGAATATTGTCACATTTCAGAGCAATGTGGGAGAGGAGACCAGAGAATTCACTGATGAAATCAGTATTGGGCTCAGGGGGCCTGTATACTAGTAGGCAGGAGACCTGTGAGGTGCCATCTATCACAAAAGCTAGAATATCAAAAGATGACAGGGAGCCTCTGGTGATAATGGGGCACTTTGAGGACATTTCTGTGGATTATGGCAACCCCACCACCTTGTGCATGTGACCTGGGATGATGAAAATGAGAATGAGTGCACAATAAACTATTTACTGAATTTTTTTGTGTTGTTCGTAGATTTTAATGAGAGAAGAGATTTAGATTGTTAGGAAGCTTCAACGGTGAGTTTTATGGATGAATAATATGAGATGTTTTTTCTTCTAGTCTGTAAGAAAGTCCAACCAACCATATGATACAGAGAACAATGATGAGAATGAAATTCATCATTTGTGATAAAGTGTATGAACTATGATAAACAAGATTTAACTGCTAAAGTGTTGATGTCACAGCATGACAATACAGAATATCTTCATAGTAATGAACAGACATGAAGGTTGACTACATTAAGATTAGGTTGAAGATAGATCGACATATTTAATCATCTTTAATTAGTTTCACTTTTGACTGTGAAGCATCATGTGACTGCAGGAACTACAAAATAAAGTTTCATTTATTTTTTACTTCTAGATTATTAGTGGCTTGGTTAGTATTGTATGAATGTTTATTTCAGTAAGTATTGATCTTTTCAGGCCTGTCAAAGGTCATACGTCACAGTACAATGATAATAGTAAAAAAAAACAACTAAAAACTAAATTAGTATTTATCACAGATAATATTCAATCTATAAAATTAACTCCACTTTGATTTGGCCAAAAACTAAAGTGATTTCCTTTTATCCTTCATTATTGGACAGAGTCAGATCTAAATGTTTTTATTGAGTATAAAGTTTAAATCTGCTGCATCGAGTTTAAAGTTTAATAGCTCTGAACGTGGGAGGCACTGAGTGGTAAAATAAACATATTAACTTAGGAATTTACATGATCAGCAATTTTTTGGCAGCATTCCTTTCTCCCCTTATTTTCAGCAACAGTGTTGCTTTTTGCCGTGAGAAAGTATTTTTTTCCTTCATAGTTCTCCATAATAATTACCTGTTCCTCCTGACGACACGTGATCGGTCCATTTTGTGCAGAAGAAGAGTCAAATGACAACTTCTTTTATGGGAAATCACAGAGTCTGAAGTAGAAAACCTGACTTAACAAAGAAAGTTAATGACAACCACTATTGTGATACCACACTTACATTTGCACACACACACGCACACACACAGACACACACACAGACATCCTTTCTCGACATGCTTTAAGCCTAAAAAAACACCCCAACATCATATAGACGTCTGTCATATGATTTAATCATCTTACGATCCCTCAGATTTATTTGGTGACCTTTTGGAGGGCGCTGACCCCTAGGTTGGGAACCAGTGGACTAAACTAGCTAACTGTATATAAAGAAGTTGAAACAAGCTCCACCTGCAGCAGCTACAACAGTAACATGCTGCTCTAACAATGATGCTTCACTATTAATAATCTAATGATGTCATACTTGAAATCACAACTGACTAGATTTCCTCTCACAACACACACGTAGATGCTAGAAATCCTTCATCCAACTACATTACCCAGAAACAGATTTATTTGACAAGACATCAGACTGAATGACAATCATTAAGCAATCAAATCATTCTTTATGCTCAAAGTGAGACTGCTGGTTGAAAAGTTGACTAAGAGAAGTGAAGAGTAGGGTTTTTTATTATTTCCTTTTATCGATACTGATCAGGACCCAGTCTGACCTGGTCCCTGGTCAAGTCTTTGGATTCTTAAAAACATATTAAAGTCAAAATAAAGTCAAGTTTTGTGTCAGTGAACTGACATGATATGACGTGTTTTTTATTTGCATCCTAATGATTATTTAACAAAGCACCTACAGAGTTCAGTCTGCAGTGTTGAACATCAGTTGTGGATTAACTGAATGAACATAAAGAATGAACTGTTTCTTTAACATTAAAAAGATACTGTTTTTTATAATAAAGACACTTGACTCTGGACTCTTGACTTCAGAATACAGCATTGCACTATGTTAATATTTTGAGTTAAGTAAAAAAAAAGTTCAATTTGATTCAGCTGCTATTCATATTTTTTTAGAATCCACAAATATTAAAATAGTGATACTGCATACCACAGGTAAAAATAATACTGTAATACAATACTAAAATAGAGTGCAATTTTACTCGCCAAAAATATCCCAAAATAGATGGGTGATATACTGTAATTTAAAATTTTTTAAGTGCACCTGAAGTAATCTTTTTACATTAAGTACTACTCAAGTAGTTTTGACAATACAAAAGAAATGGGTTATGTCATGGTTAACCATTTACAATTATCAGAAAGGATCCTGTCAATGGAGGAAGAATGACATTGACAGTGTTTCATGGGTGTGGTTTGTTGCATGAAGTTATATAAAGAGACATTGTGGCAGACAAACTTTGAAATGTACTTTCACTTCAGCAGGAGATCTGCTCTTCTCTCTTTAAAACAAAAATGAGCAGCAACACATTAAAACAAGGTAAGTCGATATATCATTGTATTAATCATATTTATTTATCCAGTGGACTAAAACTTCTTATGTTTTGACTGAAATCGGGGATAAGTCAACAGTGACACTGGGCTCTTAAATTGAGAATGTATAGAAATCAATGGAAAATCTCTTTCAGTTTTATGTCCGCAGGTTAGATGTATGTGACTTATCAATTCAGCACTTCCTAAACATAAAGTGGTATTTATAAGTGTAGACTACATAAAAATAAAAAAAAGAATTGACACACTGACGATTTTCAAAAATTAGACAGATTTTCCCTTCATCATTTCTTTATTTTTTTTGGTTTGTACCAAAGTTTCATAAACTTTATGTTCAGCCATGAGCCTCTTTATTATCACAATTTTGTTATCCAAATCTTTTCTTTTTTTCCAAATCACATCACGTCCTTCTAATTAGTGTACTTTCAGCATTCACACTTAAGTTTTCCAAATCTTTATTGTTCTTCGAACTCTTTATTTTGTGATTGCTGAAAGCAAGCTCATGTCACTTCTGAACAGCTTTTCGACTGTGAGTTGGAATCCCACTCAGGACATAACTCAGTACAGTTTAAGATGAAGGAGTTCACAGGTGACCTCAATCATCTTAATCACACTGCTACTGACACATGCCATGCAATTCACAGACTAAACATCACAATCTGGCCGTTGTTGGGCATTGCTGTGTCACACTTAAACGCACATTATGTAATTTCAGCCGCTAGGGGTCTCTCAATCAAAACAATAACAAAAGACGGCGTGTGATGACGGTGTGAAGTAGCAAGGGATCATGGGAGTTGTTGTCTTCGTTGTTAAATCATTAGCTTCACCGGGATAGGATTACTCCAAAATTCATGGTTCAGGATGTTTTTACCAGGAGCCGAATTATCCGCAGAGGTCTCCTCCTCTCCAGAACAAACGGACCCGCTGATTACAGGTAAAAACACTGAATAAAGTTTCATCTAAGAGATCGGTGTTTCTCCGACGATGTACGGCGACCCACGGACGTCAGATACAGGCTGTTAGCTGAGTCGCTGCTAACACTTTAGCGGTTTATATCTCTTATTACTTTTCATTCAGATGTTCATCCGGTTTCTCCCGGCACCTAAATTATCTGCAGAAGTCTCCTCTTCTCCAAAAACAAACGTACAGGCAGAATAAAATCGTTCAAATATTAATTAAAGCTGTTTTACCTTAAAAACCAGGGTTTATCCAACAATGTTTGGTGACCACCAGACGGCTGTTAGCCGAGCTGCTGCTAACACTTGTTCGGCTTTTTCTCATATAACATAAGTTCCAGATGTTTGTCCGGTTTCTGCTGGGAGCCAAATTATCCACAGAAGTCTCCTTTTCTCCAAAATCAAACGTACACGCAGATTAAAATAGTTAAAAAATACTATTAAAAGCTGTTTCATCTAAAAAACAATATTTCTGCAGTTGTTTGTTTCCTGGAGGGGCTGTTAGCTGTTAGCCGAGCTGTTGCTAACATTTGTTTATCTGAAATGGTCCGTTACTTTTATTAAATTATAAATTTCTCTGGGTTTGAAAATTGTTGGAAACATCTGGGATAATGTAAGTACACAACTCAACAACATATATAACATAGGTCTAGTTATTTTTAAACATTTTAATGTGGAAAAATTACATATTATACCTTTTAAGTTTGATGCCTAGCATGTCTGTCTGTCAAGGTGCGGGGTCAATTCCACCCATTGCTCATTTAATTTTTGCTACATTTTTAGCAGTGTTCAGCTCCCATTAATGTAATCAAGATACACTTTCAGCAATCACAATTTCAACAGAACAATGTACACATCACACCCCATTCAAACTTTTAAATGTTCATAAACCTTTCAATTTTCAAAGTTATCAGATTGTATGGTCATATCTTTTACAGTTATTCAGCTATTTGAACCAAAAATCAGGGTTTTTGTTTCAGACTTTGTCAGGTCTCATCAGTATGTGATGTCATCAGGTAGAGTCGAGAGTAGAGACATTTTCAGACCAGGAAAAAAATCCTAAACAGGTCTCACTGCCACAGTTTTAACTCCTCAAGCACATATTTTGCGTCAAAATGGTCCCACTAGCCTCCTCTCTCTCAAAATAGCAATACATTTGACATGGGACTTATAGTTTTTGAGATCTGAACCTTAATTGATAGCGAGTCCCTGTCCAGCTCTCATTGACTGCAATACGGTCTGCAGGATGTGTCCCCTCTCACTCCACTTCCTTTAACTTACAGATTCTCTCTTCCTTCAAACACTTTTTACACATATCACTCATTCTCATGTAAAACTAGTCTTTCACTGATGATGTACAAATCTCTGGGCTTTTGGACCTGAAGACTGTGAGTTCCAAACCTGATTAGGCCGAAATCAGCTGATCTCAAACTGCTTAACTAGACTGCTACAGAGAAATTTCATGCAATTGACAGACTAAACACCAGAAACTGGGCTAGTGTTGCTGTGTGGCATGGTAGCTTGGTGTATAGCATGTCTGTCTCACAAACATGAAGGTGCAGGTACAATTCCACCCACTGCTGATTTAAATCTTCGTAGATTTTTCAATTGATTTCACCTTCCATTAATGCAATCTCAATCAGCTGTCAGCAATCACACGCAATTTCTACAGAAATAGCATTTTCTAGTTTAGTGTTTGTGTTGGTTAAAGGGCTATTTTAACCTTTAATGGGTAACTGTGAGTGTATATCATTAAACTGAGTAGGGTATTGTGCTCTTGCTCTGTTCTTTGAATTGGTGGAGAGACTTGTTAACTTTATTATGATACATTAACAATATGTTGTGTTCTTGCTTTTTTCTTTTTGAAGGTGGAGAGAGCGGCATTGGTGCCACAGTAGAACAGGAGCCCGATACTTCAGATCAACCTGCAGGTACAAGACATTCCACCATACCACCATTGCACAGAGATGTGCAATGGTGGTATGATATTTTACAGTTTAACAATAAACTTTATTGTCTTAAAAGCTGTGCTGAAACTGTAAACTTCACTGAGAATTTAATAATTATAAATTACAAGTAATTAAAAAAACACAGAACAAAAAACATATGTATATATTTTAAACTTGAATTAAGAAAAGAATCAAAGTTAGTCCTTGTATTTACTCCCTCCTTAATGATATGTACCTTTTAGTTTTATTAGAGCTTCATAACAGTAAATTATACTAAACAGTTGTTTTCTCATGAGTTTGTAATTCACATGCACTAAAATTTACCGGAATGCAGGAAATCAAGTCTTTGTAACAAAAACTTTCCTAGTGGGGGACCCAAAGACCTCCTGCTTAAAAGTGTCCTAAATGAGGCTATATCTCCCACTGTATTCCCAGCCCGAATGACTTTCCAAGTTCAGCCCTGCCCCTCGTGTTGCAGCCCCCCTCCCCCTCATAAAAAATGAACAGTCCCTAAACAAAAATAAGATTTTACCCCCCAACTCTTAGAACAAGTCTCACTCTAAGCTTATGTCAAAAGTTGGCACCTCTGTAATGACAGAAGTTCATGACAAGAGCTGCAACAGTTAAAACTCTGTGAAATAGGTCTGTGTGTTAGTGCAGCTCCGTCTGTGTGTCTGGGTGGTACAAATTATAACGTCCTCCATCCAGCCACAACAACAGCCACTGGAGGTTGAGATACAAACAATTGATTGTTTGTCCTTTTTTCTAAACCTTCCACAGCAAAAGATGAGTGCATCAGGATTGTGTTGGTGGGGAAGACTGGAGTTGGGAAGAGCGCCACAGGAAACACCATTCTGGGAAACCAGTACTTTAAATCTGAGTTCACCTTTACGTCTTTGACTGAATACTGTGATAAGGCTTATGGTGAGGTGGATGGACGAATGGTTGCTGTTATCGACACTCCAGGCTTGTTTGACACCAGGAACACTGAAGAAAAAACAATTAAAGATATTACCCAGTGCATTAATTATGCTTCACCTGGACCTCACATCTTCCTGATTGTCATCAAACTGGGCAGATTCACAGAGGAAGAAAAGCAAACGGTGGAGAAGATTCAGACAATCTTTGGTGAGGAAGCCAACAAATACTGCATGATTCTCTTTACCCATGGTGACCTGCTCAAAGGTAAACCTATTGAGGAGTCCTGGAAGGACAGTAAAGATCTGCAGGAACTTTTGGCCAAATATAAAAACCAGTACCACGTGTTCAATAATGAGGAGAAGGATCGTTCTCAGGTCATTGAGCTGCTCAAGAAGATAAAGATGATAAACAACAATAGTGGAAGAAATTACTTCCTCAGTGATTTGTTCCAAAAGGCCGAGGAAGCAATAGAAGACGAGAAAGAAAACATTCTAAAAAAGAAAGAAGAGGAAAACTGCAAAGAGCAGGACAAACGGATGAAGGAAATAAAGAAAAAGCAAAAGCAACAGCTGAGAGAAAATGAGGTTGAGAGGGAGAAGGAGAAACTTTTGAGGGCTGCTAAGGTAGAGAGACAGAAAGAAGAGGAGATAAAAAGAATCCTGAAAGAGAAAGAAGAGCGAAACCACAAAGAGCAGGAAGAACTGATAAAGGAAATAGATGACAAGTATCAGCAACAGCTGACAGAAATGAAGGCTGAGAGGGAGAAGGAGAAACAATTGAGAGCTGCTCAGGTAGAGAGAGAGAAAGAAGAGGAGAAACAAAGAATCCTGAAAGAGAAAAAAGAGCGAAACCACAAAGAGCAGGAGAAACTGATGAAGGAAATAGAGAAAAGGTATCAGAAACAGCTAAGAGGAAAGGAGGCTGACAGTGAGAAGAAGAATAAGTTGAAGGATGCTCAGGTAGAGAGAGAGAGAGAAGAGGAGAAACAAAGAATTCTCAAAGAGAAAGAAGAGCAAAACCGCAGAGAGCAGGAGGAACTGAGGAAGGAAATAGAGGAAAAGTATCAGCAACAGCTGAACGAAATGGAGGCTGAGATGGAGAAAGAGTTGAAGGATGCTTTTGAAAGAGAAATGGAGGAGGAAATGGCAAAACTGAGAGAAGAACAGGAAATGCGGGCCAGACGAGAAGCTGAGGAAAGCCCCTCTATAATCCATCGGTTAAGTAACATTGCTGTACATGTTAAAAACTTTTTCAAAAAGTTTCTAAAGTAAATGTTGAAGCTGTTAAAAAAATAAAGCTACTATGCAAGCTATTACAGAAGTGGTGCAGAAATTTTCTTTTTGATTTTTGTGAGGTAGCAGTGCAGATGGTTGAAATGTTGTGACTTTTTTGTAATATTTACATCTTTTTTGTATTTCTCATCAGTCAGGATTTCTAATATTATCAGTTACTTAATGAGTGTTTTATTATTGGACATGATTTCTAAATGTAGTTTGCCTAGATTTTAATGTTAGATATCATCCCTCCTAGAATACTCCTTGTTGGAGCGCAATATCATGCTCAGGTCCTGATCATTTTTAAAGTAGTGAGTAATGTCTGGAGAATGTATTATTGAAATGTCCCATGCTTGAAATTAATTATATTTTAAAGACTGATGTTATCTGGTGTATTTAAGAAATGTTACTTCATGTATGGCACCCTTGAGGTTTGGGTTTGAGGTCATTTAATGAACATCTGCTGTCAGTAACATGTGGGGTGCCACAGGGAAACATTTTGGGTCCTTATTATATTTCATATATGTGAATTGCTTGGATTTATGTGTGTTGAACTTCATTTTTAAACTTTTAAAGTTATAAAAATATTTCAGTGTCACTGTTGGTATCAGCAAGTGCAGTTAATTACTACAACAAACGCTGCTACTTTGCAACTGGTTTATCTGTTTAAAGTGCATCAAACAAATTCACATATTCCTAAGGAAGAAGTCCATTTTTTCATCATGTCATGAATTACTGGTTTCATGTTAAAGTAACTACAGTGTTAGACATCACCAGGTTGAAGCCTTAAAATAAAACAATGTGCACTGAACTTACCAGACTTATTTTTCCACACACAAGAAGACCATCCATGGCGGTGCAACTCTGTTACTTTCTATGATTACTTTACAGGAGGGTAGGATTGTGTTGTTCTCTTCCTTGAATCAATTGTTGTTAAAGAGGACCTATTATGCTCATTTCACCTCTAAATTTTTATTTTTGGACTTCACAAGCATAGCTCAGCATGATTCACAGTTCAAAAACTCCTTATTTATCTTATACTGGCCCTTTGTGCAGCCACTCAGTATACAGTTTTCAGTATACAATCAATTTTAGCTCCTGTCTCTTTAAGGCCTCTCTAGGAACCCACTCTGTTCTGATTGCACAGTTTTACCAGCATTGTGTAAATTTACTGCTTTACTTCTCCAAATCAAAAGCTTTTAAATGATTAACTAAAAGGAGAGATTTTTTTTTTTTTAAAGTAAGTAAGTAAGTAAAAATATGTGCCTCACTGAAGTAAAGAATGTTATACAGATGTTCTGTATAACAACTTTTCACTGTGAAGGAGGCTAAAAGAAAATATTTTTCTGATATTGTCCTGCTGAACTGCCATAAACCTCGTGTATTGTTTAAAGTGATCAATGCTGCTCTGAATGCACCACAGACTGCTGGTATTGAGGCCTCCCCGGCTGTGTGTGAGAAGTTTCTAAACTTCTTCACCGACAAAGTTGCTTCTTCCAGAGCAATTATTTCACCTCCTACCTCTGACCCTTCAGTGTCTGTCCCCTGCTCTGCTGGGTTGGACACTTTTGAGCCTGTGACCCTGCCCTTTGTGCATGAGATTGTTGATCATCTGAAACCCTCAGGTTCGCCAGATGACACTATCCCTCCCAGACTTTTAAAGGAGGCTTTACAGACTGTTGGTCCTTCGTTTCTTGCAGTTGTTAATAGCAGTCTGTCCTCTGGAGTGGTTCCTGCTCATTTTAAACATGCTGTTGTACAACCTTTGTTGAAAAAACCTGGGCTGGATCCTTCTGTTTTAGCAAATTTTAGGCCTATTTCTAAACTGCCTTTCCTCTCTAAAATCCTAGAAAAGGTTGTCTATTCACAGCTCATGGACTTTTTAAATGAACAAAATATTCTTGAGACTTTCCGATCTGGTTTTAAAACATTGCACAGCACAGAATCAGCGCTTTTAAGAGTTTTTAATGACATCTTTTTAGCCACTGACTCTGGTCACTGTGTTGTCCTTGTACTTTTAGATTTGACTGCAGCGTTTGATACAGTGGACCATGAAATCCTGATTGCCCGTTTGGAGCAGTGGGTGGGCATCAGTGGCACAGCACTTAAATGGTTCAGGTCCTACCTGTCACATCGAACCTTCTGTGTCGGCCTTGATGACTCTGTGTCCTGCACTGCTCCCCTCTCATGTGGGGTTCCACAGGGCTCTGTGCTCGGCCCTCTTTTATTTTCTCTGTATCTACTCCCACTTGGTTCTATTCTCAGGAAACATGGTATTTCTTTTCATTGTTATGCTGATGACAGTCAGATCTATGTCCCCTTAAAAAAGTCAGATGCCTACAGTGTTAAGCCTTTGCTTGAGTGCTTATTTGATATTAAAGCCTGGATGTCACTAAACTTCCTAAACTTTAATGAGAAAAAGACAGAAGTCATTGTCTTTGGTGGCACTTCTGGGACCCCTGTCATTGATCTTGGTTATTTAGCACAGTATCGCAAGCCAACTGTGCACAATCTGGGGGTAAAAGTGGACACAGACCTTAAATTTGATAGCCAGATTAAAGCGGTTGTGAAGTCGAGCTTCTTCCAGTTGAGGCAGCTGGCAAAAGTTAAACCAGTCCTTCAGAGGCAGCACTTTGAGACAGTAATCCACGCTTTTGTATCTACTCGGCTGGATTACTGCAATGCACTTTACATGGGGGTTAGTGCGTCCTCCATTGCGCGTCTTCAACTGGTTCAAAATGCTGCTGCACGTCTTTTAACTGGCACACGCAAGTATGAGCACATCTCACCCGTTTTATTTTCACTCCACTGGCTGCCTGTCCATTTTAGGATTCATTTTAAAATGATTTTATTTGCTTTTAAAGCCTTGAATGGCCTAGCACCACCTTACCTCTCTGAGCTGCTGCACCCTTACACCCCTAGCCGCTCTCTCAGTTCAGCTGACCAGCTGCTCCTGACAGTGCCTAAAACTAAACTTAAGCTCAGAGGTGAATGAGCGTTTTGCTGTTGCTGCTCCAAAGCTGTGGAATGGTTTGCCATTGCATTAGACAGGCCTCCTCATTGTGCCATTTTAAATCTCTCCTTAAAACCCACCTCTTCTCTTTGGCCTTTGACACTGTGTAGCATATTACATCCGGTGAGAGTAGTGCACTTTACTTTTCTTACTTTATTTTATTTGTGTATTTTATTTATTTATTTTTTAATTTGTTTTACTGTATTTTATTCGATAGCTTCTTACTTGTTTTACCCTATTTTGTTTGATTTTATCTAGTTTTACTATTTTTATCCTATTGTGCCCATCTTTGTTTTACTTTTCTCTGTTATGTTATTTATTGTTGTCTTTTATCTTGCTGTGCAGCACTTTGGAAACCTTGTGTTTGTTAAAACTGTGCTATATAAATAAAATGGATTGGATTGGATTGGATTAATGTCATTACATTCATTTACATTTCACACTAAGCAGGATCTAGTTAGAGATATATGAACAGATTTAAAAATATGAATATTTTGATAACATTTATGTACCATCACAAAGGCAATGAAATGGTGGATGCAATAGCAAAACAGGCACTGAAGCACGAGGAGATCACGGAAATTTCACTCAGTAAATATGAAACAAAAGGAATAATCAAAAGAAACATCGTTAAAGAGGCCTATGAACATGCTCATTTGTCCAGGTCATAGTGATTTCTAAGCAAACAAATGATTCAAAGGCAACTGGACTTAGATTTGTCTTGTGAAGACGTTTCGCCTCTTATCCAAGCGGCTTCATCATTTCGTAACACATCAGTCTGACTAGTCCCCACCAGTCTGACAACCCAGTGGAGATAGACCCAGGTATTTATCTCTGCGAAAGTGACCACCCAACCATTTCCTAAAACAATAGTTCGTTAGTGGAGTTTCACCTGACCATTGTTTGAGCCTGTAAGACATCCCAGTGAACGACAGTCGTTAGGAGTGAATGGGACTACTGTACCGTAATCTGCCAATAGCCCCTTTCACTGCATTTAATATACAAAAATCCCTCATTATTATGTGACCTATGTCAAATAGAGGAATCAGTGGAACATGAATAATAGCAGACACCCTCTCCACAGCCTCCTGGAACAACAGAGGAGTAGCTGCAGCAGTCGACTTCTCTCTATGTCCTGCAGGACAGAGAGATTTAGGAGATCATTCATCCCCACAGCAGTCAGACTTTTTAACATGAATTGACACAAAGTGCTTTTTGTTTTTGTTTTTATTTTTATTTTTCTATTGAGCTAGTGACATTTTGAATTTCCCCTCGGGGATAAATAAAGTAACATCAATCAATCAATCAATTTTGCACTGCAATAAGTATTCTCAAGAGCGAGAAATTATTTAAGAGAGAAATCGGGAAGATTGGAGGGGAAGAACTGAGTTTGAAAAGTGTATTAACAATTGGGTTAGGTAGTCTATTCCACTTCTTGAAAGAGACTGGATTGATCAAAAGAAATTAGTATTCAGGACGTCTTTTTTTTCTTCTTCTTCTTTTTTTCTGATTTGTTTATAGGCGAAGATAACTCTGGTTCACACTCCAACATAGTAGGTTGCAGTAATGCACCTTTATACTGTTTGTCACCTGCCATAGAACAGAAAAAAAAGAAGAAGAACATATGGAGCTATTTGAGCTATTTGTTTAGTGGATCAGTTAGAAATAATACAGGGAGGAAGAATACAAGCAGAAACAGCCACAGTGAGATGTTTTATGAAAAGCTGCAGGCACACCTCCAGTAGGTAAAGTATTTATTTTATTTCGCTGTGCTGTGTAATGGAGTGGTGGCTTGGCATAACTCACATGCTATGCACATAGCAGATGTCCATATAAAGAAATCCGTCACAAACTGATTTTTCTACTTAGCTCGGGCTAAGTAGAAAAAAACGTTGAAAACTTATTTGACACGTCAACAACTTTATACATGAAAATCTGACATCGTGACATTATATTGTTGTGGAGGAAAGAGTGCAATGGGAGATAGAAGCGGGAGGAGGTTGCATTACCTCACCATGGATCTTTGGTAGGAATGAATTGTTGTTCTGCATGCTAATGTTGGCTGAATGTCTTTGACAACTTGCTGCTGTTTTATTTTCTCCTCCATTTGTCTCAAAAATCTTGAAAAAAAAGAAGAAGAAAAGATGATGGGTGTTTTCCTGCTGTTGCTCTTCTCTTCATTTCTCTGTCTTGATCAAAATGTATGATTTTTCTCCAGAAACAAACAGGATTTTTTTTTTTTTTGTCTTTTTCTGGATCGTTTGATAAAATAAAAAAAAATGACATCTGGGCCACAAATGATCCAGATGGAAGTCTGGAGTGCTGTTTTATTCTGGCTGTAGCCCCCCAAATTCACACTGATTACTGTTTCAGATCATTATGCCCCTTTTTTTCTTTTAAAATTCACAATTGCTCCAACACCACAAAATTAAGGATTGTTAAATTTGCTCATTTTTCCACCAATGAAAGGCGATTCACCTTAGCGGTCGCGGCTCTCTGTGTCTAGCCTTCAACATGTAATTTGATTGAAAGTGTTAAGCCACAGGAGAGAGAGAGAGGCCTCATAGAGCTGCAGAGCCGACCAGATAACCTCTTATTATCAGGAATCGGAGTAGGTAAGACGCTGCTGACAAGAGCGGGAATTGCTATGCAGATATAGACACTTGACGTGTTTTAGTTTCATTTCTTGTAAGTTGGTGAAAAGGTTACACGCCGTCCTCTGGCTGCGTGCGCCACGGCTCGTGCGTGGTTTGGATGTGTGTGAGCCGTTTCCGACCTCTCGTCCTGAGCAAACATTTGATTTTCCTATCATTGCAAATTTCTGCTACATTTGCGCATTCTTAATAATAATAATGAAACAAAGTATTAGTAAAATTAAATTGAAAACTTTAAATCTATTTACAGAATGGAATAGTAGGCTAATAGTTTTGAGATAGGATATGATGCCTTATTGCTGAAATGTGCTAAGTAAATGAAAAATATAAAACTTGAAGTGACTGTACAAAGGAAATAGCCTATGGTCTGTGTTATGGACAAATAAATGAAGTGTATAACATTTATTGAGGTGAGAAGAGCAAAAATTAAATCTGACATGTGCATAAATGATTAATTGTGAATTCCAGTTTGATACTTCAAAGTGCTCTCTGACACTAGGCCTTGGACGGCTTGTGTCCATGAAATGTGAAAATTAAAACTTTGTCATAGAGCTACACCAAATACATTTTTGGAAAGGTCTCGGCTTGGAAAGTAACATATGTAAGTATGACGATCCTACATGACTCCTGCTTTGAAAAACTGACCTTTGAACCTTGACCTCAGTGTATATTTGAAGGCTTATAATTCATCAACAAAAGGGGGTACGGACATGGGACCAACTGTGATAGAGAGCTCTGGGCCTCAGCTATCATGTGAATATAGTCAACAACTGGGGACACTGTCAGATATGGGTAAAATATGGTTAAAATTAATTTTCACTCATAAAGGAATTAGATATTTAATATCTGATTACACAAATGTGTTTATCGTCCCCTTAAACTCCCTAACTCCTGTCATGCTTCTTGATACAAATAAGCACCACAGTAGTAGTTCTTCTGGTTGTAGAGTAGGGAGGTAAGATAGGGTTGTGAAAAGATCTATCTGTTGAATATATCAAACATTTAATACACCCGAACTAATAATCACACTGCATCTGCATCATTTTGTGGGACATTACTACACATGACGTCACTGGGAATTCCCTTTGACACGTTTAGGATTTCTTTCTTTTTTCAGTCCCTTCTTATGAGGTTAGACAACAATGGCCAGATAATTTGAGTTCGTCATGTCTTTCTTTGATTTTATTCCTCACAGCAATGGCAGGCGGTTACTTAAAAACCGGCCATAATGCGCAAATCATCAGATGTCAGTGGAGATACAAGATACACAGCAATTATAAATCAATCCATTCATTAAAATGAGTACAGTCACGTTGAAAAAGGACAAATTCAGGTTTGTTAAGAAAATGCGTAGGCCTGTCCTCAATATACGTATGTTAAAGTAGAGAAAGGTTGTTCGAATTAAAATAGCTAATAGCATTGTAGGAAAGCAAAAATATGTTGATTAGAAACGTATTTGTGATACGTTACAAACAAACGTAATCGTGGACAAAATACGTTTTCTGAGAAACGTAATTGAGAATGCAAATTAGTTGTGGGGGAACGTAATTTTGAGGAGACAGGGTTGTTTCAAGAAACGTAATTGAGAATGCAATTTAGTTGTGTGGGAACGTAATTTTGAGGAGACAGGGTTGCTGAAATATCTCCCTGACAGGTAGGACATGAGGAGGGCAGATCCTGAGATATCAAGTTCAGTGAGTGGAGAAAGCAGACCAGATCCAGATAACCTGAGAGGTCTAGATGGTATGTAAAGTAACAGTAGATCAGATATGTATTTTGGCCCTAAACCATTTAGTGCTTTATAAACCAACAGCAGTATCTTAAAGTCAATTCTTTGACAGACAGGAAGCCAGTGTAAAGATCTGAGAACTGGAGTGATATGATCCACTTCCTTGGTCTCAGTGAGGACTCGAGCAGCAGCGTTCTGAATCAGCTGCAGCTGTCTGATTGATTTTTTAGGGAGACCTGTGAAGACAGCGTTACAGTAGTCAAGTCTGCTGAAGATAAATGCATGGACAAGTTTTTCCAAATCCTCCTGAGACATAAGTCCTTTAATTCTTGATATATTCTTCAGGTGATAGTAGCCTGACTTAGTAATTGTGTTAATGTGGCTGTTGAAATTCAGGTTTGAGTCCATGACTACATCAAGATTTCTGGCTTGATTTGTGGTTTTTAACATTACTGACTGAAGCTGAGTGCTGACTTTTAAACATTCTTCCTTGGCTCCAAAAACAATTACTTCAGTTTTATCTTTGTTTAACTGAAGAAAATTCTGGCACATCCAACCATTGATTTCTTCAATGCACTTACTCAGTGTTTGTATTGGACCATAGTCCCCTGGTGATACAGTTATGTAAATCTGTGTGTCATCCGCATAACTGTGGTAGCATATTTTATTTTTTTCCATAATCTGAGCTAGTGGGAGCATGTAGATGTTGAAAAGAAGAGGCCCCAAAATGGAACCTTGGGGAACTCCGCATTTCCGTTCACTCAGATGTGTAATTACCTATAGACACAAAGTAGTCCCTATCCATTAAGTGGCCTCTATAGGGATAATCTCAATCTCCCCAGATGGCTAGACAAGAAACAGGATGCATGGGATTAAGGGGCAGATGTTTTTTGTACCAGTCCTCAAAAATAGAGTACACAGTAGAACCAGAATCCACAAGGAAGGCCATTGACTTTGATGGTGGCAATTGATGATGGACCCTCAAGACCTTCAGGCAAGTCAGTGTCTGTGTCAGGAGTTTCCACTTTGTTAACCCTGGCAATGCACTCATCTCTGTCTTTTGTGCTGTCTTTATGTCCATCTGCGGCTCCTCACACTTGGAGTGTAAGCTTTTTGATAACTTTCTAGGCATTTTCAGGAGCATGCCCATTTTCACCACATGTATAGCAGAAGTATTCGGCAGACTCTTTGGCAGGCTGAACTTTGAACAGAGCAGGCTTATGACTTAAAGTGGTTTTGTATCTGTATTTTGTGTCTCTTGAGTTTGGTTTTGAGTTTACTGACATCACACTTACCCGATTTTGTACTTATTTCTTTTGTTGGTGAGTGTATTTCACTGCTTGCCCTATTTTTTTCTTTTCTTTGGACCCTTTTGCAATCAATCAATCATCACTTGTAGACTGATATTGGCTTGTTCCTCTGCTCACTCAACTTGGCTTTTAATTCGTGAACATCAGCTCTGAGATCAGTTTGCTGACACGTCTGGCTCTGTTTCTTTCTGTACCTGCACCTTTTATGGTTTCTATAGCTTCTTCAACACTAGTGATGTCTTCATCTTCAGGGACACCATGTACCATAAGTGCATATGTTAAGTCTATTTTCTCACCTCTGCTCCAGTTACTCATGTCCAGCTGCGATAGACTACTCATACTTGCCATGTTTTCAGCGAACTAGCTTTAAATTGCCTGAGATTTTGTTTGTTTGTTTCTTTCTTTCTTTATTATTACGCCACTTCAACCCCCTAAACATGCTCAAAAACTCACTCAATTTGGCACACACATCAGGTCTGGTGAAATATTTGTTAAAATGTAAAAATTAACCCCCAAAGTGCCAAACTGTGCTCACTAGCACCACCTATGTAAGTAATATGGCCGCCACAACCCGTAGGAATGTCATAGAGAGATTAAATCAAAACTCAATTATTTGTCTCATCAAGATCTACTAATCGTACACTGACACCTCTGACCTAAATCTAACCGGAAGTCCGCAACCTCACTTTCAAAATAAGACTTTGCCCCAATTTTGGACACCGAACACACACTATCTCCTTCAAGGGCATTAATGGTATTGGCTTCAAACTTTGATACATGACTTATGACACTGTGCCGAACAAGTCATTAAAAACTTTGTAATAACTCGAACGGTTTAGATTTTGGAAGCCCTGAAAGTTGAAGTTCCACATTGCACCTTGCAGCTTTCATTAATTTTAATTATTTTTATTTTATTTTTTTATCTGAATGTAATTTTCTTTGATGTGCTACAGGCATGATATTTGATTTCTACTCATAGTGTTAAATCAGTCAGGTTGAATGATCTGTGGAGTGCCACTAGAGATATTGTCTACTAGTTGCTGGGCAGATAAGGTGATCACTGTGGGGCATCTGTAAGAATGCTCGGGAGATTGGTGTTGTCCTCAGGGACTTTTATTGCTGACAACATCAAAGGTCCAACAGGAAGTGGAGTATGGGCTTATGTGTGTGGGTGTGTGGTTCTAAACAAAGAAACAACATAAATGAATATTAGTACATGTCAAATATTATACATGACTTTCCTCCTCTCAATATTACCAATGATAATGTATTTATGTATATAATCTCCACTTATAACTCTATAACATATCCAATCATAACTCAAAATTACAGTACAGTGCATTTATCACTCCCAATCACATTTCCAATATGGCTGTCAAGCGAGACAACAAACAACATCATAACTACTAAGAAATATCTCTTATAAATGCACTGACACACAACTGTATCAGACAGCAGCTAACAGACTTATGCTGCGGCTAATCAAAGTACATTGTATGGCTCCACACTGTATGCCACGTTAGCTAGCATTGTTATATAAATTAGCTCCTGCTCCGCTGCTGAACTATGACAATTAACACATAAACAACTTACGTATCATTGGACGCACACAGGCTCTCACTGTCCACACTCTCCCAACCCGCTGAATACAAGTCTGTAAATAACACCGCTGTACTACCGTCTCCTCTGCTCTCCTGCTTGTTAACAATGAAAAAAACTCCGGTCTGCTTCGAAGGGTTGATTGACAGGCAGGGGGGGACAGGTAGGCGGGACTTGAAACTAATAAATACAACAAATAAGGAGCCTGCATGATAAACAATAAAGAAATATATATAATGGGTACAGAACATAAATCTTCTTTACACATAGTCTTTAGTCATCTTATGAACTAGACATAAGTCATTTTTTGGTTTAACTTAATTTATTCTATGTATTATGATGATTCATATGTATAACTCCCTCTGTCGGGATGAACCTGTTGTGTCAGTTGAGGATGTCAATAACTAAGTCCACCTGTTGTGGATTGTGTTGATTACCATCATACATGCTGAGGAAGGGCATCTGGCCCGAAATGTCTGTGTGGTAATTCAAAATTAAAAAGAATTTACTAGGTGTGATGTCCTAATCATCTTCTTTATTCAATTTCAGACTTCACGGGTTCAGCACCCGACTTTTTTTTATTTTGATTGTGAGTTGAACATATAGTATTACACAATTTGGTTTTATTCTTACGTTTTAGGTCCAATTTTATTTTCCATCTACATGCTTCCACTTTGCCAAATCACTCAACGACACGTTTCTTTTTATTGCTATGCAGATGACACACAGATATACCTTCCCCTGAGACTCAGTGACCCAAGAAGCCTAGCTGCTGCTGTAGATTGTCTCAGCAATGTCAAATGCTAGATGGCACAAAATTTCCTTCAACTCTACAACTCAAATACAGAAATCATATTGTTCACTCCCCCTAATCCGAAAAACCCGATCAGTCTTTTTTTGCCACAGTCAAGAGCCAGGCTGTGCCAAAACAGAGTTTACAAAGTGCTTCGACAGACAAAGCAAAGGCAGAACAATGTAAAGACACGACACAGAAAGCAATCACAAGTCTGACACTAAGAAGATGGCAGTAGAAGACAATGAAAAACAATAGAGTGATGATGAAATGAGTGAAGGATGAAAGAAAGATGATCAAAAGACAACATTACATTAAAGCAAGTCTGTAGAAATGGGTTTTAAGAGGTGATTTAAAATAATGTGATGTGGTCTCTTAAGAGAGCCTAGCTTTCGTGTTCTGAACTAGTTGGAGACAAGAGAGGGATTTTTGTGTTATGCCATAAAGGAGGGAGCTGCAGTAATCTAGTATGGAGAAAATGAAAGGTCAGATTGGAAGAGCATTGGCCTAATTCTGGAGATGGTTCTCATTTGGAACAGGAAGCAGGACTGGACGAGATTTTTGATCATAATCAAACAGTACTCCCAGATTTCTAGCTGTGGGCTTCATGTTAGTGGATAACTAAAAGTGTACATCGGCACAAAAGCCGAAAATGGCATGTGTCAAAAAATAATCAGATTTATAAAACCATGCATTACGCACGACTGTAAGTATATTTCCCTCAATAAATCACAGTCTACTTGTAAATGTGCGCACATGGATAATCCTCATATCCCGCCCTCTACATGCCTATATTCAATATTGATGTACACATGATATTAACACATACTAGCAACAAACAGTAACATTAGCTGCTACTACAGTGAAATATGTACTAATTAAATAGCACGCTAATGCCCTACACGATAGATTGTGATGAAGGGGTATGTAGGAACAACACTTATTATTATAAGAACATATCCTCATCTAGAAAGGGGCACCACTTCCCATTAAGCTTAATTTAACTGTGTAGGGAAGAACACAGAAGCAACTTCTATCAATCTCAAATCTAAGGTGAAAGCTCTGATGCAGTGATCTTAATTCTCTGCTAAAATTGAATTCACAGACAACGACTTACTAACCAAAATATATATTCATTAACTAAATAATAAACAAGTAATAAAATGTAACATTGATTTAACAGTTAAACCAAATGAAATTCAAATGAGTATTGAATTTGGAATAGGTGATGGTGAAATGCTTATGACAAGGAAATTAATTTCGGCTAGAATTTGGATAACTTCTCTAATAAAATTAATCAGAGTGTTCAATTTAACGACACCAACTCTTAACCAGGAAGGAGATAGCAGACGTGGCGTTCATCTTAATTTCTGCAGCGTTGTCCTTGGGTTCGACTCAGCGCAAGGCTGACTTTCAGCTGTGGCCCGTACGGGATGACTCTGCGGGATTTCAGCTGTTGGCTTGCGTCACGGGCGTCACACTTCTGCCGCGGGGTTCCCAGGGGTTTTCCCGGCTTCCTATTTATGGTTTCTTCAGATGATTCTTACAACCATCACAGGGTTTGCCGTAGCAGAGAGTGACCTTTGAGTCTTGTGAGGATGTCTGTCGATGATATCTTGATTGGTAGAGAGATCGGTGGTCGTTTAATGGAAGTCTCTAACTGACTGACTTTCTTGCCAAATAACTCGATAATAATCTCGCCGGCCGAACGAACTATATTTCAGATAAAAAGCTTGAAAGGATTTCAAAATCAAAGTTTTCTTGGTTCACTGTAGTAAGGCACTTGACTTAAAATAAAAGTTAATCTTGATCAGTTACAAAAATTAAGACAAAAGCGAATGTGCAAAATGTGGAAAAAGGACTAAGTAAGGAAACGGACAAAGAAGAACAGCAGACTAAAGTAACTCAAAAGTTGTGCATAAGATAGGAAAACGAAAAACAAAAATCTCAAAAATTCTAAAACTCTCTTGAGTGTAGCATGTACACTGTTTATATGAGGCTAGTGCGAGGGGCGTTTCTGGGTGGGCAAAACTATTTCTCGCGCGAAAAATGGAACACGTGATCTCCGCCTTCGGATAAAGCATTTCACCATGACCATCAAATTTAAATATCAAATACATGTATATGAGATGTTAGACATATGTTAAGGACGCATGACTATCATGTAATCACAGACATAGCAATTGAGTTGAAACACTTGATGGGTTGACAAGATGGAGTTTCCTTATACATTACTTAATATACTTTAGCAATCATTAAATGTAATTTATTCAAACACATTGTAGTTCACAGTTTTTATCTTTCTATTAGCTAAATGTACACTATAACTCCTACTGCTATTCCTTTATCTACTATACTAATACTTTGTGTATTTTCTAATCTATATAGGGTATAATGGAAATGTAATATTTGATTGTGATTCAAAAAGCATTTATCCTGAATAAAGTTGTCCATTGGGTGGCACTGTGGTTATATCAATATGAATTCAATTAAATCTGGATATTTCTAATTCGGCTTTACTTTGTCGTAAAGAGACCAGAATTGGGTTGATTTAACAGACATTATTTGATAAGCGATGATATGCAGACTTTAAGATGGTTATACATTCAAAAACCTGTAAATCAAAACTGAGTTTTTGGGAACACAGAAATTCAACTAGGCTGAGTTTACGATGGGTCTGGTTACGTTATCTTAAAGTAACATTAAGGTGCGAAACAGGGGGAAATCTGTTAAGGAATGTGACCATAAAATATTGGGGTGAAGAGGAGACATAAATATCTGCAGAATTGTCCACATTCAAACAAGCTGAGGGGATTCGCCATGATAAACAGTCTTTCTACATGTCTCCAGAGAAGGGTCCTTTTGATCCAGTATTTCTGAAATGTGGTTTGATAAAGTGTGTCAGTGAATGTTAGGTGTAAATTGTTGGGTGTAAATTGCACTGGGGTATCCTCCCCCTGTAGTTCAAGAAGAGGACAAGTCCTGCCAAGAGTCAAACTGACATTTTAATGTGGAGAAAGGGGTCCTCAGTTTATCTGAGAGCCTTCTCAGATGGAGTAGAATACACATCCATACCTTTGAGGTCAGAGGTTATTGCTGATTCAGCCACAAACCTCTCAGAAATGCTGTTAGGGGAAAACACAGTCAACTGGTTCTCCTACAGATACAAAAATGCATACACAGAGGTTATTTACCTTCTGCAGGTTCCTATATGTCTTTCACCCTTGGTAAAACTCTGCATCTACTAAAATAATGAACATGGCTTTACTATACGGGGTCTCCTCTACACCCTGCCCCTTAATCCTTTCAATTGGCTGACAAGTTGGTAACAATCAGTGCAATTAACAAAATGTGAAGATGGACAACTTTAGGGACCTCTGGAATTAGGTTGTACAATAAACACATGTGTACAGCAAACAAACTACATGAATTGAATGAAATTCCCCAACACAATGACAAAGATTTATTCACCTGCCTATAACGTGTTTTAATTCACTATAAACTGTATTAAACATGCAACTTAACTGATTTTTAATAAAGTACTTTTTTAACATTTTAAAATTATTTATTCATCTCCATTTATTTACATATTTATTGGTCTAAAATGAAACATTTATAGACTGGGCTACAAGTACAGCTGCATTCTAGACCAGCTGGATAATCTTTAGAGATTTGTTAGGGCAACCTGATAATAAAGAATTGCAATAATGTAGCCTAGAATTAACAAATGCGTGGACTAGTTCTTCTGCATCTTTTTGAGAAAGGGTGTGCCTGATTGAGAAAGGTAGTCCTGAGATTTGTTTAATGTGGGAGTTAAAGGACATATCCTGATCAAAGATATTCAGATCCCTTATAGTGTTGCTGGAGGCGTACATAAGCCGTAAATGGCGTGCGCCAAAAAATGATCAGATTTATAAAACCATTTGTACGCACAAATAAACATATATTTCCCTTCATAAGTCACAGTCCACCTGGAAATGTGCACACATAGATGAGCCTCATATCCCGCCCTCTGCATGCCCACATTCAACCATAAATGGTCGATAGAAAAACATTCATGAATATTGATGTACGTGTGTTTCTTTCGCTGTACCAATCAGTCTCTCTGTCTTTAGATGACCAGCCAATCATTGTCGCCTGTCACTTGCACTTGGGCAGATGAATGAAAGTGACAACATGAACAGACTTTTACTATTTTATTTTATTTTAAGTTATTGATGTCATCTTGAATTTCTACAACTGATGATGATAATTTCATCAGTTAGTTAACGTGGTTGAGTTGAAAATGAATCGAGTGAGTGAATCATCATGAGACAGCACTTATTAAATTTAACTTGGCTTAAATCTTTTCAAAGGATTCAGAGGATTTTTATACAATCTGGCTTCAATGCACCACCTAACCATCTGCATCATTAATTTCTCGTTTCCAAAATGTTTGTACATATGGGTCAGAGTTTACATACAGGTGCACACATTCTCCCCTCAAGTTTGTTTTTATAGATCACAACTTTTGCGTGAGAGGTGGCGTACGCCTCTTTCAGGCCCCGTTTTGTGCATACGCAACAGTTATAAATAAGACCCCAGGTCCTTAACCCTTTCATGCATGAATTATGATAAACTCAGTCAGGATTTTTTTCCTAAGTATTTTTACTCCTCTTAAGGAATGAAAAAAAAATATTTGAACTCCTTTTTTTAAAAATATGCATTTTTCAAGGAGTTTTTCAGGAGTTTTGGTGGACAGCATGCATTTGAGGTTTCAACTGAAGTACTATGTATTTCACAAACCAATTAATAAAATTATTATTATTTGAAAACTATAAAATGATATATATTTTCAAAGTTGTTAAAATAATGTTTTAACATATTTTAACACATTCTAATACTGTTCAGTGCAATGCAAAACATTGAATCTTGTTCCTGACACCGCAGCCTCTCCCCTTTGTCTTACTGCATTTATTAGCACATGAGCTCCACATGACTTGAAATGCAAAAGATTCTTCTTTCCTAAACCAGACATTCTCTAGAGGTGCCAAGCATTTGCTTAGCACCCTCAGCATACTTATCCTCCTTAGCATCCTCAGGATCCTCAGCATCCTCAGCTCCCTCAATATCCTTATGGAGCAAATATGTTCCTTTGGGACCCATGTGGGGCCACTGCAGGAATAATATGAGCTCACTGTGGTCCCTGTTACAGATGTGAAATTATTATTAATTATTATTATTAATTATATTACTTATTGTGGGCCCACAGTGTGCCCATAGTACACCCCTAAGTGAGGCACCACCTGGGCCCCACAGTTTGGGACCCACACATTCTCCACATTTCACATCGTTAACGGGGCCCACAGTGGGCTCATTTTATACCCACAGTGGCCCCACATGGGTCCCAAAGCAGCATGCATGCTGGGTAGCCCCCTCAAAACTGCAAGTTACAGTATAATACCATAAATCAATTGATTTAGAGCTAAAAAAAAAAAAAAAGTTACTGCAGATCAAGTATTTTCAAGAACAACAAAGTTGCAGTAACAGTATAATTGTAGTTGAAATGATGTCAGTGATGCATGATGTCCAACACAGTGGACAGATGGTTAATTGTTATTTTCTCCCAACGTAAAATCGATACTTGGAAATTTTAACAATTGTATTACTCCTTAGTTGTTACTTGATGTTACAAACATTTTTTTACCTGCAAGGGTCAACTACCATAGAAGGATTGGCAAGATATTCCTGAGTGACTGAGTGTTTCCGGCCAGCTGGTGGCCATCTTGGTTTTGAGAAATTTTTATTGCACTTACAAAGGCTGGCCAATGGATGGCAGTGTATGGGATGACACACTAAAGTCCATTAGGGTGGTTGATGTGTAACTATACCAAAAAAAACCCCATGCATATATAAGAAAACAGCTTTTGAATAGCTGTCCACTGTAGTGACCACTATGCATGAAAGGGTTAAAGCATGCTTGGAGTTTTGTTAAGTGATTGGTTTCATCTGGCTTCATCACGGAATATAATTTGGCATTAAACTCAAATCCTTCAGGTATTCCTATTATTTTAGAAACTTCATTCTATCAAAATAACTAATTTAAACTACTAAAATATGATTGTCTATGAGGCTAATAGATCACAAGTTAAACACTTAAAATACAAATACATGATATGAGTTGCATAATGATTAGACATTTAAGTTACATAAATTTCAGATTTGCCTCAGATTTGCAGGGAGGCTTCCCAAAGTCCTCAGGAATGTGGATTAGTTTATGGCGTTACTGATAAGTGTCTCCATCTAAAGTGGGAGTTGTTTCTTTTTGGTCCAAGTGACCTTTAGGGTCAGTTAGTGCTCTTAGTTTGTGTCATAATTCAACTTATCGAAACAGTTTATTAGGTCTTTCTGAGTCTGTTGAGCATAACTGATCAAACCTCCTTAGGCTGCATTCACACCAAATCCAGCGGTGTGGTGAAAACGCTAGTCCTTCCATTAATTTTGAATGGGTCGGAAAAGTTGAGCTGGAGTCAACTTTTGGAAAACCGCAACCCAATGTCACGCTGCGGTGGCCAATCACGTAGGTTGTGATTAGACCGGAAGACGAAAGACCCGAAAGACATTGCATGTAGCATTGTAGCATTTCAGCATTCTTCTTTGGACTGAAGATGGTTGATTACTTTATTACGAAGATGACGCGGCTGTGAGTAATTTCACAACTTTTTATGAGTGCTTCATCTTTTTCTTTGTCTTTTTCGTTTTTTGATGGTGGTTGGCAAACTACTTTCATGCGTATTACCGCCACCTTCTGGACCGGGAGCCACACTCCCACAAATCCGCATTGACCTGCGGCGATTCACCGCACCGCCAGATTTGGTGTGAATGCAGCCTTAGGCTTACAAAGGTCAATTCTGCAGGCCGAGAGTGTGCTCTTATGAACTTAGGAATCCAGGGAGTCTCTCTCTTATTTCCCTTAACCAAAGATTGGTTAACAGAATTAAAGCTTTTGTCCTTCTACAGAAGCATATATAGCAAGCATACATAAGGTGAATAGCAGTGCATGAAACATGTTGACCTTGATTTTAAAGAAGTGATCAAGGCAAACAGGAAACAGGTGTTTGCAGACAGAGAAGTGTGACTGCTCATGAGCTGCTAGTGTTGACACTTATGTTGGGTGGAGGCTAAAAGTACAAAATGTTTGTGTGAACTGTTCAAGGGGCCCCTCTTCCTGCATACTGCAGGGAGAACGTATGCATATGCTTTTGTAATTTATCAAAGGCAGTTGGACTGCAAAAGAATACTGTGTCTCTGGTATTTGGTTGCCTTTCTCAACTGACTAGACAAGCCAATACTTAGCTGCAACAACACCATGATTGGCATTCTTGTACATGCAGTAACAAAAAGTGTACAGAGTGGGCAGGAAGCAGTTATAGTAGTCTTGGTAACTCAAGCCTTTTTGGCAGCCTGGTTGCCAGAATAAAACATTGGCATTGTACATTTCTGTGAGGCACAAATATGTTGAATATCTACATCTCAATACATGCAATCATATTGTAGCATATTAACTTTTCAACAAAATGTATCCTATCAACATTTCCAAAATATGTATCATATCAGGAGGGGTTGGTGGATGATTAGGAAGTTTCTTGGCAGAAAGTTGGAAATCAGCATGGTTCAAGACCACCTCAAAACCACTGCATTTGCAGTCGTTTTTATTTAGTTTTACATTTTATTTTAACCCAAACCATGATCTTTCCCTAAACCTAACCAAGTGTCTTTTGTGCCTAAACCTAACCAGATCTTAACCACAGTATTGTCACATCATAAAGCATCATTTCTCAACAGATAATGACCAACATTGAAATGTAGAGATTCCACATATCTGTGGTTTGCAGAAACATACAATGGCAACATTTTGTTCTGGCAATTGGGTTGTCTTTGGCAGTACTTCTGAACAGTTCAGTGGCACCTGAACCAGTAGGAGTGTGGGGGTTGTGGCTTACGCTCCTAAACAGGACCCAGATTGTCACTGTTATTGTCACGCCGTGGTGAAATTTAGTTGGGTTTTTGTCCTGTCTTCATGTATTGTCTCGTCATTTCCTGTTTTATTTTGAATGTTATTCCGCTTGTTTCAGTCACTTGCCCTTCCTCATGTGTCTGTCTGATTACCCCAAGTGTTTCCACCTGTCCCCTTACCTGTTCCCCATTCCCTCGTCAGTTCTGTCTATGTATTTTAGCCCTGGTTTTCAGTTGTGCCCTCGTTGGTTCGTTTTGTTCTGTCTCATGTCCTGGACGATCAAGGTTTTTGTCTGAAATGAAATAAAATACTTTGTTTCACCTCATCTCTGCACGTGGGTCCTGCCTCCACAGTGTCTGACAGTTAGATTTTGCAGTCCATCAGAACCAGTTAACCATATCTATTTATATGTTCAAGTAAATACATGAACATAATATATCTTATCTATCTAATCTATCCTATCTATCTGTCTATCTATCTACTTAAGCTTATGTTCATGTATGAGGATGAGTTGCACAACGTTGTCTGTGTCACAGATGAATGTGCAGTTTCCAGCTGAAAGAATGGTAGGACAGGATGTGCACACGCATGTATGTGCTGAGGCCTGAAGCCACTAACACGCTTCAAAACCAGCAGAAAAAAGAAAACACTACATTATTACCAGTTTTTTCTCCTGCTTTGAATTTGTTTATGTCTCTCCGTCACCTGATGCCTGTGCTGCTTCTATGTGTTTCTCTTTCCTCCTTAAACATTTTCTTTTAATCTTGAATCAGTTCTTTACTTTCTCCTTGTCTTTCTTTCAGCACCATTAAGTTACATCCTGCTTCTCTCCTGATTCCTTCACTCTGAAAATGTAAAAGCTTCCTTTTAAAAGTCTGACAGAGCATGAAGCAGAACTTTAACTTTTATGGTATCAACTGACATGTGAAACATCAAAAAATAATGTGACAAAAGATAACATAAGAAAGTGGATAGAAAAAAACTCTTCATTGAAGTTAAAGTTTTTAAAGTTGACATTAGTTTTATTTTAACTGTCCATTTTATCAGCTGTTGGCTGTTTACATGATGGTAATATTAATGTAGCTGAGAGTTTGGACAAATTGACTGTTGATGTATTATGCACTATGTGTTCTTTGTCCACAATTACTGTAATTAATGTCATATATGATCCTCTGAACTCTGATTCGTTCATCTGTCTCATGAAAGCATCTCCAGTCTACCTGCTGGCTTCAGCACGGAGGGTTCATTTGTCCGTGCTAACAGTAACAGCTGTCTCCATGTCTCATATGGTGATACAATGTTAAACAACAGAAAGTGCGGTAGGAAGCCAGTCTGAGCAAACAGCTGTGAAGTGATGGACAGTCTGTGTAAAGCTAAACATAAAATGTGCAAGGTCTGAACACTTTTCAAAGCTATCATATCATGGTGGTTATTATGGGACATTAAGTCAAATATTTTTCTTCTATAAAGGAAGAATGACGTACTTTGGTGTCATCAGTGTTTTATGGGTGTGGTTTGTCGCATGAAGTTATATAAACAGACAGAGTGGCAGATAGACTGAAATTTACTTTCACTTCAGCAACAGATCTGCTATCCTCTTTTTAAAACAAAAATGAGCAGCAACATATTAAAACAAGGTAAGTCAATATATAACTATATTCATAAAATCCATTTATCTAGTGGACTAAAACTTGTCATGTTTTGACTGATATCAGGGATCAGTGACACTGGGCTCTTAAATTGAGAATGTATAGAAATCAATGGAAACATTATTTCTTTCAGTTTTAAGTCAATGTTAGATGTATAAATTTGTATAGAAATATAAATACAACACTTCCTAAACACAAAGTAGTATTTAGAAAAAGAAAACTACATGATTAATAAAAAATGACATACTGACTTTAAAAAAAAAGATATATGCACCCCACATCTTTTCTTCTTTCTTTTGGTTTGTAGCTTTATGTTCAGCCATGAGCCTCTTCATTGATGCTTTTGCTCTTATTTCTCTCTCTTGCACTTGAAGATGTCTGCATTGAATTTCAACTGACTGCATTGTGTTTATTGAAACGTGCAGCACACTGTACTAGCTGAACCATAACTGATGTCACTAACACGAGATCCTGACCGCGACAGTCTTCATGCAATTTTCCTTAGACACAAGTCTATTTTTTTGTATGTGTACCTGTTTGGTCATTTCCAGTCACCAAAGGTGTGAACTTGCACCAACATGGGAGAAGAGGCGCAGCTGAGGCTGTTGTTTTTACAGACACATAACAACAGATAAGTACTCTGATTCTTTGGACTATCAATAGACACTTCACTCCCTCACCTGTGAGTGGTGCATTGAAACTGTCTGTCTGAGAGTCTGGCAAGCCGTTTTAACATTTAATAGCAAGATTGGATATATATTGCAGATATCTGTAATTCAGTTCTTTTTAGTCAAAATGTCTTATTCCAGTTATGACTAGTAAGAATTGGATTGTAGATATCTGAAATGGGAGTTTTTCCTAGTAATTCTATTGCAAATATCCAAAATGTTCATTCTAGATATCAAAAATGTAATTGTATATATCCAAAATTGAAAGCCCAATACATGTTATTGGCAAAGGTGACTATATCTGAAATGTTAATTTTGACTAGGAAGAATTGAACTACAGATATCTGCAAAAAAATATCCAGTCTAGCTATTAAATGTTGAAACGGACACTTATATACTTTTTAAGAATTTTATTTTTTACTAGTCCAATCAACTTTTTAGATATCTTGAAATACAATTTCAAGAAATTGAAAGTGGGATGGAGCTTGGTCAATCTGAACAATAGGAAAATAATCGATCTTAATTATATCGCATCATATGAATATGAATACATATTCACAACCTTTTCAGTGTCACAACTAACATTAAGATCGATTATTTTCCTATCACTGTAGTATGTATATGTATATGTATACACATGCGTATTTCAATGAAAATTCAGTTCCTACATCATTTTCCTAGATTCAGGGGATCTCCAACCTGCAATCTGCTCTTTAAGATTTATATCTGCGCCTGCAACCTATTTCAGCAAAATAAGGCCCAATGCTTTTTTCTGGGCTTTAACCTATTGAAACCATTGAGGACTGTTCACTGTTCATTGAGTGTACATTTAATCCCTGCAGCGGTTATAGATTTTAATTGTTTTCATGATTTGAGTTTAGAATCCAGTCTGTCCCTTTTTTGTGTCATGATATAAAAAATATTTAACAGTTCATCAATGTTCAATTTTCAAGGCTGTTTTATCATAAAGGTGAACACAGATTTTTAATGTCTTTAAAATCTTTACATTTAACATTTTACAGTACAATAAACCAACAGTGATTATGTTAAGTAGCCAATTTGCAGTTATGAACCACAATTCAGCCATATTTAGACTCACTTTGTAGCAGCAAATTTTTATCTACCAAACCTTTTTCAGATCTCACATAATATATAGTATGTCCACATGAATCCACTGTGTTTTACACCTAGAGGAAGGACCATCACTGGAAATAGATGAACATAAACACTGAAACTCATACATTGTATATACATAATAACTTGGGTGTGCTGATAATGATTCAGCAACATCAAAGCTCGAGTCAAAAAATATTAAAACAGTACAAATAATCAATAACTTTGGGCCATTTTTAGATGAACTCAAAGAAACTGCAAAAAAAAAAAGAAAAAAAAAAGATAAATATGAAATGAAGAATTAAGAATCTTCAGCAACTAATAGACAGAATATTCATGTACCTTAAAACTGTGAAAGCACAATTTGAGCCTTTCATAGTTATTGTTGTGGATATTTTGAGCCATGGTCAGCAGTGGAGAAAGGCGCACACAAGATGTCTTAATGCTGAAAGTGTTCATTGAAGCATTTGGCCAAAGAACCAAAACAGTAAACATCATAGTGTTCTGCCCCGATGCTGTCTCTTTCCGTTCTGTCCTCTGAAGGTCAGAGTTCTGGGGTCTCATTTATAAAACAGTGCGTAGGATCTATACTAAAAGTGTACGTGTGCACAAAGGCCAAAAATGGCGTGCGCCAAAAAATAATCAGATTTATAAAACCATGTATATTAAAAAATCTCCGAAACCGTCCTCCAAATATGTTTTAGTTACGTTTGTTTAATTTATTTGATGTCATCCAGGATTTCTACAACCAATGATGATAATTGTATCAGTTAGTTAAAGTACTGAGATGAAAATGAATCATAATATTCGCGTTTAGCAAATATCGGAGAAAGGCAAGCTAGATTTAGCAGAATCCTTCCACACCCTGACATAATTCATTTCAGCAGCTGCTGCTTCACAACTGACTCTCTCCTTTGTATCCCGGGTGAGACAGCGCTGATTAAATGTTTGGCGGACTTTTCAAATTTTTCAAATTGAAAGATGCTTATGGAATAATTATGGCTCACAATAAGCCCTAGTACAGATAACACTGCTGGTTTGAATGTTTATAATAACGTGGATCTATAATTAATGTTTGATATTAAGTGGAATTAAATGTCTGACACGATTATTATACAGTCTGGCTTCAATTCACCACCTCACCATCTGAGTCGTCGATTTCCTGTCTTCAAAATGGGTCAGAGTTTACTTACAAGTGCGTACATTCTCCCATCAAGTTTGTTTTTCTAGATCACAACATTTACGTGGGAAGTCGCATACGCCTCTTTCAGGTCCCATTTTGTTGCTGAAATGAATGATATCAGAATGCAGAGTCAAAGTCAAGCTTAACCCAATGTAATCCAATTTGTAACCTCTAAAGATAAAAAATTCAATAACAGTTTTCGATACCTCATGTGGATTAACTGATTACATGTTATGAATTACTTAGACCTTAGACTTGATTGTTTGTCCTTTTTTTCAGTCTCCAGGTCTAAACCTTCCACAGCCTGCAACAACAACGAGCAGATCAGGATTGTGTTGGTGGGGAAGACTGGAGTTGGGAAGAGTGCCTCGGGAAACACCATTCTTGGAAAACAGTCCTTTAAATCTGAGTTCTCCCCTAAATCTGTGACTGAACACTGTGATAAGGCTTATGGTGAGGTAGATGGACAAAAGGTTGCTGTTATCGACACTCCGGGTCTGTTTGACACCAGGAACACTGAAGAGGAAACAACTGAAGATATTGCCCAGTGCTTTGCTTATGCTTCTCCTGGACCTCATATCTTCCTGGTCGTCATCAGACTGGGCAGATTCACAGAGGAAGAAAGACACACCGTGGAGAAGATTCAAGAAATCTTTGGTGACGAAGCCAACAAATACAGCATAGTTCTCTTTACCGGTGGTGACCAGCTCAAAGGGGAACCTATTGAGGAGCTCTTGAAGGACAGCAAAGATCTGCAGGAACTTGTGGCCAAATGTAACAACCAGTACCACGTGTTCAATAATGAGGTGGAGGATCGTTCTCAGGTCAGCAAGCTGCTTGAGAAGACAAAAAATTTAAATATGCAGAATGGAGGAAGCCACTACACCAACGAAATGTTCCAAAAGGCAGAGAGAGAGATAGAAGAGGAGAAAAAACAAATCCTTAAAGAGAAAGAAGAGAGAAACCACAAAGAGCAGGAGAAACTGAGGAAGTTAATAGAGAAAAAGTATCAGCAAAGGTTCAGAGAAATAAAGGCTGACAAGAAGATGGAGAATAAGTTGAGGGCTGCTGAGGGAGAAATAAAAGATGAGCAACAACAAATCCCGAAAGAGGAAGAAGAGCAAAAACACAAAGTGCAGAAAGAAGTGAATAAGGAAACAGACAAAATATATCAGCAACTGCTCAGAGAATTTCGTAGAAAAGTTTCAATTAAGTGTCCTACACCTTGCACAGCCTACAACAATAATGAGCTGATCAGGATTGTGATGGTGGGGAAGACTGGAGCTGGGAAGAGCGCCACAGGAAACACCATTCTGGGAGGAAAGAACTTTAAATCAGAATTCACCCCTAAGTCTTTAACACAAGATTGTGAAAAGGTTTATGGTGAGGTGGATGGACAAAAGGTTGCTGTTATCGACACTCCAGGCCTGTTTGACACCAAGAACAATAACGAGAAAACTGTTAAAGATTTTGCCCAAAGCATTTCTTTTGCTGCACCTGGACCTCATGTCTTCCTGGTTGTCATCAAACTGGGCGTATACACAGATGAAGAAAAGCAGACAGTGGAGAAGATTCAGGAAATCTTTGGTGAGGAAGCCGACAAATACAGCATGGTTCTCTTTACCCATGGTGACCAACTCAAAGGGAAACCTATTGACGAGTTCTTGAAGGACAGCAAAGATCTGCAGGAACTTGTGGCCAAATATAACAACCAGTACCACGTGTTCAATAATGAGATGGAGGATGGTTCACAGGTCAGCGAGCTGTTCAAGAAGATAAGAAATATAAATGAGCAGAATAGAAGAAGCTACTACACCAACAAAATGTTCCAAAAGGCAGAGGAAGTGATAGAAGAGGAGAAAAAAATAATCCTGAAAAATAAAGAAGAGCAGAACCGCAAAGAGCAGGAGGAACTGAGGAAGGAAATAGAGGAAAAGTATCAGCAACAGCTCAGAGAAGTGAAGGATGACATCGAGAAGAAGAATAGATTCATGGAAGAACGTATAGAAATTGACAAGGAAATGGCAAAACTGAAGGAACATCAAGAACTTCTGGCCAGAAAGGAAGCTGAGAGGAACAATTGGATCATCCAACTGCTAGTTCCAATTTTTCCACAGCTTGTTTCATTTTCCTTGCCAATTTTGATAGGGAAAAGATAACAATACAGATGAGCAACATGAACACCAAAACAAATAACCAGTCTCCCCCCATGCATGCCAACCCACATTCAATGTAAAATTAAATGAATAATATAACTAACAACTAAACGTTTTGTCTTTATATGAAGAAATGAATGAAGATCTCCAAGTATGACAATAAAAAGTTTGACACCCAGAGGCTGTTTGACACTGAAGACAACAGTTAAAGATATTGCTCAGTGCATTTGTTATGCTTCTCCTGGACCCCATACCTTCCTGGTAGTACAGAGAGCAAAGAGCAAATGTTCAAAGAGCAGGAGGAAAATATTAACTGCTGAGGAAATGGAAGGCTGAAGGAAGATGGAGAATAAGTTGATGAGTTAGAGGAAACAGGAGAGAAAACTGAAGGAAAACCAAGAATTTCAAGATAGAAGCTGAGAGGATAAATTCAATAACCAAGCTGTTAATTCAAATGATTCATGTCTGTTTATCTCTAGTTTTGCAAGTCATCTATAAGTTAATAAGAAATTGATCCAAACACAAGAACTCACCCACCTCCACACAATGAGAGCAAATTAATGCAAAAGTGACATCTGCTGTTGTCATGGAATTACTCAACAACTGTTTATCCATTAAATATCAAGCTAAATAAGTAAAGGACTGTTGCTGATCTAATCTCCCAAACAGGATAGAAAAAGTTCTCCCTTGTCATCATTTGGTCGTGCGGGACTTTTATACCCAGAAAAAAGGGCAGGACAATTTAATGTGTTCAATATGTACACAAATACAGACACAAAATGTCCTGAAGAACACAGAAAAGGTTTGGATCAGCAGCTACTCTGATTGCTTTTACACTTTTATATCCAGCAGGTGGTCAGATGAGTCTCATGTATGATGAAGGGTAGGATAGGAGACTGGAATAAAAGATTCGAAGATTCCAAAACATTTGAATCAAGAAAACAACAAAGACTTTCTGATCCTGGACTGAAAAAGCTTTAATTCACTGCTGTGACTTTTTGTAAATATTCACATTCACTTTTTTCTTTTCTTTTTTTGTTTGGTTTGATTTATAAGTTCAGAAGTGTGTTAATCAATATTTTATTGTTGGGCATATTCTGTAACAATTGCAGATAATTCATGGTTGTTAGTTATTATTTTATTACTTGGTGTCATGCCATATATGTCATTAATCACACAAGATGATCAGCAGTTGTGCCACAGATACAACATGCTCTTAAATTCTTCTTTTAAAAAAATAAATGACTTTCATTTCTGAATGTTTGAGATTGAGTCTATTTATTGTTAATCTAAAGCTCTAGTGCATTGTAGTTTTGAGGTATCAGAGATCACTGATAGTAGAAAACGACACAGGTTATAGTTAATTTATCCGATTTCTTTTTTTACACACATATGCATATGAATTTTATTCATGAAGGATCAATTTCTGTTAATGTCTAATAGCTGAAATCAGTGATGACAAGACTAGCAAATAGCGATTACTGTATATGGTTTAAGCTTATGTTTATATTGTACATCTTGTTGGAGATTCAAAGACAACATTTAGGGGCAGTGTGTGTGATTAAGTTATATGGTGCTAGAAACACCCTACACACTGAAAAATAGAGTTACCAGTATGTACCTAAAAGGGTGCAAATGCCTATAGCTGGGGGTTTACCCTTTTGAGAGACAGTTGTTTACCCTTCAGTGCCAGTCCATTTTTGTACCTTATCAAAATGTACCTGTTAAAGTACAATTGACCCTTCATGGCATAAAAGTACCTTACCTAAACTATAGTACTATAGTACCAGCTGAGCTGGTACTATAGTACTTACCTAAACTATAGTACCAGCTCAGCAACAAGCTATTCTGGACTTTAAGGAGACAACAATGTACTAGAATTGTCCACAAAATAATTGCTTCTTGGCCATTTATTGTCTTCAATGAGAAGATCATCTTTCAAATAAACATGACGGCATTTAAGGTGTAAAAAAAAGTTAATTCATTGCAAATACAGTTATACATAAAATGTATCCATGCCAATGTATAAAATAAGATTAAAGATTGCATAAATGAAGCTTGTGGGCATCTACATGTCTAATATGCTGAATCACTTTCCTAAGGCAAGGCAAGTTTCACATTTCAACAAGGCAATTCAAAGTGCTTTATATAAAGCATAAAGGCATCGTGATAGAACATAAAAGAAACACAAGTAAAAATACATATAAATACAATTAAAAAGTGTTAAATTTGCAAATAACAAGAAGCTAAAATAGAATAAGATAAAACAGGAGAATAAAAGTTAAAGTAAAGGTTCTCTTTTTTTGAACATTTTGAACATTGATACAGTCTAGGCATGATCAGTAAAGATGGTTAACCACTCAAATTACAGTTACAGGCAGGGCTTTGTCTCCATCCACAATGATGTTTCTGATGCACCCCTGGGAAAAGTATATTTCAAAATATGCAGAACATATCTTGTTGAAGACAAAGTACATGCAAAACACTGCGATAAAGGCTTCATTCACCTAAGTACAGGAACATGTTTCGATTCCTTGAACTTTGACAACACTTTGACTCTTTCTAGCAAAGGCAATTTTCCAGTCTTGGTCTTTCAGTTGAATGGAGGCTATTGCATTAGAGTCATAATGTTACTTGAGAAACAGTACATTAATGAACTACTAGTGTAAATTAAAACTGAAGGCATTAAGATACACTAGCATGGTGTGAATAGGTGTCACAAAACAGAAAAATGCACTAGCAAGGTAATAGAGCCATCTAGGAGTATTGTTGGTGTGGATGGGGTTGAGCAAATATTTCATGTGTGACAAAAAATAGTGCCTAATTTGAACTATATTTTAAACCTGGGAGCCTATACAAGCCATTACTTGTTAACACAAAATCCAGGCTGTGGAAGAGTGTGGATGCAATAGTAAAATTACATTGAAACTTAAATTTAACATGGTAACACCTCAAACAGAATAAATATATATGTATCATGCCAGCACAATACCAGTTCTACCATAGTTCAATGCAACTGTGCCCATTCTCTTAAGAGTGGACTAAAATAGGCCTAGCGATGCCCCTGGCAGGGACAGTTTACTCAGCTGAAGAGTTAGAGTAAATGCAGGCTTTGAAATTATGACAATAGTAATAGAGGCTAATAATAATAATAACAATAAATAATTAGAAAATTCCTGCAGCAGAAGTTTTGAGAGTGACACGGGCCGGTGCTGGTGGGTCATGTGAGGAGCCCCAGCAGCTGATGGGGAACACTTATCAGGGAGGAGCTGATGGTATTTGTGTCATTGATGCTCTGTTATGATTTCAGTGGTATGGCCGTTAATTATTAGTGCTGATCAATAATTACACTTAGTGTGTTTGAAACATGAAAATATATATAAACATATATATAATTCTAATAATACTATATGTTACATTGACTTTTAAGTCATGATGTGGAGTCACAACATGTACGTTTTTTTGTACATACATACATACATACACACACACACACACATATATGTGTGTGTGTGTGTGTGTGTGTGTGTGTGTGTGTGTATGTATGTACAAAAAAACGTACATGTTGTGACTCTTGATGTGAAATGACACAGGCATCTATCAGAAGATAATAAGAGGATGTCAAAAAGGCATCATTGTGGAAATACATATTTCTCAGCTTTTATTTTCCAGTCAAAATAATATGCTTGAATAAAAGTAATTTTAAGACAAAATTCGCGCAAGGGATATGAATCATTTCAGGCTTGACTGTATACATATAGTCCAATAGATAGTAGAATATAGATATGAAGCAATATATACGTAGTTCTCCGGGTGTGTAATTTGAAGTCGGATGTTTACATGAACAGCAAAAGAAGGTTTTTTTTTTTATCTCACCGAAAAGGATTTCTCATAGCTGACTTTTACTTGTAAGAAAATAGTCTAAAAACTTCTTCAACCAACAGCATTATGTTACTACACTAACAGTATTTACAGCACGACGGTCAGTTTTAATCTGTGATATCGCATCTACCTGTTTGGCCAGTGAGCCTCACTGCCGTTCAAATACACCAGACTCCTTTGACAGAAAGACTAAATTTACTTAGCAGGGCACAGATCTACCACACAGTCTCTTTTTTTGGCGTTAATGTGAGGTACCTTGCTTCACGAAGGGATCTGATAACTTCTTCAACCACTGAAACTCACCCAGTCACACACACAGACTAAGCAGCTAGCTGCGCTACAGCAGCACCTCCCGTTACCTTACCATCTTAAATGTGTGTTTTTTTCAAAGGAGTCTGGCGCTGCTATATAGCGCGGCTATTTTCGGTTAACGTAAAGACGGTCTCAATACAAATCATATTAATGATGTCCTCAAACACTTTTAACATCACTCTGAACGTGACAGAAGCAAACACAGCACTTTAATGGACGATGACAGCACACTGAGTTCAGCTATATGTATAGTGTTCTTGCTCAGCACCAACTGTATATTTTTTGTACATATTAATAATTTATTCCCAAAAATTTAAGTGAATAATGTCTAGATTCAAGAATAATGTAGGCTAATGCTACTAAGATAACAAAGTTGAAGAGAAAAATATTCACTTACCTCAATCAGATGACTGTTGTTGTGTTTGGTATGCAGCGCCCTCTGATTCAGGCAGATTAGCTAGCACGCTTAGCTCCGTGCACATAGCTTCGAACACACCGGGACACTCACACGCTCGCCCGCAGGCACGCCCACACGCAACCCCACACACATACACAGAGATTTACTCTGCTCCCCATGGCAACCCGTGCATGTGTGCGTCCTCCTACGCGTGCGTGTGTGTGTTGGCGTGTAAATTTGTCAAAGTAGCTAAAAATGTTAGCTCTGTGAGCCTGTCAAAAAAGGCATTTTTGTAAAAGAACCTAGACTCAAAAATGTTGACAGGAGAGCGAGAGAAAAAAAGTTCAGCTCTTCTCCTGAAATCTCCTCCTTAATTAATATGGGAGTCTATGGGACAGTTGGCCGGTAAACCCTTCACAAAAGGGCTGACAGTTCAAATTCTGTTTGTGTCTGAGCTACGGTTGGCGATTTAAATGACAGAGCACAAGTGTGCCTACTACTGTGGAAAAAATTATTTGTGTAGACCAAAATATGTGGCTGAAAGGACGATTTATTCAGAAATTTTTCAGAAAAATTTAAACAGCCTCTTCTACTTTAAGCGATGACGTCACGCACTCTAGCCCTGAACATTCCAGCAATACACACTAATGTTAAACTCATGAAACATGAAACTTTAAAAGTCACAGATCAAAAAGTATAAAAGACATCAAAAAGTTAAATACAAGTTCAATAGCTGACAACTTTGTGAACATTTTAAAATTTGAATGAAGTCTGTAGCTCAAAGTATGGCGAAGTAGTTGAAGCTTGAAATTTTCAACACTTGTGTTGAAAATATTCTGAGGTTGTGTTCTTCTTCTCTGTCTGCTGTCGGATGTTTGACAGTTTCTGACTTGACCTCAAAGCCTCGTGCTGCTGCTGCTGATCTGTTCGTTTTTCTTTCTTTTTGAATCACATGCACATTCTGCTGCTGGACTCTTCCTGTCAGCAGTGAAGCTGCAGAAACCAACAAACAAAAGCAACAAACATGCATTGCCATCGCTGTCAGTTGAACTGCAAAAGAATACTGTGTCTCTGGTATTTAGTTGCCTTTATCACCTGACTAGAAAAGCTGATGTTTCAACTGCAACGACACCACACCCTTCATGTACAAAAATATGTATCAGCTGCACTATAATAAAAAAAAACTTGAAATATTTTCATTCTTGTATATTCCGGGTCACTTTAGGAGAAGTCATAAAAAGGCTGAAAGGGAGTCCTCCTTCGCTACAGTCCTACTACACAAAGAACACAAAAAACACTGAACTATAGGATTCAGTTGACATGAGTTTCAGCTCTTAATTAAACACACGAGAATCATTTTCTACTCTCTAAATTATATTTAATATCTGGCTCTGTGGAGAAATCTTCACTGATATCTCAAATTTGGCTTATTCCAGGTATCCTCGTACCATTGTTCCCTAAATATCTTAAGTCATTTTCTGTGATTATATTTATATTACACTAAAACTGTTGCAAAAAAATGAAACACATATAGCAGAACTATGTTATTACTATATTTTAATTTTAATTTAGTCTTCATTTAATCAGGCAGTCTCATGACCACTTTTCCAAGAGGGACCTGGGAACACAAAACATTTGTTAGACAAGAACATAATCAGCAGACAGAAACAACACAACTACACAATAAACAAGGTATTTTAAAATCTTCAAGGGGAATGTAAGACTCAGCAATAGAGAAAGTCCTGTAGCTAACAGGCAGCCAGTGTAGAGAGGAAAGAATGGGGGTAATATGCTCTCCCTTTTTTGACCTCCTCAAAACTCTTGCTGCTGCATTTTGAACAAGTTGGAGACATGATAAACAAGACTGAGTGATACCAATATATAACGAGTTGCAATAATCACAGCAGGAGGATATGAAGGCGTGAATGAGATCAGAGGTACAGAGAAATTATCTGAGTTTGGAGATGATACGGAGCTGCATGAAACTTAATTTTACAACCTGATTGACTTGTTTATCAAACCTCAATCCTGAATCAAAAATGTTTTTTTGCATGTCATTCAACAGATGAAGCCAATGTGCCAAGATGAGGAGGAACATTGGTCAAATGCTGTGGTCCAAATAACATAACTTTATTTATTAGTTTTATTCTCATTAAGCCGGAGAAGGTTTGCAGCCCTCCAAGGTTTTGATGTCTCAAAGACAGTTATTGAGGTCATTTAGTTTATTGTAGTTATTAGGATCCAAGGGAGGTGGATCTGTATGCCATCCACATAACAGTGAAAGTTATGTTTTTCAATAATGTGACCTAGCGGAAGCAAATAGATGGAGAGGAAGATTGGATCAAGCATGGTACCTTGGTGGACACCACAGGACATGAGGGGAGAGTAAGAAGATGAGTTGCTAATAATAATAATGTATTATCATTATTATTATTATTATTATTATTATGGGTAATATGATAAAGTTCTGGTAAAGTGATGGAGTTAAGAGAATTTAGAGCTGCAGTGTTCTCAGAGGAGATGGATAGACTGTTTACAGATTAAATAATACTCTGATATCAAGTACTTTGTGTGAACACATTTTACTAGTATGTGTGAAAGCTTTTCAGTTGTTTTTATGAGAGAGTTTCAGTTGTGTATCTGTGTGGTTTTGGTATAGTATGTGAATGATTTTGGTTTCATATGTGTATGTGAGAGGAAAAGTACGTGCATATGCATGGTACACATATCCTTTCTGAACATGCTTTAAGTCTAAAAAGACCACACCATCACATAGACGCCTGTGACACAGACATATACGTGCAGCTCGTCTACATTTGGCAACCACATAATGGAAACAATGAACTTTTAAAATACAACACATTGGTGTGGTGCTTATGTGAACTATGTGAATGTCTTGTTCACATTGTTCTCATCAGTGAGCAGAAAATTAAAAATTTTCCAGCACCAGCAGCGAATCACATCACAGATACAAACACCTCTACAGAATGACAACAAATGATTTACACACAAATAAATCATCATTATCATATACAATGTGATTGACCATACAGATGTTCATTTGTATGAGTTCAATTTAATCACAGGTTTGGCAATATTGAGACCTGAAGAAAGAACTAAATCTAGACTGTGTCCTTCAACATGGTTGGGCTATTCACTGATTGTTGGAGACCAAAGAATCAAGTACATTTATAAAATCATGGGTCATGGCTTTAGAGGGACAGCAAATTTAAGGGTTGAAATATAGATACCAGAGAATTCACTGATGAAATCAGTATTGGGCTCAGGGCGTCTGGATACTAGTAGACAGGAGACCGGTGAGGTGCCATCTATCACAAAAGCCAGAAATTCAAAAGGCAAGGCAAGTTTATTTGTATGGCACATTTCAGCAAGAAGGCAATTCAAAGTGCTTTACATCAATCATAAAAGGTATTAAAACAGAATATAAAATCAAGACAAGTAAAAAGACATAAAAACAATTAAAAAGTGTTACATTTGGATTTTTAAAAAAAAAAAAAAAAAAGATGCTAAAAAGGAAATAAGACAGATAAAAGAAGAGAATAAAAGTAATGGTGCAGTGTATAATAACCCTTAAAAAAACCCTTAAAACTGAAAGCTGATTCTCCATGTTTAGTTCTTACTCTGGGGACAGAAAGCAGGCGTGATCCGGATGACCTGAGAGGTCTAGATGGTTTGTAAACCATTAGCACTGATCAGATATGTATTTTGGCCCTAGACTATTCAGTGCTTTATAAACCAACAGCAGTATCTTAAAGTCAATTCTTTGACAGACAGGAATATCTGAGAACTGGGGTGATATGATCCACTTTCTTGGTCTTAGTGAGGACTCGAGCAGCAGCGTTCTGAATCAGCTGCAGCTGTCTGATTGATTTTTTAGGGAGACCTGTGAAGACAGCGTTACAGTAGTCAAGTCTACTGAAGATAAATGCATGGACAAGTTTTCCCAAATCCTGCTGAGACATAAGTCCTTTAATTCTTGATATATTCTTCAGCTGATAGTAGGCTTTAAATGTTCTTCCTTGGCTCCAAAAACAATTACTTCAGTTTTGTCATTGTTTAACTGAAGAAAATTCTGGCACATCCAATCATTGATTTCTTCAATACACTTATTCAGTGTTTGTATTGGACCATAGTCCCCTGGTGATACAGTTATGTAAATCTGTGTGTCATCTGCATAACTGTGGTAGCATATTTCATTGTTTTCCATAATCTGAGCCAGTGGGAGCATGTAGATGTTGAACAGAAGAGGCCGCCGAATGAAAAGAAGGCCTCAGATGTGCAATAACCTATAGACACAAAGTAGTCTCTGTCCATTAAGTAGGATTCAAACCAGTTTAGCACTGTGCCGGAAAGTCCCAACTAGTTTTCCAGTCTGTCTAGTAATATGTTGTGGTCGACTGTGTCAAATGCAGCACTGAGAGTAATACTAATACTGTAATTCTGCTACTGTCAGTATTAAGGTGTATGTCATTGAAGACTTTAACAAGAGCCGTCTCAGCTGTTGTGGTGTGGTCGAAATCCTGATTGGAAGACATCAAAAGAGTTGTTTAGTTCCACAAAGTTGTTCAGTTGTTGAAAAACAGCTTTTTCAATGATCTTGCTTAAAAACGGGAGGTTTGATATGGGCCTATAGTTGCTCATTAGTGATGTGTCTAGATTGTTCTTTTTTAAGAGTGGCTGGATGACGGCGGTTTTCAGGGTTTGTGGGAAGACACCTGACAGAAGAGATGTGTTAACAATCTGTGGGGCCATTCTGGGGCCATGCAATTTGAGACTGTTTTGAAAAACCCTGTAGGCAGAATATCAAGACAGCAAGAGGAGGATTTCAGATGTTGTATAATGTCCTCCAGGTTTTTATGGTTGATTGGATGGAATTGTGTCATACTACTGAAATTGATTTTAAATGGATTCAGGGACAACACATATCCTGCACCTGATATGGTGGAACTGACTGTTTGTCTGATTTTCTGAATTTTGTCAGTGAAGAATGAAGCAAATTCATTGCAAGCCTTGGTGGATTGAAGTTCAGGGACTACTGACACAGGAGGGTTTGTTAGCCTGTCGACAGTAGCAGATAAGGCACATGTATTATTTTATTATTGACAATGATTTCAGAGAGGAAGGACTGCCTTGCATTTCTCAGTTACATAATTTTAAATGTGTAGTCTCTCTTTATAGATGTCATAGTGAACCAGGAGATCTGTTTTTTGCCACCTGCGTTCAGCTTTTCGACACTCTCTTTTTTCCATTCTGACCAGTGTGGCATTTCTCCATGGAGATCTTTTGTTACCAGAGACAACCTTCACCTTGGTAGGTGAAATGGCATCAATAACATTTGTAATTTTAGAACTGAAATTATCTACAAGGTCATTGACCGAGACCCCGGAGAGGGTGGGTATAACAGAGAAGGCCTGAATAAATGTTTCACTGGTATTTTCAGTGATATACCGTTTTGTGATTACCTCTCTTTGAACATTTGTGTGGATGGAGATAGCACTCTCAAAGAAAACACAGGAATGATCAGAGAGAGCAACATCAGTCACCACAACCTTAGAGATGTTCAGACCCTTAGTGATGATTAAGTCCAGAGTGTGCCCCTTGTTGTGTGTGGGCTCCATTACATGCTGAGTCAGTAGTTATGAAGAACATAATACAGTTCTTTAGTCCCTCTGTCCTGGGGATTATCAACATGGATGTTAAAATCACCAACAATAACTACAAAGTGAAAGTCAATACAGACGATAGACAACAGTTCAGCAAAATCATCAAAAAAGGTTGCACAGTATTTAGGTGGCCTGTAGATATTTAGAAATACCGCACGAGTGGAGGAGTTCAATTGAAGAGCCACATATTTAAAAGAATCAAAGTTTCCATAACACGTTTGCATTGGAGGGAATCGTTAAACAAAATGGCAACTCCACCACTTTTCTTATGCACTCTAGCTTTACTCATAAAACTGAAGTTGGAAGGAGTTGACTCGATAAGAACAGCTGCACTGTTATCTTGGTGTAACCAAGTTTCAGATAAAAACATAAAATCAAGGTTGTGATCGATGATAAAATCATTGATTAAAAAGGTCTTTCCTGACAAAGACCTGATATTTAATAAAGCTGAATTTAATATATCAAAATTATTATCTACCCAGTTTTTTGGGACAAGCTGTAGCTGACGAGGAATAAATGCTGAATTTGATAAATTCACAAAACCAGTTGAGTGCTTCCTCTCTCTGAACAGATTCACCATTCTTTTCCTGTTACCTATCAAGACAGGAATTGGGCAAGCTACCGGCACACTGGGCCCTGGCTTTTGCTGGGAAGAGACATGAGTATCATTGGCCTTGCAGCCTGGACCCAGCACATATCAGTTAGTGCTTTTTTGTCGTGGAAGAGGTGGAGGGAGGAGAGAGGGAGAGGATGACTCTGTAGCCGTCGTGGAGGGCAGGGTGGCAGGGGACATAAAGTCATTGGTGGAGGTGGATGCCGAGGGGGGTTTAGGGGAGAGAAAATGGGAGTAGGGCGGGGTATGAGTTTGTTCCCTGCAGTGACCTGGGGTCTCATTTATAAAAACAGTGCGTAGGATCCAGACTAAAAGTGTACGTGCGCACAAAGGACAAAAATGGCGTGCGCCAAAAAATAATCAGATTTATAAAACCATGCGTACGCACGAATGCACGTTTACTTCCCTTTATAAATCACAATGCACCTGGAAATGTGCGCGCATGGATCAGCCTCATACCCCGCCCTCTACACGCCCACATTCAACCATAAATGGTTGATGCAAAAGCATGAATGAATATTGATGAACGTGTTTCTTTCGCCGCACCAATCAGTCTCTCTGTCTGTAGATGTCTAGCCAATCAGTGTTGAGAGTCAGTATATTGATCTTCTCGCTTGTCACTGCTCGAGCAGGTGAATGAAAGCAACAGCGTGAACGGACTTTTCCAGTTTTATTTCCCCGTTTTCATGTCACACCGTGGTGAGTTTTAGTTGGGTTTTTTTGTCCTGTCTTCATGTCTTGTCATTTCCTGTTTTATTTTGAAAATTATCCCTCCTTGTCTCTGGTCACTTGCCCTTCCTCATGTGTCTGTGTGATTACCCCAAGTGTCTCCACCTGTTCCCCTCACCTGTTCCCCATTCCCTCGTCAGTTCTGTCTGTGTATTTAATCCCTGGTTTTCAGTTCTGTCCTTGTCGGTTCATTTTTGCTTCTAGTCTTGTCATAGTCACTGTCATAGCCTTGCCTTGCCTTGCCTTTGTTTTTTGGATGAAATAAAGGATTTTCTTATGTCACTACACCTCTGCGCCTGGGTCCTGCTTCCTCGCACGTTCCTGACAGAATGAACCGACCACATAGGGGCCCAGCAGAGGTGGGCCGCAGGGAGGCTGCACAGTCGGAGCTGATGTCCTCAGCTCTTTGGGCACGGGGAGCTATCCTCGCCCATCGGGAGGAGCAGTTGGCTGTGCTGGGCCAGGGAGTCCGGGGCCTTGCTCGTGGCCAGCAAGACTTCAGGCTTGCCTTAACCACACAGATGGCTCAGTTTGCTGAGCAGCTGCAGCGGCTGCAAGGTCATCTGCTCAAGCCACAGCCAGAGCCCAAGCCGGACCCCGTGTCCATGCCACAGCCAGAGCCCAAGCCGGACCCCGTGTCCATGCCACAGCCAGAGCCCAAGCCACAGCCGGACCCCGTGTCCATGCCACAGCCAGAGCCCAAGCCACAGCCGGACCCCACGTCCATGCCACAGCCAGAGCCCAAGCCACAGCTGGACCCCGTGTCCATGCCACAGCCACAGCCGGACCCCGTGTCCATGCCACAGCCACAGCCGGACCCCGTGTCCATGCCACAGCCAGAGCCCAAGCCGGACCCCGTGTCCATGCCACAGCCAGAGCCCAAGCCGGACCCCGTGTCCATGCCACAGCCAGAGCCCAAGCCGGACCCCGCGTCCATGCCACAGCCACAGCCACAGCCGGACCCCGCGTCCATGCCACAGCCACAGCCACAGCCGGACCCCGCGTCCATGCCACAGCCACAGCCACAGCCGGACCCCGCGTCCATGCCACAGCCACAGCCACAGCCGGACCCCGCGTCCATGCCACAGCCACAGCCACAGCCGGACCCCGCGTCCATGCCACAGCCACAGCCACAGCCGGACCCCGCGTCCATGCCACAGCCACAGCCACAGCCGGACCCCGCGTCCATGCCACAGCCACAGCCACAGCCGGACCCCGCGTCCATGCCACAGCCACAGCCACAGCCGGACCCCGCGTCCATGCCACAGCCACAGCCACAGCCGGACCCCGCGTCCATGCCACAGCCACAGCCACAGCCGGACCCCGCGTCCATGCCACAGCCACAGCCACAGCCGGACCCCGCGTCCATGCCACAGCCACAGCCACAGCCGGACCCCGCGTCCATGCCACAGCCACAGCCACAGCCACAGCCGGACCCCGCGTCCATGCCACAGCCACAGCCACAGCCACAGCCGGACCCCGCGTCCATGCCACAGCCACAGCCACAGCCGGACCCCGCGTCCATGCCACAGCCACAGCCACAGCCGGACCCCGCGTCCATGCCACAGCCACAGCCACAGCCGGACCCCGCGTCCATGCCACAGCCACAGCCACAGCCGGACCCCGCGTCCATGCCACAGCCACAGCCACAGCCGGACCCCGCGTCCATGCCACAGCCACAGCCACAGCCGGACCCCGCGTCCATGCCACAGCCACAGCCACAGCCGGACCCCGCGTCCATGCCACAGCCACAGCCACAGCCGGACCCCGCGTCCATGCCACAGCCACAGCCACAGCCACAGCCGGACCCCGCGTCCATGCCACAGCCACAGCCACAGCCGGACCCCGCGTCCATGCCACAGCCACAGCCACAGCCGGACCCCGCGTCCATGCCACAGCCACAGCCACAGCCACAGCCGGACCCCATGCCTGTCCCCCGGAGGGTGTCCGCCTCCGCCGCCGGCCTCCCGCCCGGCCCCCAGGGTGGTTACTCCCCACCTTGTGTGAATGTTTCTAGGGACGTCTGGGATTCGTCCCTTGAGGGGGGGGGTTCTGTCACGCCGTGGTGAGTTTTAGTTGGGTTTTTTTGTCCTGTCTTCATGTCTTGTCATTTCCTGTTTTATTTTGAAAATTATCCCTCCTTGTCTCTGGTCACTTGCCCTTCCTCATGTGTCTGTGTAATTACCCCAAGTGTCTCCACCTGTTCCCCTCACCTGTTCCCCATTCCCTCGTCAGTTCTGTCTGTGTATTTAATCCCTGGTTTTCAGTTCTGTCCTTGTCGGTTCATTTTTGCTTCTAGTCTTGTCATAGTCACTGTCATAGCCTTGCCTTGCCTTGCCTTTGTTTTTTGGATGAAATAAAGGATTTTCTTATGTCACTACACCTCTGCGCCTGGGTCCTGCTTCCTCGCACGTTCCTGACATTTCAGATGTCTTGAAGTTATGTGTGTAACTCAAAACAACATAAACAGCTCCAGTAAACATTCCTGTGGACTGTAACATGTGATGGTTTAGTGTTTGCCACACCCTGCAGCAGGTCAGTTCCCAGCTAATCAGCATGAAACTTAACTCATACCTGTATATATGCACAGTATAACGAAATATTGAAACATCTTCAAACGCTCCGTCCTCCAAATATGTTTTATTTAAGTTATTTGACGTCATTTTGGATTTCTACAACCGATGATGATTTCATCAGTCAGTTAACATGGCGGAGGTGAAAATGAATCATAATATTCGCGTTTAGCAAATATCCGAGAATGACAAGCTAGACTTTACAGAATCCTGCTACCTGCCTGCATCCTGATATCATTCATTTCAGCAGCTGCTGCTCCATAACTGACCCTCTCCTTTGTGCGCTGGGTTAAACAGCGCTGATTAAATGTTGAACGGATGTTAAGATTTGACTTGGCTCATATATTTTCACATTGAAAGATGCTTATAGAATAATTATGACTCACAATAAACCCTAGTACAGATAACACTGCTGGTTTGAATGTTTATAATAACGTGGATCTATAATTAATGTTGGATATTAAGTGAAATTAAATGTCTGACAGGATTATTATACAGTCTGGCTTCAACTCACCATCTGAGTCATCGATTTCCCGATTCCCAAATGTTCGTACGCATGGGTCAGAGTTTACTTACAGCTGCGCACATTCTCAGGAGTCTGGCGCTGCTATATAGCGCGGCTATTTTCGGTTAACGTAAACAAAACGGACTTTACTTTTAAACAGAGACGTCTATGTCGATACAAATCATATTAATGATGTCCTCAAACACTTTTAACATCACTCTGAACGTGACAGAAGCAAACTCATCACTTTAATGGACGATGACAGCACACTGAGTTCAGCTATATGTATAGTGTTCTTGCTCAGCACCAACTGTATATTTTTTGTACATAATAATTTATTCCCAAAAATATGAGAGAATAATGTCTAGATTTAAGAATAATGTAGGCTAATGCTACTAAGATAACAAAGTTGAAGAGAAAAATATTCACTTACCTCAATCAGATGACTGTTGACTTTGTGGTTGGTGCAGCCCTCTGATTCAGGCAGATTAGCTAGTGCACATAGCTCCGTGCACATAGCTTCGCACACACCGGGACACTCACACGCACACCCGCAGGCACGGACACACGCAACCCCACACACATACACAGAGATTTACTCTGCTCCCCATGGCTACCCGTGCATGTGTGCGTCCTCGTACGCGTGCGTGTGTGTGTTGGTGTGTAAATTTGTCAAAGTAGCTAAAAATGTTAGCTCCGTGAGCCTGTCAAAAAGGCATTTTTGTAAAAGAACCTTAAGTCCTATCAGAAATCTGAGCAGACCAGGACCACCACAAGATCTTTCTGCACAATATTGGTGATCTTCAAGTCCCTAGACCGGGGGTCGGCAACCCGCGGCTCTAGAGCCGCATGCGGCTCTTTAGCGCCGCCCTAGTGGCTCCCTGGAGCTTTTTCAAAAATGGTTGAAAATGGAAAAAGATGGGGGAGGGAAATATATTTTTTATTTTAATATGGTTTCTGTAGGACAAACATTCCTAACGTTTTCCAATGCTGTAAAAATGTGTAAAATAAATATTAAATTTCAACATTTCTGTCAACGAAGATTTGCGTCATAGCCTGCGACACACGTTTGGCGGGATGCCAGGCAGGTTGCTGTTGTAAACAAACCGGCGGCTGTGTGGTGTGCCATGGATCCCAAAGGGAGAAAAAGAAAAATAACTGAGGAGAACAGAGGATTCAACGTTTCTTGGACAGAATCCTTTGCATTCGTTGCAAATGCGGAAGGGTTGCCTGAATGTTTGCTCTGTAGCAGAGAAGTTGTCCAATAACAATGTGGAAAGACATTTCCAGGGAAGGCATGCTACATTTGCAGCCGAGTACCCAGTTGGGAGTGAGAGAAAAAGTGCGATTGCATTACTTCTGGAGAAATTAGAGGAGCGCAAAAATAGATTTAAGAAGTGGATTGCATCTCCAAACTCCACTACTGCTGCAAGTTTTATTGCAACCCGGGAGATAATAAAACGTGGAAAACCATTCACTGATGGTGACTACATGAAGGAGTCATTCATCAAGATATCAGAACACCTATTTGCAGACTTCAAAAACAAAACCGAGATAATACAGAAAATTAAAGACATGCCTCTCTCCGCTAAGACAGTGAAGGAAAGGGCCGTTAAAATGGCGGGCAACATCACCGATCAGCAAATCAAGGACATTAATTCAGCGCCAGCATACTCAATTGCCTGTGATGAGTCCTGTGATGTGATCGATATTGAACAGACTGCGCTTTTATGCAGGTATGTGAACTCCGATGGGCCGCAAGAAGAAATGATCCAATTAATACCACTGAAAGGCAAAACACGGGGGGAGGACATATGTGAGGCTGTGCTGAAGTGTTTAAATGACAATGGAATAAACACCAACCACCTGATTTCAGTGGCTACAGATGGGGCACCCAGCATGAGAGGATCAAAAAGGGGGTTTGTGACTTTGCTACAGAAAGCATTGGATCGAAATCTGCTTGCATTCCACTGCATCTTGCATCAAGAGGCACTGTGTGCACAAACATTCCCATCGGAGTGTATGGCGGTGATGAACCTGGTGATCGAGATGGTGAACAAGATAATTGCAAAAGCATTGAACCATCGTCAGTTCCGTGCATTGCTTGATGAAGTTGACAGCGAATATTCCGATCTCCTGCTACACAACAAAGTCCGATGGCTATCCAGGGGTGAGGTTTTGCGCCGCTTTGTCGCTTGTTTAGAGCACGTGAAAACATTCCTGAAAAGTAAAGACCTGAACTACCCGCAACTGGAAGATACCGAGTGGCTAGAAAAACTGCACTTTATGGTGGATATGACAAGCCACCTAAACAAGCTGAATGAAAGTCTGCAGGGGCGGGGAAACACTGCACTGCAAATGCTGGAAGCTGTTCTATCATTCGAGCGCAAGCTGACTGTCTTTGCCAGAGATGTACAGCGAGGCACGCTCTCCCACTTCCCCTCCCTGAGAGAATTCAAAGAAGCCCATCATGATCACACACTCAATGGTGATTATTTGCAAGGTGCGATCGTTGATATGCAAACTGCATTTGGGGGCAGATTTTGCGAGTTCCGAAAGGAAAAAATGACAGTCTTTCCCTGTCACACCCCTGGAGATTGACCCGTCCTTTTTGAGCACATTCCCAGGAATAAATCAAGCTGACCTTGAGATGGAAATGGCTGATATAGCCGACAAAGATTTATGGGTGTCCAAATTCAAACGTCTGACAGCCGAGCTTGAAGACGTCACTCGCCAGAAAGCCCAGCTTGCCCAAAGCCACAAATGGAGCGAAATTGAAAGCCTCCCAACACCCGAGAAACTTGTCTATGACACATGGAATGCTCTTCCTGACAGTTATAGGAACATGAAGACATATGCATTTGGAGTATTATCTATCTTTGGATCAACATACCTGTGCGAGCAGATATTCTCAAACATGAACTTTATCAAATCTAAATATCGCACCCGCCTCACGGATGAGAGCCTGCAGTCCTGTGTCAAGATAAAAGTTTCATCTTACATGCCCGAAGTTGAGAAGCTGACCAGTGAAGTCCGACAACAGAAATCACATTAAACGGGTAAGAACACAATCCTGTCATAGGCACATATTTAGTAACAAAGTGGCTGTTTTTATAAAGTGATTTCTGATTTTTGTCAGTATATATTTGGAATGACACTTAGGGATATTATTGTGTTTTGTTGCTCAGGACCGAGGATAGCTGCGTTGGTTGCGGGTCAAAAGAGAAGAGGATGCTGCTGCTGTGGTTGTTTTTTCGAACCCTCAAAATAAAAACAAAAATCAAAAATCTGATTTCTTTATTGCATTTCTTTAATTTCAGCAAAGCAATGGAACATAATTCATTAATATTGTAATGAAGTTTAACTTGCCCAACGGGAAAGCGCACGATCCATAACGCACACACTGGCCCCTGCTGCCCCGAGACCCTCCCGTGGTCAGCCCCAGACCACCAGTTTAAGATCCTGTTCATTCATTTGCTGCAATTTTATCCTCGTTTGGTTTTTGAAAAATCGTTTTGTTCAGTCATGGAGTGACAGGTCAAATCAGCAGAGTTTTAATTGCTGAACGTGTGGAAACCTGATCACTGTAATCTCAAAAATGTTAAAGAATATATATAAGAATATAGAAGCTGTGCAGATTTATTCCCTTTGTCAGTTTAATAATTGTTTTCACCTAATTTATTTTCTCATGTGTTCCTCATGTCATCATATATTGATGAAGCAGGAAAGTCGATCTGTGTCTGATCAGCTGTTGTCCGTCTGTTTTAAATACCTACGTGTCAAATAATTAAAAAATTTAATCCATAATTACTGCGATTAGTTACTTCTGATAAATATTATGACTGACATGTAATTTTTTAAATTATACTAATATACACATAAATAATCTTTCACATTGTAACACTTTTATTTGTTACCTTTTGCGTGTGTGCGCTACTGTGTGTCCTGTGTGTGTAACAAGCAGTGTGTGTTGTGCACCCGCCTGTGTGGTTGCATATTACATAATGCGCCCTTAAAATAACATGAGACGTTGCACCATTGACTTTAGACCAGGTTTTTGTTGGTCAAAAGCGCAATCGTTCTCTGCTTCCTCAAGATAGCAATGCGCCAACAATGCGCCTGGCCACACCTTACTTTTAAATCAACACGCCCATGGGCACACTGATGGGCGCGAGTGTTATTGCTATTTTGACAACATGGGCGCTGGGCGTGAAAATGACAAATGCGCCGGGCTTAAAATAGCAATGCGACTTGCGCTGCACTTAGCGACACACTGCGCAGGGCGTAAGATAGGGCCCTTAATCATGAAGGCTCGTTATGTATTTGTAGCCAACTTAGTCATTTTGATAATAGGCTAATATAGCTACTATGGATACATACAGCATGTGTTGCCTTCATTATAAGGCTTATATAAGGCTTTTAATTTTTTGCGGCTCCAGACATATTTGTTTTTTGTTTTTTTGGTCCAATGTGGCTCTTTCAACATTTTGCCGACCCCTGCCCTAGACCCAAAAATGTTGACAGGAGCGCGAGAGAAAAAAGGGTGTCGGTTCAACTCTCCTCTGAAATGTCCTCCTTAATTAATATGGGAGTCTATGGGACAGTTGGCCGGTAAACCCTTGACAAAAGGGCTGACAGTTCAAATTCTGTTTGTGTCTGAGCTACGGTTGGTGATTTAAATGACAGAGCACAAGTGTGCCTACTACTGTGGAAAAAATTATTTGTGTAGACCAAAATATGTGGCTGAAAGGACGATTTATCCAGAAATTTTTCTGAAAAATTTAAACAGCCTCTTCCACTCTAAGCGATGACGTCACGCACTCTAGCTCTAAACATTCCAGCAATACACACTAATGTTAAACTCAAAATTTATCCAAAATTGCGCATGAAACTTTAAAAGTCACAGATCAAAAAGTATAAAAGATATCAAAAAGTTGAATACAAGTTCAATAGCTGACAACTTTGTGAACATTTTAAAATTTGAATGAAGCCCGAGTCACTACGCTCCATAGCTATGCAATAGCAATGGAGCGTAGTGACTCGGGTTGCTTTACCCCTTGTCACTAATGAGAGAGAAGTGAGGTAGTTTGGAAGCTTTATAGATAAATAAAATCAGATGGTCAGTAATTAAGCCCAACCAACTTTGTGATACAGAGAACAACGATGAAAATGAACTTTGTGATAAAATGTAATGCACTATGATACTCAGGGTTTAACTGGTGAAGTGTTGATGTGACAATACAGAATATCTCCATAGTCAAGGACAGACATGAAGGTTGACTACACTAAGATTGAGTTCAAAAGATTAAAATATTTAATTTGAAATATTTAATTTAAATAAATTAAATATTTTAATTTAAATAAAATATTTCATTTTAATTTGATCATCTTTAATTAGTTTCACTTTTAACTGTGAAGCATCATGTGACTGCAGGAACTACAAATAAAATGTCCTTTATTTTTATTTATAGGTTATTAGTAGCTTGGTAAGTTAGTCTTGTGAATGATTATTTAAGTAAATATTGATCTTTTTAGGCTTTGCTGAGGTCAACAGTTGAATAAGCTTCCATTTGGGGTCTGAGGTCAAAGATCAGAAGTCACAGTGCAATGATAATAATAAAAAAAAAAACTAAAACTAAAAACTAAATTGGTATTTATCACAGATAATATTCAATCTATAAAATTAATTTCACTTTGATTTGGCCAAAAACTGAAGTGATTTTCACTTATCCTTCATTATTGAACAGAGTCAGATCTGAATGTACTTCTTGAGTATAAAGTTTAAATTTTAAAAGTTTAAAAGTTTAAATGTGGGAGGCATTGAGTGGTAAAATAAACATATTAACTTGGGAATTTACATGATCCACAATTTTTTTCATACTGCAACATAATAATGGTCCATTTTGTCCCATTTTGTGCAGAAGAACTTAACTTAAATGATCAGCAATTTTCCTCTCTCACCTTATTTACAGCAAATATTGCTATTTGCTGTGCTAATGTATTTATATTCTTCATAGTTCTACATCATAGTGACTTGAACTGAAGTAGGCGACACGTGGTTGGCCCATTTTGTGCAGAAGAAGATTCAAATGATGCACCAAATGTCTTCTTTTATGGGAAAGCACAGCGCCTTAAGTAGAAAACCTGAGTTAACGAAGAACGTTGATGACAACCACTGTTGTGATACCACACTAACACTTACACACACACACACAGACATCCTTTCCCAACATGCTTTAAGCTTAAAAACACCACAACATCACATAGACGTCTGTGACACAGACATGTACGTGCAGCTTGTCCACATTTAACGACCACATAGTGGAAACAGTGAACTTTTAAAATACAACACATTGGTAAAGATGAAACCAGTGGTTTCCAACTTTTTTTTTTGGGGGGGGGGGGGGGGGGAGTTGTTAACAGCTCCACCAAATAGTGATCTTTCCCTCTAAACTTCTCACATGCTTTCATTTCAATAAATGTTCAAATGATCCAATATTTCAGCAAAAATCAAAGATTAGAGAAAAAGTCCAAAAACTGAAAACAGGTTTGTGTATCAGAACTTTGTTTTTTCTTCTTTCCTCTCCCATTAATCATCTCATGACCCCTCAGATTTATCTGCTGACCCTTTGGAGGGGCCCCTTGATTGGGAACCAGTGGACTAAACTAGCTAACTGTATATAAAGTAGTGTAAACTAACTCCACCTCCAGCAGCTACAACAGTAACATGCTGCTTAATGATCTAATGATGTCATACTGTAAATCACAACTGACTTATTCATTCATCCAACTACATTACCCTGTATTCCAATGTATTTGACAAGACAAACCAAAACCAAGAAAGACTAAATGACAATCAAATCATTCTTTAAGCTCATGTCACTTGCTGTTATGAGTCCATTAAATGACCTTTATAAGCTGTCATGGAGACCCATAGATATGAGGTAGTATGGCCTTACTCTACCTCTTAATGGGTTCAGCAGGCCGACTACTTGGTGAAGTAGTCACCTTTGACTTACAGTCACCATCTAGTGGCCATGGTGATTATGGTTGGTTGCCATGTTTAACTTGTGATCATTTAAACCCAAACCATGATATTTTCTAAACCCTAACCATGCTGTTGTTGTGCCTCAACCTAACCAGACCTGAACCACAACGTAGTCACACCATAAAACATCATTATGTAGCGTAATGTAACATAGCGTCATATATCGGTCCTGTTCACCTGCTGGTAGGTGCAGCCTGCCCCATCTGAAGCATTATAATGTTAATGATAACAATTGATAAAGATCATTTAATGGGCTGATAACATCTGAAACAGGTGCTCAAAATAAGACTGCTGGTGTGAAAGTTGACTATGAGGAGTAAAAAAAAATAGATGATAATAGAAATATGTGTTTATCAGTGCCTAAGAGGACTTTGTAGTGGCTGCAGTTCATTTCTAGCTCACATGTAATGACTGTATCAGACAAGGAAATGTTCCAACCAGATTCAGACTTCACTAAATCAAAGCTTTTTTCAAAATATTCATGAAATGGATTAAATGATTCATTCTCTCGTTGACCTTCTGATCGTATCGAGGTGGCTTCCATGCAGTTGCCTTAAAGTGAGAAACTGATTGAACCTGGTTCAAAAAGATGTTGGTGAGTCAGAACCAAAATGTATTAACAAGATGTACTTTTATGTAACTACACTCAATAATGTCAATAAAATGTAATGCAGATTTGTGTTTCAATTATTTGTCCTTAGTTTGTGTTTGTGAATGAAGTGTGTGTGTGTGAGAGTGTGTGTCTCTTTTCTCTCTCCAACATCAACTTCACGTCTTAAAAACTACATTCATTGACCACATGGGGGTGCTGTAATAAAAGCTTTTAAATCAACTGCTTTCTCTGCATTTTATAAATTCACACTAAGACACATAATATTTTAGAAAAAACATGTATTTGTCATTTAAGTAAAGACTGAACCCACTTCTCTCTAAAAAAAAAAAAAAAATACATGTCTTTGTTCATTTATGGGACATTATAAACGGGAACTGTATTTGGATAATCCTGCAAAACAAAAAAGGTTTGAATAAAAAGCCTCTACTCACAATCCCCTCAGAGAGTATTTAACAACTGAAATCTCAATACTTTAATTTAACTTCAATTAAATGTAATACTATAATATTTCTGATGGATGATTTGCAATAACATTAATAAACCTTAGCTGTACCAGTGTATTTAGAGAGCTGAATCACTTCTAAGTCTATCTTAATGTTTGAATTGATCTTATTTGATCAATTTTAATACTTTAAATTAGTCAAGCATGCCAGTCTGTCTTCACAATAAAGACATTTGTTTACATTAAAACAATTTTACTGCTGAAAATAGAGCTTAACAGTAGCAAAGAGCTGTGAGTCAGTGTTTAACTGTTTATAATATGAAAAAAGAGCTTTCAAGTGTATCTCTTCCATTTTTTATTAGTCACATACCGCACTTAAGAAACAAGGGTTAAACACACAGTATCTCTCTCAAACTGTTGTTCTTCCTGGAATGAATCATAGCTTGATAACTCCTCATTTTTCTTCCTGCTCTCAAACACAACAACTCCCCTCTGTCACTTGTAGGGCACATTCAGTGTGTTCATGGTAGTTTAGACAATTCAAAGAATTGGTGGCGTTTCTTGTAAATGTTGAAGAGAGGTAAAGTTACCAGAAGGAATTCTGAAAATGCAGGACTGGACTCTCACAAAAGGATTTAAATTAAACATTAGTGAAACCTTAGTGGGTAAACAAATAGCAAATTTAAATGTGATAATTACATTCGATTGAGTCTTTATGGAAATGTCATTTCAGGCTGTTGTTTGTGATGACAAAAACAATTAAAACATTTATGTAACATTTAAACAAGTCATTTAAACACATCATGCCATGGTGGTTACAGTGAGATATTAAGCAAATGATTCCTTGTTTTATTTATTTTTGTTTATTTCATTTCATGTTTTCCACCACAAGGTTTTGCTCACAATCTCTTTACAAACATACATAATAATACCTTGAGGTATAAGACGGTATATACTATCCTAGGATGGTGTCAGGCTTATGAGACATTAATACATTTACATACATAAGACATAAGAGAGCACGTGAGGTGTGAGAGGTCTGAAGCTATAGAGTCCCCCCTTGGTGTACAATGGTCAAATCAATTAGAGATCTAAAGATTTAACTTCAACAACAACAAAAATGTCAAAGAGAATGTTCTAATCTTTGAGCTGGACGTACAACAGCTCAAGAAAGACGGATACTGAAATCTTAAGCGATACCTAATGTCACAAGATCTCAGACTGACCTTGGGCAAACACAAGATTTGATTATTTGGAAAGCAAAATCGACAAACTTCTATAACTCCAAACGGCAAGAAACACACTTATATCATCGGTGGTACAAAGAGTTTGATGCTCTGGATAAAAACAAAAACAAAAACAAAAACAAAAACAAAAACAAAAACAAACTGAGACACTAACAGGCGGGCAAGTGTTTAAACAAGACGCTCATCAACGCCGCATAACGGAGCTTGAAAATAAACCTCAGCCCAATTATATCGACCAATATGCAAATCGTCAAAATAATCGGAGGCTTCTAAATGTTCCCGAATTGCAGGAAGATTACGTGTTGATGCTTCCTGGATAATGAGTGGAAAGTAAAACTGTAGGAAGACGACTATGACAGCGCTCACCGAAACAGACCTTTAAAAGACAACGCATGTGTCTCCTGCGCCATAATATTTAAAGTGACACTTGTCATTTGAAATATGTCATGTGTCATATTTAAACTATTTAAATCATCTTCAGAAAATATACTGATCTTCAAAGCTGTGAGAGAACGAGGACAAAATAAAAGCTGGAAAGTGAGATATTTTAACCGACTAATGGAGACAAAGAGCAACACTGTGTGCATTATTTTCAAAATCAGTCTAAATGTGCTGATATCTGTTGGGAGGCTTTGAATTTAAAAAAAAAAGAAAAGAAAAAGAAAACACAAATATATTTCTGCTCTAACAAATCATGCTCTCAGATGTCGACTTGCAAACTAAACAGTGATTGAATTTGTTTTATGCTCGCTCACATCTTTTGTTGTTTGTATACTTCGATAGGTGAGGAAGTAAATCATTTCCCTCGCCTGAAGTTAGTTACGTTAGTGATCAAAAAGAAAGTGAGTGTTTCAGTTCAGAAAGATAAAAAAGACAAACAAAAAACATGACCTGTCAATCAGACATGGTGAACAGCATTGTGACATTCTCTTCCTTGAATCAGTAGCTGATTAAGTTCAAATTCCTCCAAACAGACACTCTTGTTATTTTCTATTAATTGTTAATGGCCTTGCCAACTTGAAATGTGAAAGAGAATCACTTTCTTTATTGCAGGGAATGTATTTCACCAGAAAAAGAGCTCTGTGATAAAAAAAAAAAAAGTGAAAGAGAAAATAAAATGAGATAAAAGACGGACATTTATTCATTAAACATGTAAAGTCTTGTGTGTCCTGTATAAGACTTAACTGTGTTGTATGTTTGATGCAACACTATTTCCTGTTTCTTCTCTTTGACAGCATGGGCCTTAATGGAGATTAGTTCTTATTTCATCACAGCTGATAATATGTTTAATCTGTTCACACCACTGTTTAAATGTTCAGAAACATGAATTGTGATTCAATTGTAATGATCACTGTTAAAATCAGTGGACTGAGGATTTATCATTTCCCTCCACAGAGTTGACACACTGGTTTAACAGAGTGATTGAAATGAATCTGTAGATGAAAACATTAACCGGGAGTTTTTCTGAATTTTGATGCATGTTTGCAAAATCACTAAAATCAATTTCTTCTGTCTTTCAAAGAACAGATTTTAAAATGTGGTCAGTGTGTTAATTTCAGATATTTTATCAAAGCTTCTGGAGATAATGTGAAACAACAACTGCAACAAATAAAATGACTTAACTGACTCAGATAATCCTGTTGTTATCTGAAAAAGTTAAATGTATAAATTGATCTGTTTCATATGTGACAGTGATTACACTTAGTTATTGTATTTACTTTACAACTTGCTATATAACATAAACTGATTGGTGTTGAATACATGCTGTACTTGTAAGAAGTGACTAATACTCACCACTTTTTATTCAGATGTCAACATTTAGTTTTTGACGTTGGTGTTTCTACACTGCACGTCTTCAGAGGTCACATGTCAATCAAATGTTGTGGGCGGGACTGTGCTGCCTTCTCTGTCTCTTTCTGTTAAAGGACATTGTGTTTCTGCAGGCAGCATTTACTTTCTCTATTCAGCCATGGTGACTTTTTTTAAAGAAACAACCTCACAGCTTGCTCTTTATGTTCTCCATACAAAGTGTTTAACTTAAAATTTGTATTTTGGGGGGTGTTTTTACAATAAAGATGTTACATGTGGAAGGAAGTTGAGCCAAAAATAAAATGTAGAAGGTATTTGACTCAGAAATAAAATTCAATGGGGAAAATTAAACGAGACATTTGCAAAGAAATACTAATATATTTAAAAGAATAACAAAATATAGTATACATAGTGGTAATTTAAAATTTTGACAATATAATATAATTTTAATATTTTTTATTGTATCTGAAGTAATCTTTGTACCAGAAGTACTACTCAATTGGTTTTAAAGTACTTTAGTCTTCAACCTCTGAATACAGTAAATGGTAGAATTAACCTTTTATGACTTTGACTTTTAGACCTGATCTATACTTTTATTTCACTGTGCTGGTTGTAAACAGTGTGATGTGGGTGTAGTTTGGCAAATCTCCATCTGTGTTAACTGCTGAACAGCAGCAATCGTCTCTTTTATAGTATCGATGGAGACGGTGCTTTCAGTTAAGAGATGAGAGGAGAGTGACTGGAATCTTATCACATTTTACTGATAAAGTTTGAACAAGAGCCATAAAAGATTGACTCAGGGTCATTCCTGCACAGCTACATGGATGGATGTACAACATTTCTCCAAAAAAGGCGGCAGCTCCGCCGAAGGCCAGTCAGGTGGGAAGATTTTGCCAGTTCAGACAAATACAAATATAAACTGGTTGATCACTCATTAAGCCTTGAGTTCTTGTACATGTGAGTTTAATAAAGTAATGTGTAACTAAAAACAGGCGAGCGATTTTGGGGCATAGTAAAGGCTTGCCCCCTATCCATAAATCTCTAGTGAGGCCCCTTTTTCTAAGTAGGAATACAGCTCAGCTCTGTACAATTGTTTCAGTTCAGAAAGAAAAAAAAACAAATAAAAAACATGACTTGTCGATCAGACATGGTGGATGGCATTGTGACATTGTCTTCCTTGAATCAGCAGCTGATTAAGTTTATATTCCTGCAAAGAGAAAGTCTTTTTTTATTGTCTTTTAATCAATGTTGGTTGTCAAACTGGAAACATGAAAAGCATCACCTTATTTATTGCAGAGAATGTATTTCACCAGAAAAAAGCTCTGTGATGGAAAGTGAAAGATAAAATAAAATGCGATAAAAGATGAACATTTATTCATTAAAAATGTAGAGTCTTGTGTGTCCTGTATAGTACACTGCACATCTTCAGAGATCACATGTCAATCAAATGTTGTGGGCGGGACTGTGCTGCCTTCTCTGTCTCTTTCTGTTAAAGGACATTATGTTTCTGCAGGCAGCATTTACTTTCTCTCTTCAGTCATAGTGACTTTATATGCTAACAACCTGATAGCTTGCTGTTTATGTTCTCCATACAAAGTGGTAATTTAAAAATTGTATTTTGGGGGATGTTTTTACAGTAAAGAGCAACATGTGGAAGATAATGACCCAGAAATGAAATGACATATAGCAAATAAATACTTTTGATATGGATATTTCATAACTGACCTGAGCCACAAAATGTCAGGCTGTGCTTTTGTCTTCTCAAAGAGGAGATAAAGGCTGTTTGATAACCAGGAGCCTGACAGACGAACCAAGGCCAGAATGCAGACCACCGCCAGACGAAACAAGACAAAGACCTGAGATACAAATTGAGGTCACAGATTTATGATTTTGAACTGATGAACCGATTTCTCTGATTTGCTTAAAGACTGGTTTTAGACTGTGAGACGTCAGACAAGCTTTGGGACACCGTCTGAACAACAAGGACGTGTTCTCTGAAAATCGTTGTCTCTTGGCAAGGTTCATTAAAGCATTCACAGAATTTTCAGCAAACTCCTCTTTTGGTTTTTCTTCTTCAAACTGAAAACTGCCGACATCAGCTCAGAAAAATCCACAACAACTATAATATTTAAAAGAATAACAAAATATAGTATAATTCTAGTCCCCAAAATAAGTGGACAATATAATATAATATTAATATTTTTTATTGTATCTGAAGTAATCTTTGTACCATAAGTACTACTTAAGTGGTTTTAAAGTACTTTAGTCTTCAACCTCTGAATACAGTAAATGGTAGAATTAACCTTTTATGACTTTGACTTTTAGACCTGATCTATACATGAACAATAGACACATTAATTGTGCTGTGCTGGTTGTAAACAGTGTGATGTGGGTGTAGTTTGGTAAATCTCCATCTGTGTTAACTGCTGAACAGCAGCAATCGTCTCTTTGATGGTGTTAATGGACACGGTGCTTTCTATTAAGAGATGGGAGGAGAGTGACTGGAATCTTATCACATTTTACTGATAAAGTTTGAACAAGAGCCAGAAAATATTGACTCAGGGTCATTCCTGCACAGCTACATTACGTTTTCAGATAATTCCAGGAAATATAGCTACTTGTGTGCAAAACAGTCTTTTATGTACCAATCACTACATGCACAGTATAATTTCTCTCCTAACTCCACTTTTGTCACTCAAAAAGTATCTAAACCAGGTAAAAAGAAGTTCAGGTATGTAAGTATTTGTTGATATCAAGTGATACTTATATATTTGAGCAAAGAAAAGCGAGTTCTTGTAAATGTGAGTTTAATAAAATAATGTGTAACTAAAAACAGGCGAGAGGAGGGAGACGAGGAAGTTGGAGGAGACTGACAGGGCTGAAGGAGGTTAATGATCAAGAAGAAAGTGAGCAGGAGTTGTTTAAGCTTTCAGTTAAAATACTGAATTTTAGGACTTAAAACTGTTACTCATACAAGGCATAAACTAACCTAAATGATTTTTAGACATCTTTAGTTTTCGAGGTTCACACATCAAACATCAGTCTGTGTATAATAACATACTCAGGACCTGCAACTCATCTCAGAGAGAGGAGATAACATTCATTGACTTAAGTACCTTTGCTTGATCTGCGTCTGTTGTAAGAAGATGGAAAGTATTTATGTCAGATCTGCTGTATATCAACATAAATTATTGTTATAATCAGTTTATGTCAGTGAAAAAGTCTGTTTTGATAACGCAATTTTATATCCCTCAATTACTCAATCTTTAGATGGATGTACAACATTTGTTTTGTTTTTTTGTTTTTTTTAAAAAAGTGGCAGCTCCACCAAAGGCCAGTGGGGTGAGAAGATTTTGCCAGTTCAGACAAATACAAACATAAACTGTTTTTTCACTTATTAAGCCTTGAGTTCTTTTAGGACCTACAACTTATATAAGAGAGAGGAGATAACATTCATTGACTTAAGTACCTTTGCTTGAACCAAGTCTGTTGGAAAGCATTTAAGTCAAATCTATTGTATGTCAACTTGATCAAATAGCCATATTTTTTTATTTATTTTACATCTATTGCTACTCTAAAATTTCATGACAAACAGACATTTTGCGGCCATTTGAAAAAAAAGCTTCCCCCCAGACCTTTGCCCCCCTATCCATAAATCTCTAGTGACGCCCCTTTTTCTAAGTAGGAAGAAAGCTCAACTGTGTGCAAATGTTTCAGTTCAGAAAGACAAAAAGAAAAAAAGAAAACCCAAAAAACATGAGCTGTCAATCAGACATGATGGACGGCACAATAGAAACACTCCTCCCATTTCCTAACTTAGGAAATGGGAGGAGTGTGACTGTGGACTTATGACATCCAGCCACATCACATTTTCAGATAATTCTAGGAAATAAAACAACTCGTGTGCAATATTTAAACAGTATTTAATGTAGCAGTGACTATATGCACATTATAATTCCTCCCCTCACCCTAAATTTACCACTTCAAAAAGTATTTAAACCAATATTTTGCTACAAGTGGAACTCAAAAGTGTTTTTTATAATCTAGTGCAAGTAGCATTTGTTTTCAGTTGACATGGGACGTGTTTTACAAGAACATGGTTAATCATCTACAGTTACCAGAAGGAATACTGTAGATGGAGGAAGAATGACGTTGTACTTTGGTCTCAACAGTGTTTTATGGGTGTGCTTTGTTGCATGAAGTTAGATAGATGATAGATAGACTCTGAAATGTACTTTCACTTCAGCGGCAGATGTGCTCTTCTCTCTCTGAAACAAAAATGAGCAGCAACACATTAAAACAAGGTAAGTGGACATATAACTGTATTCATCATATTAATTTATCTAGTGGACTAAAACTTGTTATGTTTTGACTGATATCAAAGATCAGTCAATGGTGACACTAGACTCTTAAATTGAGAACGTATAGAAATCAGTGGAAAAAATGAGCTCAGTTTTATGTCCAGAGGCTTGATGTATAAATAATATCAATTAAACATAAAGTGGTGTTTGTAAAAAACGAAATGTAGACTAAATAATGTGGACTTTCAGATATGCAGATGAGGAGTATAACTACAGAGTTTAAATGTATAAATTATCTTATAATTGCTTTCACCAAACAGGCAGCAGAAAACATCAATTTTACTTTCACTCTAACATTGTCAGCATATTTTGGATTGATATATATAAATATTTTTGTTGTCTTGGGTTTGTATTTTGGGACTTCAGGTGCTTCACACAGGTGAACTCAGGCCTGGATTGGCAGTCGGGAGCAACACAGTCGTGTGACCTGTTTGTTCAAACGGTAGATGATTTACATTTCAAAGTAAAATGTCATGAAATGAGACCTGAATACATGTCCTTCCTGTTTAAAATTTCTCTTATTTTCAGCAGGGGGCAATATGACGAAAATTAAAATGGAACTCTTAAATATTCTGGATCAATTAAAAGAAGATAAGTTTAAGAAATTCAAGTGGTACCTGGAGCAGGAAGACATCCTGGAGGGCTTTTCAGGCATCCCAGGGGCTGAACTGGAGAATGCAGACAAGACATGCACAGTGGATCTAATGGTACAGAAATATCAGGATCCTGGAGCTCTGCAGCTGACCATGAAGGTTTTGGAAAAGATCGACAGGAATGATCTGGTGCGGCTTTTAGAAAAATCCTGCTCAGGACCAAAAGGTAAGTTGAAGGAATCTGAAAAGCAATGTCACATATGTTTCATAAAATATTACATGAGTTATGTGTTAATGTTCTATAATAGTAATTGGTTAACAAAAATATATGTGGAAATAATGTTAGAGATTAATCTGTTGTTCTTTATGTTACCACCTTCATCTAAAAGAAAAAGTAGCAGGACAAAGAATATTTCTTTAATGTCCCATAAGCTAAAATAAATTTGTTTAGTTAACTGGCTCACAGCATGAAAAAGCAACAACTCTGTTTCTTTATTTTTAAGTCCCCAAAATCTTTGAACCTCCTCACTTGGGAAACCCCAGACCTACTAAGGTATTGAGATAAAGAACTTTTTACAGCATCTTGGATTTATCTCAACCACTTTACACTTGACAACAAATAAGTAAAAGTCTTTAGTGGATTAGAGGGAAATTTGCCTTGGGCACACAAAGCTGCTGCTGTGCTGTACCAGTTAATTCAACATTACTTCACATCTTTCATCTCATAAATACCGTGATTTTTTGGGTTAAGTTTTATTGGGCCAGATAGGTGCTGGTGTGGCCTCCAGGTCCCAATCAGCTCTAGACGAGGGTCCTGGCAGGCCTGGACTGGCACCGAGACTTTTCTGGTGGCCTGGCTTGCTAAATGCCCGCCGCAGTTTTTTTTTTTTTTTTTTTTTTTTTTTTTTTTGTGTCCCTGAACGCAACACTGACCTGCGCGCTGTGACAGTCGGGCAGTAGAGAGAGAGAGAGAGAGAGAGAGAGAGAGAGAGAGAGAGTAGTTGGCAGTTACAGGTTTTTGTTGGCAGTAGATATATTTAGAGGCTAAATGACTAATCAGCAAGATGGACGGTGGAAAAAATATGAAGGATGGAGCAGAGAGGAAAAGAGAGAAAAATCGACAGGCAGTTGCAGGAGATGCAGCTAAATGCCGTCAGGTTAGTCAGTAAATAAAGTGCTAGCTAGCTAACTTTTGCTAGCTAGCTAATGTAGCTAATGTTACCGATGTCTCATTATGAAAATTTTGGTAATAATTGCAGTCAGCAAGTTCATAATTTCAAATTATTGAGACAACACAATATCTTCTGTCGCTATTCAGGCTGTTATTTTGCTTTAAAGGGCTTTTTTAACCTTTGGTTGCTGCATTTAAAGAGGTAAAGATGAGCTCATGTGATTGGTCATTACTGAAGCTACACCTGCTGATTCTGTTTACTTCCCACTAATAATAATAATAATCTCTCTTCCACTTTGTGCCTGGCTGTTCATGATTAGCACCAACAGTGATGTTCAGAAATTGCAAAATATACTTGGTCACACCCACATGGAACATGCACCAGGAATTAGGACTTGGATCTGCACCTGCACTAGGATTCAGGAAAATATGGTCCAATGACTTTAGTCTTTTTTGTTTTTGGTACTTTAACTTATTAAATGAATCAGCTGAGGACTGTTGATTCAGTTCTTGCAACCGTTACATAATTTATCCCATTATATAAAATGTATATAACATAATGTTATAATGTTTCATTTTCAGGTCTATTTTAACATAAAGGTGAACACAGGTGACTAGGTCACTATGAAATGATCAAGTAAATAGCCAGGATTAACATTGAAAAGCAGCTGTAGTGCTAATGGATGCAGGGCAAGCTAACAGACAAATATGACAACGAAGAAATAAAACACAATTCATCAAGAACGCACACAGGAGAGGAAAACACAAAAAGTCCACTCAGCTTCACAGTCTGCTCTTTAGCTGCTTCTGCAATGTGGCTGGGCATGTCCTGACCTGCACAAAGTGTTTTTACTCCCTGACCCAGTAGGTGGGGCTGTTGCTACTACTGGACTTTCTCACATGAACCACAATTCAGCCATATTTAGACTCACTTTGTAGCAGTAAGTTTTATCTACAGTATGTCCTCATGAATCCACTGTGATTTACCCCTAGAAGAAGGACCATCAGTGTGAACAGTTTACAGCATCATAAACACAAACACTGAAATTCACACATTGTACAAACAGAATAATTTTGATGTGTTGACGAGTATTTTGATACTAGAACCATAATGATTCAGACAACATCAAAGATCATAAATATAGATCATAAATAGTTTAAATAAACCACTACAGCTCTTAAAATTCCCCTTAAGCAATAACTTTGGAGCCATTTTTACAAGATATTGTAACCAAACTCAAAGAAACCACATAAAAATAAAGATGAAAGAAAGAATTAACAATCTTCAGCAACTAAGAAAAGCAAAGTAGGTTTCTATCAGTGAAGCTATAGCTTGACGCTCCAAAACTCCTTTTCAAATCCACATCCCACAAATCCACCAGACAACTTGGCTGAGTTTTCAAAGTTTTACTTAAATCAAAAATTGTACAGTTCAAAAAAAAAAAAAAAAATCAAAATTGGAAAAGAAGATCAAAGAGAGGTCAAAAAACTGTGGCTCCACTCTTCACCACTTTTGCTGTACACTAATTAACCACCCCCCTCCCTCTGTAATCCTCTCTTAACCCGTCACAAAACAACAACTTTAAAGATCCTCGACAACATTTCAAATATAAAACCAATAATTCCACATTCATTTAACTAAGATATTTTACCTTTATGCAATTAACCAATACATAAACGAATGAAATTTTAATCTTTTAACTTAAATAAATAAATTAACTTAATTTATTAAATTTAACATAAATGGCATTTAGGCTACTACACATAGACTTTAAAACAATGTAAGCACAAATTGAGCCTTTCCAATCATAGTTATCCATTTCTGATGTGGAGTAACTGAACACATTTCATGAATATACATTGATTGTTTGTTCTTGTTTTTCAGTCGTCAGGTCTCAACCTGATCTTGTCTCGACACCTCCCACAGTCTTCAGCAATAATGAGATCAGGATTGTGATGGTGGGGAAGACTGGAGCTGGGAAGAGCGCCACAGGAAACACCATTCTGGGAAGAGAGTGGTTTAAATCTGAGTTCTCCCCTAAATCTGTGACAGAACACTGTGGAAAGGGTTATGGTGAGGTGGATGGACAAAAGGTTGCTGTTATTGACACTCCGGGCCTGTTTGACACCAGGAACACTGAAGAGAAAACAGTTAAAGATCTTGCCAAGTGCATTTCTTATGCTGCACCTGGACCTCATATCTTCCTGGTTGTTATCAAACTGGGCAACTACAGTGAGGAAGAAAAGCAGACTGTGCAGAAGATTCAGAAAACCTTTGGTGAGGAAGCCGACAAATACAGCATGGTTCTCTTTACCCATGGTGACCTGCTCAAAGGGAAACCTATTGAGGTGTTCTTGAATGACTATGAAGATCTGCAGGAACTTGTGGCCAAATGTAACAACCAGTACCACGTGTTCAATAATGAGGTGAAGGATCGTTCTCAGGTCAGCAAGCTGCTCGATAAGATCAGAAATATAAATGAGCAGAATGGAGGAAACTACTACACCACTGAAATGTTCCAAAAGGCAGAGAGAGCGATAGAAGAGGAGAAACAACGAATCCTGAAAGAGAAAGAAGAGCAAAACCGCAAAGAGCAGGAGAAACTGAGGAAGGAAATGGAGGAAAAGCATCGCCAACCGCTCAGAGAATATTTTTCAGTCTTCTCATCTACTTTAAAACTGTGTAAGCACAAATTGAGCCTTTCCAATCATAGTTATCCATTTCTGATGTGGAGTAACTGAACACATGTCATGAATATACATTGATTGTTTGTTCTTGTTTTTCAGTCGTCAGGTCTCAACCTGATCTTGTCTCGACACCTCCCTCAGTCTACAACAATAATGAGATCAGGATTGTGATGGTGGGGAAGAATGGAGTTGGGAAGAGCGCCACAGGAAACACCATTCTGGGAAGAGAGTGCTTTAAATCAGGATTCTCTGCTAAATCTTTGACTGAACACTGTGATAAGGCTTATGGTGAGGTGGATGGACAAAAGGTTGCTGTTATTGACACTCCAGGCCTGTTTGACACCATGAACACTGAAAAGAAAACAGTTAAAGATATTGCCCAGTGCATTGCTTGTGCTTCTCCTGGACCTCATATCTTCCTGGTCGTCATCAGACTGGGCAGATTCACAGAGGAAGAAAAGCAGACGGTGCAGAAGATTCAGGAAATCTTTGGTGAGGAAGCCAACAAATACAGCATGATTCTCTTTACCGGTGGTGACCTGCTCAAAAGGAAACCTATTGAGGAGTTCTTGAATGACAGCAAAGATCTGCAGGAACTTGTGGCCAAATGTAACAACCAGTACCACTTGTTCAATAATGAGGTGAAGGATCGTTCTCAGGTCAGCGAGCTGCTCAAGAAGATCAGAAATATAAATGAGCAGAATGGAGGAAATCATTACACCAATGAAATGTTTCAAAAGGCAGAGAGAGAGAAGAGGAGAAACAAAGAATCCTGAAAGAGAAAGAAGAGCAGAACCGCAAAGAGCAGGAGGAACTGAGGAAGAAAATAGAGGAAAAGTATCGGTCTTACTGGTGGAATCAGCAGGTTTAGTTAATTACTACAGAAAACACTGTTACTTTACAGCTGGTGTGTCTGTTTAAAGTGCATCAAACAAAATCACATACTTCTAAAGAAGAAGAGGTCAGAAGAAGTTTCCATCATGACATGAATAACTGATTTTATGTTAAAGTAACTAGAGTGTCAGACATCAGCAGGTTGAAGTCTCAAAAGAAAAACAATGTGGTACATTTAATTTACCATCCAGGAAGGATCAGCTTTGTTACTTTCTATTGATTATTACTATACATGGTGGATTGTGATGTTCTCTTCCTTGAATAAATTGTTGATAAAGTTAAACTTTCTGTAAACACAAACTTTTTTTTATTAATTAATGTTGGCTTTCAAACTGGAAATGTGAAACATCATTTTCATGCTTTACATATAATCATTTAATCTGAAAAGAGCTCTGTGACATAAAGTGGAAGATCAGATAATATGAAATAAAAGATACAAATGTATTCATTGAAATATTAAGTGTTGTGTGTCCTGTATAAGACTTAACTGTGTTGTATCTTTGATGCTACAGTATTTCCTGTTTCTTATGTTTGACTGCATGAAATTTAAAGGTCCAGTAAAAATTGACTAGGTTATTCAAAAGTATATTTTAATTAGTGTCTAATCAGCTGAAAATAATAATTGTTGTGCTTTTGTTACCTTAGAAATAAGCCTTTTATATTTACATGGTGGCCGTCATGTTGCATCGCCATGTTTCTACAGTAGCGCAGAACGGACAAACCTAACACAAACGCGTTTTAGATTCAGTCTGCGACTACCGGAAATGCACTTTTTTTTTAAATGAGAAGAACGGACCAAACACTTCGTATTGTGAGAAGTTTTTGGAGACAATATCTGTTGAATGGAGGATTGCACTTATTTAGAAAATTACAGGAGTGTAAATTGTAGTAACTAAACGAAATCGGGACAAGCACCTGGATAAAGAGGATAAACCCAGATGGAAATCTGTGATGAGAGAAATGTTTGCAGACTGATGCCAAAGTTTACTGTTTTCTGCTGGACAGGTAAGAGTGTAATGTAGATTTATTTTGTCCACCTGCTAATGGGTTAAAACCTAAATGATGTACAATGTTTATTAGCAGTAGATACGTTTCCCTGGAAAGAAACGCCGCAAACGTCACGTAGCGTTAAATATTAAGTTACGTCAGCCATATTAGCAGACTGTAGCTTCAGTTTGAGCCTCTCTCGGAGCTGCTGGTCTAATAAGAGACAACAGGGAGGTGACGTGGTGCTAATAACCTAAAGATTTATTCATTTTCTGTGGCAGTAAAGACAACGGACCGATAACTAAGGTATTTAGTGCTGGTGATGAGCTAAAGACACTAAGTCAAAGTAATGAGTTAATGTGAAAAATAAACTGAGAAGTCTGCTCATCTCGCAGTTAATACAGTCTGTGAATATTTTACTTACTCCATAATTTCATTGTTTGCTGCTAATCTGTCATTTAGTCGCACATGTACACATTGGGGTCAAAATTAGCTTATAGTTCAACACAAGTAATGTTTCCCCTGTTTCAATGTTGGAAAACGTGTAAAGTTAATTGCTATCACAGCTTTAATTTTTACATTTATGAGTCAGAAGAATTACTGTTGTATATTTTGCTATGTTTATCCAGGTCAGCCAAGGCTCCCAGCATCCAAGGACGTAACATAATGTATTACAGGGTATGTGACTGTGTCATGTAGCAGTTATTTTCTTTCTTTCTTTCTTCTCCAGCTATGAGAGAGCTCCTGCAGTATAGATGCATAGTGTTACCTTTATCTTCATAATATGACAGGAATATTTCACCATGTGCCATTAATGGCTGCAAATACGCAGGTTTTCATTACAACCAAAGACAACAGAAGTTGATTTCACTGAATAGCTACTTGTCTCTGACTGAAAGTGTGTTAATGAAATAAACTGATCTAGTCTGTTGTTGGGATGAAAATCAGCAGTTTCTGATAAACACATTAGATAGATAGATAGATAGATAGATAGATAGATAGATGATTTATAATAGTGAGTTCATTCATTTGTGCTCTTTTATTTTCCTCAGGCACTATGGTTCGGCATTATTCACCATGTCTGTGACATTCACACCCGTCATATTAGAAGTATTTCAGACCAAGTCAGGAGAGTTCCAGGTAAGTGAGACACATCTGTTTTCCTATATAGCATACTAACTTACATTTAAGTCCTATTCTTGGTTAAATAGCATTATTGTCACATGTTCAACTGTATAAAATGTATGAAATAGTAAATGAACTCTATGTGTCCCTGCAGCTGCTGCTCTACACACAGCTCCTGGAGCAGATGAGGAACAGCAGTGAATCATGGGTGTCGTTCCTGCCATGAGAGCATCTTCATCCAGAGCAGTAAACTGAGTATCTTTGGTGTGGTTTTGGTTTGACCCTTGTCTGCCATTATATGTGCAGAAACTTGACTGCTGGAAGGTGATCAGAGTTTAATCTCACTGCTTTTAGTGTTCAAACAGAATAATGATTTGACAGCTTATTCTGTTTTTATCAGTCAACTCTGAAGAAAACAGAATAAACTGTAAAAATGTGTTTGAACAGTAAAAGGCAAACCCTGTGGTGGCTCTAAGAATCATCTGAAGAAACTGTAACGTATACTCAGAGACTTTGCTCCAGACTCGGGGAAACTCCTCTTTGGAAATCCCGCTGCAGAACAGCTGACTCCCGGTGCTGACGCTCAGCGACGCAGGATAACACCTGATCTCCTGCAGAGTCACTTCAATACAACAGCTGACTTTCCGCAGAGCCATTCAAAGGCAAAGCTGTGTAAAGTAAGCTGAATGAACATCACCTCTGTTATCTACCTCGTGTTTAAGAGTTGGTGTCGTTTGAATTGAATCCGCTACTTAAACATTTTTTTTTAAAGTTTTCAGTTAAATTACCTGAACCGTAATGAATTCTCCGCTAATTACACCATCGTAAACATTTCACCATCACTCATTCTTAACTTCTAATACTTCATTTTGAACTTCATCTTGATTGATTACTCATTTATCCATTTGCATTGATGTTTCATTCATACCCTGTTTGCTGTTTAGTTCAATAAATATATCTTTGTTAGTATGTTGTTGTCTGTGACTTCAGTTTAAGCAGAGAATTAGGTCACTGCATCGTAAAGCACTACATCAGATTAGAGATTGATAAAGTGGTCTCTGTGTTTCTTCCCAACACAGTTAAATTGGGCTTAATGGGAAGTGGTCCCCGTTTCTAAATGAGGATTTTGTAACAACAGATGATGTTCCTACATTTGAAAATGTTTTTGTCCTTTATTCCCAGTTTGAATGTTTTTTCCCATTTCATACACTTTAACATGTTTTCTGTTCTCCTGTGAAAGGTTCATCCTCACTGAGACAATGTCCAGTTACACATTTCTGCTAGAAACAAAAGAATATTTCACAGTATAACAAGGACTACTTTTCAGATGCAGATTTGACACAATGGATAATATAACAAGCTTTTAAAATACAACACATTGTTAAAGATGAAACCAGTGGTTTCCAACCTTTTTGTCTTTTTACGTCTTACAAAAAGCAGTGTGTAGTCGGGGTCACATTTCACATGTCTATGAGTTGTTAACAGCTCCACCAAATAGTGATTTTTCCCTCTAAACTTCTCACATGCTTTCATTTCAATAAATGTTCAAATGATCCAATATTTCAGCAAAAATCAAAGATTAGAGAAAAAGTCCAAAAAGTGAAAACAGATTTGTGTATCAGAACTTTGTTTTTTCTTCTTTCCTCTCCCATTAATCATCTCACGACCCCTCAGATTTATCTGCTGACCCTTTGGAGGGGTCCCGACCCCTAGGTTGGGAACCAGTGGACTAAACTAGCTAACTGTATATAAAGTAGTGTAAACTAGCTCCACCTCCAGCAGCTACAACAGTAACATGCTGTTTTTTAATCTAATGATGCAGTCCATTAAATGACCTTTGTAAGTTGTCATGGGGACCCATAGATATGAGGTAGCATGGCCTTACTCTACCTCCTATTGGGCTCAGCAGGCCGTTATCATCCATTGGAGAAGTAGTCACCTTTGAGTTACAGTCACCATCTAGTGGCCATAGTTATTATGGTTGGTTAACGTTTAACCATGTTTCAAGTGATCATTTAAACTAACCAGACCTGAACCACAACGTTGTCACACCATAAAACATCATTATGTTGTAGCATAATGTAACATAGTGGCATATTATGGTCCCATTACATGCTGGAAAGTTTAGTCTGTCCTGTCTGAAACACTTTAATGTTAATGATAACACTGATAACTGCCATTTAATGGGCTGATAACATCCGAAACAGATGCTCAGAGTAAGACTATTGGTGTGAAAGTTGACTATGAGGAGTAAAAAGTAGGGATTCTTATTATTTCCTTTTTTATATATTTTTTTGAATGAAACATTCATGTTATTGAGGGACTTCTATTTTATTGCCACATTCAGCAGGTCTCAAAACATTACGCATGGAAATCTAATTTTGTGACATAAATGCATAAAGCATGCATAAATTGCCTCCCACAGCCAGCTCATGACTTTCACCTGCTCACTGTGGAGCACAGGTGAGCTGTCAGAGGGCACAAGGTGAGTTGGAGGATTTTTATTCCCACGCCGTCCCGATCAGGATCCAGCCTGACTTGGTCTCTGGTCAAGTCTCTCAAAAATCTGATGATTATTTAACAAAGCACCTACAGAGTTCAGTCTGCAGTGTTGAACATCAGATGTGGATTCACTGAATGAACATAAAGAATGACTGAACTGTTTCTTTAACATTAAAAAGATACTGTTTTTATAATAAAGACACACTGCAATGTATAATGTATCCTCTTGCATTAATCATGTAATGTCTTGTATTAGCATAACTTTAAAGATGATAATAGAAATATGTGTTTATCAGTGCCTAAGAGGACTTTGTAGTGGCTGCAGTTCATTTCTAGCTCACATGTAATGACTGTATCAGACAAGGAAATGTTCCAACCAGATTCAGACTTCACTAAATCAAAGCTTTTTTCAAAATATTCATGAAATGGATTAAATGATTCATTCTCTCGTTGACCTTCTGATCGTATCGAGGTGGCTTCCATGCAGTTGCCTTAAAGTGAGAAACTGATTGAACCTGGTTCAAAAAGATGTTGGTGAGTCAGAACCAAAATGTATTAACAAGATGTACTTTTATGTAACTACACTCAATAATGTCAATAAAATGTTGTAATGCAGATTTTAGTTTCAATTATTTGACCTCAGTGTGTGTTTGTGAATGAAGTGTGTGTGTGTCTTTTCTGTCTCCAACATCAACTTCACGTCTGAAAAACTACATTCATTGACCACATGGGGGTGCTGTAATAAAAGCTTTTAAATCAACTATGATTTCTCTGCATTTTATAAATTCACACTAAGACACATAATATCTGTATTTAACAACTGAAATCTCAATACTTTTCATTTAATTATAATTTGATAAATTTAATACTATAATATTTCTGATGGATGATTTGCAATAACATTAATAAATCTTAGCTACCAGTATATTTAGAGAGCAAAATCAATTCTAAGTCTATCTTAATGTTTGAATTGATCTTATTTGACCTCACATTTTAATTAGTCAAGCATGTCAGTCTGTCTTCACAATAATTTTGATAATTCAAAGAACTGGTGGCATTTCTTGTAAATGCTGATGGGAGGAGTACATGGTTTTATATTTACAGTTACCAGAAGGAATCCTGAAAATGTACTGAAATCTTACACCATCTACATCATAAAAACAAAAAGGAATCACAATGAATAATTTAAGGATTGAAATTAAACATATGACACCTTAGTGGGTAAACAAATAACAAATTTAACCAATGTTAATGTGATAATTACATTCTATTGAATCTTTATGGAGATGAAAATGAAATGATGAAAATGCATCATTTTTCTGTTGTCATTTCGGACTGTTGTTTGTGATGGCGAAAAACAATGAAAACATGTATGTAACATTAAAGTCTGTGACACACATCATGTCATGGTGGTTACAGTGAGAAACAAAAATGTTTATCAGCTGCACTATAATAACAAACTTGAAATATTTTCATTTTTGTATATTCCAGGTCACTCCAGCTCCTTTTGAGAACAATAGCATCAAATAAACAAAAGAAAGAAAACACACATCAGTATATACAAAAAAAGAAAGAGAGCAAACAGGTGAGATGCATGAAATTCACTGATAATATTAATTACCGTGGTTTAATATTATTGTTGTCCTCAGCGATTAGAGAAACTGTTTTATAAACCTCACTGACAGGTTGTGCTTCCACACATGCATAAGGCCTTGTTAAAAACCTCATAATCTACAGAGTAAACAGCGTCCAGGGGTTGTGGTTTAAGCTTATGTTCATGTATGTGGATGAGCTGCACAAAGTCACAATTTCACTTTTACGGTGCACAAAGACAGGAAAAAGTGTGAAGAGGTCACATTTGTAGACATTTTTTATTAAACACATTGGTCTAACGATAAAGTTGTTCTTTACACCACAAGTGTTTCTCGACTTTTGACCATAAATTCTATGGAAATAAAATCATAATCATAATCAACTATATTGGCCAAAACAATCTTCAGAAGGACACGCAAGGTCCAAAACCAATCAAAGAAAATCAAATTAAAAACAGAACATGTCAACCATCATATTTGTCAATGAATGTGAAGAATGCAACAAGATTTTTGAATAAATACGGATCAAATTTAATTCCATGTGAAAAAAAAAAGTGTATCGGCTGTATTATAATAACAAAAAATGAAATATTTTCATTTTTGTATATTCAGGTCACTTAGAAGTCATAGAAAGGCTGAAAGGGAGTCCTCCTTCGCTACAATCCTACAACACAAAGATAACAAAACACTGCTAAACATACAGGAAGGAATCTGAGGTTAAGTAGTTACCAGATCATGTGCTGCAGTAATTAGATTTAAATGAGAGAAGTGATGTGAGGTAGTTTGAATGTTTGAAAGTTTCAACAGTAGATGAGGCTAGGCCAAAGAGGAGGCTCTGGCTCAGACCGACAAACTGGCCTCTGAGGGATTCTTCTCCAAACTCCTGAGACGCCAGTGAGTGATGATGAGTACGGTCTGCAGGGGAGGAAGACAGGTTACAGAGAACATGTGGGGGGCAACGTTTCCATTCTTCTTTTTCCTAAAGAGCTAACATCACCATTTTAGATCTGATCAGTCTGTGAAATGTGGAGGAGCAAGTGACGTAATATCAAAATCATCCCACATAATGCCGAGATCAGACCACACGGTATCTTTTTCTTTTTTTTTTTTTACTTTTTATTTGTTAACACATTTCATCCATGCATGTACTTTGTTCTCCTTGATACAAACTTATTTCATCATTTAATATAAATAAAAAAAGACAAAAAACATACCATAACATGCACATCATATATAAACCCAATATCAATAATTAATCAATAAAAAGAAATAAAGTTTAATAATCATAATTGTAATAAAAAGAAATTAATAATAATAAAAAAAATAAAAGCTGATTGTGAAACAGTAACAGAACAAAAGAGCCTATATCGATCTGTAAAAGATGCAAGGGCGAAATACTTTGCTGACATCATCTCGAGGAATTCACACTCCCCCAAAGTACTCTTCAACGCAATTAACTCCTAAACCACGATACTGGCCTTGCGCCAACAGCGGTCAACTGTGATGAAAATGAGAAGGTGGTTCAAAAAAAAAAAAAACAAGATCATGTATAATTTTCTTTGTACTTCACAATTGTGTGCCACTTTGTGTTGGTCTTTCACATAAAATTCAAATAAAATATATTCATGTTTGTGGCTGTAACGTGACAAAATGCGGAAAAGTTCAAGGGGTATGAATATTTTTGCAAGCCACTGTGTATATATATATATATATATATATATATATATATATATATATATATATATAGATTAAGAACCTACTACAGGATACACTCAACGCCGTACTTTACTTTCCAGCAAGCTTTGTTCAAAAAATCTACTACAAAACTCCCCGCAACAACTGCAATCACAAACAAGAGCTTATTGCAAAGGAAAAGATGAAACTGGAGATAGAAGAAGTGATCATCAGAAACAGGAACTAGGTGTGACTGCATATGAGTTGCTAGTGTTGACGGTTATTTTAGATGGAGGTTAAAATGTCCATAATGTTCATGTGAACTGTTCAAGGGGCCCCTCTTCCTGCAGGAGGAGAGCCTGTATGCATATTCTTTCATAGTTTATCACAGGCAGTTGGACTGCAAAAGAATACTGTGTCTCTGGTATCTAGTTGCCTTTCTCATCTGACAAGCTGATATATCACCTGCAACAACACCAGACCCTCCATGAACAAAAATGTTTATCAGCTGCACTATAACTCCAACTCATGACATATAAAATGTCATGAATACTTAATTTATACCAATTGACTAGTAAACAAATGAACCTCAATGTACTGCTCTAACTATCTTCTATTGTAACCTGCCACACTTGCATGTTGCGAGAGATTAAGAACCTACTAGTTGAACATGATATGTACTTTTATAATCTCACTCTATATTATTAGCCACCTGAAACTTTTATGCAGTTGTAGTTGGAGCCTTACAGTTCTTTTCTGAATTGTCTGATTCTTTCTTTTCCATCTATGCTGTCTTACTTACATCTGTTATCTTAATTTCTCAAGACCTTCATATACAGGAACTATAAAAGATGCTAGATGCAGTTGAGGAGGATGTTCAAATGCAACAGAAGCCTCATCTGGTTGTTATGTTATATTCATGTTTTTCCATTTCTGTTTCATATTACTCTAGGTCTAGGTTTGACAATTGGACCTGGACTTTGACAGTTATATTTATTCAATTTGTTTATAAATTTTAAAAATACATTTAGATTTTATTGATCATAGTAGAGAAAGACTGGATATATGTGGACAGTGGTGGTGGATGACAACAACCTATGATTATCACACCTATTAACCACCAAGATGCCTCTAGACTCTGTTTTTATTTTCAGATTATTTTTATTTTATGTTGTAGAAAACTCACTGATGACATAAAATATCTTAACTTTGAATTGTGGCTGCTTACTGCTACTACAACTCCAACTGAACACCTTGAGCAGCTACTTTAGTGACAAAGTAAATACTTGAGATAGGCCTTCATTTTCTGACAATGATACAAATGTGTTACATTTGCAGACTAAGATGAGGACTGTTGAAGTGGACAAAGACTTTCAAAACCTACTAACAACCCTGCAAACCAGCAGTGGGTGAAGGAGGTTGAGTAGTGAGCTCCATCCAGTAAGATTATTCCTTGAGCAACAAAATATTTACTTTTAACTATTTCTTATTATTTTACATTTAAGAAAATTGTGTTTATTGACAACTGAATGTTTGAATTGAGGTTCAAAGTCCATCAACTGCAGGGACTACAGCAGGTCATGGAGGGCCTTGTCCTTAAAATCAAACAGTAAAAAATCGAGCTGTACAGAGCCATAGGTGTGTTATTATTATTATTATTATTATTATTATTATTATTATTATTATTATTATTATTATTATATAAGACCACAAGCACAAAAAAGAGCCTATTGCAAAGGAAAAGATGAAACTGGAGATAGAAGAAGTGATCATCAGAAACAGGAACTAGGTGTGACTGCATATGAGTTGCTAGTGTTGACGGTTATTTTAGATGGAGGTTAAAATGTCCATAATGTTCATGTGAACTGTTCAAGGGGCCCCTCTTCCTGCAGGAGGAGAGCCTGTATGCATATTCTTTCATAGTTTATCACAGGCAGTTGGACTGCAAAAGAATACTGTGTCTCTGGTATCTAGTTGCCTTTCTCATCTGACAAGCTGATATATCACCTGCAACAACACCAGACCCTCCATGAACAAAAATGTTTATCAGCTGCACTATAACTCCAACTCATGACATATAAAATGTCATGAATACTTAATTTATACCAATTGACTAGTAAACAAATGAACCTCAATGTACTGCTCTAACTATCTTCTATTGTAACCTGCCACACTTGCATGTTGCGAGAGATCAAGAACCTACTAGTTGAACATGATATGTACTTTTATAATCTCACTCTATATTATTAGCCACCTGAAACTTTTATGCAGTTGTAGTTGGAGCCTTACAGTTCTTTTCTGAATTGTCTGATTCTTTCTTTTCCATCTATGCTGTCTTACTTACATCTGTTATCTTAATTTCTCAAGACCTTCATATACAGGAACTATAAAAGATGCTAGATGCAGTTGAGGAGGATGTTCAAATGCAACAGAAGCCTCATCTGGTTGTTATGTTATATTCATGTTTTTCCATTTCTGTTTCATATTACTCTAGGTCTAGGTTTGACAATTGGACCTGGACTTTGACAGTTATATTTATTCAATTTGTTTATAAATTTTAAAAATACATTTAGATTTTATTGATCATAGTAGAGAAAGACTGGATATATGTGGACAGTGGTGGTGGATGACAACAACCTATGATTATCACACCTATTAACCACCAAGATGCCTCTAGACTCTGTTTTTATTTTCAGATTATTTTTATTTTATGTTGTAGAAAACTCACTGATGACATAAAATATCTTAACTTTGAATTGTGGCTGCTTACTGCTACTACAACTCCAACTGAACACCTTGAGCAGCTACTTTAGTGACAAAGTAAATACTTGAGATAGGCCTTCATTTTCTGACAATGATACAAATGTGTTACATTTGCAGACTAAGATGAGGACTGTTGAAGTGGACAAAAACTTTCAAAACCTACTAACAACCCTGCAAACCAGCAGTGGGTGAAGGAGGTTGAGTAGTGAGCTCCATCCAGTAAGATTATTCCTTGAGCAACAAAATATTTACTTTTAACTATTTCTTATTATTTTACATTTAAGAAAATTGTGTTTATTGACAACTGAATGTTTGAATTGAGGTTCAAAGTCCATCAACTGCAGGGACTGCAGCAGGTCATGGAGGGCCTTGTCCTTAAAATCAAACAGCAAAAAATCGAGCTGTACAGAGCCATAGGTGTGTTATTATTATTATTATTATTATTATTATTATTATTATTATTATTATTATTATATAAGACCACAAGCACAAAAAAGAGCCTATTGCAAAGGAAAAGATGAAACTGGAGATAGAAGAAGTGATCATCAGAAACAGGAACTAGGTGTGACTGCATATGAGTTGCTAGTGTTGACGGTTATTTTAGATGGAGGTTAAAATGTCCATAATGTTCATGTGAACTGTTCAAGGGGCCCCTCTTCCTGCAGGAGGAGAGCCTGTATGCATATTCTTTCATAGTTTATCACAGGCAGTTGGACTGCAAAAGAATACTGTGTCTCTGGTATCTAGTTGCCTTTCTCATCTGACAAGCTGATATATCACCTGCAACAACACCAGACCCTCCATGAACAAAAATGTTTATCAGCTGCACTATAACTCCAACTCATGACATGTAAAATGTCATGAATACTTAATTTATACCAATTGACTAGTAAACAAATGAACCTCAATGTACTGCTCTAACTATCTTCTATTGCAACCTGCCACACTTGCATGTTGCGAGAGATTAAGAACCTACTAGTTGAACATGATATGTACTTTTATAATCTCACTCTATATTATTAGCCACCTGAAACTTTTATGCAGTTGTAGTTGGAGCCTTACAGTTCTTTTCTGAATTGTCTGATTCTTTCTTTTCCATCTATGCTGTCTTACTTACATCTGTTATCTTAATTTCTCAAGACCTTCATATACAGGAACTATAAAAGATGCTAGATGCAGTTGAGGAGGATGTTCAAATGCAACAGAAGCCTCATCTGGTTGTTATGTTATTATCATGTTTTTCCATTTCTGTTTCATATTACTCTAGGTCTAGGTTTGACAATTGGACCTGGACTTTGACAATTATATTTATTCAATTTGTTTATAAATTTTTAAAATACATTTAGATTTTATTGATCATAGTAGAGAAAGACTGGATATATGTGGACAGTGGTGGTGGATGACAACAACCTATGATTATCACACCTATTAACCACCAAGATGCCTCTAGAGTCTGTTTTTATTTTCAGATTATTTTTATTTTATGTTGTAGAAAACTCACTGATGACATAAAATATCTTAACTTTGAATTGTGGCTGCTTACTGCTACTACAACTCCAACTGAACACCTTGAGCAGCTACTTAAGTGACAAAGTAAATATTTGGGGTAGGCCTTCATTTTCTGACAATGATACAAATGTGTTACATTTGCAGACTAAGATGAGGACTGTTGAAGTGGACAAAGACTTTCAAAACCTACTAACAACCCTGCAAACCAGCAGTGGGTGAAGGAGGTTGAGTAGTGAGCTCCATCCAGTAAGATTATTCCTTGAGCAACAAAATATTTACTTTTAACTATTTCTTATTATTTTACATTTAAGACAATTGTGTTTATTGACAACTGAATGTTTGAATTGAGGTTCAAAGTCCATCAACTGCAGGAACTGCAGCAGGTCATGGAGGGCCTTGTCCTTAAAATCAAACAGCAAAAAATTGAGCTGTACAGAGCCATAGGTGTGTAATTATTATTATTATTATTATTATTATTATTATTATTATTATTATTATTATTATTATTATATAAGACCACAAGCACAAAAAAGAGCCTATTGCAAAGGAAAAGATGAAACTGGAGGTAAAAGAAGTGATCACTGGAAACAGGAACTAGATAATGTTCATGTGAACTGTTCAAGGGGCCCCTCTTCCTGCAGGAGGAGAGCCTGTATGCATATTCTTTCATAATTTATCACAGACAGTTGGACTGCAAAAGAATACTGTGTCTCTGGTATCTAGTTGCCTTTCTCACCTGAAAAGTTGATATTTCAGCTGCAACAACACCAGACCCTCCATCAACAAAAATGTTTATCAGCTGCACTATAATAAAAAACTTCATTTTTGTATATTCCAGGTCACTCCAGCTCCTTTTGAGAACAATAGCATCAAATAAATAAAAGAAAGAAAACACACATCAGTATATACAAAAAAGAAAGAGAGCAAACAGGTGAGATGCATGAAATTCACTGATAATATTAATTACCGTGGTTTAATATTATTGTTGTCCTCAGCGATTAGAGAAACTGTTTTATAAACCTCACTGACAGGTTGTGCTTCCACACATGCATAAGGCCTTGTTAAAAACCTCATAATCTACAGAGTAAACAGCGTCCAGGGGTTGTGGTTTAAGCTTATGTTCATGTATGTGGATGAGCTGCACAAAGTCACAATCTCACTTCCAAGGTGCACAAAGACAGGAAAAAGTATGAAGCGGTCACATTTGTAGACATTTTTAATTAAACACATAGGTCTAACGATAAAGTTGTTCTTTACACCACAAGTGTTTCTGGACTTTTGACCATAACTTCTATGGAAATAAAATCATAATCATAATCAACTATATTCGCCAAAACAATCTTCAGAAGGATACGCAAGGTCCCAAACCAATCAAAACCAAAGAAAATCAAATTCAAAATATGTCACTATTACCTACAAGGAAATGGGTCAAAAAACAGACAATAGAACATGTCAACCATCATATTTGTCAATGAATGCGAAGAATGCAACAAGATTTTTTGAATAAATATGGATCAAATTTAACTTCATGTAAAAAAAAAAAAAAAAAAAAAAAGTGTATCGTCTGTATTATAACAAAAAATGAAATATTTTCATTTTTGTATATACAGGTCACTTAGAAGTCATAGAAAGGCTGAAAGGGAGTCCTCCTTCGCTACAATCCTACTACACAAAGATCACAAAACACTGCTAAACATACAGGAAGGAATCTGAGGTTAAGTAGTTACCAGATCATGTGCTGCAGTAATTAGATTTAAATGAAAGAAGTGATGTGAGGTAGTTTGAAAGTTTCAACAGTAGATGAATAACACCAGATGAGGCTAGGCCAAAGAGGAGGCTCTGGCTCAGACCGACAAACCGGCCTCTGAGGGATTCTTCTCCAAACTCCTGAGACGCCAGTGAGTGATGATGAGTACGGTCTGCAGGCGAGGAAGACGGGTTACAGAGGACATGTGGGGGGCAACGTTTCCATTCTTCTTTTTCCTATAGAGCTAACATCACCATTTTAGATCTGATCAGTCTGTGAAATGTGGAGGAGCAAGTGACGTAATATCAAAATCATCCCACATAATGCCGAGATCAGACCACACGGTATCTTTTTCTTTTTCTTTTTTAGGGCCTGAGCCCAAAGGGCGAAGACCCTATTGTTACTGGTTCGTTACTTTCTTTCTTTATTATTACGCGACTTTCCCCCTGAATTTGACCCCCTAAAACTGCTCAAAAAGTCACCAAATTTTGCATGTGTGTCCGGTCCGGCGAAAAATTTCATATTCTGGTAAAATTATTCCCCCCCCATGGCCAGAAAGTACTCTACAGCGCCCCCTAGGTTTTTGTTTTGGACGCTACGGCCCGTAGGAATGTCGTAGAAAGATGCAACGAAGACCACATTGTTCGTCTGCTCAAGACCTAAAAATCATACGCTGACACCCCAGACCTAAATCCAACAGGAATTCCATAAAATTAAAAAAGAATTGCACATTTTTCCACATTTTTCCAACATTTCATTGGGCCTTAAACGATATCTCCTCTGAGACCGCTCATGCTTATGGCTTCAGATTGTGATATATCGCTCAGTAGAATCTCCTGAACAAAAGTTATTAAAAACTTTGTAATAGAAGGTCCGGTTTTCATAATATTGGCCTCCAAGCGTGGTGAGCGATTTTCACATTATAATGGGTTTCAATGGGACAGCCATTTTCTCAGCAGGCTGACATTGATCAGTTAGAGGACTATTGTCTAAACCGTAAGTCTCACAACTTTAAAATTTAGACCATTGGATTCGCGACGGATATATCTACCAAAGTGGGTATTTTCAGTCCAAATGGCCAAAATTCAAGGCTACTGTGTCATTTTAGAAACAGGAGTAGAACATTTCTGTTCTCTCATTCCCGCTCTGGCAAGCTCCTTGCATGAGGGGGTGGAGTCGACACCTGACACCCAAACACGCACACATACACACAGACACAGAGTGGCTGCTAGATGTGTTTCTCTATTGTTTCATATGCAGGCACTTTCTTCGTTGCAGTTATACACACACACACACACACCTGCATATTGTTTAATATGCAGGCTCTTTCTTCGTTGAAGTTATTAACTATAAGTCCCGCCTACCTGTCAATCACAACTCCGCATCGTCCCGCCTACCTGTCAATCACAACTCCGCATCAGACCGGAGTTTTTTTGATCGTTTTTTTTTTTGATCATTAAACAAGCTGCAGCTGTGTTTATCTAAGCCCCTTACTCAGCGTGTTGGACAGTGTTTGGACAGTGACAGCTTGTGTGCGTCAATTGATAAGTAAGTCTCCTTTTCTCTTGTAAGTGATGTTGTTTATGTGTGAATTATTGTAGTTAATTTGCGGAGTAAACGCGGCATCATCGTTAGCAACCGTTAGCATCGTCATATCGATGCTAACGAAATTAGCATGCTACTGTTAATTTAACACTCTTATCCAGCGCGTTGTGACAGCAGGCGGACAGTGGAGCTTGTGTCCATTGATAAGTAAGTCTCCTTTTCTCTTGTAAGTGATGTTTATGTGTTAATTATTGTACTTACTCAGGGGATTAGAGCTAACTGATATGACGATGCTAACTTGTTGTACAGATTTCAATCTAACTGTTATCAGGTCATGTGGCTTACGAGTCTACTTTCTTAAAAATGCACCTGATGAAAAGTAGAAAATTGATTTATTTTGCTCACAAACTTATCAGAAGCTTTCTGTGTATTTCAATGTAAATGACAGTACAGGGGCACAACAGTAGCACGCTGTGTGCAGCAGTTTAACAGTCCACCTGTGTTTTCAGTCCAATATTTATCTTAGTAGATAAATACATAATGTTTTTTCTCATCTCTTTTGACAGCCATGTCAGACATGTGAGAAATGTGAATGACAGTGATGTAGTTATGAGTGATGTTTGGATATGTAATATGTTATAGTGTGTATCAGTGTAGGTTATATACATAACTACATGCTTATTCTGTAATATTGAGAGGAGCAAAAAAGTCATGTTGTACACATTTCAATCTAACTTTTATCAGGTCATATGGCTTACAAGTCTTTACTTTTTTAATTTAAAAAAATGCACCTGATGAAAATTTGAAAATTGATTTCTTTTTCACACAAACTTATCAGAAGCTTTCCACACACACTTCTCCTTCAGCAGAAATTTGTCATTCTCACACTGTTGACATGTTATGTTTAGCCATAACAGGGAGTTTGCTACGACTTTGCTGTACACGCTCCTGTCTGCACCGAACTCCACTTGGCTGAAGACTCACGCCCCTCGCACCGGGCTCGCGGGCGGCGAGTGCGACGGACGCCATGGCGCCGGGTCCCGGCGTGCGCGGGGGGCTCAGGCCCGTCCAATGCTGCTTGCAGCTTTAATTTTTACTTTTTATTTGTTAACACATTTCATCCATGCATGTACTTTGTTCTCCTTGATACAAACTCATTTAATCATTTAATATAAATAAAACAAGACAAAAAACATACCATAACATGCACATCATATATAAACCCAATATCAATAATTAATCAATAAAAAGAAATAAAGTGTAATAATCATAATTGTAATAAAAAGAAATTAATAATAATAAAAAAAAATAAAAGCTGATTGTGAAACAGTAACAGAACAAAAGAGCCTATATCGATCTGTAAAAGATGCAAAGGCGAAATACTTTGCTGACATCATCTCGAGGAATTCACACTCCCCCAAAGTACTCTTCAACGCAATTAACTCCTAAACCATGATACTGTGTGTATGTATATATATATATATATATATATATATATATATATATATATATATATATATATATATATACATATATATATATACAATGTTGCTTTTTGCTGTGATAAAGTATTTATATTCTTCATAGTTCTGCATCATAATGACCTGTTCCTCCTGACTGAGAAAGGTGACACTTGATTGGTCCACTCTGTGCAGAAGAAGAGTCAAATGATGCACCAAACAATTTCTTTAATGAGGACGCAGAGAGCCTGAAGTAGAAAACCTGAGTTAACAAAGAAAGTTGATGACAAACACCGTTGTGATACCACATTCGCAAGCGCACTCACACACACACATAAAATAATTTTTTGGCTGTGACTCGTGCGGTACCCCGTGTCACTAATAATGGAAGCTCATCACAGCTTGATACCAATTATCTCTGATTGCAGGTTCAGGGTTTGTTGAACTTGCTTCGCAGATGTTGGTAGCCTCAGGCCTCACACACATTCACACATTCTCTCTCTCTCTCTCACACACATAACAGTAGCAGTACAAGAGAAACTAATGACGAAGCATTATAAGAAATCTCACACAAAACAACACACAAACACACACACACACACAGCTGTGAGTTTTACTTTGTCGTTTTCATTGTTTCCATTCAGTCTGCTTGTGTAACTTGGAAATGATTCAGTCGTCAGATCAACATGTTGAATGTTTCTAATTCTGAATTTCTGCCTTCATAAGTGCAAAGTTCATCACAGTTGGTTGTATGAAACTTTTTAATGAGGATATTTCTGTTTGCACCACATTTATAGAACAAAACATGAATGTAAAGACAGAGAATCCTTTTCATGATTTTAATATTGTGATTGTGTACATTATGATTAGTTATCAGCAATCAAGAATATTGTTGCATTCCTCACATTCATTGAAAATCATGATAGTTGATGTTCTCCTGTTTTATGTAACATTGGACCATAATACAGATTGTAAATGTTTTTCTCTCTATAAACAAAGAGTGTAAAACAATAAAACTTCACTAAGATTTAATCACCCATTTATTAATGACTGATGAAGTATTTGTGTATGAAATATAGATTTGTGCAGATCGTTGGTGCAGAGACTACTTTTGCTTTAAACTGAAAAACACCACCGCCTTCGCCTGTGACACAGACGTGTTTGTGCAGCTCGTCCACATCGAGCAACCACATCCTGTAGAAACAGTAAAGCAGTTTAGTTTAGAGGTCAGTAAATAAAGGTGAAATCCAATTTTAAAATGATGTTCTGCATTTCTTTTAAGGTTTATATTCTTTTAAATTTGCATTTCTAAAAAGGTTTTAATGTATTATGTAAAACACCTTGTGTATAAAATGTATCACACAAATAAACTTGCTTTTGATTGATTAATTTCTCTACTGCCTTTTTTGACTTTATAAAAAAATGACCTGCTATTATTTTGGTCTATTTTATTTTATTTACTTAAATTTATGTTATTTAGCTTTTATTGTGTTTTTACATGTTTGAATGCATTTCTTTAACTTAAAGCACTTTGAGTCGTCATCTTATTTCTACCTACTTATTATCATTATTGTTTATTTTAGTCTACAATACAAAATATGTAACATGTATACATTTCATTGATTACTGTATATTTCAGAAGGCTGTATATAATGAACATAGCCATGTACCATATTTAGTTACTTATCACTTTCCTAATTATACAATATTTAGTCCAGTACTCCACTGTGGAGGAAAAAATGCATTAGAGGTGTACTGTTGGAGAAAATTGCTATATTAATGTATTCATACTTTGAAGGCTCCTTCTAATTATTTGTTAATAAATACTGATTTGGTCAAAGTCTTTGAGCAAGACACTGTAACACCATGATAGAAAAACCCAGAATACAAAATTCAAGCACACAACATCACACTTCCAAAAATAAGTCAGATAACACAAACAAACTGAACCAAATCACTCAAAGGCACAGACAACACAACAAATCACAAATAACACAAAGAGCCCCAAACTATGAGTTCATGACAAAATGAGATATAATATAGACATTTATTCATTAAACATGAAAAGTGTTGTGTGTCCTGTATAGTACTTAACTGTGTTGTATCTTTGATGCAACAGTATTTCTTGTTTCTTCTCTTTGACAGCATGGGCCTTAATGGAGACTAGTTCTTATTTCATCACAGCTGATAATATGTTTTATCTGTTCAAATCACTTTTTAAATGTTTAGAAACATGAATTGTGATTAGGTTGTTCATCACTGTTATAATCAGTGGGCTGATGATTTATCATTTTCCTCCACAGAGTTGACACACTGGTTTAACAGAGTGATTGAAATGATTCTGTAGATGAAAAACCTTGACCAGAAGAGTTTTTTCTTGAATTTTTGATGCATATTTACAAAATAAATAAAATCTTTTTCTTTGGTCAAAATACAGATTTAAAGTAGTCAGTGTGTTTATTTCAGAAATTCTATCAAAGCCTCTGGTGATAATGTGAAATGACAACTACGACAAATAAAATGACTTCATGAGCAGATTTCTGTGGTTTTCAGAAACGTTCAATGCTAACATTTGTTGTGGCCATTGCATTGGAATAACAATCCTGTTAACTTAAGTGATTAAATGTGTAAATTGATTGTTTCATATGTGACAGTGATTACACTTAGTTATTAAATTTACTTTAAAACTTGCTATATAACATAAACTGATTGATGTTGAATACATACATACATTCGGATGTCAACTTGTCAACATTTTGTTTTTGACGTTTGTGTTATCCTATTGCTTCCAACAATTTCCAAACCCAGAGAAATCTGTAATTTAATAAATGTAACGGACCGTTTCATTTAGTCATATTTAGTCAAATACAAACATAAACTGGTTTTTCACTCATTAAGCCTTAATTTCTTTTAGGACCTACAACTTATCTAAGAGAGAGGAGATAACATTCATTGACTTAAGTACCTTTGCTTGAACTACGTCTGTTGTACAAAGATGGAAAGCATTTAAGTCTGATCTATTGTATGTCAACTTGACCAAATAGCCATATTTTTTTATTTATTTTACATCTATTGCTACTCTAAAATTTCATGACAAACAGACATTTTGGGGCCACTTGAAAAAAAAGCCTCCCCCCAGACCTTTACCCCCTATTCATAAATCTCTAGTCACTCCCTTTTTTCTAAGTAGGAAGAAAGCTCAACTGTTTACAAATGTTTCAGTTCAAGAAGACAAAAAGAAAAAAAAGAAAACCCAAAAAAACATGTCAATCAGACATGATGGATGGCACAATAGAAACAAAACTATACACACCTAGATTTCACTGTGCTGGTTGTAAACAGTGTGATGTGGGTGTGGTTCGGTATCTATATGGAGACAATGCTTTAAGTTAGCAAATGGGAGGAGTGTGACTGTGGACTTATGACATCCAGCCACATAACATTTTCAGATAATTCTAGGAAATAAAGCAACTTGTTTGCTATATTTAAACAGTATTTTATGTTCCAGTGACTAATTACGCATTATAATTCCTCCCTTCACCCTAAATTTACCACACTGCAAAATCTTTAAACCATTTACAAAGAAGCTGAAGTATTGATGTATTTACATCAACATATACTTGTTACAAGTGGAACTATAAAGTGTTTTTTTTAATAATTTAGTGCAAGTAGCATTTGTAGTCAATTGACATGGGACGTGTTTTACAAGAACATGGTTAACCATCTACAGTTACCAGAAGCAGTCCTGTAGATGGAGGAAGAATGACGTTGTGCTTTGGTGTCAACAGTGTTTTATGGGTGTGGTTTGTTGGTTATATAAAGAGAAAAGCTTACTTTCACTTCAACAGTGACAGATGAGCTTTTCTCTCTCTGAAACAAAAATGAGCAGCAACACATTAAAACAAGGTAAGTCGACATATAACTGTACTCATCATATTAATTTATTCAGTGGACTAAAACTTGTGATGTTTTGACTGATATCAAAGATCAGTCAATGGTGACACTAGACTCTTAAATTGAGAACGTATAGAAATCAGTGGAAAAATGAGTTCAGCTTTATGTTTAGAGGCTGGGTGTATAAATGTGTATAAAAACATCAATTAAACATAAAATGGTGTTTGTAAAAACGAAATGTAGACTAAATAATGTGGACTTTCAGATATGCAGATGAGGAGTATAACTACAGAGTTTAAATGTATAAATTATCCTATAATTACTTTCACCAAACAGGCAGCTGAAAACATCAGTTTTACTTTCATTCTAACATTGTCAGCATATTTTGGATTGATATACATAAATATTTTTGTTGTCTTGGGTTTGTATTTTGGGACTTCAGGTGCTTCACACAGGTGAACTCAGGTCCAGACTGGCAATCAGGATCACCACAGTTGTGTGACCTGTTTGTTGAAACAGTAGATTTATATTTCAAATGCATATGTACGAAAGTCAAAGTAAAATGTCATGAGATGAAACCTGAATACGTGTCCTTCTTGTTTAAAATTTCTCTTATTTTCAGCAGGGGGCCAAATGACAAAAACTAAAGAGGAGCTCTTAAATATTCTGACAAATTTAAAAGCAAATGAGTTTAAGAAATTCAAGTGGTACCTGGAGCAGGATGAAATCCTGGGGGGCTTTACAGGCATCCCAGTGGATGAACTGGAGAATGCAAAAAGGGAGGACACAGTGAATCTAATTATACAGCAATATCAGGAGCCTGGAGCTCTGCAGCTGACCATGCAGGTTTTGGAAAAGATCAACAGGAATGATCTGGTGCAGCGTTTACAAAAGACCTGCTCAGGACCAAAAGGTAAGTTAGGGGAAGGAATCTGAAAAGCAGTGTCACATATATTTCATAAATTATTACATGAGTTATGTGTTAATGTTCTATAATAGTAATGTGTTAACAACATTTTGTAGAAATAATGTTAGAGATTAATTTGCTGTTCTTTATGTTACCACCTTCATCTAAAAGAAAAAGTAGCAGGATAAAGAATATTTCTTTAATATCTCACAATATAAAATAAATTTGGTTAACTGGCTCACAGCATGAAAAAACAACAACTCTGTTTCTTTATTTTTAAGTCCCCAAAATCCTTGAACCTCATCACTTGGAAAACCCCAGACCCAGAAGAGATAATCACATAAAGAATTTTTTTACAGCCTCTTGGATTCATATCAACCACTTCCTACTTGGCAACAAATAAGATAAGATAGGTCTTTAGTGTATGAGAGGGAAAATTGCCTTGGATACACAAAGCTGCTGCTGTACAGTTAGAGTTGTCAACCGTCCCTTAAAATACAGAATTATCCCCTACTCGACAATGAAATGGTGTGTCCTGTTTTGTATTGATATGGGACGGGGTTTGTCCCGTATTTCTGAGTTGTCTTGAACGTAAATTTACAATTTACATTAACAATATGTTGTGCTCTTGCTTTTTTTCTTTTTGAAGGTGGAGAGAGAAACATTGGTGCCACAGTGGAACAGAAACCCATTACTTCTGATCAAGCTGCAGGTAAAAGACATTTTCTATTTTATCAGTATATTAGTTGTTTATTTAGTTTAAATATATATATATATATATAGTTTTTAGTTTTATATTAAAAAAATATTTAAATATATATATATATATATATTTTATATCGCTCAAAACTTAGTCCTTAGTCCTTATGTCGTCTCCCTCCTTAACCCTTTCATGCATAGTGGTCACTACAGTGGACAGCTATTCAGAAGCTGTTTTCTTATATACGCATGGGTTATGTTGGTAGAGTTACACATCAACCACCACAATGGCCTTTAGTGTGTCATCCCACACCACACACTGCCATCCATTGGCCAGCCTTTGTAAGTGCAATAAAAATTTCTTAAAACCAAGATGGCCGCCGCTGGCTGGAAACGCTCAGGAACCTCTTGCCAATCCTTCTATGGTAGTTGCATTTTTACCCTTGCAGGTAACAAAATTGTTTTATCAAGTAACAACCAAGGAGTAATATAATTGTTAAAATTTCCAAGTATTGATTTTATGTCAGGAGAAAATAACAATTAATCATCTGTCTGTGTGTTGGACATCATGCATCACTGGCTATATTTCAACTACAATTATACTGTTACTGCAACTTTGTTCTTCTTGAAAATACTTAATCTGCAGTAACTTTTTTTTTAAGCTCTAAATCAATTGATTTATATTAGAATGTAACTTGCAGTTTTGAGGCAGCTATCCAGCAAACATGCTAACCATTTTTTTAAACTTTGATGGGTAACTGTTAGTGTTTATCAATAAAATGAGTAGGGTATTGTGCTCTTGCTCTGTTCTTTGAATAGGTGGAGAGAGTTATTAACTGTATTATAATGGTACATTAAAATATGGTGTTCTCTTGCTTTTTTCCTTTTTGAAGGTGGAGAGAGAAACATTGGCGCCACAGCGGAAAAGACACCTTATACTTCAGATCAACCTGCAGGTAAAAGACATTTTCTCTTTCATCAGTATATTAGTTGTTTATAACAGTACATAATGTGCATGATTTTCCCAGTCTGACCCTTTAAACACACCTGTTGCTGCATTTAAAGGGGATAAGAGGAGCTTATGTGATTGGTCATTATTGAAGCTCCACCTGCTGATTCTGTTTACCTCCCACTAATAATGTCTCTCTTCCACTTTTCATCTGGCTGTTCATGATTAGCACCAACAGTGATGTTCAGAAACTGCAAAATATATATTTGGTCACACCCTCATGGGGCATGCATCAGGAATTAAGACGAATTAAGATGTTTCATTTTCAGATCTATTTTAACATTAAGGTGAACACAGATTTTTACAAATGTCTTTAACACACATTTAACATCTTACAGTATAAAACCAATAGGCATTGTGTTAAAAAGCCAGCTTGCACTTGTGAAACACAATTCAGCCATATTTAGACTCACTTTGTTGCAGTAAGTTTTTTCTACCAAACCTTTTGCAGATCACACATAATATACAATATGTCCACATGAATCCACTGTGATTTACACCTAGAAGAAGGACCATCAGTGTGAACAGTTTACAGCATCATGAACATAAACACTGAAACTCACACATAGTACAAACAGAATTAAGTTGGGTGTGTCTTTTGGTGCTAGAACCATAACGATTCAGACAATATCAAAGATCAAGTTATAAATATTAAAATAGTAATACTATTCCAGTACATCCTTGATGTGGACTAATACAACACATTTTATGAATACACATTGATTTTTTGTCCTTTTTTTAAATCAGTCATCAATAATGAGGAGATCAGGATTGTGCTGATGGGGAAGACTGGAGTTGGGAAGAGCGCCACCGGAAACACCATTCTGGGAAAACAGTGCTTTAAATCTGAGTTCTCCCCTACACCTGTGACTGAAAACTGTGAAAAGGTCTTTGGTATAGTGGATGGACAAAAGGTTGCTGTCATCGACACTCCAGGCCTGTTTGACACCATGAACACTGAAGAGGAAACAAAGAAAAATCTTGTCAAGTGCATTTCTTTCACTTCTCCTGGACCTCATATCTTCCTGGTTGTCATCAGACTGGGCACATTCACAGAGGAAGAAAAGCACATTGTGGAGAAGATTCAGGAAATCTTTGGTGATAAAGCCAACAAATACTGCATGATTCTCTTTACCTATGGTGACCTGCTCAAAGGGAAACCTATTGAGGAGTTCTTGAAGCACAGCAAAGATCTGCAGGAACTTGTGGCCAAATGTAACAACCAGTACCACGTGTTCAATAATGAGGTGGAGGATCATTCTCAGGTCAGCGAGCTGCTCAAGAAGATCAGAAGTATAAATGTGCAGAATGGAGGAAGCTACTACACCACCAAAGTGTTTGAAGAGGCAGAGAGAGAGATAGAAGAGGAGAAAGAACGAATCCTGAAAGAGAAAGAAAAGCAAATGCAGAAAGAGCAGGAGGAACTGAGGAAAGAACTAGAGGAAGAGTATCAGCTAAAGCTCAGAGAAGTGAAGGATGAGAGGGAGAGGGAGAATAAGTTGAGGGATGTCCATGAAAGAGAAAAGGCGGAGAAATTGAAAAAACTGGAAGAAGAACAGGGTATGATGGCCAGACAAGAAGCTGAGAAAAGCCCCTCAATGGTTCAAAGATTTAGTAACATTGTCCTAGGCATTGTTGCAGTAGTTGTCGCAAAGAAGGTAGAGCATATTATGTCGTAAAGTTTATAAGTAGCTGTTGAAGCTCCTACACAAGCTACTATAGAAGTGGTGCAGCATTTTTCTGGAAATTTTCTTTTTGATTTTTGTGATGGAGCACTGCAGCAGATCGAACTGTTGTGACTTATTAATATTCATATTCTGTTTGGAGTGCATGTGGAGTGCCACAGGGAAGTGGGTCCTTATTATGTTTTTATATATGTACATGACTTGAATTCGATTTGGATTTGATTTTTATATACCAAAGATTCAGCCATTTTAGCTTTGCATAAGAATAAAAACATTTAAAGTTACAGTTTCAGTCTTACTGTTGGTATCAGCAGGTGCAGTTAATTACTACAGCAAATACTGTTACTTTGTAACTTGTGTATCTGTTTAAAGTGCATCAAAATGAATCACATACTTCTAATGAAGAAGAAGTCAGTCAATAATTGGCTTTTTTCATTATGACATGAATAACTGGTTTCATGTTAAAGTAACTAGAATGTCAGACATCAGCAGGTTGACGTCTTCTCTTCTTTTATCTGTCTTATTTCCTTTTTAGCTTTTTTTAAAAATTAATTTCCAAATGTAACACTTTTAAATTGTTTTTTTTCCTCTTTTTATTTGTTTTGCTTTTATATTCTGTTTTAATGCCTTTTATGATATATGTATTACCTTATTGAATTGCCTTCTTGCTGAAATTTGCTATACAAATAAACTTGCCTGGAAAGAAAACAATGTGGTACATTTAATATACCAGACTTATGTTTCCAAACACAAGCAGACCATTCATGGAGCTTCAGCTCTGTTACTTTCTATTGATTATTACTATACATCATGAATTGTCAGTCTTTCTTCCTTGAATCAGTTGTTCATCAACTTCCTGTAAACACAAAGTATTTTTTTTAATTAATGTTGGCTTTCCAAGTAAAAATGTGAAACATCACTTTCATGCATTACATAGTATTTCAAAGTACAGATTTAAAAAATGGTCTGTGTTTATTTCAGATATTCTATCAAAACCTCTGAAGATGTGAAATATGAAACAACTGCAACAAATAAAATGACTTTATGAGCAGATTTAGAACAAAATTAAAATGAGGAAACAGTTTATAAATCTATGAGAGTGAATAACAATCCTGTTGTTAACCAAAGTTTTTAAATGTATAAATGAATCTGTTTCATACATGATACTGATTACACTTGTATTAATATTTTAGTATTATTTTTGTTATAGTTATTCTACAACTTGCTTCATAACATAAACTGATTGCTGTTGAGTACATACTGTACTTATAACAAGTGACTAATATTCACCACTTTTGTTTCAGATGTGCTTTGGATTTTGGAAAGTCTAATTTTAGTCATTTTATAATCACATGTCTAAAAACTTGAAAAGAAAACAAACAGGAAATTAAATGAGGTGAAAAACTCTTTAATGTGGGAGTAGATGAGTGTCATCACAAAGAGAAACTGAACCAACGAGGACACCTGGTGGTCAAATACAGACATGATGAACTGGTGACAAACAGCTGAATATACTTCTTGGGCCCTATTTTGACGATCTAAAGCGCATAGCGCAATTGCATTTAGGGTGGTCGATGCGTCAGGCGCATGGTTCAAAGGAGTTGTACTTAGTCTCCTCATTAATCATGGGTGTGTTTTCGGCATAATATGAAATAAACCAATCACAGTGTCATTTCCCATTCCCTTTAAGAGCCAGATGCGCTTGCTCTTAGGCGGATTGCTATTATGACGGCGCATTTGCCAAAAGGGAGCGCTTCTCTGCTCGTGCCCAAAGGGAAAGCGCACGATCCATAACGCACACACTGGCCCTTGCTGCCCCGAGACCCTGCTGTGGACAGCCCCAGACCACCAGTTTAAGATCCTGTTCATTCATTTGCTGCAGTTTTATCCTGGTTTGGTTTTTGAAAAATCGTTTTGTTCAGTCATGGAGTAACAGGTCAAATCAGCAGAGTTTAAATTGCTGAACGTGTGGAAACCTGATCACTGTAATCTCAGAAATGTTAAAGAATATGTATAAGAATATAGAATCAGTGCAGATTTGTTCCCTTCGTTAGTTTAATAATTGTTTTCACCTCATTTATTTCCTCATGTGTTCCTCATGTCATCATGTATTGATGAAGCAGGAAAGTCGATCTGTGTCTGATCAGCTGTTGTCCGTCTGTTTAAATACCTACGTGTCACAATTTGGTCAAATAATTAAACAATTTAATCCATAATTACTGCGATTAGTTACTTCTGATAAATATTATGACTGACATGTAATTTCTTTAATTATATTAATATACATAATAATAATCTTTCACATTGTAACACTTTTATTTGTCTTTTGCGTGTGTGCGCTGCTGTGAGTCCTGTGTGTGTAACAGGCAAAGTGTATGTTGTGCACCCGCCTGTGTTGTATATTACATAATGCGCCCTTAAAATAACAATGTGACGTTGCGCCATTGACTTTAGACCAGGTTTTTGTTGGTCAAAAGCGCAATCGTTCTCTGCTTCCTCAAGATAGCAATGCGCCAACAATGTGCCTGACCACACCTTACTTTTAAATCAACACGAGTTTTCAGATCCCTCACTTTAGTACCAACACAACAATATAAAAACACTCCATTACAAGTGAAAGTACAGAATAATTCACAGAAAGTCGGCCCCTAAATTACATTTTTAATTCTGAAGCATCAGTGTTAGAGCAGCACTTTCTGCCTCTCTTCAGTCATGGTGACTTTTATGCTACAACCTCTTATTTTTACATGACGGAGCTACACAGTGGAAGATGATTTGACCGAGAAATAACATTCAGTGGAAATATTAAATGAGACATTTGCAAAGAAATACATTTTACTCTAGCCTGACCTTAACCTGAGTTCTGAGTGCAAACTGTTCAATTTGACAGGAAGTTAATGTCATTATTCTCTTTTCAAAATAAAAGCTAAACAGTGACATATTTTTAACCACCTGATGGAGACAAAGAGCAACAATATGTGCATAATTTTAAAAATCGGTCTAAATGTACTGATATCTGCTTACAGGCTTTGTCTTGGTCCAGACTTTGATTGAACAGTGATTGAATTTGTTTTCTGCTTGTTCATATTGTTCATTGTTTCTATTCTTCTATAGGTGAGGAAGTAAATCTTTTCCCCGGCCTGAAGCTTTTGTTTTGTTTTAGATTCAAGACGACACACATTTATATGTGATACATAAAAATGTGGCTCCTAAATCTACTTTTTATATGTATATCATATATCATTATATATTTTGACTACATCAATTTCCTGTATAATGCTGAGAAACTGGTTTAATTGACAGATTAAGTTAATTAAAAATCAGAAATAAAACAAGTGATTGAGAAAATGGAACTTTATTGTGAATTTACTGATTATATACAGCAGGTTAAAACACTGACTGAGATGTAGTCTTTTAATCAGACATTAATGATTGGATGTTTTAACATAACGAACATTTACAAAAAGGTAATATTTTTTCCCCTGAAGGGTAAATGAAGTATTTTATAACTATTTTATTATCGTTTCATAATGATGACATATGGCTTCATGTAATTTTGACATAAGTTATAATAAGACAAAAAAAAAATACATTTGAAAATTTGCACACTTGCTCTCTAGAAACACAGATTCCAGCATCATTTTTGGTTGACCATGTGACCCTCAGGGGGCTCTTGACTTCATAATACAACATTGCACTATATTAATAATCTTGAGGCAAAGTACAAAAGTACACTTTCTCTAAATTGTATATACTGTTCAGGTCAGTATCCAAATATTAATATATTGATACTGCATACTACAGGTAAAAAGTACTTTTAATACCAAAATAAAGTACAGTTCTAGTCATCAAAATTACCCCAAAACAGATGGAAAATACCGTATTACATTTTTATTTTAAGTGTACTTGCAGAAATCTTTGTAGAATAATACTACCAAAGCGGTTTTATAGTACTTTAGTATTCAACATTCAACATTTGAATACAGTAAATGGTAAAAATGAATGTAGTTTTCCTTTTGTGACTTGACCTGATCTATAAATGAACTATACACACCTAGATTTCACTGTGCTAGTTGTTACCAGACTGATGTGGGTGTGGTTTGGTAAATGAGGCCTTTGAGTAGTGCAGTGTGTTTGCAGACACTTAACTCTTCACTTCAACAGCACATCTGTCCTGCTTCTGTGGACCAAACATGGCCAGCGATGCAAAAGAAGCCAAACCTGGTAAGTCAATGAATTCTCCAAGAGTTCAGTGAACAATTTATCTACAGCTGTTCCTGATATTGCTGCTGCTTGTTGCTGCTTGCTGACTATTGTTGTTGTTGTTGCTGCTCTTTCATTGTGTACACCCCCCCCCCCCCCCCCCCCCCCCCTCTCTCTCTCTCACAACCCAACCGGTCAAGGCAGATGGCCGCCCACCCAGAGCCGGGGTCTGCCTTAGGTTTCTTCCCGTTAAAGGCGAGTTTTTCCTTTCCGCTGTCACCAAGTGCTGCTCATGGGGGGAACTGTTGGGTTTCTCTTTCTGTAAATTAAAGAGCGTGGTCTAGACCTGCTCCATGTAAAAGTGCCCTGAGATGACTTTATGTTGTGATTTGGCATTATATAAATAAAATTGAATTGAATTGAATTGAACATTTCTCCATCTGTGTTCAATGCTGAACTGCAGTGAACGTCTCTTATTATAGAGTCAATAGTCTGACACACAGCCACATTTTCAGATAATTCCAGGAAATATAGCTACTTGTATGCAAAATCTAAACACAGTATTTTGTGTACCAATGACTAATTGACATTAAACATTCCTCTCCTAAATCCATCTTTACCACTCTAGAAAAATTATTTAAACCATGTAAAAGAAGTTTAGTATAAAAATATCTGTTGATTTAAGTTATGCTACAAGTGAAACACAGAGGTGTTTGAAAATTTAGTGCAAGTAGTATTTGCAGTCAGTTGATGTGTGCATCCATGTTCACTGACATCATGTTGTGAAGAGGGACTACAAATTTCATTTCCAAGGGTCAAACACAATTAATACATGCAGTATGCAAAGGACATTCAGTGTGCATACAGTAGTTTTGGCTATTCAAAAAAAACTGATGGCATTTCATGTAAATGCTGACAGGAGGGGGGATATGGTTAATCATTTACATTTACCAGACAGAATCTTGAACATGGAGGAAGAATGACGTACTTTGGTGTCAACAGAGTTTTATGGGTGTGGTTTGTTGCATGAAGTTTTATAAAGAGGCAGACGGATTCTGTCATTTACTTTCACTTCAGCAGCAGATGTGCTCTTCTGTCTTTAAAACAAAAATGAGCAGCAACACATTAAAACAAGGTAAGTTAATATATAACTATATAAATATATTAATTTATCCAATGGACTAAAACTTATGTTTTGGCTGATATCACGGATCAGTCAGTGGGGACACTGGGCTCTTAATTTGAGAATGTACAGAAATCAGTGGAAAAACATTTTTTTCAGTTTTATGTCCAGAGGCTAGATTTATAAGTGTGTATTAAAATATCAATACATCATTTCCTAAACATAAAATAGGATTTATAAAAAACAAAATGTAGACTACATGATTAATAAAAACAATAATGATACACAGACTATTAAAAAATAAGACATATGTATCCCTCATCATTTATTCTTTCTTTTGATTTGTACTAAGGTTTCATAAGGTTTATGTTCAGCCATAAACCTCTTAATTACTTCTGCTTCCACTTCTCTTATTTCTCTCTCAGTGAAACTCCACTGACTGCATCTTGTTTACAGATGCCTATAGCATACTACTGAACCACAATTGATGTCACTAAACACCAGCTGTTATTAGTCCAATCTTTACAATTGTTTTGAGTCACAATATAAAATTATACAAACACTTCTATTTTTTTCAATGTTTCTTTATTTACAGGGCTATTTTAGCATTAAGGGGCTCTGTTTGCAGAGTAATGCAAGTGCTGGGTCAAACACAGGCTGTGTTCAGAATCACAAACTAATGTAGGCCTACTGTTCATGCTATGATGTCAAACTGAGTATGTTGCGTTCCAGCTGCATAGTATTTTGTGTACGTAAGAAATGCTCAGATGTATACTAGATTACCAAGAATTTCTGAGTATGCAGCACAAGCTTACTGGGCTGTGTTCGAAATCACATAGTATATACTGCTCAATACATACTCTATCAGTATGTACTGCATACTGCTTAATAAATCAATGATTAAGTATGCCTTACCAGTAGTCTCACACTAAAGTATACTCAACCCAGACAGTGTACAGCATCACATGACTGTATTGCAGTCAAATTTGTCCATTAAGCTCAGTGCTTACTAGACACATATATCACACATATGGGGCCCTATTTTAATGATCCAAAGTGCACTGTTGGAAGTGCATGGTACAAGTACATTTAGGGTGTGTCCAAATCTACTTTTGCTATTTTAATGTCGGAAAAATTGGTCAATGTGCCACGGGCATGGTTCAAAGGGGTTATACGTAGTCTCCTAATTAATCATGGGTGTGTTTTCTGTGTAACATGCAATAAACCAACCAACCAACCACAGTGTCATCTCCCATTCCCTTTAAGAGCCAGGTGTGCTTGCACCTTGGTGGACTGCTATGATAATGGCGTATTTGCCAAGTAGTAAGAACAAATGCCTCTCTGTAGAGGAAACGGATCTGCTCATGTGCAAAGTGAAACCACAGAATCCATAACGAGCACACTGGCCCCTGCTGCTCCTGAACCCTCCTGTAGTCAGCCACATACCACCATTTTAAGATCCAGTTCATTAATTTGTTGTGAATGTATTTTCTTTTGGTCTTTGAAAAGGTTAGTTTTTTTTTAAAATAACATCTTTGGTTTCTTTAAAATTCTTTTGTTCAGTCATGGAGTAACAGTTCAAATCAGCAGGGTTTAAATTGCTGAAAGTATTACTAAAATACTGGTCTCTAATACTTTAGTATTGGTTGCAGTGAATTAAGAAGTGTAGCTCTGTCAGCCTGTACTAAGTCAGTGTTCTTCTCAGTTTTCTCAGACACTGTGGTCAAATAGGTTGCCACAGTGTACTCTCTGTTTAGGGAAGTCTCAGTGCTCCCGATTGCCTGTCGATTGTCTGTGTGTACCTCCCACTAATAATGTCTCCCTTCCACTTTGTGCCTGACTGTCTATGGCTAATGCCAATGCTGAAGGTCAGGAATATTGCAAAAAAAATTGCTGGATCATTGCCTGAGCACTATTTCAGGAAAATATGGTTCAAAGACTTTAGGCTGTTTGATTTGTACATCCATTGCACAGCTGAGGACTGTTAATTCAATCTTTGCATGGGTTATACATTTTTATTGTTTTCATAATTTGAGTTTAATAATCCAGTCTATCCCTTTTTTGAGTCACGATATACACTTATAAAAACACTTCATCAATGTTTCATTTTCATGTCTATTTTAACGTAAAGTTGAACACAGATTTTTACAAATGTCTTTAACACACATTTAACATCTTACAGTACAACAAACCAACAGTCATTATGTTAAAAACAACCAGTTTTCAGATATGGACCACAATTCAGCCATATTTAGACTCACTTTGTAGCAGTAAGTTTTTTCTACCAAACCTTTTACAGATCACACATAATATACAGTATGTCCTCACGAATCCACTGTGATTTACACCTAGAAGAAGGACCATCACTGTGAACAGTTTACAGAATCATAAACATAAACACTGAAACTCACACATTGTACAAACAGAATAAGTTTAATGTGTTGATGAGTCTTTTGATGCTAGAACCATAATGATTCCGACAACATCAAAGAATCTTCAGCAACTAATAGACAAAATACTCATGTACATTAAAATGTAATAATAAATGTCTATCCCTGATGCGGACTAATTGAACATATTTCAATTGCTATGAATACACATAGCATTGATTGTTTGTCCTTTTTTTCAGACTTCAGGTCTACACCTCCTATAGTCTTCAGCAATAATGAGCTGATCAGGATTGTGATGGTGGGGAAGACTGGAGCTGGGAAGAGTGCCACAGGAAACACCATTCTGAGACAAAAGTGCTTTAAATCTGAGGTCTGCGCTAAATCTTTAACAGAACAATGTGAAAAGGTTTATTGTGATGTCAACACACAAAAGGTTGCTGTTATCGACACTCCTGGCCTGTTTGAAACCAGCAGCACTGAAGAGAAAACAGTTAAAGATATTGCCCAGTGCATTTCTTATGCTTCACCTGGACCTCATATCTTCCTGCTCGTCATCAGACTGGGCACATTCACAGAGGAAGAAAAACAAACAGTGGAGAAGATTCAGAAAATCTTTGGTGAGGAAGCCAACAAATACATTATGGTTCTCTTTACCCATGGTGACCTGCTCAAAGGGAAACCTATTGAGGAGTTCTTGAAGGACAGCAAAGATCTTCAGGAACTTGTGGCCAAATGTAACAACCAGTACCACGTGTTCAATAATGAGCTGGAGGATTGTTCTCAGGTCAGTGAGCTGCTCAAGAAGATCAGAAATGTAAATATGAAGAATGGAGGAAGCTACTACACCACTGAAATGTTCCAAAATGTAGAGAAAGTTATAGAAGAGGAGAAACAACGAATCCTGAAAGAGAAAGAAGAGCAAAACCACAAAGAGCAGGAGAAACTGATGAAGGAAATAGAGGAAAAGTATCAGCAACAACTGAGAGAAGTGAAGGGTGACAGGGAGAGGGAGACTAAATTAAAGGAAGAACGTGACAAAGAAAGTGAAGAGAAAATGAAAAAACTGAAGGAAAAGGAAGAACATCAAGCCAGAAAGAAAGCAGAGGACAGAGATCGGGTCATTGAGCTGCTAATTTCAATTTTTTCAGTGACTGCTTCACTGTGTGGCATAGTTTTGAGAGTATTATAGAAAATAATAATACAAACAGCAGAATAAACAAAACAAATAATCAGTCTATCTCCATGAAAGCAAACTCACTCCCCAGCTGGTTAAAAATGATAAAACCAATAAGTAAACAATATGTCTTTTAATTAAGATCTGTTCCAAGTAACAAGTATGACAAATAAAAGTTTGACACCCAGAGATTGATTGACACTAGGAGAGATTAAATGTGAGAAAAAAAACTGAAGGAACACCAAGAATTTCAAGCTAGAAGCTGAAGAGAAATTCAATAATTTAACTGTTAATTCAAATGATTCATGTCTGTTTATCTCTAGTTTTGCAAATCATCTATCAGCTAATAAAAAAATGATCCACACACAAGAACCCACCCACCTTCACACAGCGCGAGCAAATTAATTTGACATCTGATGTTGTCATGGAATTACTCAACAACTGTTTATCTGCAAAATTAAGATGTATTCAAAGAAGAAGAAGCAAAGGACTGTTGTTGATCCTAACGTCTCACACAGGATAGAAAAAGTTCTCTCTTGTCATCATTTGGTCCTGCAAGACTTTTATACCCAGAAAAAAGGAGGACAAATACAAAAAGTGAGAAAATTGAATGTTCAATATGTGCACAAATACATACACCAAATGTCCTGAAGAACACTGAAGGTTTGGATCAGCAGATACTCTGATTGCTTTTACACTTTTATATCCAGCAGGTGGTCAGATGAGTCTCGTGTACGATGAAGAGTCAGAAAGGAAACTGGAAATAAAAGATTCAAAGATTCCAAAATATTTGAATCAAGAAAACAACAAAAACTTTCTGATCCTGGACTGAAAAAGCTTTAATTCACTGCTGTGACTTCTTAAAAATATTCACATTTACTTTTTTCATTTTCTCGTTTGGTCTGATTTATAAGTTCAGAAGTTGGGTGTTAATTAATATTTTATTGTAGAATATATTTTATAACAAAAGCAGATAATTCATGGTTAATAATTATTGTTTTATTACTTTGTGTATTTCAATATTAATCCATATGTGTTATTAATCAGACAAGATGATCAATAATTGTTCAGTAGTGCTGCCACAGGTGGTCAAGAAGAAGATGCTGATAAATTCTTCTTTAGTTAAATTTACTAAATAAATAATAAACTATTTTGTTTCTGAATTTTTGAGGTTGAGTCTTTTTATTGATCAAAATGGATCTAAAGCTCTCCTGCAGTGTAGAGTATTTGAGGTATCAGAGATCACTGATCGTAGAAAACAACGCAGGTTATAGTTAATTTATCAGATTTATTTTTTACACACAAATGCATATGAATTCTATCCATGAAGGAGACCAATTACATTGTGTTTATGAAAGTTGGAGAAACATCAAAACAAAAGTGACTCAGAATTCACATCTTCATAGGGAGGAGGTCCTCTTCAGAGCCCACCATGTTGCACTGCCGCACACAGTTTCGCAGCCACTGTAGGGTCTCCTACATATTTGGAAGGGGAGGGTGGCTGGGGTGTATTCATTTGCAGTCTGCAGCCTCACCATTGGATGCCACTACATCCTGCACACTGGTCCTTTAAGTACAATTTTGAGGTATTTGTACTTTACTTGAGTATTTCCCTGTGATGCTACTTTATACTTCCACTCCACTATGTTTAAGAAGGAAATATTGTACTTTCTACTCCACTACAAGATTTGACACAATGGATAATATAACAAGCTTTTAAAATACAACACATTGTTAACATTACCTTTTTGGCCTTTGCCTTCTTACAAAAAGCAGTGTGTAGTCAAGGTCACATTTCAGATGTCTATGAGCTGTTAAAGGGATAAAATTACTGCATTAAAATATCTAAACAATGACTAGAACTATATTATAGATTTTGTTGAGTTATGTACTTATATTAACCCAAATGTTTCCAACAATTGTCAAACCCAGAGAAATTTTAATCCGGATGAATGATTTTAGTCATCTGGATTTTAAATTATCAGTTAAGATAACAGGATTATTTCCATAGGATGGAAGTGGTTTGTCGAGAAGCCTCGTGAACGTTATGAATAACGTGTGTAATATTGGTTGAGTAAAATCTGTACTTTTCAAATATATGAGAGACTGGTAAGAAATATCCCTCACTTTTAAAAAGCAAAATGATCTGATCCAGATGGGCCAGGGTGCAAGGTCCCGACCAATGCTGCTTGCAGCTTTAATTTTAAATGATTCCATATTTATTATATATTTCATATACATTAGATTGCTGATATTAAGGGACTTAACAAAAATAAACTGAACTTTTTTTATAGAAAAGAAAAGATTGTAGCTGACTTATAATGAGTCCAGATGTGAGCAGCTCAAAGAAAAAAAAGAGTCAAAGAGACCATTTAGATACTTTAAAAATATTTCTACAATATGCAAATCACTTCAATTAAAACTAGTGAATCTGTTTGTCTATATTTCAAGATCTAAAGATACTAAGAAGGGTCTCTAAGGTACAACAGGCATAAAAGTTCAACTGTTCAATGTTTGTATCTTCTGGGGAGTGTTACATCAGAAATAAGACAAAAACCACATCTCCTTTTATCTAGAGTGTAATACTCTGGTTTATATGGTTATATATTGTATATGGCTGATTCACCTAAACAAGAATTAATTTAATAACTAGCTAACTGTGCTGTACATCAGTGGTGTACAATATTTTTAACATGTGACGCCCTAAAAAGAAGATTTATCTACTTCTGGTCACATGTTCTGTCTGTTTTTGACTTGTTAACTGTTGAACAAAAACAGTGATTTTACTTTCTCAGATTGTTTAATTAGAATAATTTCAGAGGCATGAAGAAGCAAAACTGGAAAAAAGTAAGAGTTAAACAGTTGTTGAACAAGATATAGAACTTTGTGCTGCAGGAATAGTTTTCTTTTTCTTTCTTGTCCTTCGAATCATCTCTTAATCATTCACATTAGATAAGAATGTCGCTTCTTCTGAAATGTGATAAACTTCACTTTAAATTAACACAGATACAGCTTTATTTTACTAATATTAGCTGTACCAGTGTATTTAGAGAGCTGGATCACTCATAAGTCTATCTTAAAGTTTGAATTGATCTTATTTGACCTGATATTTTAATTAGTCTGGCATGTCAGTCTGTCTTCACAATAAAAACATTTGTTTACATTAAAACAATTTTACTGCTGAAAATAGAGCTTGACAGTAGCAAAGAGCTGTGAGTCAGTGTTTAACTGTTTATAATATTAAAAAAGAGCTTTCAAGTTTATCTCTTCCATTTTTATTAGTCACATACTGCACTTAATGACAAGGGTTAAACACATAGTATCTCCCTCAAACTGCTCCTCTTCCTTGAATGAATCAGCACTTGAGAACTCCTCCCTCTTCTTCCTGCTCTCAAACACATCAAGCTCCACTCTGTCACATGTTGGACACATTCAGTGTGTGCACAGCTGTTTAGGCAAATTCAAAGAACTGGTGGCATTTCTTGTAAATGCTGATGGGAGGGGCAACATGGTTTCATATTTACAGTTACCAGAAGGAACTATAAAGGAAACACTATCTACCTTATGAAAACAAAAATGAATCACAATGAATCATTTAAGGATTGAAATTAAACATATAAAACCTTAGTGGGTATATATAGCAAATTTAACCAATGTTAAATGTAATAATTACATTTGATTGAATCTTTATGGAGATGTCAATGTGTGAAAATGCATAATTTCTCCGTTGTTATTTCAAGCTGTTGTTTGCAATGACAAAAACCAATTAAAACATTAATGTAACATTAAAATAAGTCTGTGACACACACATCATGTCGTGGTGGTTACAGTGAGACATTAAGCAAATTATTCTTTGTTTTATTTATCACCTTCATCTAATGTAGCATTCCTAAATAAAATCCAGAAAATACTTGATATGACACCGACAGGAATAATTTATATTAGGTGGAGACTTGAATAATATCTTTAGCACATATGGCAGTTCATGTAAAAATATTAAAAAAGTACGAGCACCAACATGACTATTAGGATTTCTTTCAACAAATATTCACATACTAAAAAAAACGTATAGCTGAATAGACTACATTTTCATATCAGATATAGGGCTAGGTGATGTAATATCAACAAAAATCATGATATAGTCATATCAGATCATGGTCTATCCATTTGTAGCCTGCAGGAAATACTTGTCTGCATAGGTAATCGGAGGGGTTACTTCTTGGAAAAATTCTGCATACATTTCATCAGAAGTAAATATTTTTGGTAAAAATAAGTAGGCCTATTGCTGGTCTAGTAAGTATTGTTGGAGTCAAAAAGCTATATACATCTCACATTAGTATCCTCTGTTATTCCAAGTAATGTTAAAGATGAGCGTAAATGTGTTTTATACCATCTGCGTTAGATCCCTTTTAAGCTAAGCTAGCTGTTATATTGTCCTAGGTACTGTGTATTTCCATGTCTCTCTGTTTCAAATTGCTCTAGGTTTGAAAGTTGGAGAGGAAGTTCATGCCCAAAGCAAAGTGAGTTGCAGATTTAAAGGTTTTTAACATTATTGTGGCTCATTCTCTGTTCAATTAAGATCCTAAAAAGGAAACCATGTGTTTCAGGACATGCTGACATGATAACAGGTCATGCCCGTTTATGGGACTCGAATAAGAAGCAGATCTTGCACAGACACCTTTCTCAAAGATATGTGAAGGTACTTTTTCATGTAATTTAATGTTTTTTCCCCCCAAAATGCAATATAACAAGTTTTGGCTACAGCCCTTTTTTTAAACATAGACGGATATTAGGCCCCTCAACGAAAGTTCAGTGAACATTTGCAGTCAGTGATGTTGGTCAAACCATTCGTGATGCTTTTACATGCTTGTTTACTCCTTTGAATTTGTTTTAGTTTCATACAGGAAAAAGGTTTGTTGTTTCAGACCTATACATGAAATTACATAAAGATAGTCAGTCACCCAACTTTGTCCATGTGACAGCCCTAAAGAAATAAAAGATTAATAAAGTAAAATAAAAGGCATATTCAGTGGTATAATTTTGAAAATAATAAACAAATAACTGGTCTGCATAACATGGAATATTGTGTATTCATTGTTTGAGTATAAGTAGACATGCATAGGCATTTGAGACTGCCTTTAATTAAACCTGTACTTTATAGTACAGATAGATAGTTAGATTTATTAAATTTGTTTATAAATTTTGATATACATTTAGATTTCATTGGTGAATAGTAGAGAGACTGAATTTATGTGGACAGTGGTGGTGGATGACAACAACATATGATATTACACCTATTAACCACCAGACACCTCTAGAGTCTGTTGTTTTCAGATTATTTTTATCTTATGTTGTAGAAAACTCACTGATGACATAAAATATCTTAACTTTGAATTGTGGCTGCTTACTGCTACTACAACAACTCCAACTGAACACCTTGAGCAGCTACTTTAGTGACAAAGTAAATACAGATAACAGAAGATGAAATGAAGCAGTGGGTGAAGGAGGTTGAATAGTGGGCTCCATCCAGTAAAATCATTCCTTGAGCTAAATAATATTTATTTGTAACTGCGGTTGTCATTTTAAATTTAAGAAAATTGTGTTAATTGACAATTGAATATTTTAATTGAGGTCCACTGCCAGGATCAGCAGGGACTGCAGCAGGTCATGGAGGGCCTTGTCCTTAAAATCAAACAGCAAAAAATAGATTACTTCTTCTTCTTGTTCTTCTTGTTCTTCTTCTTCTTATTGTTGTTGTTGTTGTTGTTGTTGTTGTTGTTGTTGTTGTTCTTCTTCTTCTTCTTCTTCTTCTTCTTATTATTATTATTATTATTATTATTATTATTATTATTATTATTATTATTATTATTGTTTGAAACAATGCGTCTCTTGTCAATTTTACATTGGATTAATTTGTAGTGGTTGGTAGAGGTGGTAAAAGTGGAGGTGTTTTTGTTTTTTTTTTCATTTCATTTCATTCATTTGTACCTCCTGCCAGTTTTTAGACAATGATAAAGACCACAAGCACAAACAAGAGCTTATTGCAAAGGAAAAGATGAAACTGGAGATAGAAAAAGCGATCACTGGAAACAGGAACTAGATGTTTGCAGACAGAAGTGTGACTGCATATAAACTGATAGTGTTGATGCTTATGTTGGGAGGAGGTTAAATGCACAAAATGTTTGTATGAACTGTTCAAGGGGCCCCTCTTCCTGCAGACGGAAAGCCTGTATGCATATTCTTTCATAATGTATACTGTGTCTCTGGTATATAGTTGCCTTTCTCACCTGACAAGCTGATATTTCAGCTGCAACAACATTTTTTTTATTTTTGTATATTCCAGTTCACTCCAGCTCCTTTTGAGAACATTGTATTTTGCTTGTGTGCTGAAATAATAATATAATTAGAGTCATTGTAGGAGCTGAGGACTTCTCATCAATTTTTTGGACCAATCTTCCTGATCCTGTTTGAATGCTCCTTCACCTGAGACACAGTTAAAGCTTCTTGTTTCTTAACAATTCTCTAACATGTTAAAATCCGAATTTGTACTCTCAAGAGAGGGTGCAGCCTATGAGTGTTAGGGTAGGAACCAGAGATACGGGTATGTCTAAAGTGAGACAGTTGCTCTTAACCCTGTTTCTCTGTCAGATACTAACATCTCCTACAAGAAAGAGAGACCTTTAAACACACTGATAATAATATTAATTACCATGATTTAATATTATTGTTGTCCCCAGTGATTAGAGAAACTGTAAACCTCAAGTATGCATGTTTTGCAGAAAAGTGCAAAGCAAGAATCACCTTTGAAGTTCTTCTCTACACATTACATGGTGTTCTGTGAAGTTTTAGCTCAGTAGTCAGCACAGTCATCTGTGATCTTGGAGACTCCAGTTCAGGACAAGGTGTAGGGACCGTCTTCATAAGGTAGTTTATTCATCAACACTTACTGTTACACTTTAATTTTGTCTATCCATCTATCTACCTATTGTTCATGTATTTACTTACTTCATGTTCATGTGTTTGAGCTGTACAGTCACAATTTCACTTCCAAGGTGCACAAAGACAAGAAAAAGTGTGAAGAGGTCACATTTGTAAGTATTTTTTTGATTAAACACATTGATCTAACAATAAAGTTGTTTTTTATAGCATCTGTTTCTGGACTTTTGACCAAAATGTCTATAAAAGTCAAACCAGAATCAGAATCAGCTTTATTGGCCACAACAATCTTCAGAAAGATACACAAGGTCCTAAACCAAGCAAAGAAAATCAAATCAAAAACATGTCACTCTTACGTACAAGGAAATGCGTCAAAAAACAGATAAATTATTTCTCATTCTGTGGAGGCATTTGTATCTGTGTTCAGATTAGCTGCTGATGCTGTGTGCTACATGGTGTGGTGTTTTTCAGCTTAAGGAATGTTGGCATAGGATGAATGTGTCCAACATCCAATAGTTGAAGCAGGTACACTGCACTTTGTGCTCTAACCCAAACCATGATCTTTCCCTAACCCTAACCAAGTGGTCTTTGTGCCTAAACCTAACAAGACCTTAACCACAGCGTTGTCACACCATTAAAACATCATTATTCAATGTGTAGAAATGTTAATATGCCACGTTTGCAGAAATGTTGATATGATACATATTTCACATGTTGAAAGGTTTATATTCAGTGTTTCTGTCGTTTGCAGAAACATTCAATGGCAATAAAGAGAAGGTGATTGAGTTGGTGGGTCTGAACATTGTTCAGAGTAAAATATTCTCCTTACTCATAAAGGAAGAATGACGTACTGTGTCAACAGTGTTTTATGGGTGTGGTTTGTCGCATGAAGTTATGTAAAGAGGCAGATAGATTCTGAAATTTACTTTCAATTCAGCAGCAGATCTGCTCTCATCTCTTTAAAACAAAAATCTACAGCTACCTATTAAAACAAGGTAAGTCAATAAATAACAATTCTTTATATTTACTTATCTGGTGGACTAAAACTTCAAACTACACTCTTAAAATGAGAATGTATAGAAATCAGTGAAAAAATGTAGACTACATAAAAATAAAATAAAATAACTGACACACTGTTTAAAAAGTAAGATAGATGTAACCCTCATCATTTCCTCTTTCTTTTGGCTTGTTTCATAATCTTTATGTTCAGCCGTGAACCGCTTCATTGACATTTTGCTTGCTCTTCTCTTATTTCTTCCACTTTTTTTAAATTTTTATCTCAATATTTTTTTATTACTGCAACATACAGATGGTCCCTGCTGGTGAATGACAGCTGAACAAGACACAGAAATAAAGTTTAACAGCTGTGCAGTAAGAGCCATGCTAATCCATACACTTATTATGTTGTAATTTATTCTCATGCATGCTGCTCAGATTAGTCTCAGACAGCTGTTCTGGCAGCACATTGTCTCTCCCTCTGCTCTAGAGTCATGTGCACACAGACAGGAGTGGAAGTGAGTTACTATGGTTACGGGACACTCTGAAACTTTCTCATGATTCCCAATCAGACTGGGACTGGCAAGCCGGAGCACTGGGACTTTTCCCAGTGGCCTGGCCTGCTAAATGGCCAGACAGGCTCGATGCAGATTTATTTATTTCTTTATTTTTTGACCCTGAACACAACACTGCCCTGTGCACTGTGACAGCCAGGTACAGTAGAGACAGAGAGACAGATAGATTTTAATTATCCAATCAAAAATACAGAGAGCCAGGAAATGTGGACCTGCATCTTCTTTACTGTGACACATTTTCATTATAAACGTAAACTCAGAATCAAAAACGCACAATGCAGACAAACAATTGACATTAATTGAGGAGTCCATAAACACAAATTGATTTTGGGAATAATCTGTAAAACTGGCAATACAGAATGGAAACATATGGGTCAGACATTTCAAACCAAGCAATCCAGAACCAAAAAAACAAAATTAAATGACCTAATTTGTTTTCAGTCTATGATCGAAACAGGCAGATTACAAAAAAAAAAAAGATTCCAAAAAATCATGACTACTCAAAGAGGAGCAGTTCTGCCAGCTGTACAAGGAAGACCAAGTTGAGACAGAGCTGCACTTTCTAACAGAATACACAAAACCTCCAGCCAGTCTGAACAAAATGCTTTCCCAAATTCTAATACAAACATCCTGATTTTGACCACATAACCAACAAAATACCAATCGTATTAGAAGAGCTCATAGAGAGCTGCAGCCTAGCAGCAGAGTATGTCTTTACCTGCCATATTTATTTACTCTTATTATTAGTAATATGGTGGTATTAATATGTAAGTATATGTGTGTGTGTGTGTTTTCAAATAAAAACTATTAATTTTTCTATTATTATTTCAGTTAAGTTCAGCTTTCTGTTTTTGCTATGTATTTTTTTTCTTTTCCTTCTTAAAGCAAAATTAATGTAATTTGCATTACAAAATACTGTTGACATGGTTGTTTTTTTTTTCAAACTATAGGGTTAACGTAATAGCAGCAAGATGGCCGATGGAAAACAAAACAAGAGTGAAGCAGAGAGAGAAATAGAGGGGCTTGCAGGAGATGCCACCAAATGCTACAAGATGGGATCACAGCTGGCAGGTTAGTCAATAAATAAATAAAGTGCTCTTCCTCTGATTTCCTCAAAAACATTGATGGCATAATGAGCATAGATATCTAGTTTAGTTAATGTGATCAATATTATTTGAAATTTCATGAGTTTTGGTGAAAATTTCAGTCAGTGAGTTCATACTTTAAGCTCATAATTTCAAATGATTGAAACAACACAACATCTTCTGTCACATTATTCAGGTTGCTGTTATTTGTTGAAACTTAATGATCATGCTATTTGATGTTTGTGTTGGTTAAAGGGATATTTCAACCTTTGATGGGTAACTGTTAGTGTATATCAGTAAACTGAGTAGGGTATTGTGCTCTTGGCTCTATTCTTTGAATAAATGGAGTAGAGTATAAACATTGGTGCCACAGTGGAACAGAAGCCTGATACTTCAGAGCAACCTGCAGGTACAAGGCATTTTCTATTTTATTAGTATATTAGTTGTTTATTTAGTTATTTATTATTTAACCTTTGGCTTTATTTGTGGTTCATAACAGTACATTGTATGAAACAGTTGTCTGCTCATTAGTTTGTAATTCACATGCACTAAAATTCACAAGAATGCAGGAAATCTTTGTAACTATTTTTTTTCTAGTGGGGGACCCCAGACACCTGCTTAAATAGTAGCGCTATATTTCCCAGCCTGAATGATTCTCCCAGTCCTGCCCTGAGTAAACTCTTATCTCTCTCTCACTTGTTTCACCTGTTGCTGCGTTTAACGGGGATAAGAGGAGCTCATGTGATTGGTTGTTACCGAAGCTCTCCTACACTCTTCTGTTTACCTCCCACTAATAATGTTTCTCTTCCACTTTGCACTTGGCTGTTCATGCATAGCCCCAATGCTGGTGGTCAAGAAAACTGCAAAAAATACTTGGTTACACCCACACAGGGCATGCACCAAGAGTTAAGACTTGGATCTGTGCCTGCACTCTATTTCAGGAAAATATAACTCAATGACTTTAGTCTTTTTGTTTTATGTACTTTAACATATTGAATCTATTGCACAGCTGAGTACTGTCTATTCAATCCTTGTAGCAGTTATATTTTTTTTTCTTGATTTGAGTTTAATAATCCAATCTGTCCCTTTTCTGAATCATGATAAAAAAAAATGTATATAACACTCCATCAGTGTTTCATTTTCAGGTCTATTTTAACATAAAGGTGAACACAGATTTTTTACAAATGTCTTTAACACACATTTAACATCTTACATAACAAAACCAACAGTCATTATATTAAAAAGCCGGCTTGCAGTTATGAACCACAATTCAGGCATATTTAGACTCAGTTTGTAGCAGTAAGTTTTATCTACCAAACCTTTTGTAGATGTCACACATACAGTATGTCCTCATGTATCCACTGTGATTTACACCTAGAAGAAGGACCATCAGTGTGAACAGTTTACAGCATCATAAACATAAACACTGAAACTCACTCATTGTACAATAAGAATAAGTTTGATGGGTTGATGTTTCTTTTGGTGCTATAACCATAATAATTCAGCAACATCAAAGATCATAAATATTAAAATAGTAGAAATAGTCGAGTATAGTTCTTTATATTATCCTAAAACAATGCATTTGGGCCATTTTTACAAGATATTGCAAACAAACTCAAAGAACCCATGTGAGAAAAAAATAAGGAAAAAAGAAAGAATTAAGAAGCAACACAACTTGAGCCCTTCCGACCATAGTTATCCATCTCTGATTTGGACTAACTGAACACATTTCATTAATACACATTGATTTTTTTATTCTTGTTTTCCTCCCACAGTTTACAGCAATAATGAGGTGATCAGGATTGTGATATTGGGGAAGACTGGAGCTGGGAAGAGCGCCACAGGAAACACCATTCTGGGACAAAAGTCCTTTAAATCTGAGCTCTCCGCTAAATCTTTAACAGAAGAATGTGACAAGGTTTATGGTGAGGTGGATGGACAAAAGGTTGCTGTTATCGACACTCCAGGCCTGTTTGACACCAATAACACTGAAGGGAAAACAGTTAAAAATATTATCCAGTGCATTGCTTATGCTTCACCTGGACCTCATATCTTCCTGGTCATCATTAGACTGGGCACATACACAGAGGAAGAAAAACAGACGGTGCAGAAAATTCAGGAAATCTTTGGTGAGGATGCCTACAAATACAGCATGGTTCTCTTTACCCATGGTGACCAACTCAAAGGGAAACCTATTGAGGAGTTCATGAAGGAGAGCGAAGATCTGCAGGAACTTGTGGCCAAATGTAACAACCAGTACCACGTGTTCAGTAATGAGCTGGAGAATCGTTCTCAGGTCAGCGAGCTGCTCAAGAAGATAAGAAATATAAATAAGAAGAATGGAGGAAACTACTACACCAATGAAATGTTCCAAAAGGCAGAGAGAGCGATAGAAGAGAGGGAAAAGGAGATCCTTATAGAGATAGAAGAAGAAACACACAAAGAGGAGGAGGAAATGATGAAGGAAATAGATGAAGAATATCAGCCACTGCTGAGAGATGTGAAGGGTGACAAGGAAATGGTGAAAAAATTAATGGAAGAACGTGAGGAAAAAATAAAAAATAAAATGAAAAAACTGAGGGAAAAGGTAAAACGCAAGGCCAGAAAGCTAGCCGAAGAACACAAACAGGTTTTCAAGGTCATCGGAGCAGTGCTTCCAGTTGCTTCATTTATTGCTACACTTTGCCTCTTGCTATTATAGAGGGAAACAATACAAACAGATGAGCAGCATGAACACCAAATCAAATAATCAAATTCTCTCCATGCGGGCCAACCCATTCTCCAGTCAGTGTGAAATTAATTGAATTAGATGACTAATAAGTAAACAATTTGTCTTTATACATGAAAACAACAGTTAAAGATATTGCTCAGTGAATTTTTTATGCTTCTCCTGGACCTCATACCTTCCTGGTAGTACAGCTAGTAATGTGTGTTCATTAATGACTTTAAGGATCATTCTCAGGTCAAACAGCTGCTCAAGAAGATCAGAAATATAAATATGAAGAATGGAGGAAACTACTACCCAACCAAAATGTTCCAAAGAGCAGAGAGAGCAATTAAAGAAAAGAAACAACAAATCCTGAAAGATAACGAAGAGCAGATGTTCCAAGAGCAGGAGGAACTGATGATGGAAAGAGAGGAAAATATTAACTGCTGCGGAAACAGTAGGCTGACAGAAAGATGGAGGATAAATTGATAAATTAAAGAAAACACAACAAAAAACTAAAGGAACAACAAGAATTTCAAGCTAGAATCCAAGAGGAGAAATTCAATAATCCAACTGTTAATTTAAATGGTTCATATCTGTTTATCTCTAGTTTTGCAAATCATCATTCTTAAAAATATTCACATTCACTTTTTTCATTTTCTTGGTTTTTCTTGTTCGGTTTGATTTATAAGTTCAAAAGTTTGGTGTTAATTAATATTTTATTGCGGAATATATTTTGTAACAATAACAGATAATTCATGGTTAATATTTATTGTTTTATTACTTTGCGTATTTCTGTAATATTAGTCCATATGTGTTATTAATCACACAAGATGATCAATAATTGTTCAGTAGTGCCACAGATGGTCAAGAAGATGCTGATAAATTCTTCTTATCTAACTAATTAAATAATAAACTATTTTGTTTCTGAATGTTTGAGGTTGAGTCTATTTATTGATCAAAATGGATCTAAAGCTCTTCTGCAGTGTAGAGTATTTGAGGTATCAGAGATCATTGATGGTAGAAAACAGCGCAGGTTATAGTTAATTAATCAGCACTTCTCACAGAGGCAGTGTGTTCCAGGTTTAAGCGTACCCCATTTTGAGACTGACTAGATAGTGAAAAAATGGGAGAGAGAGAAGAAGAAGAATGAGAGAAGGGGACCTCAATAGATAATTCAGCTCTTGGTAAAAAACCTCCTGAATGATGAATAATGAAGAAACCATAAATGGGAGAAGTTGACTGCAATGACAGCAATAGTGGTTGTTTGAATACTAAAGACAACAGCGCCAATGATCCCCACGCTACTTCACAATGTCAACAAAATACGTCTTTTGTTATTGTTTTCATCGAGAGATCTCCAGCAGTAGAAATTACATATTGTGCATTTGACAGCTCCACAAAAAAGTGATTTTTCCCTCTGAACTTCTCACATGATTTCATTTCAAGTGCATGTTCAAATGATCCAATATTTCACTAAAATCAAAGATAAGAGAAAAAGTCCAAAAACTGAAAAAAGGACTTCTGTATCAGAACTTTGATTTTTCTTCTTTCCTCTCCCATTAATCATCTCATGACCCCTCAGATTTATCTATGACAAATAATGTGAGCTATTGTAAAGGGCAGATACATCAAGTGAAATTTTATACCCTACTCACCATCATATTTACATATGCAAGTATATTATGAGGTTAAATGTATTTTGAGTGAATAAACACATAATATCCAAAATTGCAAAAAACACATCATTTTAAGATACATTTACTTGACTTTTTATTATACTTTATAATTTTATTCCACTTGACAGCTGTATTTACTTTGCAGATAAAAAAAGCAAACAAGGATCTTCTAAATTACTCTGCATGGCCAAAAGTTTATGGACGGGGGTTTTGGCAGACATTTTAGGCCACAGCAAACATCAGTGTGCTTTAAGCTTTATGGTAGTATGGTTTTAGTGTCATGATCAACTGTTTATAGCAGCTTTAAATCTTTTATTGATATATTATAAGACAGCACAAAAGGTTAACTTAGAATCCAGCAGCAGCAGTTCAAATATAGATTGTCAATTAAAGTTAAACACAATACTTTTACTTGTTCTTTGTTTCCTCACAGTAAACAATAAATCATAAATCAATATTAAAATTTATGTTTGTTTCTAACTCTGAATACTCTTAGGTAGACGCCATTGTAGCGACAAACACAATCCCAACACATGCATCTTATGTGCGTATACTCTTTTGTAGAGGGGGTATAATGCCACTGACCAAATGAAACAGACGGTTACCTTGATTAATAGAACAGATTTTTCTAGGTTTGAAAATTGTTGTAAATATTCGGGATAATGTAAGTACACAACGCAACAACATATAGAACATAGATCTAGTCCTCTTAGTAGTCAAGTTCAGTGATATTTGTGATCTTTGTGTAGTAGGACTGTAAATTGTAGACATTTTATGATTTCTCCTAAAGTGACCCAGAATATACAAAAATGAAAAGTGTGGTGTCGTCAGGTGAGAAAGGCAACTAAATACCAGAGACACAGTATTATTTTTCAGTCCAACTGCCTTTAATAAATTACTAAAGCATATGAATACAGGCTCTCAAGCTCTGCAGGAAGAGGAGCCCCTTGAACATTTCACATAACATTTTATACTTTCAGCCTGCCCCCTACACAACCGTTAACACAAGCACTTTGTGTGCAGTCACACTTTACCGTAAGATAATCAATAATAATTCCATATATGACAGCTTTTACAGCTTCCTGTTCTTGCATTCAGATCCCCTTTACCCACAATCACATCTTTAGAATTAGGGTCACCATGTATCATGCCATTCATGATACACAATGTGGTTACAGCATATAAAAGGTCAAGAGTGCATTATGTTCTTTTAAAGGCAAAATTGATCAGCTGACTACACTTCTACACTGGATTAATGATCAAAGTATCAATACAATAATATAGTAATTTCTCCAAGAATAGTGTATTTCAAACACAAAGATGAAAGTGCTTCACACAAGTTGAGGAAATGTGTTTAAACAACATTAAAAAACCCAAAACCTGAATCAAAAAAAAAAAATTAGACTCTGCTTAGGTCAACAGTCATGTTTCAACACATGTAATGCGTAGCATACAGACACCTGTTTCATGTATAATGATCATTAACAATATATGGTGTTATGGCTGTCTTATACATCTTACTGTTCTTGCATTTGGTTCCCCTTTTCCAACAATCACTTCCTTCCTTAGAATCAGACACCATGTGTCATGCACTTCAGATAACCTTTTGTTTCTTCTTTCCAAACAAACAAGACTCTCATTTCATCTACACAGATTGACATCTTACTTAAAACAGAAAAATGTGGTTACAGCATATGAAAGGTCATAGATAAGGTCTGTTGTGGATTTTCTGAGCTGATGTTGGCAGTTTTGGTTGAAGAAGATGAACAGAAGAGGAGTTTGCTGATTTTCTGGGAATATTTTAATGACCTTGATCAAGGGAGAAAAATACAGAGCCCATGTCCAAACTGGACATAGTCTCCGACTCTTCTGAGCTTTGAAAGTCCAAGACCATTGTTTAAGCAGATCAGAGATATTGGTTCATCAGTTTTGAATCATAAATCTGTGACCTCCAGTTATGTTGTATCTCAGGTCTTTGTCTTGTTTCGTCTGGCAATGGCCTGCATCCTGGCCTTGATTTGCCTGTAAGGTTCTTGCTTATGAACCATATATGCCTCTATCTTCTGTTTGAGATGGCAGAGGGTACAATTTGACATTTCTAGCTTTGTCACCCTTTAGTTATGGAAATATCCATACCAGTCCCCTCTTATTGATCATAAGATTAATACCGATTACCAATTAATCACTGCAGTAAAGAATAAATAGAGTATAGAGAATAGAGTAAAAATCATCAGGAATCAATCCTTTAAACTCATAATGCAGTAACAATAAAAAACATACAATCAGTAAGTCAGATAAAACCCCTCTTATGTACCCCCTTAGAACTGTCATGTGACCCATGAGTTCAGTCTTCCAACCACCAGGGGCAGTCATGGAGCAAATCCTCAAAGAAGATCTCCTAGAACACCAAGGCGTTAAAGGAGGTCATTGTCACATGAGCTTACAAACCAAGACAAGACACTTCCTTCCTCTTACTGGATGAAACCCTTGCAATTTAAAAGGGGGTTCACACAAACATTTGATTACATCATAACAATAAAACAAATTAATCAAAATGTGGATTAACAAATTCAATCAAGAACAAAATCAATCATAACAATCATCCTCTTTTGATCAATCACAAAGTGAAGTCTTCAACCCATGCACTTTGTGTACAGTAGAGGGTTACCACCATGGAGAGGTTACTAGCACATACGATGCATGGTGATGTGGAATCCATCCTTCTGGAGAGATCCTCTTCATTTTCATCAATTATCAAACACACACATTTCACAACATTCAATCATATCTATGAAAATATGAGATGACTAAATTTTAAACAGATTATTAAAATCACTAACTCTACTTGATTTCTAAAACCTTTTTTGTCAAATTAATAATTACACCATAAATAGTTATTTCAAGATGTCACCTGCAAATAGAAAATGAAATGTTTCTTCAACTTTATTCTTTTGAAGGCAAAATTGATCAGTTTAATACATTTCTAAGCTGGCTTAATGATCATCAAGTATTACTACAATAATATAGTAATTTCTCCAACAGTTCACTACAGTTAAAAAGGTGATACGTTACTTTATAAATATGTTACATGGTTGTGCAGTACATCAAACCTGCTCAAATATGCAATAATGAATGAAATGTATACATGTTATTGCACATTTTGTATTTTAGACTTAAATAAATACATATAATTTGTAGGTAGAAGATGATATACAAGACAGTACTGTATAAATACAGTATAGGATAACGTTGGTATATATAGAACTTTTCAAACACAAAGACGACACAAAGTGCTTCACACAAGTTGAAGAAATGCATTCAAACAACATTTTAAAACACAATAAAAGCTAAATAAAATCAGTTTAAGTACAATAAAATAAAATATACCAAAATAATAGCAGGTCACTTATTATAAAGTCATAGTAATAAGATTCCCCAAATTCAATTAGGAAAAAAAGCCAGTAGAGAAATTAATCAATCAAAGAGAAAAAATGTATTAGTGTTGTACATCTTATACCCAAGGTGTTTTAAATAATGCATTAAAACATTTTTAAAAATACAAATTTAAGAATCCTTGAAAAACTTAAAAGAAATGTAGAACATCATAGTTTTAATCTGGATATAATCTTTACATACTGATCATATTCTGACTCGTCACAGTGTTTCCTCATAATTAGTCTCTGTACTGAATTTGCCTCTACAGGATGTGGATGCTCGATGTGAACGAGCTGCACATACACGTCTGCATCACAGATTAAGGTTGTGGTGTTTTTCAGCTTAAAGCATAATTAGTCTCTATATGAAACCTCTGAACCACAGATCTATATTTCATATATAAATCCTTCATAGGTCATTAATAAATGGGTGATTAATCCTTAATGAAGCTTTAGGTTGTACACTATTTATTTATAGAGAAAAAAGAACATCAACAAGCACATTGTAATATAGTCTGATGTTGGAGAACTGCTGGCACATGGAAACTTAGTTTCTGATTCTTAGGCAGGCTCTTGCGTCTTCTGCCGTAAAGAAAAGTGTGTGCCACACAAGAGAGCAGAAAGCTGCTCCACCAACTGCTGCTGGAGGTGTGAAAAAGCAGGAGCTGCTCCAGCAGCTCCAGGAGAAGAGAGAGAAGAGAGAGAGAGATAAGAGGGGAACCTCTGGTTTTGATAACCTGGATCCATGGGTGGGGCTTCACACTTGTGTGTGAACCCCCAGGGCTCAGGTTTCTTGGGGTCTTGAAACTGTGGCCCACATGCAGTCCCAACAAAAATATCTGACTTTAAAATTCAAAAGCAACCCAGATAGCAAAATTTCTGTGGCCCATATCTGGCCCAAACCTATCACTTTCATGTGGCCCACATCCCAGATGGAATGATGTCACACTTCCTGTTTGCCAGGTCCAGGCCACAAGCAAATCAGGCATTCTTACTTTATATGATCATTTGGTGCATACATTCTTTTAAATATGCGATCATAAGAACCTGTAATTCCATAGTGTTTTTGTGGAACATGATAAAAAAGAACCCCATGTGACTAATAGCAAAATATAGTATGATATAGAAATGGCTGTATCTCAAAAATACAAGGAGTTTTATCAAATCTTTGGTACCATTAGATTCAAAACAACTTCAATTTCAATCATATGTGATTCGATCCAGTGTAAATCTGATATGTAGCATGTCTATGTGATAACTATGTGATATCAAAAATGCTGTTTCATCATTTGAAGCCACACATCTTGACAGTTTATACAGTAAATATTGTGTTTCCATCACAAACAGAAAAAAATCTCTTGGGTTTTCCTTAACACACTAAATATTACGTGCTACGGTAAGCGTATTCCGTCACTTCCGGTTGTCGACTGTGTCTACTGATAGTGTTGTTGCTGCTTGTTAATACAGTCGTGATACCATATTATTTTGATTTACACCTACTAAATTTGTTAATTCTGTGAGTTCTTCATTAGTCACACTTAAGCATTCTTATAGTGTTTTTTCGCTTAGTGACCTTTTCCTGCTAATCGCACAGCGGTTAGTTATTTGAGCTCCGCAGCTAGCAGCCAAACTTAGCCAAACCGTTAGCCATGGCTTCTCTCTCTCCCTCTCGCTCTCCTGCTCTCTCCTGCTCAGTGTGCCTCATGTTCAGTTACTCCTCTGCCTCCTTTAATGATAATGGGAGATGTAATAAATGTAGTTTATTTGCAGTGCTGGAGGCGAGGCTAAGTGAATTGGAGGCGCGGCTCCGCACCGTGGAAACAAGCAAACAATCAGTAGCTAATGTAGCTAGCAAGCCCCCTATAGTCGGTGCGGACCAACTTAGCGTAGCCCCTACTCCCCCGGTAGTTCCCGAGCAGCCGGGAAAACAGGGTTCTGGCTGGGTGACTGTTCGAAGGAAGAATAGCCCTAAGCAGAAGCCCGCGGTTCACCATCAACCCGTTCACGTTTCAAACAGATTTTCCCCGCTCAGCGACACACCCGCTGAGAAACAGACTTTGGTTATTGGCAGCTCCATAGTCAGAAACGTGAAGTTAACGACACCGGCAACCATAGTCAAATGTATTCCTGGGGCCAGAGCGGGCGACTTAGAGTCAAACTTAAAACTGCTGGCTAGGAGTAAACGTAGATATGGTAATATCGTTATTCATGTCGGCGGTAATGACTCCCGGTTACGCCAATCGGAGGTCACAAAAATTAATGTGGAGTCGGTGTGTACGTTTGCAAAGACAATGTCGGACTCCTTAGTTTTCTCTGGACCCCTGCCCAATCTGACCAGTGATGACATGTATAGCCGCATGTCACAGTTTAACTGCTGGCTGTCGAGGTGGTGTCCAGCAAACAACGTGGGCTTCATTGATAATTGGCAGACTTTCTGGGGAAAACCTGGTCTGATCAGGAGAGACGGCATACATCCCACTTTGGATGGAGCTGCTCTCATATCTAAAAATATGGCTGAATTCATAAGAAAACCTAAACCATGACAACCCAGAGTCGAGACCAGGAGGCAGAGTTGTAGTCTTACACACTTCTCTGTGCTTCCATTAGATCAGTTACCCGCCCTAAACCACATAGAGACTGTGTCTGTCCCCCGACCATTTAAATCAATTAAATCGAAAACTAATTGCAGAAGTATCAATCATAAAAATCTAAAACATATTAACATTAAGTCTGGAATTGCTCAGCAAAATAAAACAATTAAATGCGGTCTCTTAAACATTAGATCATTATCTTCTAAAGCTTTATTAGTAAATGAGCTAATCTCAGACCAGCATATTGATTTATTTTGTCTTACAGAAACCTGGCTATGTCATGAAGAATATGTTAGTCTTAACGAATCCACTCCTCCCAGTCATATTAATACTCACATTCCTCGAGACACTGGCCGAGGAGGTGGAGTTGCAGCCATTTTCAACTCCAGCCTTATTGTCAGCCCTAGACCTAAATCTAAATTTAATTATAACTCTTTTGAAAGCCTTGTTCTCTGTATTTCCCATCCAACCTGGAAAACTGTACAGCCAGTTCTATTTGTTATAGTGTACCGTCCTCCTGGCCCATACTCTGAATTCTTATCTGAATTCTCAGAGTTTTTATCAAACTTAGTCCTCAGTACTGATAAAGTAATTATAGCAGGTGACTTTAACATTCATGTGGACGTCGACAACGATAGTCTCTGTACTGCCTTTATTTCATTATTAGACTCAATTGGCTTCTCTCAGTGTGTAAATAAACCCACTCACTGCCATAATCACACCCTTGATCTTGTGCTGACTTATGGCATTGAAATTGAACATTTGATAGTTTCTCCTCAAAATCCTATTTTATCAGACCACCATTTGATAACTTTTGAATTTTTATTGGTAGATTACACACCATTAGACAAAAATGTTTTCACTAGATGTCTTACTGATAGTGCTGTAGCTAAATTTAAGGAAACAGTTCCATTAGCGCTGAATTCAATTCCCTCTATCAATACTGCAGAGGACTCTTATGATAACTTTAGTCCTTCCCAATTTGATAATTTTGTTGACACTGCTGCAGGTACTCTACAGCAAACGCTCAATTCCATCGCTCCTTTAAAAAGAAAGATAATAAAGCATAAGAGATTAGCTCCATGGTATAATTCTGAAACCTGTAAATTAAAGCAACTTTCTCGTAAATATGAAAGGATTTGGCGTTCCACTAAATTAGAGGAATCTCGCATAGTCTGGCTTGAAACCCTTAAAACTTATAAGAAGGCCCTCTGTAATGCCAGAGCTGCCTATTACTCCGCATTAATAGACGAAAATAAAAACAGCCCTAGGTTTCTTTTCAGCACCTTGGCCAGGCTGACAAAGAGTCAGAACTCTGTTGATCCGAGTATTCCGAGGGCTCTCAGTAGTAACGATTTCATGAGCTTTTTTGATGATAAAATACTATAGAGATAAAATTCAACAGTCTCTCATCTTAACAGGCACAGATTTATCAAGCTCCCTAGAAACAGCCACAAAACCTGATTTAAACTTGGACTGTTTCTCTCAGATAGACCTTCCTGAGCTAACTTCTATAATTTCGTCATCAAAACCTTCAAATTGTCTTTTAGATCCCATCCCAACTAAACTCTTTAAGGATGTCGTACCCTTAATTAGCACCTCCTTACTAAATATAATCAATATGTCTTTGATAACTGGATATGTACCGCAGTCCTTTAAAGTAGCTGTAATTAAACCCCTCCTTAAGAAGCCTACTCTCGATTCAGACGTCTTAGCCAATTATAGACCCATATCTAACCTTCCTTTTTTGTCTAAGATTCTCGAGAAAGCAGTCGCTAATCAGTTATGTTATTTTCTAGATAACAATAACTTATTTGAGACTTTTCAGTCTGGATTTAGAGCGCATCATAGCACAGAGACAGCGCTGGTTAAAGTCACAAACGACCTCCTGACTGCATCAGACAAAGGCCTTGTCTCTGTACTTGTCTTGTTAGACCTTAGTGCTGCATTTGACACTGTTGACCATCAAATCCTGTTGCAGAGACTAGAACATTTCATTGGCATTAAAGGTTCTGCATTATGCTGGTTTAAATCCTATTTATCGGATCGATTTCAGTTTGTTCATGTTAATGATGAATCCTCCATAAAAGCAAAAGTTAGACACGGAGTTCCTCAAGGTTCTGTTCTGGGACCTTTATTATTCACTTTATACATGCTTCCTTTAGGGAATATTATTCGAAATCACTCCATAAATTTCCACTGTTATGCAGATGATACCCAAATATATTTATCAATGAAGCCAGATGAACCCAATCAGTTATCTAGACTCAAAGTGTGCCTTAAAGATATAAAGACCTGGATGACCTGCAATTTTCTGCTGCTAAACTCGGAAAAAAATGAAGTTATTGTGCTTGGCCCTAAACACTTTAGAGACACATTAACTAATGATTTAACTAATCTAGATGGCATTACCCTGGCCTCCAGCACTACTGTAAGGAATCTGGGAGTTATCTTTGATCAGGATATGTCCTTTAACTCCCACATAAAACAAATATCAAGGACTGCCTTTTTTCACTTACGTAATATCTCTAAAATCAGACATATCCTTTCACAACAAGATGCAGAAAAAATAATCCACGCATTTGTTACTTCTAGGCTGGATTACTGTAACTCAATATTATCAGGCTGCCCTAATAGGTCTATAAAGACTCTGCAGCTGGTCCAGAATGCAGCTGCTCGTGTTCTGACTAAAACTAGAAAACTAGATCATATTTCCCCCATCTTAGCTTCGCTGCATTGGCTTCCTGTAAAATCCAGAATAGAATTCAAAATCCTTCTTCTCACGTACAAAGCTCTTAACGGTCAGGCACCATCTTATCTAAAAGAACTCTTGGTACCATATAATCCCACTAGAGCGCTGCGCTCCCAGAATGCAGGTCTACTGGTGGTTCCTACAGTATTTAAAAGTAGAACTAGAGGCAGAGCCTTCAGCTATCAGGCTCCTCTCTTGTGGAACCATCTCCCTGTTTTGGTCCGAGGGGCAGACACCCTCTCTATGTTTAAGAGTAGGCTTAAAACTTTCCTTTTCGATGAAGCTTATAGTTAGGTCTGATCTGACTCGCCTTGGATCAGCCCTTAGTTATGCTGCTATAGGCCTAGACTGCCGGGGGACTTCCATTGATGCACTGAGCTCCTCTCTCTTCCATCTCTATGTATTCTATTACTATTAATGCATGTTACTAATTTCACTTCTTCCCCGGAGTTCTTTGTGCTTTCTGATCCACAGGAAGCTTCATAAACCATAAACCATGCTGATGTGCTGACGTCCTTCTTCTGCCCTCGGCCAGCTGTTCCTGCTATTGCTGCTGCTTGCTGCTGCTTACTGACTATTGTTGTTGTTGTTGCTGCTCTTTCACTGTGTACAACCTACCCCCCCTCTCTCTCTCTCTCTCTTTCTCTCTCTCTCTCTCTCAACCCAACCGGTCAAGGCAGATGGCCGCCCACCCAGAGCCGGGGTCTGCCTTAGGTTTCTTCCCGTTAAAGGGGAGTTTTTCCTTTCCGCTGTCGCCAAGTGCTTGCTCATGGGGGGAACTGTTGGGTTTCTCTTTCTGTAAATTAAAGAGCGTGGTCTAGACCTGCTCCATGTAAAAGTGCCCTGAGATGACTTTGTGTTGTGATTTGGCGCTATATAAATAAAATTGAATTGAATTGAATTGAATTACCATTACTCATTAAATAAAGGTTGAATTAATTAATAATTTCTACAGGAAACAGAACAATATCAGTGTGTTGGTTTATTTAAAAGACCTGCTGGAAGTCAAACTAGGAAGTGTTTTAAAAGCTAACAACCCAGTGAAAGTATCATGTGTTGACTGGGTTTGTAGAGCTCATGTTCATTTGTTATCATGTTGTGAACAGAAAGTTGGAAAGGCCGACTGCACCCTTTATGTACACATTGGCAAGTCAAACAACATGTGTCATTTCTTGTAAATACAGATGGAAGAAGTGAAGAGGATGTAAATACAGATGGAAGAAGTGAACAGGATGGATTCTTTATCTAAATGAGCTCTGAACATCCGGGAGGATATTCAAGCTGTGCGCGTCACAGTTTATAATCATGACATTTAGCTCATGGGTGTTATTAACTGCACAATATGACCAAAACATATTCAGCAAGTCAACATGCATTATTGTGTTTTAGCTCACTTAAATAAAGGCCTTTTATTTTTCAAACCCACCTTGAGTGCCTGGACCTGGAGTATGTAGTGTGGTGAAACTACTTTGCAGAGATAACAGGACACAGCTGCACCTGTCTGTTGAAAGAACGATAGTGAACAGTATGTGTGTATTAAACCCAGAAACACATTCTCTGATTTGTGAGTCTGTTATTACAGAAACAGCCACCACAATCATGTCATTTAAGGGTTGAATAAAACATATGAGAATGAGGAAAACAAATTTGTAAAGTTAACCAGTTAAGAGGAGTGTGTCAGCTCAAACACAGTTGGGAAAAAGAAATTTGTTTGTAAAAACCTTAATTTAAACCATTTTAATGTATCTCTAAATCACCAAAATTAATAAAATCAATTTCATCTGTCTTTCAAAGTAAAGATTTAAAAAGTGGTCAGTGTTTTTTTCACGTATTCTATCAAAGCCTCTGAAAATAATGTGAAACAACAACTGAAACAAACACTTAATGAGGAGATTTAGAGACAAAACTAAAATGAAGAAACAGTTTATAAAACTATGAGAGTAATAACAATCCTGTTAAATAGCGTGGTTAAATGTATAAATTAATCTGTTTCAGACATGATACTGATTACACTTCTTATTATAGTTATTTTACAACTTTCCACATAACATAAACTGGTTGGTGTTGAATACATACTGAGTGACTAAATGTCAACATGTGCTTTGGACATTAGCAACTATACAAAAAAAAAAAATTTAAACATATGTCTAAAAACTTGGATGAAAAGACAAACATTGAATTGAACAAACAGGAAATTAAACAAGGGGGAAAACAGGGGAGAAAGACTTCAATGTGGGACAAGATGAGTATCATCACAAACAGAAACTGTGCCAACAAGGACACCTGGTGGTCAAATACAGACATGATAAACTGGTGACAAACAGTTGAATTTGCGTCTTATATTTTCAAACGTTTATGATTATATAAAAGGCTTAAGAGGGATTTTTTTTAATTGAATTTCCTGTACGGCATTTAAAGTTCTCGCTGAGCTAATAAATCAAAGTGAGGCTACAAGCTCAACTTTTCTGACATCTGAAGAGTTCACCGGTTTTTTAGGTTTACCATGAAAACCCCTTTAGAGCAATGGTTTACGAATTTCAGATCTTCATCATTTTTGATACACATATAGTCTGGACTCTTATAATATAGATTAGAAAAGAAAAATGATAATCTATTGCTTTTCTATTCGTCCAGTATTGACACTGTGCAGACCTTAGAAACAGTTTATATAATATTCCTGAGGATTTTCAATATAAATAAAATGTCTGTTTCAAATCCCCAACTCAATATCTCTGATTCTGTCTGTCTCTCTGTCTGTCTCTCTGTCTGTCTTTTTTATATTATATAAACATCTTGAAATCTATACAAAAGGTAGTTAAGATTCAAATTCAAATATCTGACTGTAAAACTCAAAAGCAATGCATTTAAAATGTTATGCATAAAATATTTCACAAACAGTTGATACAAATTGTAATTGTGAGGAATATTTAACTTAAAAACTTGAAATGATACTTTTGTATCTATGACAGCTCCTTATCTGGAGGTTGAGGCCTCTCTCGCCTTTCTTCATGGCCTTAGACATTTATTTCAAGGATCACATCTGGTACAACATCTAACTGATGGTCTGACAAGCTGTCCAGACTTCCATCCATCTCTTCACCTCCACTGTCCTCTGCACTGTCACCAATCTAAAAATGTCCTCTCAGTGTCAACTGATGTTATCAATCCAATCACCTCCTCAACAGTGAATCTTTTTCTAGAATTAGTCATATTATGTGACTGCACCTGCATTGCCACCATAAACCCCATAGAAATGCATGATAACATGTCATGGAGCTACATTTCTCATCATTTCTCCCTAGAAGCACATTGAATTTACTTTATCTGGTCATTAGGTGCATACATTCTTTTGAACAAAATATAGTATGATACAGAAATGGCTGTATCTCAAAAACTACAAGGATGTATATCAAATGTTTGGTACCATTAGATTCAAAATTATTTTAATTTCAATAATATATGATTTGATCCAATGTAAATACCAAATGAATGATAAACTTACAGCGTTTGTGTGTTTTTAAAATAAAAGCAACTTAGTCTAACAATTAAGGCATGATAACTATATGATATCAAAACTGTTGTTTCATCACATGAAGCCAAACGTCCTGACAGTTTCTAGAGAAAATTTTGTGTTTCCACCACAAACTTTTTTCCTTAACATACTAAATATAGTCATTAGTCATTAATAGGTTGAATAAAGGTTGAATGAATGAATACTTTATACAGGAAACAGAATGATATCAGTGTGCTGATTTATTTAAAAGACCTGCTGGAAGTCAAACTCAGAAGTGTTTTAAAAGCTTAAAATCCAGTGAAAGTATCATGTGTTGACTGGGTTTGCAGAGCTCATGTTCATTTGTTATCATGTTGTGAACAGAAAGTAGAAAATCCAGTTGGAAAGGCCGACTGCACCCTTTATGTACACATTGGCAATTAAAACAATGTTTGTTACTTCTTCTAAATGCAGATGGGAGAAGTGAACAGTTGTTGGACTGTTGGACTGAATGACAAGAAATAGACAACTGTTATTGTTCAGTAAAGGATTTAAAGGACAGTTTCACATTTTTCATGTCTATCTTAATACAGTACTCTTATGCCATATACTGTATACTGTGAATCACATGTTGTGAGCCATATAAACAAGTCGTATATATTTTATTGATGGCTATAATCATTCTTACTGAATTAGAATAGGAAACAGAGTTATTGACAAATAAGTTTGCATATACAAGAAAAATTGCCTTGGTGTTGTGGTGTATAATAATAAAAAAATTAGAAGCTAAGAGAAAAAACAAGTATCTATACAAATTAAATAAAATACAACTACCACAAAAGATAAGTGATATAAATATATATGGATAACATTATACAATAAAGAAGTTAGTAAAATTAGTAAAATTATATCTATTCTATGTGAAAATAGCTGTTGAGTTTTAAAAATAATTTACAAGATATTAACTGGAAATGTTCACAGTATAAACAGCATATGTAATGTGCAAATGTAATAATACAAATAATATAAATAATTGTATAATGTATAATTGTATAATGCTCAATGTAGAGTTCACAGATGTCCATTAAAAGATTATATTTTAATATAAGTTGTGATGTCCATGTCAATGAGGTTCCCTGCAGGGGTGGATTTAGTGGTTTGGGGGCCATTAGGTAAACTCAGTCATGGGGCTCCTTTCTGCCTTTCTCTAATGGAAAATGTTGGTATTGATGATCATAGATGAACTTTAACCTATTAATACCAAACTAAACATTGTCTGTTAAAAAGTCCTGCATTCAAAAATGTACTTAGGTAAAAGTAAATAAGCATTACAACACAATGTACCTACACTAACATTTGTTCAAGGTGGAGCTCATTTTAGCTGCTTTATATACTGCTGGATAGTTTTAATCTATAATAATATAGTACAGTGTTTCCCTCTGAATAGAAGGCACTGAATCATCCTAATAGAAGTGGAGTGAAAATACTGCAAGTATAATATTTGAGTATGTAATTGGTTAATTTTGAAGCATGATGATTTGCATGACTGTAATCACTGATCAGAATATTCCTGCTTCTCTGACATGAACTGCTCACTGAACCAGTCAGTGAAAAGTAACTAAATTAATTTCCTCAAGTGAGGAAGGCTACTTGTATTTTAGGCTACTTGAATATTTTCATTTCATGCTACTTCATATTTAGACTCCACAACATTTGGGTCCTACATTGACAACATCTTTTAAAAAGTGCTTTGAGGGACTTTTGTAAGTAATTTCAGGGCATAATGAGTTAGATTAGTGACATAATTTTATATGTTTCTGTAAAGGAAAAATACAACATGCATACTTAAATATATGTTATATTTATTCTGATACTTTACTACTTACAGTTATACTTTGGTGATGTTCTGTGATTTTGTGTATGGCGAAACTACTTTGCAGAGATAACAGGGGCCAGCAGCACCTGTCTGTTAAGAGAACAATGACAGGCTGTGTGTGTAGAGATAACTGAAGAGGAAGCAAACTGCACCTATCTGTTTAGATTATAATATGGTTCAGATCTATATCTGTTGGTGGTATTGTGCCCACTTTCAAATGTGATATTAAACCCAGAAAGACATTCTCTGGTTTATGAGTCTTTTATTGAATTAAACACATGTGAGTGAGAACTTTGTGGGAAAAGAAATTAGTAAAGTTGCGTCAAAGAGTGTCAGCTCAAACACAGTTGTGCAAAGTGCTGAAGCATGAGAAAATGTTTGTTTAAAAAAACCCTTAATTTAAACCATTTGAATGTATCTCTAAAACACCAAAAATGTGAAAAATCTCAAGCCATCATATTACAGGCCACAAAGGCAAATTACTTCACCCTTTACCACATACTACAAATACTCTGATGATGCTGCCATAATGAGACTATTATATGTTGACACATGGCTTCTACTTGTCATTTATACATAATATGTTGTAATTATACAAAAAAAAACTATTGAATTTGAAAATTTCCGCACTCACCATTTAGAATTCTATAAAAACACAGATTTCTGAATCATTGTTTGGTCGACTATGTGACCCTCAGGAGGCTCTTGTACTTCATTATAATGTGGGTATGAAAACAAGAAGGAATTCTGAAAAGGCCAAAGGACTGGATTCTTATGCTGTCTAGATTATAAAATTAAAACGAATAACTGTGAATCACTTAATGATTAAATTAAAACACATGAAAACTTAGTGGGAAAAGAATTACCAAAGTTAACCAATGTCAATGTAATAATTAACTTTGAGTTAGTCTGTGGCACACACATCAAATCATGGTAGTTATAATGGGACATCACGCAAATTATTCCTCTTGTTTCATTCATAAAGGAAGAATGACTTTGTTCTTTGGTGTCAACAGTGTTTTATGGGTGTGGTTTGTTGCATGCAGTTATATAAAGCTACGTGGTGGCAGATAGATTCTGACATTTACCTCTTCACTTCAGCAGCAGATCTGCTCTTCTCTCTTTCAAACAAAAATAATCAGCAACATATTAAAAAAGGTAAGTCACTACATAACTTTATTCATAATCTTAATTTATCTCGTGGACTAAAACTTGTTGTCTTTTGAGTGATATCAGCTCTTAAATTGAGAATGTATAGAAATCAGTAAAAAAAACAATAATTTCTTTCAGTTTTATGTCCAGAGGCTAGATGTATAAATGGCTATGTTTAAATGGACCCCAATATTCTACTAATAATCTGAATAAAATGTCTCATGTAACCACCTCACTTAGAAGAGACTGGCCGAGCAGAAGGAATTTTCAATCAGGTCATATCATTTGTTCAACAGGAAAATATTAGTGCCTAATAACTACCTAAATGATTGATCCAATCATTACTCTCCAGTTGGAGTAAATATATTCTTTCTGTGCATGTTAGCCATAAGGGTAACATTAGGGGATGTGACAGTAAACTAGGGAGAGAGAGAGGGGGGGGGGAGAGAGAGAGGCAAGACATTTTAACATTTAACTGAACCACATTCCTATCTGTAATTACACTTCGGATATCCATAATGCCATTTTACAATTCATTTTCATGAGCTGAAAACACACTGTGAAATAGCAGTCTGCATATGTATCTTTCAACATAACACATTGACTGCATCACATTTACCAACAACTGTAGCACACTGTACTACAACCTGTTGTTATTAGACCAATCTTTGCCTTTTTTGAGTCATAGTATAAAATTAAGCAAAAAACCTATATTTTTTTCAGTGTTTTTTCAGTAAGGGCCAAACACAGTCTGTATGCAATTTTCTTCAGACACAACTCTATTTTTTGTACGTCTGTGCCTGTTGGGAGATTTCTGGGCACCAAAGGTACACACTTGTGCTGATGTGGGAGAAGAGGCACAGTTGAGGTTGTTACTGTGTTTACAGACACATAAACAACACATATGGACTCTGATACTTTGGACTGTCATAGATTGTACAGTCTCTCACCAGTAGATGGCTCTGTAAAACTGTGGATAGTGCAAAGAAACTGCTGCAAGAATCATGGTGAGAACAAGTAGTGTTCATCTCTTGTGATTCACTCATCAATATAATAGTTGTGTTTATGCAAATTAGAAAGCATGATGCAATTTTGGTTCTCATTTTGGAACAAAATTGCAATGATGATGATACAAACCTTGGAGGCAACAGTGTCTCAGAATGAGTCGTCCACTAATCAGACGGTTTTGCATCATGTATGTTGCTTACATGTTTGTGTTCATGTTTCAGGGTTAACCATGGAGACCCTTCTGCTTTTCATCTTCACTATCTTCTCCTTTAAAGCTCTACACATGAGGTAAAATTCTGGTTTTCTATTTATTTAAACAAGCTTTGTCATTTTATTGCAGTCCTGAAGATGTATTCCCCATTCAACCATGTAAAGCACATTAATATTATTGTTGTAATAAGCCATTAAAAGTTTCTTTTTGAAATTAAATACTATGTTTATATGTTACAGTCAGGTGTGACTGTGGAAATATTTTTTCCCCAAGAGGCACAATTTTATATTTAAAAGAGGTTTGGGGGTTTTCCCATTCTCTTCAATACATTCACAGTTTGCTTTTCGGCCTCTAGCTGATAAATGTTGGTTAACTTTGATCTTTGGTACTGAAAACCAAACAGGTGATCAGGAACAAAATCAGTTTAACACTGAAAAGACACAGAGTGGATGTATGAGGTGATCAAGGCTTAAATTAAACTTTCGATCCTCAAAATTCAAATCTAATTTGAGTCATGAATACTAAAAACTGGGTCTTTAATCTGCCTTCAGTTATTTTCTTCACACCTTAAATGATTTATCAGTAAAACTTGTTTCCTCCCTGCAGGAGTCTGTTTCGGAGCATGACTGTTGTTTCAACTGTGTTCATGTTGATCACAACCTTTATGTGTAAGTATTATGATGTGAATGAGCCATGGGACTCAATAATCAGTGGCCATACTATGTACTATGGTATGTGTCTTATGGGGCTAGTTGCCACTAAGTGTTTTAGCCCTCCTCACCTTTTTTCTGAAGTTGCTGATATGTTTAGCTATATGATGATTTAATAAACATTGCTCTGTGTTTTTCAGCTAAATAAAGACAAAACCAACATTAATTACATTAACCAATCATGTAGAATTAGACAATGGCAATTAGATTCTGCATGTTAAAGTGTCCTTAGGCAAGACACTGAATGGCTGCTCCATCGATGTGTGTGTGTGTGTGTGTGTGTTTCACACAAGTTTTTACAAATGTCTTTAACATTTAATTCACATCTTACAGTATGATAAACAAAAATTCTCATTATGTGTGTCATTATGTTAAAACAGCCAGTTTGAATTTATGAACACACAGTTCAGCCATATTTAGACTCATTTTGTAGCAGTAAATTTTATCTACCAAACATTTTGCAGATCACACATAATGTACAGTATGGCCACATGAATCCACTGTGTTTTACACCTAGAGGAAGGACCATCAGTGGAAACAGTTTCTCCAGCATCACAGACATTAACACTGAAACTCACACATTGTATAAACAGAATAAGTTTGATGTGTTGATAGGCCTTTTGGTATTAGAACCATAATGATTCAGGAAAAATCAAAGATCAAATCAAAAACATTACAATAGTACAAATGATCCAGTATATTTCGTAGAATTCTCCTTAAACTATAACTTTGCACCATTTGGGCCAAGAATCTTAAAGAAAGACAAAACACTCAAGTACTTTGTACTGTGTAATAATTATCCATCCCTAATGTGGACTAATTGAATACATTTCATGAATGCACATAACATTAATTGTTTGCCCTTTTTCTAGTTGTTGGGTCTACACCTCCCACAGTCTTCAACAATAATGATCTGATCAGGATTGTGTTGGTGGGGAAGACTGGAGTTGGGAAGAGCGCCTCAGGAAACACCATTCTGGGAAAACAGTGCTTTGAATCAGAATTCTCTGCTGAATCTTTGACAAAACACTGTGAAAAGGTTTATGGTGAGGTGGATGGACAAAAGATTGCTGTTATCGACACTCCAGGCCTGTTTGACACAAATAACACTGAGGAGGAAACAGTTAAAGATCTTGCACAGAGCATCTCTTATGCTGCACCTGGACCTCATATCTTCCTGGTTGTCCTCAAACTGGGCAGATTTACAAAGGAAGAAAAGCAGACGGTGCAGATGATTCAGACAATCTTTGGTGAGGAAGCCGACAAATACAGCATGGTTCTCTTTACCCATGGTGACCTGCTCAAAAGGAAAACTATTGAGGAGTTCATGAAGCACAGCAAAGATCTGCAGGAACTTGTGGCCAAATGTAACAACCAGTACCACGTGTTCAATAATGAGCTGGAGGATCGTTCTCAGGTCAGCGAGCTGCTTGATAAGATAAGAAATGTAAATGAGCAGAATGGAGGAAGCTACTACACCACTGAAATGTTTCAAAAGACAGAGAGAGCGATAGAAGAGGAGAAACAACGGATCCTGAAAGAGAGAGAAGAGCAAAACCGCAAAGAGCAGGAGGAACTGATGAAGAAAATAGAGGAAAAGTATCAGCAACAGCTCAGAGAAATGAAGGCTGAATTTGAGAGAAAAACTAAATCAGCGGAACATGAAGAAGAAGTCAAAGAGAAAATTAAAAAACTGAAAGAAGAACAAGAACGTAAGGCCAGAAAGGAAGCTGAGGAGAGCCATTGGGTCATCAAAAAGCTAAAGTCATTTTTTCAGTGGTTGTTTCCCTCCTCAGGTTATTCTTACATGCCAACCCACCCACATCCCAGCTGGTGGAAAAGTAAATGAATTACTGGACTACTAAGTAAACAAGTATGACTAACAAAAGTTTGATACACAGAGGCTGTTTGACACTAACAAATAAATGACAACTGCAACAAATAGGATGATGAGCAGATTTAGAGTGAAAACTAAAATGAAGCAACAGTTTAGAAAACTATAGAAAGAGTGAATAACAACACCGTTGTTAACTGAAGTGGTAAAATATACAAATTGATTTATTTCATACGTGATACTGATTACACTTATTATAGTCATGTATTCAACACCAACCAGTTTATGTTATGTAAAAAGCTGTAAAATACTGTATTTGTAATAAGTGACTAATATTCACCAATTTTCATGTAGATGTCATCATGTGCTTTGATCTTTGATCAACCATTTTTAACTTGAAGTTTTTTGGATGGATGGAAAGACTAAACATTGAACTGTACAAACAAGAAATTAAACAAGGTGAAAAACACAGGTGAGAAGGACTCTTCAATGTAGGAGTAGATAAGTATCATCACAAAAAGAAACTGAGCCAACGAGGATATCTGGTGGGAAAATACAGACATGATAAACTGGTGACAAAGAGATGAATATACTTCTTATATTTTCAAAACGTTATGATTATAGAAATAGGTTAACAGGGATTTTCAAATTCAATAATAAATTTCTTCTGAGGACTGTAGGTGAACAGTGTACTCATGCGCTCTTATAGCAGAGGCAGCATTTATCTGAACTCCAGTTTTTATAAGAAGTATTCAGATCCCTCACTTTAGTAAAAGTATCAATAAAACAATGTCAAAATATTCCACTGAAAGTGAAATTCCTGCCTTCAAAATGAAATAAAGAATTTATCAGCTAAATCTCTTGATGAAAATGTTGAAAGTTGTTTTGCAGGAAACTGGCCCCTGATACATTAGGAGGAGGAACAAAGTTGGCTATATATATATATATTTTTCGTTCAAGTAGCATTTGTTTTCAGTTTACAAGAGCATGGTTATCCATCTACAGTTACCTGAATACTATAGATGGAGGAAGAATGACGTTGTACTTTGGTGTAAACACGGTGTTTTATGGGTGTGGTTTGTTGCATGAAACTTCACAACGAGGCAGAAAAGGTCAGTTTCACATAGTTTCACAGCGGCAGATGTGCTCTTCTCTCTCTGAAAGAAAACTGAGCAGCGACACATAAAAACAAGGTAAGTCGACATCAAAGTCATAGAAAAAGTTGCGCATTCACGTGTGATCTGTTTGCCTGAAATTAATGTTTATTAGCATGCTAATCGATAATCGTGAGTTAAGATAATCGCTAACTAGCCACCATGCTAGGTGATTTTGGTAAGAATATATAATAGTTGCATCTGTGTCCAGAATGTCAACTCACATAGTTCATACTATTTGAAGCTAAATGTTAAAGGAACATGTTGCTTTAGATGTCATAGTTTTACTCCTTATGTTAAGGGGTAATGTGTGTGTGTTGCATTTAATTTAAATTGCATTGAGTTATAGTTTGTATTGTATATTAAATGTATTTATTATTGTGCTTAAACAGGGTTCAGATGGTTGTAGCTGTGGCCTGTGAGAGCTAGCAGCTCTCTGCACTCACCTGCCTCAAATCACCTACTTTTGTGATATTTTCCTGTCAGTTTTGAGTGAAGGCTTGTTTCCTGTGGCTGTTTGAGAGGAACTGACGCCTGCTGATACAAAACCTCCAGGACAACTTTTGGTATTTAATTTCCCATTTTAAGACAATTAAAAGTCCCTTTTGGTTTCCTATTAGACGAGTCACTTGAAAAGAAAAAAGAAGACATTTAAGGTTGTACTTGTCCATAGACTGAGAAATGACTCTTTACTGATACTGATTTGTTACCATAACTATCCATTTCATTTTTGTTTTTGTTGTTATCTTAAGTATTATATGGATAGTTCCAGTACAGCACAGTGGTTACAACGACAGTAGTAGAAAAAAATGTTGAAATGCATGGTATTCATTTTGATCTGGCATGTTGAGACTGGAACAGGGCTCAGAGGTGGAGGGTTGCCATGCTCATGTCCCACCTCTAGAACCCCCACACTCTTAAAATCACTGCTTCATCCCTGAGTCCAGGTGCTTCACACAGGTGAAATCAGGTCCAGACTGGCAATCGAGAGCACCACAGTTGTGTGACCTGTTTGGTCAAACAGTAGATGATTTGCATTTCAAAGTAAAGTATCATGAGCTGAGACCTTGTCCTTCCTGTTTAAAGTTTCTCTTATTTTCAGTAGGGGGCCATAATGGTGAAAATTGAAGAGGAGCTTTTTAAAATTCTGGCAAAATTAAAGAAGATGAGTTTAAGGATTTCAAGTGGTTCCTGGGGAAGGATGAAATCCTGGAGGGCTTTTCAGGCATCTCAGTGGCTCAACTGGGGAAAGCAGAGAGGCGGGACACAGTGGATCTAATGGTACAGAAATATCAGGATCTTGGAGCTCTGCAGCTGACCATGAAGGTTTTGGAAAAACTCAACAGGAATGATCTGGTGCAGCTTTTAGAAAAATCCTGCTCAGGACCAAAAGGTAAGTTGAAGGAATCTGAAAAGGATTCTGAAATTATTACATGAGTTATGAGTTATAGTGTTCTATGATAGGAATGTGTTAACAAAAATATGTAGAAATAATGTTAAGATTGTTTTGTCGTTCTTTATGGTACCACCTTCATCTAAAAGAAAAAGTAGCAGGACAAAGAGTATTTCTTTAATATCTCATAAGCTAAAATAAATTTCGTTAACTGGCTCACAGCATGACAAAACAACAACTCTGTTCCTTTATTTTTACGTGCCACATCCTTGTTGCTTACTGCAACCAGTCATCTGTTAGTCTCACTCTCCATCTCACCCTTACTGGGAAATAAGCAGCAAGATGGACGGTGGAAAAAATATGAAGGGTGGAAGAGAGAGGAAAAGAGATAGAAAAAAGAAAGATGTAGGAGATGCAGCTAAATGCCGCCAGATTAGTCAGTAAATAAAGTGCTAGCTAGCTAATGTTACTGATACCTCACCATACTGAAAATGAATGCATTTTGGTGAAAATTTATACTAATGTTTGTGTCGGTTAAAGGGCTTTTTTAACCTTTGATGGGTAACTGTTAGTGTATATCAGTAAACTGAGAGGGGTTTTGTTCTCTTGCTCTGTTCTTTGAATAGGTGGAGAGAGTTATTAACTGAATTGCAATGGTACATTAAAATATGTTGTGCTCTTGCTTTTTTTTCTTTTTGAAGGTGGAGAGAGAAATATTGGTGCCACAGTGGAACAGACACCTGATACCTCAGATCAACCTGCAGGTAAAAGACGTTCTATTTTAATAGTACATTAGTTCTGTCTTTAGTTATTTATTTTTTAATAAGTATCAGTCAAAAGTTAGTCCTGATGTTGTTTCCGTCTTTAATAATATGCACCTTTGGTTTTATCTGTGGTTCATAACAGTATGTTGAACTAAGCATTTTTTTAGGCAAACAATTGATTCGAAAGGAACTGGACTTAGATTTCTCTTATGAAGATGTTTCATCTCTTATCCAAGCAGCGTCATCAGTTTGTAACATATCTCATAGTCTGACTATTCCACATCAGTCTGAAATAAAATAAATATAAATAAATATTTCTGAATGAGTGGATATTTGGTGTTTTGTGCTGGCAGGGGTTCTCGTTGATATAATTGTAGGAGAAACACTGATTCAGTAAACATTCAGTAGGTTTAGTAAACACTCAGTAACCGTTGAGAACACTTAGACCCAGAAGTCCAAAGTTGTGAAAAAAACAGGGGTGTTTTGAATACACCCCCATTGTTTTCACAGGTAGTTTGTTAGTCTGTCCCTCCCACCGCCAATTAATCGACTAGTCGACCAGCAGACTACAGCCCTAGAATACACATAGAATTTATTGTTTGTCCTTTTTTCAGACTTCAAGTTGACACCCTCAACAGCCTACAACAATTATGAGCGGATCAGGATTGTGCTGGTGGGGAAGACTGGAGCTGGGAAGAGCGCCTCAGGAAACACCATTCTGGGGAAACAGTGCTTTCAATCAGTATTCTCCTTTAGATCTGTGACTGAACACTGTTCAAAGGTTTCTGGTGAAGTCGATGGACAAAATGTTGCTGTTATTGACACTCCAGGCCTGTTTGACACCAGGGACATTGAAGAGCGTAAAAATAGAAATGTTGCCAACTGCATGGTCTTTGCTTCACCTGGACCTCATATCTTCCTGATTGTCATCAAACCGGGCAGATTCACAGAGGAAGAAAAGCAGATGATAGAAATGATTCAGAAAATCTTTGGTGAGGAAGCCAACAAATACAGCATGATTTTGTTTACCCATGGTGACCTATTTGAAGAGATAACTATTGAGGAGCTCTTGAAGGACAGCAAAGATCTGCAGGAAATTGTGACCAAATATAACAACCAGTACCACGTGTTCAATAATAGGGTGAGGAATCATTCTCAGGTCAGTGAGCTGCTTGAGAAGATCAGAAATATAAATGAGCAGAATGGAGGAAGCTACTACACCACTGAAATGTTCCAAAAGGCACAGAGAGAGAGAGAAGAGAAGAAACAACAAATCCTGAAAGAGAAAGAAAAGGATCAACAACAATATCTGAAAGAAGGATGTAGGATATTGTGAACACACTAAAATGCTGTTTTTAAAGACACATGCTTTGAAGTCCATGGATCTGGTGGCATGTAAGACGCATAAATAATGTACAAAGCAAGAAACAATTTACTTCCTGGAAACATACAAAAAATGTTACAAACATTTCAATGGCTCACTTCTTAAAGACGGCATCCAAAGAAGATACTGGAGCACATAATTTACATTAAGTTGCAAATGAGTAACGGTTTGACTCACACTGCGTCAAACAGTAATGGCATGGTTTAAATAATGTCCTCCATACACAGAACAGTCTCTCATTGGTTAATAAGGATGGGAGGTAATCAATCAATAAACCAATACATCGATGGTGTTTAAGTGAATCTTGAGAGATCTTCGAGAAGTGGCCCATTGAACTGTTTGTAGTAATTTGTCCTATTCTGAGAGCACCAACCTCCATCAGTAGAGGGGCTGAAGTGCCAGAGATTCCTTCTACTATACAAAAAAATGTTTTTAGACAGAGAGGAGGTATAACTTCAGAAGAAAATTTAATTTGAAAAAACACCTTTTTCCCACCAATCTTAAGAGTAGTTGTATTTGTGGGGTGGAGAGGTCTTGATGTAGAACTATTGGACTATTCATTTTAAATCTTAAGTTCATTGAATGAGTATTGAAAAGGGGTAGGACCAGATAAGCATGTTACTGATTTTTTAACATAAATATATAGTATAGCTATATATATTTTGAACAGGTTTGAAATAAAAATCTTTTCTATTCTAGAAAGAAAAGCAAATACAAAAGAGCAGAAGGAACTGAAGAGGGAAATAGAGAAACGGAGAGAGAAGAGAAAGAGACTAATTCGAAAATTAAAGAGAAAATGACAAAACTGAAGGACGAGGACAGGGATTCAGTCATCCAACTGCTACTTTCACTATTTTCACTGGTTGTGTTACTTTACTACTCACCTTTGAAAGAGATACTGTATATACAAGTATGACAAATTAAAGTTTGAAACCCAAAGGATGTTTGACACTATAAGAGATGAAGACAACAGTTAAAGATACTGTGCTGTGTATTCCTTATGCCTCTCCAGGACCTCATATATAGGAAACATGAGAAAAAACTGAAGGAACATGAATAATTTTAAGCTATATGGGAAGTCATATATGTATATATGTGGGAAACAACATTTTATCTACAAAATAAAGATGTATTCCAAGCAAAATAAGTAAAGGACTGTTGCTGATCCTAATGTCCCACACTAGTGGCCCTTCAGGACTTTTATACCAAGAAAAAAGGCAGCAGATAATTTATGGTTAATCCTTATTGTTATATTACTTGGTGTCATGCCATATATGTCGTTAATCACACAAGATGATCAGTAATTGTTCAGATGTGCCACAGATGGTCAAGAAGATGCTGATAAATTCGTCTTGGAAAAAATAAATGAATATTTGTTTCTTAATATTCGAGGTTGAATCTATTTATTGATCAAAATGGATCTAAAGCTTTGTTAAAGACATTAACAACCTACAACATAACTTGCTGTTTATGTACTCCATACAAAGTGGTTAATGTAAAATTTGTATTTTGGGGGATGTTTTTACAGTAAAGAGCTACATATGGAAGATATTTGACTCATAAATAAAATTCAGTGAGGAAAATTAAACAAGACATTTGAAAAGAAATGATATAATATTTAATGTACTCACAGTATCAAAAGTATAATATATTTCCAGTCCCCAAACGTACTCTATAATAGGTGGACAATATCATATAAGTTCAATATTTTTAAGTGTACCTGAAGTAATGTTTCTACCATAACAACTACTCAAGTAGTTTTACAGTAATTAAATATTCAACCTCTGAAGACAGCAAATGGTAGAATTAACCTTTTGTGAGTTTGGCTTTTAGACCTGATTTGTAAATTAACTATACACACCTAGATTTCACTGTGCTGGTTGTAAACAGTGTGATGTGGGTGTGGTTTGGTATCTATATGGAGACCATGGGTACATCTCAAGTCTCTTAAGTCATGTCTCCTCGCTCCTCGTCCGAAGTTGTTCCTGACACGCCATTTTGACAGGTGTCCCAAGTCTCTTATTCTGCCCCGAGGAGCGAGGAGCGAGGATCGAGGAGGGATCTCTGAGGAGCGATGAGCGAGGAGACATGAGAGCGGACTTTCCGGAAGTCTTTTACCGGCTGACACGCCCCCTTATTGGATATCAGTTATTGTGATTGGACGCTCCAGTTGATCGAACTGATCTGATACATCACTGCAGTTTCATACCGAAGTGGATACAGATAACAGATTGAATTTAAGTGTTTCACTCCCAAGTTTCATGTATTACTTGTTTTCTTATTCATCACATAGTTAAAAATCTGTTAATTGTCGGTCTGATCAACAAAAGAACCAAAAACAACTTCATTTATTAGAGATATTTTTCCCTCTGGCTGACAGACAGACTCTTCCTGACTTTAATTTGATCCATAATAACAGTTAAACACATCTATATTTTACATCATTTATCGTTATTTCCATTAGGTCACGTGTGAGGCTAAGAATTCCTGAGTGTTGGGTTTGATATGAGTCACATCATTTCAACTTTCCCTGAAACATTTTGCCAAATACATATTTGGCAGATGACACCCTTATTATATTCTGGGTTATTGAATTATTAATTCACTATCAGGATTATCAAAAGATACAGATGCAGATAATCAGTTAATAGTATAAACGCATTCTGCGAGTAGAAATGGTTCCTGATCCTCTGAGCAGTATAAATGCAGAATGCAGGTTGCTATTCAGGTGTTTGTTAAACAGCAACCAGGCTGCAGAGAGGAAACAGCTGCTCTAGCGGTGATAACTGTGAACCTTTATCAGTATTAACACAGTCCACAGTCCACAGTGCAGACACAAATCCATCAAAAGTTTCTACAGATGTTAAAGCCGACTGATCAGCTGTCGCCGTCATCTGAAACGGACGTCGCTTTACATGACGCTTTGGAGGAAAGCACGTCTCATGTCTCTTAAAACAAATTTCCTCGTTTCCTCTCTCCTCGCTTGGTTTCCTTGCGTCTCTCCTCGCATCCTCGGTGGGCGGGACTGAGACGCAAGGAAAGGACGCAAGTGAGGGAAACGTGGGTGCAGTTTAAGAGACTTGAGAAGTACCCACGGTGTTTTATGGGTGTGGTTTGTTGCATGAAACTTCACAATGAGGTAGAAAAGCTTAGTTTCACAGCAGCAGATGTCAGAGGTAAGTCGACATCAAAGTCATAGACAAAGTTGCGCATTCACGTGTGATCTGTTTGCCTGAAATTAATGTTTATTAGCATGCTAATCGATAATCGGGAGTTAAGCTAATCGCTAACTAGCCACCATGCTAGGTGACTTTGGTAAGAATATATAATAGTTGCATCTGTGTCCAGAATGTCAACTCACATAGTTAATACTATTTGAAGCTAAATTTTAAAGGAACATGTTGCTTTAGACGTCATAGTTTTACTTATGTTAGGGGGTAATGTGTGTGTGTTGCATTTAATTTAAATCGCATTGAGTTATAGTTTGTATTCTATATTAAATGTATTTATTATTGAGTTTAAACAGAGTTCAGATGGTTGTAGCTGTGGCCTGTGAGAGCTAGCAGTTCTTTGCACTCACCTGCCTCAAATGACCTACTTTTGTGATATTTTCCTGTCAGCTTTGAGGAAGACTTCAGATGAAGAGTGAAGGCTTGTTTCCTGTGGCTGTTTGAGAGGAGCTGGCGCCTGCTGATACTAAACCTCCAGGACTAACTTTTGGTATTTAATTTCCCATTTTAAGACAATTAAAAGTCCCTTTTGGATTCCTACTAGAAGAGATATTTAAAAGAAAAAAAGAAGAAGACATGGACTCAGAAATGACTCTACCGATTTGACTCTTTACTGCTACTGATTTGTTACCATAACTATCCATTTCATTTTTGTTTTTGTTATTATCTTAAGTATAATAATGATAGTTATGCTCCAGTACAGCAATTCATACAAATAACTGGATGTAAGTCATAAACTGCTAAATAAATTCTGCTGAGTTGTTACACTCATGTGGTCTCAGTAATTATTTTATGGAAAGCTGTGGTTACAACAACAGTAGTAGAAAAAAATGTTTAAATGCATGGTATTCATTTTGATTTGGCATGTTGAGACTGGAACAGGGCTCAGAGGTGGGGGGTTGCCGTGCTCATGTCCCACCTCTAGAACCCCCACACTCTTAAAATCACTGCTCCATCCCTGACTGTCATGAGATGAGACCTGAATACATGTCCTTCCTGTTTAAAGTTTCTCTTATTTTCAGCAGGGGGCCATAATGATGAAAATTGAAGAGGAGCTTTTTAGAATTCTGGCAAAATTAAAAGAAGATGAGTTTAAGGATTTCAAGTGGTTCCTGGGGAAGGATGAAATCCTGGAGGGCTTTTCAGGCATCTCAGTGGCTCAACTGGGGAAAGCAGAGAGACGGGACACAGTGGATCTAATGGTACAGAAATATCAGGATCCTGGAGCTCTGCAGCTGACCATGAAGGTTTTGGAAAAGATCAACAGGAATGATCTGGTGCAGCACTTAGAAGAATCCTGCTCAGGACCAAAAGAAATAGAGAAAGCAAAAAGGCCAGACCCCGTGGATCTAATGGTACAGAAATTTCAGGATCCTGGAGCTCTGCAGCTGACCTGCTCAGGACCAAAAGGTAAGTTAGGGGAAGGAATCTGAAAAGCAGTGTCACATACATTTAATAAATTATTACATGAGTTATGTGTTATAGTGTTCTATAATAGTAATGTGTAGAAATAATGTTAGAGATTGATTCATTGTTCTTTATGGTACCACCTTCATCTAAAAGAAAAGTGGAAGAGACATTTTTAGCAGGAGGTAAACAGAAAGAATATTTCTTCTTCATGTCTCACAAGCTAAAATAAATTTAGTTTTGCATGAAAAAACAACAACTCTGTTTCTTTATTTTTACCTGCCACATCCTTGTTGCTCGCTGCAACCAGTCATCTTTTAGTCTCACTCTCCATCTCGCCCTTACTGGGAAACAAGACCCCAAAATACTTGAACCCCCTCACTTGGGAAACTTCAGACACAGATATAGATATATGCAGGAAATCAAGCCTTTGTAACTAAACTTTTCCAAGTGGGGGACCTCTGCTTAAAAAGTGGTCTGACTTGGACTATTATTTCACACTATATTTCCCACTCTGAATGATTTTCCCAGTCAGATCCTTAAAACGCACCTGTTGCTGCGTTTAAAGGGGATAAGAGGAACTCATGTGATTGGTCATTACTGAAGCTCCACCTGCTGATTCTGTTTACCTCCTGCTAAAAATGTCATGATTAGCACCAACAGTGATGTTCAGAAATTGCAAAATATATATTTGGTCACACCCTCATGGGACATGCACCAGGAATTAAGACTTGGATCTGTGTCTGCACAATGATTCAGGAAAATATGGTCCAATGACTTTAGTGACTGTTGATTCAATCATTGCAGCGGTTACAGATTTTTATTGTTTTCATAATTTGAGTTTAGTAATCCAATTTATCCTATTATATAAAATGTATATAACACAATGTTATAATGTTTCATTTTTATGTCTATTTTCACATAAAGGTGAACACAGATTTTTACAAATGTCTTTAACACACATTTAACATCTTACAGTACAATAAACCAACAGTCATTATGTTAAAAAGCCAATTTGCAGTTATGAACCACAATTCAGTAATATTTAGACTCACTTTGTAGCAGCAATTTTAATCTACCAAACCTTCTTCAGATCTCACATAATATACAGTGGATGTATGTCCTCATCGTAGAAGCAGAATAAGTTTGATGTGTTGATGAGTCTTTTGATACTAGAACCATAATGATTCTGACAACATCAAAGCTCATAAATATTAAAATAGTTTAAATAAACCACTACAGCTCTTAAAATTCTCCTTAAGCAATAACTTTGGGCCATGTTTACAAGATATTGTAACCAAACTCAAAGACACCACATAAAAATAAATATGAAAGAAAGAATTAAAAATCTAAAGCAACCAAGATGTGAAACACTCATCTACCTCAAAAAAACAATGTAAGCACAAATTGAGCCTTTCAAATCATAGTTATCCATTTCTGATGTGGAGTAACTGAACACATGTCATGAATATACATTGATTGTTTATTCTTGTTTTTCAGACTCCAGGTCTAAACCTCCGACAGTCTTCAGCAATAATGAGATCAGGATTGTGATGGTGGGGAAGACTGGAGTTGGGAAGAGCGCCACAGGAAACACCATTCTGGGGGGAAAACAGTGCTTTAAATCTGAGTTCTCCCCTAAATCTTTGACTGAACACTGTGATAAGGCTTATGGTGAGGTGGATGGACAAAAGGTTGCTGTTATCGACACTCCGGGCCTGTTTGACACCAGCAACACTGAAGAGGAAACAACTGAAGATATTTCCCAGTGCATTTCTTATGCTTGTCCTGGACCTCATATCTTCCTGGTCGTCATCAGACTGGGCAGATTCACAGAGGAAGAAAAGCAGACTGTGCAGAAGATTCAGAAAATCTTTGGTGAGGAAGCCGACAAATACTGCATGGTTCTCTTTACCGGTGGTGACCTGCTCAAAGGGAAACCTATTGAGGAGTTCTTGAAGGACAGCAAAGATCTGCAGGAACTTGTGGCCAAATGTAACAACCAGTACCATGTGTTCAATAATGAGGTGGAGGATCGTTCTCAGGTCAGCAAGCTGCTTGAGAAGATCAGAAATATAAATGAGCAGAATGGAGGAAGCTACTACACCACTGAAATGTTCCAAAAGGTAGAGAGAGAGAGAGAAGAGGAGAAACAAAGAATCCTGAAAGAGAAAGAAGAGCAGAACCGCAAAGAGCAGGAGGAACTGAGGAAGGAAATAGAGGAAAAGTATCAGAAACAGCTCAGAGAAATGGAGGCTGAGAGGGAGAAGGAGAGTAAGTTGAGAGCTGCTGAAAGAAAAGAAATTGAAGAGCAATTAAAAAAACTGAAAGAGGAACAGGAGGAAAGGGCCAGACGAGAAGCTGAGAAGAGATCCAAAATATTTAAACGGATAAATAAATTTTTTAAAAGCAATTTTTAACTGTTTGTCACCAGTTCCTGTTGAAGCTACTACAGAAGTAGCAGCATTTTTCCGGTAATTTTCTTTTTGATTTTTGTGATGGAGCACTACAGCAGATTGAACTGTTGTGACTTATTGATGTTCACATTCTGTCTTTTTTTGTATTTCTCATCAGACAGGATTTCTAATACTAACAGTTACTTAATGAGTGTTTTATAATAGGACATGATTTGTAAAATCTTAGATTTTAATTTTGATATTTGTCTTCCAAGATCTGGAACACTCCTATTTGGAGAATGCATTATTGAAATGTCCCATGTTTGAAATGAAATACATTTTATTGAGTGATGTTATCTGATGCAAATCTTATTTCATGTACGGAATCTTTGAGGTTGAGGTTTGAGGTCATTTACTGAACATCTACTGTCCGTTGCGTTTTGAGTGCTTATTCATTTTAATATACTTGAATTACTTGGATTCATTTGTGTTGAAAACTGATTTTATATACTATAGATTCAGCCAGTTTAGCTTTACACAGAAATGAAAACTTTGAAACTTAAAGTTATAAAAGATTTAAGTCTTACTGTTGGTATCAGCAAGTCCAGTTAAATACTACAGCAAACACTGCTACTTTACGACTGGTGTATCTGTTCAAAGTGTATCAAACTAAATCTCATACTTCCAATGCAGAAGAAGTCAGTCAATAATTGGCTTTTTTCATCATGACATAAATACATGGTTTCATGTTAATTAATGAGTGTCAGATATCACCAGGTTGAAGTCTTAAATTAAAACAATTTACCAGACTTATGTTTCCAAATACAAGCAGACCATCCAGGGAGGTTCAGCTCTGTTACTTTCTATTGATTATTACTATACATGGTGAATGAGATTGTGATGTTCTCTTCTTTTAATCAGTTGTTGATTAACTTCTTGTAAACACAAACTCTTTTTTTATTAATGTTGGCTGTCAAACTGGAAATGTGAAACATCGCTTTCATGCATCACATAGAATTAGTTTCATCAGAAAAGAGCTCTGTGGTATAAAGTGAAAGATAAAATGAGATTAAAAAAAATGGACATTTATTCATTAAGCATGTAAACTGTTGTGTGTCCTGTATAAGACTTATCTGTGTTGTATCTTTGCTGAAATAGTATTTCTTGTTTCTTCTTTTTGATGGCATTGACCTTAATGGAGACTAGTTCTTATTTCATCACAGCTAAAAATGTGTTTAATCTGTTCACATCATTTTTCAATGTTAAAAAACATTAATTGTGATCAAGTTGTAATCATTATTGTTATAATCAGTGGAGCAAGAATTTACCATTTTAATCCACAGAGCTGACATACTGGTTGAATGATTGAAATGAATCTGTAGATGAAAACATTGCCATTATTTTTTCTCAATTTTGATGCATGTTTGCAAAATTAATAAAATCAATTTCTTCTGTCTGTCAAAGTGCAGATTAAAAAAATGGTCGATGTTTATTTCAGATATTGTATCGCAGCCTCTAGTGATGATGTGAAACAACAACTGCAACAAATAATGACTTTATGAGCAGATTTAGAACAACACTAAAATGAAGCAACAGTTTATAAAACTATGAGAATGAATAATAATTCTGTTGTTAACAGAAGTGTTTAAATGTGTAAATTAATCTGTTTCATACATGATGCTTATTACACTTGTATTATTATTTTACTATTATACTTGTTATAATTATTCTACAACCTGCTTCATAACATAAACTAGTTGGTGTTGAATACATTCTTTACTTATGACGAGTGACTAATATTCACCACTTTTGTTTCAAATGTCAACATGTGCTTCGCATTTTGGAAACTCTTAAAAAAACATTTAATGATTTAATTTTAGTCATTTTATGTCTAAATACTGGGATGGAAAGACTAAACATTCAACTAAACAAACAGAAACTGAAACTAGAACATTTTGCAATTTCTAAACAAATTGCATGCGGGAACTGCAAACTACTAGACCTAGCCGCTACAAACTGCCAAACAAAGACACCACTAATGCCGGCTGCTGTCACTGCTGTTATTGCTACTGTCACTGTAAATTTCTGCTTCAGCAGCAATTATTCAAAATTTTGTAGAACCAACTGCAGATGAAATTGTATCAAATACCACACACTTGTTCAGCATATTCATCTGTACATTTTTGCTGAATTTGGTCAATTACTACATTTGGCTTAATTGCTTACATGATATGATATAATACATAACATATCATGGCATAACATGACACAATATACTTTGTCTTACCTACATGATATAACATATCACAACATAACATGACACAATATACCTTGTCTTACTTACATGATATGACATAATATATAAAATGTCATGGCATAACCTGACACAATATACTTTGTCTTACTTACATGATATAACATATTGTAGCACAACTTGACACAATATACTTTATCTTACTTACACGATATGACATAATACATAACATTTCCCAGCATAATGTGAACACAATATACTTTGTCTTACTTACATGATATGACATAATACATAACATGGCACAATATCACACAAGTTACCTTGTCTTACTCAAATGATAAAACAATACTTAACATATCATAACCTGACACAATATACTTTGTCTTACTTACATGATATAACATATTGTAGCACAACTTGACACAATATACTTTGTCTTACTTACATGATATGACATAATAGATAACATAACATGGCACAATATCACACAAGATGCTTTGTCTTACTTACATGATAAAACAATACTTAACATATAGCATAACATGACACAAGATACTTTGTCTTACTTACATGATATAACAATACCTAACATATAACATAACATGACACAATATACTTTGTCTTACTTACATGATATGGCATAATACATAACATCATGGCATAACATCACACAATATATTTTGCCTTAATTACATGATATGACATAATACATAACATCATGGCATAACATGACACAAGATACTTTGTCTTACTTACATGATATAACAATACCTAACATATAACATAACAGGACACAATATACTTTGTCTTACTTACATGATATGGCATAATACATAACATATCATGGCATAACATGACACAATATACTTTGCCTTAATTACATGATATGACATAATACATAACATCATGGCATAACATGACACAAGATACTTTGTCTTACTTACATGATATAACAGTACATATCATAACATAACACAATATAGTTTGTCTTACTTACATGATATAACAGTACATAACATATAACATAACATGACCCAATATATTTTGTCTTACTTACAATATATGACACATAACATAACATGACATGATATACTTTGTTTTACTTACATTATATGGTATATAACATGACACGATATACTTTGTCTTACTTACATTATATGACACATAACATAACATGACATGATATACTTTGTTCTACTTACATTATGTGGTACATAACATAACACGACATGTAATACTTTGTCTTACTTACATTATATGATACATAACACAATATGACCCAATATACTTTGTCTTACTTACATTATATGATACATAACACATCATGACCCAATATACTTTGTTTTACTTACATTATATGGTACATAACATAACATGACCCAATATACTTTGTCTTATTTACATTATGTAATACATAACATAACACAACATGTAATACTTTGTCTTGCTTACATTATATGATATATAACCCAACATGACCCAATATACTTTGTTTTACTTACATTATATGGTACATAACATAACATGACCCACTATACTTTGTTTTACTTACATTATATAATACATAACATAACATGACATGTAATACTTTGTCTTACTTACATTATATGATACATAACACAACATGACCCAATATACTTTGTTTTACTTACATCATATGGTACATAACATAACACGACATGTAATACTTTGTCTTGCTTACATTATATGATATATAACCCAACATGACCCAATATACTTTGTCTTACTTACATTATATGATACATAACACATCATGACCCAATATACTTTGTTTTACTTACATTATATGGTACATAACATAACATGACCCAATATACTTTGTCTTATTTACATTATATAATACATAACATAACATGACATGTAATACTTTGTCTTACTTACATTATATGATACATAACACAACATGACCCAATATACTTTGCCTTACTTACATTATATGATACATAACATAATACGACATGTAATACTTTGTCTTACTTACATTATATGATAAATAACACAACATGACCCAATATACTTTGTCTTACTTACATTATATGATACATAACACAACATGACCCAATATACTTTGTCTTATTTACATCATATAATACATAACATAACATGACCCAATATACTTTGTTTTACTTACATTATGTGATGCATAACATAACATGACATGTAATACTTTGTCTTACTTACATTATATGATACATAACACAACATGACCCAATATACTTTGTTTTACTCACATTATATGGTACATAACATAACATGACCCAATATAATTTGTTTTACTTACATTATATAATACATAACATAACATGACATGTAATACTTTGTCTTACTTACATTATATGATACATAACACAACATGACCCAATATACTTTGTCTTACTTACATTATATAATACATAACATAACATGACATGTAATACTTTGTCTTACTTACATTATATGATACATAACACAACATGACCCAATATACTTTGTCTTACTTACATTATATAATACATAACATGACATGTAATACTTTGTCTTACTTACATTATATGATATATAACCCAACATGACCCAATATACTTTGCCTTACTTACATTATATGATACATAACATAATACGACATGTAATACTTTGTCTTACTTATATTGTATGATATATAACACAAGATGACCCAATATACTTTGTCTTACTTACATTATATGATACATAACACAATATGACCCAATATACTTTGTCTTATTTACATCATATAATACATAACATAACATGACCCAATATACTTTGTTTTACTTACATTATATGATACATAACACAATATGACCCAATATACTTTGTCTTATTTACATCATATAATACATAACATAACATGACCCAATATACTTTGTTTTACTTATATTATGTGCTGCATAACATAACATGACATGTAATACTTTGTCTTATTTACATTATATGATAGATAACACAACATGACCCAATATACTTTGTTTTACTTACATTATATGGTACATAAGATAACATGACCCAATATACTTTGTTTTACTTACATTATATAATACATAACATAACATGACACATAATACTTTGTCTTACTTACATTATATGGTACATAACATAACACGACATGTAATACTTTGTCTTGCTTACATTATATGATATATAACCCAACATGACCCAATATACTTTGTCTTACTTACATTATATAATACATAACATAACATGACCCAATATACTTTGTCTTACTTACATTATATAATACATAACATAACATGACATGTAATACTTTGTCTTACTTACTTACTGACATAATACATAACATCATGGCATAACATGACACAATATGCTTTGTCTTATTTACATGATATGGCATAACAATATGTCACCTATCATAGCATATCATGAGACAATATACTTTGTCTTACTTACATTAAATAACATATCATAGCATAACATGACACACTAGAAATTCTGTAAGGTCACCTTGTGTACAACATTTCAAAATTTGGTCACAATCCGATTCAGTATTGAGGAGATATCAACCATTTAGTGCATTAAGCCATATCTCCAAAAGTTTGCTAGCCAATAACAGACAAACCGTAAGTGATATCCAAAAACAAATGAATAGGTTTTGTTGAGGGTCCTCTAACTATGGTATGTACCAAGTTTGGTGAAGATTGGATGAAATATGTGCCAACAGAAGCAAAACATATGTTCATGTATCATGTATACATGGGCAAGATGGCGCCAGTGTGTCAGCTGTTCCAACTGTTGTGTGTGTTTCTGCTGTTTCTAACACTTATTGCACATACTGTCAACACTCTACTGGTGTATAATCGTCAAACGCTGTTAGATCTGAGAATCACCACCAAATATCCTGTCAAATATGATTATTACAGGAGAAAAACTGACCCTCATTTCCTGTCAGATATCCCAACATACCTCCGCCACACTCTAGTGCCATCCCTGCGGCAAAAATGGCACCAACACCAGGGAAAGCATAGTGGCTGTCTTGTGAGGCTGAGGGCCGGGTTGGTACATCCCGATCAAGGCGGATATGGAGCTGTGTGTCTCTTGACGTTCCCTCAACCCTGTTACTGCCTGTTGGGTCTGGCATTATGCTTTGTATGTGTTATTTATTATTTATTTCACAGTGCAAAGGCTTCTTTTATTTATTTTATGGTGTATTATATCAGGATAACATTTGACTGTTAATCAGCCTCTGGGGGTCTTTATCAACAATTATGATTGGTTGCTCTTGTGCTGAGCTTGGCAGAGACTCAAACAAAAGCTATCAAGTCAGACCCATATATGGTATGAAAAGTCATCACTAGTCCTCATCTGATCAGTCAGAAACAGATCTGAGATAGAGACAGACAGGTCCCTCCTTACATCCATCATTGCCATATCACAGGGCCATGATGGAATAGACGAGGTAGGTAAGGCTTACGAAATTATTCATTTTTGTTTTTCAGCCTACCACAGCAATGAGCTGATCAGGATTGTGATGGTGGGGAAAACTGGAGTTGGGAAGAGCGCCACAGGAAACACCATTCTAGGAAACCTGTGCTTTAAATCTGAATTCTCCCCTAAATCTTTGACTAGACTCTGTGAAAAGGCTTCTGGTGAGGTGGATGGACAAAAGGTTGCTGTTATTGACACTCCGGGCCTGTTTGACACCAATAACACTGAAGAGGAAACAAATAAATATATTGCCCAGTGCATTTTTTATGCTTCACCTGGACCTCATATCTTCCTGGGCAGATTCACAGAGGAAGAAAAGAAGACTGTGCAGAAGATTCAGGAAATCTTTGGTGATGAAGCCAACAAATACAGCATGGTTCTCTTTACTGCTGGTGACCTGCTCAAAGGGAAACCTATTGAGGAGTTCTTGAAGGACAGCAAAGATCTGTGGCCAGAACTTGTGGTCAAATGTAACAACCAGTACCACGTGTTCAATAATGAGGTAAAGGATCGTTCTCAGGTCAGAAAGCTGCTCAAGAAGATCAGAAACATAAATGAGCAGAATGGAGGAAGCTACTACACCACTGAAATGTTTCAAAAGGTAGAGAGAACGATAGAAGAGAGGAAACAACAAGTCCTGAAAGAGAAAGAAGAGCAAAACCACAAAGAGCAGGAAGAACTGAGGAAGAAAATAGAGGAAAAGTATCAGCAACAGCTGAGAGGGACGGAGTCTGACCTTGAGAAGAGGAATAAGTTAATGGAAGAATGTGAAAAAGAAATCAAAATGAAAATGAAAAAACTGAAAGAAGAACAAGACAATCAAGCCAGAAAAGAAGCTGAGAACAGCAATTGGATCATCGAACTGATAAAGTCTTTACTTCCAGACATTATCAAAATCCTTTTAGAAAAGCTCCTGACATCTGGTTTTGGTTAAAACAAATAATATAGAAGATAAAAATACAAACAGGTGAGCAGCATGAACACCAAAATAAATAAGCAGTTTTTCCTCATTCATGTCAACCCGTTCCCCAATTATCACAAATAATTGTTCAGTAGTGTCACAGATGGTCAAGAATATGTTAATAAATTTTTCTTAAAAATATGTTGATGACTATTGATTATTTTGCTTCTGAGTGTTTGAGGTTGAGTCTATTGGTGTGTAAAGTCTTTGTTGTATCAGAGATCACTGATGATAGAACAGTGTTGTCATAATTAAGTATCAGGTTTCATTATTTCCACACATATGCATGTGATGATCCAATGTCTAATAGCTGTAATCACTGATCATAAAATTAGCAAACAGCTATCAATGTATATACTGTAGTTGCAGTTCAAGTGATAATTTTATTGTGCATCTTGTTGGAGATTCAAAGATAACATTTCAGTCAATTATTAAATTATGATATGATATGTTTCCCAAGATCTCTTTATACAAAACTGCAAGAAGGAATAAATTAAACTGTGTTTTTGAAAATTGGAGAAATGCCAAGCTTAGAATGTACAAAAGTGCACTTAAAACAAGAAAGATGAGCATGAACATGCAACAAACGCAAAACAGACAACATAAAACAAACCAAAAATGTGAAAAAAATATGGAATAAAGAAAAAAACAGAAATCAAGGGATAATAAAGGAAATAAAACAAAGAACAAAGAAAAAGTTAGAAAATAATAAGAATTAGCAGATTCATCAGAACAAAAAAGTTGCAAAAATATATTTTTTATTTAATTTTGTTCAGTGAACAGGCCTGAGACATTATTATGGACTTTTTTCCTAAATATTTTTGTCACCAGTTTTGTAGGTATTTTTTTTTTCCATTTTCATACACTTTAACCTGTTTTTGTGTTCTCCTGTGGAAGGTGCATCCTCACCAAGCCAATGTCCAGTTACACATTCCTGCTGTAATCAAAAGAATATTTGATTATATTTGAAGTATGAATATTTACAACCTTCAGGAATTATTCTCAATACTACTGCCTCACGAGTGTAGGACTTCTACACCTGATCAGTCCTCAGTGAGGTGTACTTGGCCCAAGAAAGGAAGTGATTAAGTGGTCGTTTCTCCTCTTTATTTAGTGTCTTGGTTGTTTTGTATGTCTTTATGTTAACAAATTCAGTGGTTTTACTTTGGGTCAATGGTTGGACAGACCAAGGTTTGGGCATAAAAATAGACCTCTCATGCCTTTGCATGAGTCACAAGGGCCTTTCTCTGCATGTTATCCTCTTTTTCTAATACTTAGTCTTCAATTCACTGTCTCCCTTTTCATCTTGGAATAACACCAACCACAAACACACTCCTTCCACTTAAATCAGTGAAATAGGAGCTCAGGTACTATTTATAATCCTGTGAAAGCCGCTCAGAAGGGCCACACTGTTGGCTGTGTGGAAATGGACAGGTTTGATTTGTTACTTTGGTGTGGGCTTGTTTGCAGGTCCAGATGCTGAGACAGGATCAAGGAACCTCATGACCTTATATCCCTTCCTACAGTTTCACTCTTTCAAGATTCCTCCGAAACACCTCAAAGGTCAACAGGAGCCCACATGGGTGGGAACCCTTGGCAGATGTAACAATAAGGTGGGAACACAGCCAGAATAACAACATTTTACTGCTAATATTTATGTACTTTTACTCAAGTAATTGAGTATTTTTACATCGCTATATTAGTTATTTTACTTTTACATTTTACTTTTTACTTTCTGCTTGGCGTCCTCCGGAGCTGTAGGTGGCGGTAATGAGCCCACTTTAGAAGCCAAACACGAGAGAAGAAGAAGTTCACGGGTCATCAGGAAGCTACCCTCGTGTTAGACAACACCACACTTTTCATATAATACCCTTAAAACACACTTCTTTTCAGAGGAGTCAGCTGGCTGAATAAGTAAGTGAACATCGGATGTTAGTGGCCTGTTGTTGTCATCATGATTATTACGACTTTTTGGTTTTAGCAGTTGTTTACACTGAAATGCGTGGAGACTGGTTAGCTGTTTCTAGCTAATGTTAGCATAGTTATTTTTTATTTAGTTAAAGTTTACTAATGTTGTTTTATATTTTTTAAGTTATTGTCAGTAACGTTACGTTAATCTCTTTGAAAGCAACTTTAGCAGACCGCTAGCTCCTATGTGGCTAAACAACCAACCAGATCTGATCTTACACAAGTTGAATGTTCATGTTATGTAACTTAAACCAGAAATAGTGAAAAGATTAACTAACAGTGATGGAAGAAGTATTCAGATCCTTTACTTAAGTAAAAATAGCACTACATCAATCAAATAGTCCATTACAAGTAAAAGTCCTGCATGAAAATCTTGCAAAAGTACATCAGTATTATGAGCTTGATGTAGTTAAAGTATTGCATAAAAGTAGTGGTTTGGTCCCTCTGACTGATATATTATTATATATAACATCATTAGATTATTAATACTGAAGCATCAGTGTTTGAGCAGCATGTTGTAGCTGCTGGAGAAGCAATGATTTAGTAAATTGATCGATTAGTTCCTTATTAAGTTCCTCACAAACTATTTTTATGACTGATTAATTCATTAAGTCATTTTGTAAAAAAAAATGTGCAAATTCTTTGGTTTCAGCTTCTCAAATGTGAACATTTTCTGTCTTCTTTAGACTTTTTTGACAGTAAATTGAATATCTTTGGGTTGTTGACTGTTGGTCCGTACATTTTATAGATCAAATGAACCAATCAAATTGCATAAATAAAGTTAATTGTTAATGAAAATAATGATTAGTTGCAGCCCTAATCTTAACTCGCCTCTCCTCTCTTATCTTCAGGTCATCATGTCCTCCTACACCTGCATCAGCTGCCGAGTGGCTTTCGCAGATGGCGAGGTCCAGCGAGCGCACTACAAAACCGACTGGCACCGCTACAACCTGAAGCGCAAGGTGGCCGACATGCCGCCCGTCACCGCCGAAAACTTCCAGGAGCGCGTCTTGGCGCAGCGGGCCGCCGCCGAACAGCAGCTGAACGACGCGTCGGTCGCCGAGGGCTGCGCCGTCTGTAACAAGAAGTTCTCCAGCGCCAACGCCTACCAGAACCACCTGCAGTCCCACAAACACCAGCAGGCCGAGAAGCAGGCTCTGCTCACCGCCCAGAGGAAAGTGGAGAAGATGAACGAGAAGAACCTGGAGAAGGGACTCGGTGACGAGAAGCCAGACCACGACGCCAGGAACGAGGCCCTGCAGCAGGCCCTGAAAGAGCAGCAGAGGTCGAGCCCCGCCAAGCAAGGCGTGGCTCAGACGTCACAAGGAGCGAAGAGAGCGGGGACGGAGAAGCCGGAGAAACCTCCCAGGATGATGTGGCTGGAGGAGCAAGCCAAGAGGAGAGAGAGAGAAGAGGGAGCCACGGCCGAGGAAGGTACGGAGATGAAATGAAACCACAATGAATGTGCTTCTTTTTAATTTACAAATGGACTTTCTCTAATAAATCTAATAATAAACACTTGCAGCAAACACCATCCTGTATATTTATCTTACAATCAGTGCACAGTCTGTAATGTAAATATATTTTTTATAACAGCTCTTTTAGATGTTTCATCGACAAAAAGAAAAATATAGAAAATAACCTTAACCATATCCTTTTTAAACAAAACTCTTCACCTTTTCTAAAACTCAAACTCAACTACTTAACTACTGGGAATTTGCTCATTTTTGCAGCATAAATTTATAAAACAATAACAAGATAATCTGCTACAAATATGATATATGATAATATTGAATTATACCACCGTAGTTCTACTCCTCAAGATCTCAAGATAATAATTCTGTTAGTGTCAAACTAGCTGTGATGATTCAAATCCTGCTCGTAGTTAAACGTGTTAAACTGAGATTTAAGGTGAGCAGAGAAACTTTCCTCTTTCAGAAGATGAAGACAACAACATCCAACTAAAGGAACAAGAACAGTGGAGGGGACTTTAAATATTTTTTGGTTCTACTTAGACTGTTATTACTGTTTTATTTTTTAAAGTAGCTGCACTTGAAATCTTCAAATTAGGTTTAAAAAGCTCCATCAGTAGTAAGATGAACATACAGGCTGTTGTGTTGCTTTATTTTTCACTTACAGACCGTCATTAGTTCTTACTGTTAAAAAAGTGACGACATGTTTCTGTGCAAATCTTGCAGAAGACTGGGAGGATGTCGAGGAGGAGGGGGAGGAGGATGATGATGATGACGAGATGGAGGAGGAGGAGGATGAAGAGGAGACGATGGATCAGGAGGAAGGAGACTCGGCGGCTCTGTCGGACCCCCATCCCGCCGCTCTGCCGGGCTCCATCCCCGTCACGGACTGCCTGTTCTGCTCCCACCACTCCAAGTCGCTCATGAAGAACGTCGCCCACATGACCAAAGTCCACAGCTTCTTCATCCCCGACGTGGAGTTCCTCGTCGACCTCAAAGGCTTCGTCCGTTACCTGGGTGAGTTCGGAGGGACGCAACATTACATTAAAGCAGATAACAGTCGGTCAGTCTGAAGGTTCACGACATTCATTTGTTTCTCGATCGAAGGCACTGACAAACATGTAACGTCTAAAGTTGTGTCGTGTTCTGAACCTCCAGTAGTTTTTCTGTGAGTAAACAAAGTCCGTCACAACCTTGTGGCTTTTCACAGTGCAGAGGAGAAACAGTCAGAGGGGGAAACAGCTGATATTTTGTAGAAACAAGGTTCTCCGCACATCTTCCAGCGACTAATCCACAGCCTTCAATTGTGCTTCTACTATATAATACTGTGTCTTCATGATGCTGAACCCCTGAATAAATAAAGGTTATTAAAACATATGCAAATAAATCCAATTTAGTAGTCCTGCAGCAAATATTACCTCTGTGAATATTGTGATGTTGAGTTCTGTTTGAAATATATTGTACTTATATTATTATATATATTTTGTTTGTATGACTACAGAGTTTGACCACATTCTGCTTTGTTGGTATTAAAAGTATTTGTTGTAATTTCCTGTTTAGTAAAGATGCTATTCAGTGTGTCTGTTGTTACATGAATGAAGGATTCATAAACCTTCAAACACAATCCAATGTTGTTTTTCTCTGTTTCACAGGAGAGAAGATCGGTGCTGGGAACGTGTGTTTGTGGTGTAACGAGAAGGGACGTTCGTTTTACTCGACAGAAGCGGTACAGAGTCACATGACAGACAAAAGCCACTGTAAACTCTTCACAGACGGCGACGCCGCCCTGGAGTTCGCAGACTTCTACGACTTCAGGTAACGAGTCATTTCATTTTAACTCTGCCTGTTAAATAAATAATCATAAATAATCAGGATGAAATGAATTCTCCTACAATTACAACAGTATCCAAAAGCATTTATGCTGCATCTTTGTCATTCTGATGGGTGTTTTTTTGGCGAACAGGAGCAGCTACCCCGACAAGAAGGAGGGAGAGGATGATGAAATGGAGGATGAAGAGCTGCCTGACGACAAGAACCTGGAGTACGACGACGAAACGCTGGAGCTGACCCTCCCTTCAGGTGACTTGACTTGAGATTAGTTTGTAGAATCAACAAAGGTCAAAGTACAGAATAAGCAGCTTTTATGCAGATCTGAATGAAGAAAGTATATAAAATTATGGGCGATGAGACAACTATTAACTATTCTGACATTATATTGGCTAATGTAACAGGATTTAATAGATTAAATTGACCCAAATAAGTACCTTTTAAGCATTTTATGCCTTTTATTGGACAGGAAATTATACAATAAACCGCTGACGTTGCAGTTATGCAGCATACATTTTGACCTGCAGGCTACCAGGATGCACCACCTTTTTACTTTTCTACCTCGTTAAGATTCAGGATGTTAAACACAAGTGATAAATCTCAAAAAGTGCAATTTTTGGGTTTTTTCTCTAAAGGTTTTGTTATTAGCTTAGTGCTGAAATAATCATCACACAAATCCATTTAAACATACAAACAAATACATATATATAAACATGAGATTTTCTTCCTTTTTTCCATTTTATATTGTTGTAAAACAGAAAAATCTTTGTGTTATAGGACTGTTAGTCCAAAAAAAAAAAAAACCAAGCAGTTACAGGACTTCACACTTGGCTCTGGGAACTTGTGTTGGGCGTTTAAACATCTTAGTGATATTTTATAGACTGAACAATTAATCATTTTACAGTAAAAATCATCAACAAATGAACTGATTGATCCAGTCGTATTTAGCAGTTTCATATAAGTTAAAAACTGTATCTCATATAAAAAAGGTGGAACGATCCTCCTTAATCAAGAGAAGAGAATTGCTTAAATTATTGAAGAATTACTAATAACTTTGCTCTCTGATCACGTCAAAACACCTCATCTATGTTTAATCTCAGTAAAATTCATTTTAAATATCATACTCCATACAAATAGAATGATTTCTACTTAACTTACATGATTAAATCTTTGAAGATTTCAAACTAAATTGTCAAATTTCCCTCTTAATACTTTGTTATATTTTCTTGCACACAAATATTATTTCAATTAGATTTCCTGTATAAATAAAGTAATGTGTTGAGAACTATTGGAGGGTGACGGGATGCACCACAAGTACCGTTTTAAAAAAGTTGATCAGTACCGGAGACTCAACGTTCAGGTATGACTTCAGTTAGACGTGTGTGTGTGTGTTTAATGCGTTCACGCTGTAACAGGATCTTTGCTGTGCGTTTCTTCAGGTGCGAGGATCGGCCATCGCTCCCTCATGAGATACTACAAGCAGCGGTTCGGAAATCAGAGAGCGGTGGCTCTGACCCACAATCGGAACGCCGTCGGCAGAGTCCTCCGACAGTACAAAGCCCTCGGCTGGGGAGACTCAGGTAAGACTCAACCACAGCACAACAGTTTCATATTTAAACGTCTTATAAAGAGAGAAACAGGTCGGACTCTCCTGAACATTAAGACACAATCGTTTTCTCATTTATTTGTTTTGATCTTTATTAATTTGCCCAACTTTGACTTTGTTTGAAACACACATGAAAAGGTTTAGAAAACCCTCATAACTTTGTATTTTCCCCAAGGAATTCATCTCCACAAAAAAAGACGACAGCAGAAACTTTTTGATTTGAAACTCAAGTACATTTGGTGCAGAAGCGAAGTCCCTCAGTTCATCTGATTCTGACGCTGCAGTATTTCTTTGTCCCAGCTTTGATTTATTGTGTTTACTTAAAAGAATTAGGGGAGCGAAGACTCTCTTATCACTTCCCAGGAGGTCTGAATCTTGCTGTCGTTGTCAGCTTTTGGCCCGGAGAGCTCCATCATTTTTCAGCTATACATTGTTTTCTCGTTTGGAGGATTTTAGTGCAAACTATGATTCAGTTCTGTATTTTGGAAACGACGTGTTCTTGGCAGTTTGGGTTGTTTATTGATAACGCTGAAATCCCTTTTGTTCGTCAGCTCTGCCGGCTTCCTCTTTCATACTTTTATCTCCTGTGTGGTTCAGTAAGTTGAGTAAGACGCTGTCACAACCGGTTAGCGGTTACCTTCCCGTGCACATGAGGGTGCTGTCAGGAGGGATCCTATGTGTCCTGAAAAACCTTCACCTTTTAAAAAAAGAAATATATCAGGTCATGATAAAGTCCAGGAAAATGACAAAATGGGACCTATTTTTCTACTGTGCAACAAGGCTTTTGATCATGTTTTATATTAAGTGTCATAGCTGCGAAAAGCCAACAAATTTTTATTTTTGTCTATTTGGCTGCAGCAGCAGACAGCTGAAAGTATGTTACAGTCATAAAGTTGGCACCTACTGATATGAAAATGTAATACTACGAGCACTTTTATATATATATGGCACCTTTTTTAAACACGACACAGCTGATCCAAAGTGCTTAATTTACAAAAAGACATAGAATAAAAGGGAGACAACAACAACATATATATACATATATACAACAGATGGTGTATCAGGAGTATCAAAAACCAAAGAATCTTACATTAACACAAATGTCCGAGGACTGAAACTTGGTAATAAAGTGAGTTCAAGGTGATGGACGCTGTGCAGGATTCTTTGGTTTTTCTTTTTTGGTACAGTTTTGGGTCAGAGATTAAGAAATTCTTGTCATTATAAAACTTGGTCCTGGATCTGGGAACAGACTGGTGTCATTGGTCAGAGGGTATCGGATCTCTTGAGTTTTGTCATGTAAGAGGCGGTGAAGCCATTTCATGCTTTGAGGATTTCTGTGTTAAGCTTATAAGGAACCAGTGGAGGACTGATATGGTCTGACCTTCTTAAAAGCCTTTCTACAGTGTTCTGCTCTGGAGGTCTAGTCAAAGAAAGAGAACAAAATGTCAGAGTTCTTCTGAAGTCGTCATATAAAGTAGTATTGCTCTGAGACAAGAAAAAGAAGTCAGAGTTTCTCCAGGTCAGAGACAGTTAGGAGACATTTTAATGTGATTTTAACAAGCTGATTTATTTGTGAAACGTCCTGACAAATAAATAAACAAACTTCAATCCCTTATATGATAATATCTTAAAATAAATCAACATCCTCAGACAGCATTATAACAAGGACCCAGTCAAGCTTATAGTGTTCGGTTCTTCTTGTGGACAGCTGTGATTCAGCTTCTTAAAGTCATAGTTAATGTTTTCTAATCATACTGATGTATAGTCTCCAAAATGAACATTGAATTCAATCAATACTCTCCTGATACAGTGACAATAAAGATATAAGCTGACCAAAAACACAGTCATGAGTAGTTTAGTGATTCAAAACCTGAAGCTGAAACATTTCTGTTACTAATTTAACGGTTTTTAATATTTAAAAAAAGAAATTGTGAACCATCCTTTGAATAATTTAAAGTTCCTGGTGTGGCCGTTATTTCTATCTCTCTTGACAAAATGTTCCTTTTTCCACCTTCCTCCAGTATAAACACACGTTTCTCACCATCACACTGAAGCCAGTCTGACATGTGTTGCAGAATTTGGCTCCCCCTTGTGTTCGCTTTTAATATTGCTACGATGACTGTAAGAAAAACTGCTCCTAAAACCACATTATGACACACTGTATGACACACGCATGTTGTCCCTCCCCTCTCCCTCCCTCCCCTCCCTCCCTCCCTTAGGCAACAGCTCCTTTTATCAGAAACAGAAAGACATGCAGTACGTACAGATGATGAAGTCAAGATGGATGCTGAAGATGGGAATGAGCCACAACGCTACCAAGCAGAAACACTTCAGGTGCCAAGTCATGTTCTAAACTCTAGACCGGAGGGAATCGAGCGAACGTGGTGCGACATGGACCGGTGGATTCATGACGTTTGACGTCTTTTGTCATTTTCCAGCCGATAAGACTTCAAACACAGAACCGAGTGCTGCTGGCGGTTCCTTTCACAGTAGCAGAAAGTTAAAAAAAAAAAAAACCTTCATAACAGTCATTCTGCTGCGTGTTTTAAAGTAAATGCAGACAACTTTACATCCTGGAAGAGAAGTTATGTGACATTTTTTCCAAATCAGAAACAAAATTTTCCAACTTTCAGACATTTCTGTAAAACGCTGAATGAATATGTAGAACGTGTTGAGACCAGTATGAGTCTTCCATTTTTGTGGAGATCAAGAGCATGAATCATCTACATGGATTGTGTAAAAACTACAGTATATCAATATTAATAAGATGGTCTCTCTATTTTTGGCTATTCAATTAAAACCTTTTTTTTTTTTTACATCATTCATTACATCTTCATGATTTAACCTGCTGCTAATACTTTGAAGAAAATAAATGTTTTCCATATTTATCTGATGCTTGATGGTTTTCTTTAAGTTATGAATACATATTCTTCAGTCTGCTTTATGCTATTCATTGTTTGCTTATTGTTGTATGACATGAAGATGAAAGAAAGTAATATTAAAATATTGAATATTAAAATATCTTAACAGCTATTTGAGTATTGGTACTCCAGGAAATACATGGAGTATAGTAGGTCTAATTTGACATTATAGAAATTATGATCTGATTTATAAGTAAAATATCCACATATTGAGTTAACTGTGACACCTTAAGTATGTTGTGATTGAGTGAAAACTATTAAGCAAGAAAGCAAAGACGTGCAAGCAGTTAGGTTAAAGTTATGGATACATGGTTGGAAACAGCTGAAAGTAATGGATCACTTATTGAAACAGTTAAACTAGCTAAAATGGATCAATTATTAAAGTAGATCATTAAAAATAGCAAACAGTTAAAGTAATGGATACACTTGGAAAAATGGATATTGTAGCCTAGGATAGTTTGCTAAAATATTGGAGAAGGTTGAAACGTCCAGCTTCTGCTTCTCCGAGTGATGGTGGTGTGAATGCGAGCTTGACCAACTTAAACACTGACGGTTAAACTGGAGGTTATTGTAACAATATCCACTTTTATATAATTAATCCTGTTAAACAACAAATGAAAATCAATTCAAAGGAACACTTTAGGAACATGATGGTACATGGTGTCATTGAAGGGGTACAATAGTTCATCTGATAGCTGGGGGAGTTCATCAGGCAAAAAAACGAACCAACGTCCTTTACAATGAATCTTGTTTGTTGAGTTTAGTCATCACAGATTTCCTCTAATACTTTGAATTTTGAGCAAATATCCGTAAAACTAATCGCATTCCCATCTGCCTCATCTGTGCTTTGCATTTAATGCTAATTAGCAAATGTTAGCATGCTAACACTAAAGTAAGATGGTAAACATTGTACTTGTTTATCATTAGCATGTTATCATCGTCATTGGTGGATGTTAATGAAGTACATTTACTCAAGTTCTGTACATTTGTGACGTACTTGTACTTTACTTGAGTATTTCCATGTGATGCTACTTTCTACATTTCAGAGGGAAATATTGTACTTTCTACTCCACTACATTTATTTGACAGCTTTAGTTACTTTTCAGATGAAGATTTGACACAATGGATAATATAACAAGCTTTTAAAATACAACACATTGTTAAAGATGAAACCAGTGGTTTCCAACCTTTTTGTCTTTTGACGTCTTACAAAAAGCAGTGTGTAGTCGGGGTCACATTTCACATGTCTATGAGTTGTTAACAGCTCCACCAAATAGTGATTTTTCCCTCTAAACTTCTCACATGCTTTCATTTCAATAAATGTTCAAATAATCCAATATTTCTGCAAAAATCAAAGATTAGAGAAAAGGTCAAAAACAGATTTGTGTATCAGAACTTTTTGTGTTTATCATCTCTGTAGCTGTTTTCAGGTACGTCAGATTTATCAATGACTCTGGGCTTTGTGTAGATGATGTCATCGAAAGCTGATCAGGCTTCAGCAGGATGCTGACCCACCACACCGCCCCTTTAATGAGCTCAGTTACTCCATTTGTTTGTGGTCCTCCACTTTATCTTTGGCAGGCACTCCACTTCCTTTTGCAGGCTGAGAGAGTGTTTGCGGCACAATGGTTTAGGGCACTCTGCCCATACAGTACGCCACTGTTTGACAGAGTCAACAGGAAAAACAGAGAGGGGGAGGGGCCCTGCAGACAAGCGGACGGCGAGAAGGAGACTAATTGATCAGGACGACTTGGGGAGAGAAACGGGGCAGAAGGCTGAGAGGCATTAGCACTGTGGAGTCAGGGAGGAGGTGATTCTTGTAACTAGAACAACATTTGGACTGATACGCGTTTCCCGAAAGCCGATACTGATCACTTTGGATCATTTATTTGATTTGTTCACCTCAAATTTGCTCAACTTCATGTCCTTCCAGATATTTTGAATGGTGAATCAGATAAGCTGAATTAATGTAAAGACCGCAGCTGCTTCCTTTAATCAAATGTAGTAAAGCTGCTAATCAGAGACCTTTCAGTTTCAGCTACTAGAAAATTGCCATATTGGGTCAGTTTGAGTAATTAGAGTTCAGAGCCAATCAGGACTGAGTCCAACAGAGATGTATTTCCCTTGAGATGGTCTAAAACTTTCTTGGGAAGGTTTATTTTTAGCCACTCTAGCAGAGTGGTTGAGTCAATCAGCCTATGACTTTGGTCCAGACTGAAATATCTAAAAAAAAAAATGAAGCAACATCTGAACAGATTGTCATGAAATTTAATAAAGACATTCATGGGAAGCTCAGGATGAAGTCTAATGATCTTGATGATGCAGACTTTTCCTCCAATCAAATTAAATTAGCTGAAATTTTCACCTATCCAGTAAAACATCTGTCTGATTGGCACAAATTAATAGAATAAGATACAATTTTATCATCCACCAAACTGGAAAATTCCCTTTGGCTCAAAAAAACACAGAGCGAGACAAGAACAAGCAACATAAAGAATGAATGCCGCAACAAGACACCATCTAAACAAACAACAGTATAAACCGCACTATAGTAAAACAGTAGAAACATGACTTCAAATACCATTGAGCAAGACCTGCAGTTCAGCTTATTGAGAGTCTCAAATCACGAGAAATACAGGATAAGAACTGTCTGAAAGGATGCTTAACGCTTTATCTCTTGTCCTAACGGTATATACTTCACTCAGCTTCAGTAGTACATACAGACGTTCATGGTTCCCAGAGGATGGATCTTATGACTTTTTGGTGATCCGCTGGTTATGGTTTAGAGTGAAAGGTCTCGACAACTACTGAATCACAGAGTCGCTAGTCTGACTGTAGACACCCTTTGCAACATTTTATAAGTAGTGACTAATGGCTTTATTATGGGCTTATAAATCATTTATTATGGTTTAGAGGCAGTTATAAGAGGGAGCTTTGGGGTTGCCAGGTTGTGAAATATCCCTCACTGGTGTTTATCCTTCTCCAGACACTTATTTTTTTTTTAGCTTTTTAAAGACGATGATGATCCAGTTCATATCATTAGAGGTGGTCTCTCACATAAACATAACGATTTTTGTGCCAAAGTTAGAAAAGTGAACATCATCTGTTTCTATATTTGTGATTATGATGCTTTTTGTTGGAAGTAGGCGAGGCTCACACTGGAAACGGTGATGTCACACATTTCCCTTCAGCTTATCAGAGTTTAGCGAGATGGGAATCAAAATGTAATGACTGTTGTGGGGTCGTTTGCTCACGTTGCCAGGCAACTGTCAACCAAATTTGTTTAAACTCCACCCACACAGTTGCTGATGAAGACGATCAGCTGAGTGTTTGGTTCATTAACTGATTTGTCTAAACTTTAACTCTGATTGGTGTTTGTTTAGTCATGAGTTGTTCATGTTTATAGAGATTTATGATTTGAAATTTGAGCTTTTTGGGGGCTTTAGGGGGTCTGTTTGACCTCTGACCTTCTGCCAAAGAGCTGCAATGCATCTGAACCAGAAGCCATTTATAACTGCAAGACTGAATGTTGTTAAAACATTTTTATTAATGACTCATTAATCTTAATAACTGCAGACTTATTGGCTTATTAGAAAGTCAAAAATTCATGACCCTTAATTAGTCTGAAGAATTGATGACTCATAATAGAATAAAATTAGACCCATTAGCCTTTATTGATGAAGAGGACATAACAGAAAAAGTTTTTTTAACAACCTGACAAAAAGTTGTTCTTATTAATGGTTTATACTTATATTAAGCTTTAGTAAATGTTTTATTAACCATTAATAAAACCAGGCAGTTAAATCTTATAAACTCTTTAATAAGTCTGACTGATTTTTTCACTCTCAGACAAAGTTTAAACAATGATTCATTAACTATAGTTAATTTTATATAGTATGTTATATACAGTATATTAGTATATCAGAGTAAAACCTGGCTTCCTGTAACAGAGGTCCCTTTAAATATATGTTAGTTGGACGGGCACCACAGTATTAGACAAAAAGTAAAAGCCAAAAGTAAATTCAGAGACAGGCCATCTCAGTCACCCACTCCTCCTAAACAAAACGTGTTTAGAAGCAGTTCACCCAGCCCTCCCTGCTCTCAGCACGATCCCGATCTCCCTCTGAGCCCTGGGGACCTGGTATTGATCGGTGCCTCGTAGGTAGTGATTGGACATGAGTGGATAATTTCCTTTGCTGCATTAGAGTCCATTACTGGCCCGCTCCCCGGAAAGCGATAGACATCCTCAAAAGAAAAAAAAAAAAAAAAGAAGAGAAGATTCTTCTTGGAAAAGCAGTCTCCTCTGACAAATGATTTGCTGGCTGAGGCTCCTCGAACTTTATTATCGGGTCCATTTGGAGCTTGATAATAAGATCCTGGACAACAGCAATGGAGGTCAGGTCAACAAATTAGACATTTTGTGTCCTTTTCTAAAGCCCTGAACAGTGGCCATGTTTAAGGATGCTGCGTAGGTTCAGCAACGGGTCAATTAGTATAAAAAGAGGCTTAATCTACATTTTTAATAATTTACATCTTTCAGGGTTCAACCTGTTCTCATGTCAATTGAGCTTAGTGGTTTAAAAGGCTTTCTGAGGACACGTCAAGAGTGTTTGTTATGCTAGTCAGATATTACTCATTCACACAGTGCAGGGATTTCAACTAGCAACCTTCTCATCATAAGATTCATTCTCTTATATTCTCGTTATTCCTCTTTGTATCTGTGTTTTTTAAGTTTTAAGCAGGCAAAGCTCTTTTTGTCTGACACTGTGAACATTTGCTCCGTCCATTCAGAAGCTGCGATTTGTTTGAAACGTCTATTTTAAACTTGGTTTACTGTGTGTGAAACATTTCAAATCTGTTGTGAATACAGATGGAAACGATACTCCAGATTATAGGCTGTGGACTCTGTTGCCTTTTGTAACTAAAAGCTAATTAAAAACGGCTCTTTTGTTTAAAAGAAATCTAGACCACAGAGGTATCGTGCTGCTCCAGTTAATGCCCATTAGTCCAGTTTTCTTTTGATTACCACTGTTGTGGAGCTACAATAATTTCTCACCTATCAGGACTCTTGGATTAAAAAATAGCAAACTTCTTAACTGCTGTTACTTCTGCAGCATCTGTAGTTTATGGTTTATTACTTTATCTTTATTCGAATCCCCATTATCTTCCACAAAGTGGTCACTAGTCTTACTATTGTCCACACAAAAGATTTATTACTGTCCTGTCTATGTCTATCTACAGTATTACAATTATATAATTCAGTGTAGGAGATGGAGGTTCTCCGGATGATAGCTGGTCTGATTCTTTATTCAATCATAAAGAAATCTGAAGAAATATTTAACTAAACGAATCATCAGTTCATGGAAATATTCTTCAAGGACTCACATGTGGTGCTGAACCCCAGTTTGAGAACCTCCAATTTAAGCTCTTAGCCCAAATTAAATGTAGATTACACAAACAAGAACAGCTGTTTTACTGCTCAAAGGAAGAATCAATAAATTAACTCAACTGACAGGAAACTAAGCAGTGAATATTCTGATTAATGACCTGACAGACTTTTTGATTATCATGTATGAAGACTAAATATTTGCTGGTTACAGCTTCTTAATTTTGAATATTGAGAAGTTTATCTACTCAATTAGTCCAAAACATGATCAGTGAATTGACTGATTATAAAATTATTGTAGCAAAACCACATTTTTAGAAAACGGACAATAAAACTGATTCACTGATCAAACTACAGTAAAATGATTCAGCTGGTCGTGATTTGGAGGATGTTGTGTTTTGCTCAAAAGCACTTCAGACACGCAAACACTGTGTAGCTTTATTGGCTTTTAAATTGTGACAACGCTGCTGCTATGTAACCGCCAGCTTTCGTCAAGGTACTAAGAGGAGGAGGAGTAAAAATCTAGCTTTTCAGGGTGGCAGGGAGTCCTGTCATGAAGTAATTCTCTCAGAGACCCCTGTGGCCACTTAAAAGGCCCTTAAAAGCCCACAAAAGAAACTTTCCCATTATGCCAGGGACCCTTGTCATTACCCATGTAACCTCTAAAGAAACACTCTTACCCCCGGGAATGTCTAAAGCAGCGAGAACCCTTAAAAGAAAGTCTGTGACCTCTTTCAAGACCCAAATGATCTATAAAGACTCCCTAAAGAAACCAAAAACCATATTTAAGAGCAGTAAGTATACCTAATGTGTGTGTGGAAGTGGGGTTTTATCAAACCACCCACTTTATGGACCCCTTAATTCTTCAACCACACATTCAGAGATCCACTGCCTTCATTTATATGCAAAGGTGCCTCTTCAAAATTCACAGAGGTTTGATAATGATAATGGTGGTGTTTGTAAACCCAGCAGGTTACAGGGAGGGTCGCCACATATCTCACCACATAAAGTATCCTCTGTGGCAGGCAGACAGACAGGCTGCTGCTGCTGTGTGATGTGATGCAGCTCATCTTCTTTCTTACTGTGCAGAAGTAGTGCGTGCATGGGTCTGGAAAGTTATCTCCTCCATCATATTAATGGGATAATAATGTGATTGATTGCTCATCTCCCCGGGGGAAATGATCTTTTCTGCTTCCTGAGAGTGCAAGACTCATCAGAGGGCTTGCAGCTGACTTGCTCAAGGATTTTTGCTCAAGAGCTCCTCAGCAGGGTCACTAATCGGCCACATCAGAGAGGAAGAGGAGGGGAGGAGGAGGAGGAGGGGGTTGGTGAGCCCAGGTTGTCCCCTTTGGAGGACGGCCTTTCTTACTCTAACGCTGCGCAGTAGCTGTCAGGTTTCTCGGTGGGGGGACTAAACAGGCGGAGGAGGAAAAGAAGAGGAAGAGGGGGGAATCCGGCGCTTCAGGACGGCTGAGTCCCGTTGCGATGCATGGATGCTGCTTGGAAATGCTCCCCGGGTCTCCGGAGCGCATGAGGCGGTTCCAGCCGACCGACTGCCCGCAGCACCGGGGGCATCCGGCCGCTGATCCGCAGCTCTGCCAGGCTGCCACACCGTAAGGTTCGGCTACAGGAGCACGGATCGGTTCGGTACGACATCCACGGAGCGGAGGCACATCCGCCGACGGCGCCGTGATCTGATCTGGAAGCCCGAAGGCTGCATTACATCCCTGCGTCGCAGCGGTGGTGGATACTGTTGTGAGCTGTCGGGTGGCATCTATGCAATTTTATTTCGACTTTTCATTGTATTATGAGCACAGAGGAGGGAGAGGCGGGTCCAGCTTGTGGGGAGGAGAGGAAGGAAGAACCGCAGGAAGGCACCACCACCATCACCCACCGCCACACCTGGGAGGAAGGCGGACCACGCGGCTCCCAAGGACATCCGCACCCCGATGATGATGAGGACGGGGCAGAGGAGGAAGAGGGCCGAGATGCATGTGGAGGGGGGGACGAAGGGAAATTCAACGAGGAGAACAACGAGGAGAATTTTTCCAGTGAGGATGGGGCGGTCGGGGGCAGATCGTGTAAGGCGCAGGCGATGCATTCAAACTGCAGCAGTGAAACCTGCATCCCCACTCCCAGCTGCCGGATCTGCTTCCAAGGCGCAGAGCAGGTAAATGTACCAACATGCAGGTGAAGCCATTTAACACGTCTGATGTCATCGTGTTGAGTTTCTCTGGCTCTGGATTTAACTCTGTTTGTGTAAATGGTGAAAGTTGCATTTAATTGAAGATGAAGATACAGTCCACACAGCACTGGACCCTGATTGGTTGACAGCAGCAGCACCTCTAATTAAATAATAGGTAAACCTGCAGTGGAAGTTTTTTTTTGCGGGGGGAGACAGAGAGCCAATCAGATTCAAGTGTAACAACTTAAACAAAAACATCAATTCTATTTAATTGTCATATAAAAGTTTCACATATATCTGAATGGGATGTTATTCCTCACAGGACCAGGTGATAAAACATAAAATAAAACACAGGACACACGTGACAGTGTAGAGAAAAGTGTGAAATTTAACAAAGAGGCTTAAACTGTGCTGCAGTGACTTCAGCACCATGGACAGCGCATGCATCAGCACTTTTAAAAAGTGAGCCTGGGGAACCTCCAGGGGTCCTTGAGGAGCCTCCAGGGGGTTCAGAGCATAATGAGGACTTATTTTACTATCTACTGTAACGGCTGAGTTACATAATAATTATGTCATTGCTGATAGAGAGTCAAGGGTTGCTGGACAGACAACAGTACAGTTTTTTCACCTTTACATGAACATGAAATGCTGAATCCAGAGCAGTTCTGGATCGAGCACATACCAGGCGATTGCATTAAATGGTTTCCAGCTCTTTGTAGTTTTTTTAAAAATTAAAAATTAATCAACTAGTTGATGGACAGTAAATTGATTTATTATTAAACTATTTTGACATTTGATAAAACATCTCAGTCAGTTTTTAAGCTAAACACTTTCTGATTCCAGCCTTTTAAATCTGAACATTTGATGCTTTAAAAAAAAAAAAAAAAAAAAATTATTTTCATATTTTGGGTTGTTTTATTTTTGATTGTTTGTTTTTTGCCAGAATAATTCATTGTTGGACATTTGGACATAACAGTTTGGGCTCTGAGTAACTGTGTTGGGCAATTTTTCTGCTTTTTTTTTTGCTAATTGGCTAAACAATTATTTGGGAAATAATCACCAAATTCATGGATAATGATAGTAATCATTAGGTGCACCTCTATCAACTGGTGTCATGCTTTAAAAGGAGCCAAGTTGAAGTGCACAAGATTCAGGTATAAATCAAATAATCTAACATTGTGCAGTATCACTAAAGCTGAAACCACAGGAAGCTTAAGGGAGTGTGACTTGTAATCACATGATTCTCCATTAACTGTGTTGGAGAATCATGTGTCTTGTCAATTAAATGACAAAACTCGTAAAATCTAATCAGATCTTGTAACAGCATTATTCCAAATGTATGTGTTAAATCTGATCTTTTAAAGAATTTGATTTATAACATTGTATGTTCTGACGTTAATGTTATCATCTCATTTTGCTGATTAACCCTGTAAAGGATCCCTGGAGGTCCCCAAACCTCACTTTGGCAGCCATTACACAGCTTACACAATAACATCTTGTACCACAGCAAAAAACAAAGTTGCCTATGAATGAGAATGACGAATGAATGAATGAATGAATCAAAATGAATTGAACATCAATTCAAAATTAACTTGCATAACTGCCAACAGCTTCAACAACTTCAGCACCATGGATAGCGCTTCAAAAGGTCAGCAGAACGTCAACAAATGTTAACGTCCTGCAGGCTAAAACATCATTTTGTGAAGATTTAGTAGTTTAAATAGTTTAATTATAAGCAGATTTCCATTTTCAACAAAGATTATTCCCATCCAGAGTGACTTAGACTGTGGTTTAGAGCTAACAAAAATAAGCATCTATCTGAAGTTCACTTGTTGCACAAACCTCTAAGAGCTTCACTGTCCTAAACTGGACTGTTTTGATTAGTTTTCCAGGTAAATTAAGACCCCTGATCAATTAAAACTTGGCCAATCCATTTTAGTTAAATGCACTCCAGCAGAAAAATACATGTAATCTCTTCTTCTTTTTTCCTTTTATTGATGATTGATTGATCAGAAGACAACTCAGACTTCTGACATTCAGACTCGTCCTCTGACTTCAGTCAGACTTTGATTAACTTAGACTTTTAAAGCTTCATTTCAATTTCAGATACATTTTTAAATACATTTTTGCTCCAAACAAGGACTGTTGATGTTTGTCTCCCCCATCATTTACATTATAAGCTCATTAATAGGGGTTCTGTTGATGGTCAGTATGAACAGGAGGAATGAAGCCAGCAGGAAAAAACAGTTTCAGTGTTCATTTGGGCTCTTTGTTTTAAGACTGGTCTTGAGATACCAGACAATTGGAGATCTCCCCACCTACCGATCATCTGGGGACTTCTAAATGCAGGGTAGTTGCTTGAACAGCAGTGAGTACAGCCGCTAATAAACCTACATTTTGTCAAGGACACACCTTATTGGAAATGATGCTTTCCCCCCATTCTCCAGTGTAATGAGTTGCCGCCCCAATATGGAGGCCTGCCCTAAAGACTTACTACTTACTTACTACTTACTACTGGTTCTTCAATGCAGGTTTTTTAAAACTCTCTAATTGTCTCCACACAGTTTTGACATAACAAAATCTGGGAGATTGTCCTCACTCTCTAAGAGACTGATTTGTTTGTCTATTTTAAGACAGACTTGATACATTTTGAACCCATTCTTCAAACCCTGAGCAGGATTTCATAAAGTTACACAAGTGCATCACAAGGAGGGATTAAAGTAATCCCGACCTGTCAGTATTGTAACCCAGCAATTCAATTCGATCCAATGTTGAAGTGATAAGAAATGTATAAAAGTAAAATCACTTATCGCAGACTGCAGCTGCGCTGCTTTGTAAAGAAGCATTTTGACTCCACTCTGTCAGTGACATGAGAGCAGGTTTTGTGCTTTTGACAGCTGATATGAGATATCTGATCATACAAAGTGGAGCAGCGGCAGTTGAGTTTTTCCTGTAAGGGACATGAGGGTGTTAATGATCTGTGAAGAATTCAAATAACTTTCCTTTATAAGTTCTATTCGTTTGCCTTCTTCATCAAGTTAAACAAAGCAGCTTTACAATCTGCATTTAATTTATCATCGTTGCTGTAAACGTGTTTCATCAGTTTGAGTTCAGAGGCCGTTTTAACTGTCCTATCATGCTCTAAATGAAATTAAATCTTTTTCCACTCTGACGAGATAGATCCGTCTGTCAGAAGCACATTTCATTGTTAAAATTGTCAAAAATGTTATAAGGCATGAAACAAAAGAAAAATATTTGGTCTCAACCCAAATCCAGATTTAAAAAGTTAGCTTTGTCTAAGCCTTTTCTAATCCTGTCACTGATGCTACATTTTCTTCCCAGCCACTCCGTCTTTACTTTTCATTATTTATGGTATTGATGGTATGGCTGAAAGTTTATATTTGTAGTTGTAACTTTCAGTATTTAATTCAACCCATGTTTTGTTGTGCCAAATTCCCGAAAACGTAGTAATTCAAGTTGATTTGTGTAACACCTTTCCAACACAAAGGCAATTTAAAACACAATGAATAAGCTTTTAAGAACATTATTCTTATTAGTTTGAAAGCTTCGTTTAGATCATCCTGAAAAGCTACAATCCTCCACAGACAGACTAGAGATGATAAAACATTTTGTGTTGTCAGTACGAATGTGTTTTATTTCTGTAGCTCGAGTTAAGCAGCTCCTACAGACAACTAAGGTAATACCGGTCAGTTGTGCGATCAATAAACAATGAAACAAACTGCATCACGTCCGTCATATCACACGTGGATGACAATGACTGAAGCAAAATCTATTTATAATAAGTATCATCCCCAAGTGATGCATCCGTCTAACTGTCTGCACGTCTTCCTGGAGGCGGATGGACAGAAGTGGACCTGCAGGGACAAATGGACACTCTGTCCACCCATCTCTGAAATCTGACACTCCGCAGGCCTATTTGCCTCGTGACAGCGAGCCTCGATGAGGGACGATTCATCCCTGCTGGAGCTTAAGGGAAAGAGAGGAGTCAGGGCAGTATAAATGCCTAAGTGAATATCCTGTCTTCTGAACGTGGGCTTTAGCCTATTAGCAGAGTTAATCTAATAGCTCTGCCTCCGGGTCCAGACTGATATTTGATTTTGATACAAGTCCCGCAGGCTGGCCGAGCTCACCAGTTATCAAGAAGACTGTAAAACAGAAATTTGACACTTTAAATATTCATGTCCGAGCAGACGGAGTGAGAATGAGATCTTATTTAACACCAGAAGAAAAAATCAGCATCAGTGGATTGCCATTCTGAATGTTAATCAAATATATTTCAAAATGACCTTTAGAAAGCAGCACTGTTTCATTCACAAAAATGTGTAAAGGAAGTGATTAGAGTGTAAGAGCTTGACAGTTTACGTCCACCACTACTCATCAACACTCATTGTGTGTATCCTCATGATTTAAAAATGTGTTGAAGCCATTTCCTTCCTCATAAAGCATTTTATGGTGGAAGCTTTATGATTTTTTTTTAAGTATTTCAAATCCTCCATATTTACTGGCTTACAGTCTTCCTTCTTTCTGCCTTTGTTGGTGCATTGCTGTGTTTCTCAGCACTTTACAGCCAGCAGTAGATCAGTGGAATAGGTGTGAAATGATTGGTAGGACTGTATATCTGTGTGCATGACACAAACAAAACAGGGACCCAGTCATAAAAAGAAACTGCTTCATGTCATTACTAGAGGTCAAAAACTCCACAGGGAACCTTTAATTTTGGAAACAGCAGATAACGATCCAACTCAAGGTCCATTTACACGCTTGCTCTCGAGCTTTCAATCATGTCACAAGATCTTTATCAGCAGATGGAGTTTACTCAGTTGTGATGAAAATGCAGATGTTCAAATCTTTCATCCTTTTGAATTATTTTTTTTTAAGACTTCTCACCCTTCATATTTGAGCTTGACAGTTCAAAGAAGCGTGCTTGTGACGGCTGGTCAGAGGGCATCGCTTAATCCCACTGAGTTGTACTGTTCAGTTTCCAGTGAAGTGCTCCTGAATAACTGAGGAAAAAACTAAGAAATGCATTTGACAGCTGCTGCCAACAATGATTACAAGTCATAAAAGTGATGATGGAAAGTTTGAAGATCTACAGTTCAATGCTAAAAGAGTAAACTTCGTCTGCTAAGAGTGATCAACTTGAGTTAAGACGTTTTGTCTGTTATAACAGTTTTTTGACATTATAATCGTAAATCTGCTATAACTGATATTTTTGTACCAACATCAACACCCAACTCTGCAGTTCCTCTCAGCACTGCAGAGCTTTTTAGTGTTTTTCAGCTCAACTTTGGTTCACTCTCACTGCTCTTGTCAGCGCAATGTTCATTGTAAAAGCTCCAATCTACACTACCTGTCCAGCACCAAACACATTTTGACAAACAAGGACTAGCTGGTGAGCACAGCGGAGCATTTAGCAACTAAAGAGCCAGATATGTTTCTCAGGAGTTGATGGAGACTAAAACTGAGCTTAAAAGCAGAGTTTCTAGTCACATGACTAACTTACATTTGTCAGGTGGCCAGAGACATGACTCCAAATGAATAGGAGTTCCCCATATAGGCGATGACGTGTCCATCCCAGTACCACATTTGGGGTATTTGCAAGTCGTTTACAAGTGGCTACTTGTGTAACGTACTTCCTGTTGTGCCCAAGTATCCGTTAGGACTGTAAGAGTGTGGAGGTTAATCAGAGCTCACTAGGACACTCTTGATTAATAAGGAGACATCTTTACTCAAATATGGATAGGTTACTGTCCATGGCCCAGTCAGGCTTAGTCAAGGCCTAACAAGCCTAATTTTTCTGCCGGTGTGTTAACGTACAGTTAAGTGCTCAAGATCTCAAGTGTGGCTATTGGGCAGTAGTGGAAAGTAACCAAATAGGCTACATTTACTGTGTTTAAGTACAATTTTGAGCTACTTGTACTTTACTTGAGTATCTCCATGTGATGCTACTTTATGCTTCCACTTCACTACATTCCAGAGAGAAATATTGTACTTTCTACTCCACTACATTTATTTTACAGCCTTAGTTACTTTTCAAATGAAGATTTGATACAATGGATAATATGAAATATGTTTCAATAACTGTTCAAACGATCCAATATTTCACAGAAATATGGGGTTGGGAACCAGTGGACTGAACTAGCTAACTGTATATAAAGCTCATAATACTTATGTACTTTTACTGCAATATTTTAACTACATTTTGCTGCTAATACTAAGTTAGTAATTGAACCTTGAGGCAAGATTAATGTGCGAAATTACTATTTTCAAGGTGAAGAAAGAACTTTCTCGCTCAGTGTTAAGGTTTTATTTACAACCATAAACTGAAGCTTGTTGACCTTCTCATAGACTCCAGCATCCATTGGCCTTCATAGGTCTAAAATAAGTGAATTGAATTCATTAAATGTCCCCTTGGAAAATTCAGAAACATATTAAAAAAGTCCTTGATGTTGGTTTTATTAATCACGGCTTCAGTGGATAGCTGACCTGCGTCAGTTCATTCAAGCGAAGGCCTCTGAGGTCCTTTTAAACCCACAAGGTTAATATGACATGATGAAAAATGAGCTCCCTGACCACTGACCTTAATATACTATTAATATGCCACTCACATCCGAGCTGGCAGGTCAAAGCTACAGTAATGGCTGCTTGAGGAATGCCTTCGAGGAAGAAAAAAACCCCATCAGAACAAATAGATTCGACTGCCGTGATTAATGTCATGCTGCACACCGTCGTTAATATCCGCAAGTGTTGTAGCTTTGAGAAATGATCATTGATCTGAGCGATGCCGGTAAAGGCCTCCGGTGAACAAGTTGTGCGTTTTCTTTGATGTTTAAGCTGGTAGGAGGAAAAAGGCCAAACAGAGGCATGAAAACAAGGGGTTTCTAGACGACGGGAAAGTCGACACCTAGACTGTGAAAATGAAATGTACACTTAATATTAGGAAGACGGTTTTGATATTGACTCCAAAGCAGATACTTTCTCTGTATTCCTGGAGAGATTTTGAGGTTTAATCTGTAACTGATGCTACAGGGCATGGTCAAAATTATAGAAACACTGGACAAGATGTGAGTATCAAGTATCTAGGATAGCCACCGTCTCTTCCATATTACATTAACTGTACAACCATACAGGACGACAGCAGTAAATACAGGTTTTCAATTTTAAAGGTGTAAAAGTTAATAATATTATATACCAAAGATGTTTCCTGTTGATACCACATGTACCGCTGCTTGCTGTTCTGTTCTTCTCTGACCTTTGCCCTCGCCCTGCGGTCTCCAGGGTGACCTGCTGAACCCGTGTCGGTGTGACGGCTCAGTGCGCTACACCCACCAGCACTGCCTGCTGAAGTGGATCAGTGAGCGAGGCTGCTGGACCTGCGAGCTCTGCTGCTACCGTTTCCACGTCATCGCCATCAACATGAAGAGACCGTGGCAGGTAAAACGCTGGTTTTCACACAGCAGGTTCGATTTAGACACAGCACTACATTTCATTTTAGTTTGAAATGAAATGGGCTGCTGCGGTGTTTGGTCGACTGAAACAACCTGCAGACTATATCGAACTCTTTAGTCTGAATGGCATCAAGAACCAGCACGTTAGCACACACCTATGTACCTTTTCATCAGTAAACTACTGGCCAGAAATAAAGAATTAGCAAGTGGTTATTAAAGGAGACCTTGTGTGCTTTTTGTGATGCTGTTCTGGTGCCAGATAATAAACATGATTAAGGTTCCAAAACTTGAGGAAATGCTGCCTGTAAGACAAAAGCCAGGGCTCTGTTTGCAAAGATTCTTCACAGATTCCCACAAACAGCCGTCCATTCGGTTGCTTCTGTTGTTGTTAAGGATTTTCATCCACTTGGATCTGGGCTTGACGTATTTGAGTGAAGAAAAAGAAGAAAAGAAGTGAAAATCAACTACTGTAGTTTGTTTATGTAGCTTCCGGAGCCAGAGGAAGATTCCTGAAACCAATCAGAACAGCTCATCAGGACGCGGGTCCTAAAGAGACAGGAAGTAAAGCGGCCTGTTTCAGACAGAGGTTGAACTGAAGGGCTGGTGTAGGTTAAATAAGGAGTTTTTTTGAACAGTGAATCATGATAATTATAATCAAAAATATTCCAGGTCAGCCCCAGAATATAAATATACACCTGGCAATGTGCATGATACATCCCCTTTAAGACAACAAATAATATTATTAAAGAAAATGAAAAAAGATTATACTTAGAAACAGGTTAGAGGGGGATTTAAGAATTTTAGGGATGTTAACAGTATTTTATTTAGTGGTTAACTTCATTTTGTTTTTCTGATCTGATGCTGTTAAAACTAGGACGACATTGTTAGTATCTTTTTTAAACTTTTGCAAAAGGCCACTACAAAAAAGACTGATGCAGTATGAAGGGATGTTTTCTGAACTGCCACCATTACGTTTCAGTTTAGTCTACAACTTGGTTAAGGAGAGGAGAAAAGATGCTTGTCATGGTTAAAGAAAGAAATGTTGGTGGGGATTTACTTTATAAACTCACAGCTCACAGCAGTGTACATATATATATGTGTGAGTGTGTGTGTGTGTGTGTCTGTGTATACATACACATATATATATTCATTAAAAATCAAGTTCTCTTCTTCCCGGGGAATCTTTAAGTACCTGTCGGACAATGTGACAACAAACTGCAGCCATTAAATTCTCGCTGGCTTTTTTACTGCTGTCTACAGCCATAAACCTTTGAGGTTACAGTTTTCTCCTGCAGAGCGTGCTCTCTAAATTCTTATGGAAGCATTAACGCGAGATTGTTTTTATAATCTCAGATGTATTGACCCACTAGTTGGATTTATGTTCAGAAATATTCACAGCTTCTCCGGTGGAGGAAAGGCAGCCGCAGACGACTGAACCGGCAAAAATAAATAAATAAGAATTAACCCACCTGCTTCTTTCAGAGCAGTTCATGCAGAAATGTTTGCTCAAGCTCAACCTTAATACCCAAATATAGTGTAGTGCACCAACTCTATTACTGTCAAATTTCTGTCTTGAACCTCTGAATAAATGTAGTTTCATTATAATATTTAATAACAGCTGAATATGGTAATTTTTGCCTATAATTCATGCTCATAAAATGTAGCACTCGTGAACAGAAGCTGTCACGTTTTTACACCAAGCAAGCTGTTAAGTCAGTTGTTAAAATCGAGTATGTATGTCGTAGTATGTGCTGTTCAAATCAGATCAAATCTTGTCTTACACACACACACACGCACAAAAATCAGGTATATTTATACTATGTAACTATGTATATTCTTTTACTTTACAAAAGATTACTGAAACAAAAAGAGCAAGATACAAATTTACGGTCATAGCAGAGCTGGAGGCTGCAGAGCTCTAGCAGGAAGAAAATACAGTGCCTTCTTAATGCAAACTTTTTTTTTTTGGCCAGAGCTGATCACTCAGGAACAAATATCTCTTCGAAAAACCAAAATAAAAGATGTTTTAGTCATCACATAATACGATATGCACACATACAGACTCAGTTGATCAGTTCTTTGTTTGTATATATCCTTAAAGGAGACTAACAGGTATCATGTGTGTATCCAAAGCCTGATATATTTCCCCCTTATTCCTTATTCCTCTGTGCCGTGGACCTCCGTTCATGTCCAAAAACTATTAAAAACACATCAGTGAGTCACACTGCTGCACTGGGTGACATCTTCCCTCATCATGAAGAGTTTGGGCTCATTAGTTTCTTTGGAAACAGCTCCAAAAACAGCAATAGTAGTTCCATGCAAGGCAGAGAGTAGTGAGTATGTGCGGGAACACAGTTCTGTTTACAGAGCTTCGCTAGCTTGTTGTGCTACATATCACATCTTATTGACTTTGTAAATAATGTAAATATATTCCAGTAGAGCCACTGAATATAAATATAGACGTGGAAATGTGTATATGTCCTCTTTAAATTGATGTTCCACCCTATTAAAATGAAAAAAGCTACATCTGATGATTAGTTTGGTAGCTTGAGGTAAATGTAGAACTGATTGTGAACCTGCTGAGTGTTTCTGTTTCCTCTTTAGGACTCTGCTGTCGGTTTGGTGGCTTAAAATATCTGCATTCTGGATCATTTCTTTCACTGAAGAACATTCAGGTCTTTTCAAATCTGTTCACTCCAGATGGGACTTGAGTCATTGGCAGACTGAACAAACACACAGCTGAGGCTCTACTTTCTATCCACACAAGTCCGCCTAAAGTCTTTTCCTCTGTAACAAGCACTCTGCAGCCTCACAATCTTCCACTCAGCATCAAAAATGTTCTGTTTCCAAGTTGTTGGGTTTTTTTTTTCAGCTAATTTATTCTGTGCTTTCTTGTTTTCTTGTCCTCCACTCTCCTATTTCTCATTTTCTCTTGCTATTGATTTGACTCTGATACACAGATTTTTTCCCCCCACAGCTTCGCCCTCCTCCTGTCCTCCTCCTTTACATTCTCCATGGCCTCTTTCCACTTCTTTTTGGCCTCCCTCATCTCCCTTTTGGAGATTTTCTTGTGCCTGTAGCAGGTTTTCAGGGCAGTGTGGAAGCGCCTAGTCATGATTTTGCGTTCACGCCCTCTCACATAACCCGTCCTGTTTTGGCTGATGTGGCTTTCCAGGCTGGTGACTGCCTGTAGGACAAAGAAACGACATCGTCTGTAGCCATGACACAGGGTTTTTCAGCGGTAGTACATTTGTCTTTCTGACTGCTTAAACCTGTAAAAAGTGATCTTTTTGGGCACTCCTGCCAACTATGTTCACCAGCTAGTTCCTAATTTTGTTTACAGTTTGGTGCTGATCAGGTAGCGTACTGTGGGATTTTAATCAGTCAGTTTAAATGCTTTAATTACCAAAAACTAAAAATACATTCACCTAAATTGCGAAGGGTCTCAGCTAACATCTGCATGGCTCTACAGATATTGAGGAGGGCTTTATCCTCTTAACTCTTATTACTTTTTTCTACATCTACTTATCCTCATAATTATGTGGCTGTTTGTGTGTGTGTGTGTGTGTGTGTGTGTGTGTGTGTGTGGTTTCTTACCTGTAGCATCCTGTGAGTGGCGCTGCTCCACAGTTTACCCCAGTTGAATGACAGTCTGCCCCACAGGGTTTGTGCCTTCACAGACAGGCATAAAGACATCTAATCATTCAGATTTAACCATTTATCACAAATACTACTAGTGTTACCACTCAGGTCAATATTTAAAGTAATCAAAAATATGTTTGTTATTTTTAGACACTTCATGCATACTAATTGGGGCTTACTTATACTTTAAAAGTGCTCAAATGAAAAGAAGAATTCTGAGGTACAAAAAAAGCTGCATGTTCATAATGAAAATAATCATTAGTTGCAGTCCTAAATTATATACTACCCAGAAATATAAAGTTCACTTGACAAGACTGGACCATCTATAACATTAATGATCACTTTCCAATAAGTACATTTGTATTGTTGCTAAACATCTGTACTATTTTGGATGCAGGACTTGTGCAAAGGTACTAGCATCAAAATATACTTACACATTATGCAAAATAGTCTTTTTTAAATAATTATTTTTTATTAGATTATTATTGGATTATCAGATAATTATTAAAATAATTTATTGATCACAATCTGAACCTATAATAACACATAATAATGTATATGTTTATTATGTATTATTATTCTGAATTTGCAAAGTAACTTGTAACTGAAGTTATTAAATAAACATAGTGGAGTAAAAAGTATAATAATCACCTCTGAAATGGAGTAGAAAATATAAAGCAACAGAAAATGGAAATATTTAAGTACAAGTACCTGCAAACTGTACTTGAGTAAATGTACTATTTAAATTCCACCACTGTTTACTTTATTTTTAAGATCAGTAAATGATCTGGATACTTCTTACTCTACCTGTGTCACTGCACCTGCGGCTAATGAAGTGATTTGGTGAATGTGGTGGCGGTTAAATGCAGGTTTGACTTATTTTACTGTCTTTACCATTTGTCCGAAGGATGCATCGTCTGTGCACCTCTCTCTCTTCACCCTGCACACGCGACTTTTCCAAGTCATTAACGACACACGAGACATAACGAGCAGGAGTTTAGTTAACTCTGCGCGGCTGTTCAGACAAATGAACGTCTGTTGAAGCGTTAACTCCGCAGATTGAATAAAGTCGGACACACTTTGTGACGCCACAGAGACCTTCGACGCGTCACCAGAGTTCTGTGACGTGTCAACTGAGCTTTATACTGGTCAGTATGAACGGGAATGATTATGGCAAGACAAACCTATTTCACTGTTAATTTGTTTTTTTTAGACAGACTTGGATAAACTTTGGACAGGTCTTCAGGTCCAGCTCAGCGGTTTAACTTTTTTTCCCCCTTTCACACCGTGTTTTTTAAGAGTTTTGGACTTTTTAGCCCCCTAAGTAACCCATATAAATAACCTCCATATAAATAACAACTGGTGTGCTTAAATTATTTGACTACCTTGCGCGAACATGGTAATAACTTGCACCAGGATTACCGGGACCGGGATCTGTAATGTATATCTCGGGTGCAGAATTACTGTTACCGTAACCAGGAAGCAGTAAATAAAAAAAATAAAATAAAGTTTATTTATAAAGCACATTTAAAATAACCAGAGTTGACCAAAGTGCTGTAAATAAATATACAAACAAATATAAATAACAAAAGTGAATTAAAGCCGCATAAAAAGGTAGCAGCAATAAAAGGAGTAGAAATGATATAACAATACTATTAATACTGTCCCATATGCATACATAAATGAGTGATAGTAAAATATAAAACTTTAAGGACACTCAAAGGCTCAATAGAACATGTGGGTCTTAAGTTAGCCGTAAAAAGTGTCTACAAAAGGGGAACACTTCATTTTGAAAGGTAAACTGTCCCGAAATTTTGGAGGAACTACGGCACACGGCCTCAATCAAAGGACAGCCAGGAGCAGCTGGTCTGAGAATCAATAGATCTGGGTTTGGAAAGGGGGCAGAGGAGCTCACAGATGTACTGGCCGTGTAAAGCTTTAAAAACAAATAAAAGGACCTTAAACTCAGTCCTATACTTGACTGGTTACCAATGCAGGGATGCCAGTACAGGTGTGATGCTGTCTCTCTTCCTGGTAGCAGTTAGTAGCCTAGCTGTTTCTGCACCAGCTGTGAGACAAAGATGACTGGCCAATACCCAAATAGAGAGCATTGCAGTAATTCATCATCAAGGTAATTTTCAAGTCATGGAATGAGAGAAACAGTTTAAGTTTGGCAATGTTTCTTCGCTGGAAAAACAACCTTTGACAACAGAATTAATTTGTTTGTCCAATTTTAAAGTTGGATCGAAAATAACACCATGGTTTCTGGCAGGTTAGGGGCCCTAAATGATTATTTATATCCCTAATGGAGTTGGAGAGAACAAATAAGACTTCTTCTGTCTCACAAGTATTTAACTGAAGACAGTTTTGTGTCATATAGTTGTTTTATATACCAGTAACCAGTAACATTTTCAAGCCATAAAAGTCAATGACTTATTATGACTGCACCATTCCCTCAACTGGAGATTCTTCATGTCTTGTGCATCATTTTATACATATTTCCCCAAAATTCAGCTTGACAGGTGACAGGAAACTTTGGATTCTACACAATAATTAAGATAGATAAGATGTATATATATAAAAAAAGTTGGTTAGTTTATGGTTGGTTAGTTTTTTAAAAAAGCTTGTTTGCTTGTACATAGTGAGTTGCAGAGGCACCACAGGGATCAGCACAGTGCTGGGATGTGCTGATTTGGAAACCAAATGTGATAAAACGATAAGAGAGTGTTGATATGCTTCAGTGCTGGGGGAATAGGACAGTCCTGCCCATGGTGAAGTATGTCAGTGCACTTGTTGCTTTTGCATACAAACTCTTTAGTCTTTTGTTTCTTGTCTCTGTCTGCAGTGGCAGTCCATCACCATCACCCTGGTGGAGAAGGTGCAGATCATCGCGGTGTTTCTGGGCTCTCTCTTCCTGGTTGCCAGTATCTCCTGGTTACTGTGGTCGGCCCTCAGCCCGCAGGCAGTCTGGCAGCGCCGTGACGTCCTGTTTCAGATCTGCTACGGCATGTACGGTTTCATGGACCTGGTCTGCGTAGGTGAGCCTGGAAATCTTTCGTGCAGAATGTAAAAACACCAAACAACTATCCTCTGGGATCAATCATACATGAAATATTTATCTGCTGTTGTGCCCTACAGGCCAAACACATAACATGACATTACAGTGACATATTTCCAGATGTTACGGACATGTGTGATAGATTTAGCCAAAAGACTCATTTTCAGTGGCAGTCCTTTGGCAGACTGATGAAAAAACACAAAAAACAAACTAAAAAGCATCAAAGCATAAGAAGATAGAGGCTAAATTAATAGAAACCTCATTACAACCATTACAGAACGGACATTTACTTGCACATAAATAAGTCAGAAACTGACAACTGGCGGCAAGACCAAACATCACAAAGAACTAGGAAACTATAATCTAGTCCATGTTTTCCTTTGTTTTCTATCTGTGTAACGGGAAAAAGCTTTTCTCTCTCTCTCTAGACTTCATGACACAGCTCAGATGGATCATAGCGTTAGCTCAGTCATTGAAGTAGAAGCTTTCATTAGCTAATTGGCTTTTCTTGCTTTATTCATGCCTCACATCAGCAGCTCATTTACTGGCTGCTTAGCTGCCAGCTGACTAACAATGTTCACTCGTCTTAATACAAGTGCACACAATACCTGTTATCCTTAACAGCCTTTCCCACCAGATCTTAACTGTACAACCGTTTCCTATGAATTGTAAGTTCCTTTTCATCAGTGTCTCCTGACTGAAATCTTGTTGTTTAGATTCATCACATTGACATTAAGATCCCACAAACTAATTTACTCTGTCTCATATATGGGGGCCTTGTATTTGTTCAAAAGAAAAAAAAGTTAATTACCCCGTTTTATTTAATGTATAGACTTAGAAAAACCAGAAATGAACGTCAGAGTTTTACATATCTAGAACAGGGTTTAAGGGTAAGGGCAAAACTTACTGTCAACTGATGTTACTCTAGAGAGAAATATATGCGTGTTGTTTGCTAGGATGAGGTAGCTGAAGAGGCTTGTTGGGTTTGTTTGGTGGATTAAGCACCATGCTGCTGGTGATGATTACATAGTAGACAGTCTGACAGTGAGAGTGATTAATTGGCTGTCTCCTGGTGGGTTGAGCAGAATGCTGGTAATAGCAATATGCTGGCTAGCTGGTGATATTGCAGACAGCGTGGATATAACTTGCTATAGAGGGTTGTGTTGTTGTATAGAGAGGGGTACTTCTAGGATACTGGAACATACTGTTGAGTTTGCCAAACTCAACAAAACACCAATTATTGAGAGGGTAGCCCACCTGATGATCCTGCAGCCTTGCCTGCATTCTTATATTCACACATAAGTTCACATTGAAACCATGTTCATTTAGTCGTTAGATAGGTTAAATGACATATTTAAAGAAACCTTTCTCATGCAAGAGGGGTTGTTAATTAATGGCTATTGATAAGACTAGTAGAACCAATGATGGTGGTTGGGCAACTGAGCGGATCATAGCGTTCAATAAAGTTGTCTATCCAGCCAGTTGGGTCACTGTAGGTTAGCCTGAGCAGATGCAACACAGATATATGGCTGCGCTATGCTGACGATTATCCGCTCTTTGCTAGGATTCAAAGATGCTTTAAAGGTTAGATAAAGTTTTCTGATATAACTCTTTGTAAGGACTAGTGGTGCTAGATAGGTTGGGATGATGGCTGGACTGTTGAGTGAGCCATGGCATTAACATAATACTGCCTATCAAACCAGTGAGCCCAGTCACAGCAGTTTACACCTAGCAGATACACTGTAGTTAAAAGGCCAGGTTAAGCTGCTGAGTAACAGTAATATATCAACATTTCTTTTAATGTGCCAACTTTTGTCCATGTTACAGGTTTGATTGTCCATGAGGGGGCAGCGGTGTACAACGTCTTCATGCGCTGGCGGGCCGTCAACCTCCACTGGGATGTGCAGAGCTACGACAAAGCGAAAGACATGGAGGAGACGAGCACTGGCCATTCCTCGTTGGGCCCCAGGACACTTTGGTTGCCTCTGGCCACCTTTGGACCCAACGGCCCCTTACACTCCACCCAGCTGGGGCCACAGCCATGGACTTGTCTCTGTTTGGCCCCCTTCTGCCCCAGCCTGGTGCCCCGAAACAACCTCAGCCAGGACAGTGACTCAGGAGAGGTCGTTATTCGTGTAACATCGGTGTAACAACAGGCGGTATTTATGCAGGAACAAAACATCTGATGGTTTATATTTGGTGGCAAAAATCTGAGCTTCTCCAGGCAGTTTATAGAATTACACAGTCTGAGTTTTTTTTGCAGATTTTCTTGTTAACAAATAATGTCCTAGTGAGTCAGAGTTGTTTGTTTGCTCTGGGGCTGGTCCTCAAAACAATATCAACAGTTAAAATAACTCTGATGTGTTGGCATTGCCTTTTATACAGTCGAGATCATAAATATTTGGACAGTTACACATTCAATTTGAAAGAAACTAATGGATACTACATTTAAGTGCCAAGTCTCAGCTTTTATTTGAGTAGGTTTACACCATTTTAAAAAGACCTGTGTGGGAGATATAACTCTTAACACAGTGTCCAAAGCTTAGGAGTTCAAACATTCAAGTGGATATTCAGCTACTAAATGTTTGTTGGCCAGCTGTGTGTCATTTCAACATTAATTCAGCACAAAAGAGCTTACATGTGACTCACAGTTGACTGAGAGATGCCGTTTAGATTGAGGTAGCAATGCAAGTGAAGAATATAATAATGAGGCTGGCTGGAAAAAAGCAAAAAGCAGAGATATCAATATGCCAAAATCAACAGTTGGGTACATTACCAAAAAGCAGGTGTGCCTAGGAAAACTAGAAAATGGCAAACGAGGTGGTAGACTGAGGAGCACAAGTCTGGTAGACCGAGGAGCACAAGGCTGGTAGACCGAGTAGCACAAGGCTGGTAGACCGAGGAGCACAAGTCTGGTGGATGAGCAGAAATTCATTTGCATGGTGAAGAAAAAGCCCTTTATGATTGCATAGCAAGTCAAGAAACTTCATGACCATAACCTCAACCTTATCAATCCTTGATAAGCCTCAAAAACAGAAATCTGAATATCGAGCTCTATGTTGACTTAACCCACTCAAATTAAAGTGGAGACATGGCACTTAAATGTAGTATCCATTATTTGATTTGAAATTTAATAATAATAATGATAATAATAATAATAATAATAACATAAACCACACCCATCTCCACACTTGTTTTTCCAGAATCCTCTTGGCATATGGAAAAGAGGATAGGTGATTGAGTTAAAAATACTGTGCATTGACAACACAGCACTAGATCTAATTAGGTTGGTTTTAATTACCTTAAATGTGGACTTAGCCTGATTTAAGACATCCATGTTTGTTTGCTTTTTCAAGCACTTCTGCATAATTTAGCACCAAGTCAGATATATCACAGCTTTCAAAAAGTTTTACAACTTGGACGATGATATGAACAAAAGGTTGAAATACTAATTAGGATGAATCCCACGTCATGAGTGCAACATTCATGCAGATTGGTACGAAGGCACATATTTCATATCTTGGTAACACAGAGAAACACTCTCCGAAATCACATGTGTGTATGTTGAGCCTGTCACGTTGCTTTACAACATCCCATGTTCACGACACCACCTCCACTTAATTAGGCAATATTGTCGGTTAGATGTAGCTAATTTTTGAAATATTGCGTCCATTGGCTGTTCATGGATAAAAAATGCGGACTAAAGCAAAACAAAAAAACCCTACGTCCAGTTCTAACGTACCTTCAGGCCCAGCTCAGCATCTATCAGCTACATCTCATCAGGCTCAGCTGTCATTGTCAGTTTTAGCTTTATTTTACTCAGTATCAGTTGAATATTATGATGGACATGTTAACATGCTTACATAAAAAACATTAAAACATTGTTGCATGTTAAGATGCTACTACTAGCACATTATTATACCTAATATGTTGACATGATAATAGCGTAATGTTAAGCATATTAACATGCTAACATGAGGTAATTCTGGGTTTAGAAGCGTACCGAAAGAGTGTACAGCTTTGAATTTACAAGTAAATCTTTCAAAAACCTGAGAGCTTTGTATCTTTATCACTGTTTCTTGGGATAAATCTGCTTCATATTTTGTACAAAAAATATGCACTGATAGAGGACCAGATCCCAGCAAGCATTTGATGGACAAGGATGTAGAATTCAGTGATTCAGCAAGATGGCAAATGAGCACAAAACAAAAACTGATGTCAGAAAGATATTGAGGTTTCAGTTTCACACAATGCAGGCAGCAAATATGCACATATCTTAATGTAATTTTAACTTTATATCTTCTAGTTTTAAGCATTGGCAAATGCTGGCATATCAACATCTGTTCAGTACCAGAATGTTTGCTGGGCTGCCACGAATAATTGATCCTCAGATGATTTGTGCCGGGATAAATACAGCTGTTGAAAATTGTGGTTTTGATCTGTCTGTATGCCATTCTGTTGAGCTTCCAGGAGCCCTGTGGTGTTTGGGGTTGTGGGGTTTTGGGGTGGTGGGCGGGTTTGGGGCTCTGTTCTCGACCTCGGTCATTTGGGTCGTTAGATTTTTTTGGTGCCTTAGGAGGCTGGGTGACGACATTGCAATGTGCAGCACAGAAATGACTTGAATGTGACTTTTCCTGTTGGCTGTATTTCTATTTCTTTTGGATGTAACATGGATGTAATGTATAAAGAATATTTATATACGCAGAGAGCCGTGTGGGTTATTTGCCTGATTTCAAATTGAATTTGGCTGCATTTGACTTTAAGGTTTTACCTTAGCTTCAGGACAGCAGCAAGTAGCAACTGTTTGAGAACTACCCAGAAACCCCTTGAGATGGCTAGGGCTGCAGTCAAACAAAGAGAATCTTAATCGACTGTAATCATACATAATCTTCAAATAATCATTTGCCAGCCTTGGAGAAAAAAATTATTAATTTATACTCATTTTAGTAATTCAGGCCAACTATTTAGTAATACGTCCTTTCAATTTAATAATTCATGCTCTTGATATAATTCATCTTGGACTCATTTTTGTCATGCCAAACGAAATCAAATTAACGTTTATTAAAGCGCTAGTTCAGCAGAATGAATAAAGTCGGACACACCGCTTTGATTCCTTTGTGACACTACAGAGTCCTTTGATGTGTCACGGAAGTGCACGTCTGCAAATAACAAAGCAAATATTGTGAAATCCAGGGCATGAGTTACTAAAACGGGAGCGCAAAACAACTTCTTTAACTGATCTTAACTAGCTTAAAATACGCAAAACATGACTGTGCATTGCCAGTGTTCTGTGATGCGCCTGGTGACCAAAACTTATTTGCTGCTCTCTCCTGTATCACCACACAAACACACAGTACGGATATGTTGTAAAAGAGCAATCACTACATCTGTATGTGCCCTTGGATAATCCAAAAGAAGAGGTTCACTATTTTTCAAGACTGTCTCAAAACAACAGTCAGGTCTCCATATGAACACTGACACAAGTTTTCCTTGCTGTTACCATTCCTCCTGTATATAACAACCATTAGAAGGTCCCTTAATGATGCACTTAAAATGTAAGTGATGGGGGCCAAAATCCACAATTTCTGCACACAGTCATTTTGTGCAAGAATGCATTTAAAAGTTGATGTTAAGCTTCTATTCAGCTTCAGCAGTCCAAGTTAGTCATATCAAGTGGATATCTGACACATTTACAGTCTTTTTAGCATCAAATTCTCCTCTTTGTGTTTCCCTGTTGAGCTGCGGGTGGAAGTATAGAAACAAAAAGAGGGACTTTGCCACCAAAAAGACTGTAACGTTGAATGATATCTACTCAATTTGACTCATGTGGATGCATAACACAAATATAACGAAAGTAAGCAAAACATGACTACAACCTTAACTAGCTTAAAATATGCAAAACTTGACTATAACCTTAACTAGCTTAAAATACGCAAAAAGTATATAAAAAGTGTACAGAAGTACCCAAGTGAGCAAATATTACGAAATCCAGGGCATGAGTTACTAAAATGAGAGCGCAAAAGACCTTCTTTAACCGATCTCAACTAACTTAAAATATGCAAAAATGACTATAACCTCAACTAGCTTAAAATACGCGAAACCTGACTATAACCTTGACTAGCTTAAAACACACAAAACATGACTACAACTACAACTAGCTTAAACTACACAAAACATGTTTTGCATGTTGTAAGCTAGTTAAGGTTATAGTCATGTTTTGCGTAGTTTAAGCTAGTTGTAGTTGTAGTCATGTTTTGCATGTTGTAAGCTAGTTAAGGTTATAGTCATGACTACAACTACAACTAGCTTAAACTACGCAAGACATGACTACAACTACAACTAGCTTAAACTACACAAAACATGACTACAACTTCAACTAGCTTAAACTACGCAAAACATGACTACAACTTCAACTAGCTTAAACTACGCAAAACATGACTACAACTACAACTAGCTTAAACTACGCAAAACATGACTACAACTACAACTAGCTTAAACTACGCAAAACATGACTACAACTACAAATAGCCTCAAAGATGCAAAACACAATCACAACCTTAACTAGCTTAAAACACACACAATACAATCACAACCTCAACTAGCTTAAAACACACGAAACACAACCACAACCTCAACTAACAACCCTTAACTAACACAAAAAAGAAAAAGAAAAGTGTACAGAAGTACACGTCCACCTCCCATTACCAGAATACTACCACTGAATTTCTGAGTGAAATGGGTCCTATTTATAAACTCTGTTTGGGGAGATTTATGATGTTGAAAATTATGTGACCTTATCCCCATGTTTAAGTCTTGTGAGCTATGACAACATCAAAGAAATTGAGCTGTTTGTATAATGATGCTGTTGCTCATAAGACTTAAACATGGAGATAATATCACATAAATTGCAACATCATCAGTGACATCGTAAAACTTCCCCAAACAGAGTTTATAAATAGGACCCATTTCACCCAGTATGTCATTCATATTCTGAACAATGCCACGCAGACGCAGACGAGCTTCTCGCCCCGTTCGTAGGCGCAGGAGGTACCGTAGGTCCACTGCTGCCCGCAGACGGAGGAGAGTTGTCCGACGCAGACGCTAAGCATCCCACTACATTAAATATGTAGTTTTGCGCATCAAAACGGTTTTATTATTATTATTATTATTATTATGCCATAGATCAGTTTTAGTTAATTCGCGTTTCAGTTCATTTTTAGTATAACTAGCTTAGTATTTTAAGCTAGTTAAAGAAGTTATTTTGCGTTTAGCCTAATTTAACAAACTATAGAGCCGTTATTTTTTTCTCTATAGCCAGCTATAGAGAAAAAAATAATTGCTCTATGCTCTAATTTTAATAATTGATGCCCTCGATTTAAGTAGTATGTCCTTTCAATTTAAAATTCACACCACTTTGATTCCTTTCTGACGCTACAGAGTCCTTTGATGCGTCACCAGTGTTCTGTGATGTGTCACCAGTGTTCTGTGATGTGTCACCAGTGTTCTGTGATGTGTCACCAGTATCCTTTGATGCATCGCTAGTGTTCTGTGATGTGTCACCAGAATTCTGTGATACATCACCATTGTTCTGTGATGTGTCACCAGTGTTCTGTTATGCGTCACCAGTGTTCTGTGATACATCACCAGTGTTCTGTGATGCGTCATCATTGTTCTGTGATGTGTCACCAGTGTTCTGTTATGCGTCACCAGTGTTCTGTGATGCGTCACCAGTATCTTTTGATACATCACCAGTGTTGCGTGATGTGTCACCAGTATCCTTTGATGCATCACCAGTGTTTTGTGATGCGTCACCAGTGTTCTGTGATGCGCCACCAGTGCTCTGTGATGTGTCATCAGTGTTCCGTGATGCGTCACCAGCGTTCTGTGATACATCACCAGTGTTCTGTGATGCGTCATCAGTGTTCTGTGATGCGTCTGGTGACAAAAACTTATGCGCTGCTCTCCCCTGTTTCACCACACAAACACAGTACGGATATGTTGTAAAAGAGAAATCTGTGTGTCTGTATGTGTTTTTAGACTATATAAAAGAACAGGTTCACCACTTTTCAAGTCTGTCTCAAAGCAACAGTCAGTTTTACATATGAACATGGAAATAAGTTTTCCTTGCAGTAACCATTCCTCCTGTTCATAATAGCCATTAGACAACCTCTTCATGATGCACTTAAAATGTAAATGATGGGGGCCAAAATCCACAGTTTCTCTTCTGTTGAGCTGCAGGTGGAAGTATCGTAACAAAAAGAGGGACTTTGGCACTAAAAAGACCATAAAGTTGAAAGATATCTACTCGATTTGACTTATTTGGACGCATAACATGTATATAACGAAAGTAAGCAAAATATGACTACAACCTTAACTAGTTTAAAATATGCAAAACCTGACTATAACTTTAACTAGCTTAAAATACGCAAAAAGTATATAAAAAGTGTACAGAAGTACCCAAGCGAGCAAATACTACGAAATCCAGGACATGAGTTACTAAAATGAGAACACAAAAGAACTTCTTTAAGCGATCTTAACTAACTTAAAATATGCAAAAAATGACTACAACCTTAACTAGCTTAAAATACGCAAAACCTGACTATAACCTTGACTAGCTTAAAACACACAAAACATGACTACAACTACAACTAGCTTAAACTACACAAAACATGCATGTTGTAAGCTAGTTAAGGTTATAGTCATGTTTTGCGTAGTTTAAGCTAGTTGTAGTTATAGTCATGTTTTGCATGTTGTAAGCTAGTTAAGGTTATAGTAATGACTACAACTACAACTAGCTTAAACTACGCAAAACATGACTACAACTACAAATAGCCTCAAAAACGCAAAACACAATCACAACCTTAACTAGCTTAAAACATGCAAAACACAACCACAACCTTAACTAGCTTAAAACACACACAATACAATCACAACCTTAACTAGCTTAAAACACACAAAACACAACCACAACCTTAACTATCTTAAAATATGCAAAACCTGACTACAACCTCAACTAACAACCCTTAACTAACACAAAAAAAGAAAAAGAAAAGTGTACAGAAGTACACGTCCACCTCCCATTACCAGAATACTACCACTGACCTTCTGAGTGAAATGGGTCCTATTTATAAACTCTGTTTGGGAAGATTTATGATGTTATAATTTATGTGACATTATCCCCATGTTTAGGTCTTGTGAGCTATGACAACATCAAAGAAATTGAGCTGTTTGTATAATGATGCTGTTGCTCATAAGACTTAAACATGGAGATAATATCACATAAATTGCAACATCATCAGTGACATCGTAAAACTTCCCCAAACAGAGTTTATAAATAGGACCCATTTCATCCAGTATGTCATTCATATTCTGACAATGCCACGCAGACGCAGACGATCATCTCGCCCCGTTCGTAGGCGCAGGAGGTACCGTAGGTCCACTGCTGCCCGCAGACGGAGGAGAGTTGTCCGACGCAGACGCTAAGCATCCCTCTACATTAAACATGTAGTTTTGCGCATCAACACGGTTTTATTATTATTATTATTATTATTATTATTATTATTATTATTATTATTATTATCGTCATGCCATAGATCAGTTTTAGTTAATTCGCGTTTTGTTTAAAGTTAATTTTAAGTATAACTAGCTTAGTATTTTAAGCTAGTTAAAGACATTATTTTGCGTTTAGCCTAATTTAACAACCTATAGAGCCGTTATTTTTTTCTCTATAGCCAGCTATAGAGAAAAAAATAATGAATTCACACTCTAATTTTAATAATTCATGCCCTCGATTTAAGTAGTATGTCCTTTCAATTTAAAATTCACACCACTTTGATTCCTTTCGGACGCTACAGAGTCCTTTGATGCATCACCAAAATTCTGTGATGCATCGCCAGTGTTTTGTAATGTGTCACCAGTGTTCTGTGATGTGTCATCACTGTTCTGTGATGTGTCACCGATATCCTTTGATGCATCGCTAGTGTTCTGTGATGTGTCACCAGTATCCTTTGATGCATCTCCAGTGTTCTGTGATGTGTCACCAGAATTCTGTGATACATCATCAGTGTTCTGTGATGCGTCTGGTGATCAAAACTTATGCGCTGCTCTCCCCTATTTCACCACACAAACACACAGTACGGATATGTTGTAAAAGAGAAATCTGTATGTCTGCATGTGCTTTGGACTATATAAAAGAACAGGTTCACTATTTTCAAGTCTGTCTCAAAACAACAGTCAGTTCTCCATATGAACACGGAAATAAGTTTTCCTTGCAGTAACCATTGCTCCTGTTCATAACAGCCATTAGACAACCTCTTCATGATACACTTAAAATGTAAATGATGGGGGCCAAAATCCACAGTTTCTCTTCTGTTGAGCTGCAGGTGGAAGTATCGTAACAAAAAGAGGGACTTTGGCACTAAAAAGACTGTAAAGTTGAAAGATATCTACTTGATTTGACTTATTTGGACGCATAACATGTATATAACTTAAAGTATGCAAAACATAAATACAACTTTATCTAGCTAAAGATACGCAAAAAGTATATAAAAAGTTTACAGAGGTACCCAACCAAGCAATTATCACAAAATTCAGGGCATGAGTTTCTAAAACGAGAGTGCAAAAGAACTTCTTTAACCAATCTGAACTAACTTAAAATGTGCAAAAAGTGACTACAACGTTAACTAGCTTAAAATACGCAAAACATGACTATAACCTTAACTAGCTTAAAATACACAAAAAATACATAAAAAGAGTGTACAGAAGTACTCAAGCAAGCAAATAATACGAGATCCAGGGCATGAGTTACTAAAATGAGAATACAAAAGAACTTCTTTAACCAATCTTAAATAGCTTAAAACACACAAAACATGACTACAACTACAACTAGCTTAAACTACGCAAAACATAACTACAACTACAACTAGCTTAAACTACGCAAAACATGACTACAACTAGCTTAAACAACGCAAAACATGACTACAACTAGCTTAAACAACGCAAAACACGACTACAACTACAACTACCTTCAACAACGCAAAACATGACTACAACTACAACTAGCTTAAACTACGCAAAACATGACTACAACTACAACTACCTTCAACAACGCAAAACACGACTACAACTAGCTTAAACAACGCAAAACATGACTACAACTAGCTTAAACAACGCAAAACACGACTACAACTACAACTACCTTAAAATACACAAAACCTGACTACAACCTCAACTAGCAACCTTAACTAACACAAAGAAAGAAAAAGAAAAGTGTATAGAAGTACACGTCCGCCTCCCATTACCAGAATACTACCACTGACCTTCTGGGTGAAATGGGTCCTATTTATAAACTCTGTTTGCGGAGATTTATGAAATTATGTGATATAATTTCCATGTTTAAGTCTTGTGAGCTATGACAACATCAAAGAAATTGAGCTGTTTGTATAATGATGCTGTTGCTCAAAATACTTAAACATGGAGATAATATCATATAAATTGCAACATCATCAGTGACATCTTAAAACTTCCCCAAACAGAGTTTATAAATAGGACCCATTTCACCCAGTATGTCATTCATATTCTGAACAATGCCACGCAGACGCAGACGATCATCTCGCCCCGTTCGTAGGCGCAGGAGGTACCGTAGGTCCACTGCTGCCCGCAGACGGAGGAGAGTTGTCCGACGCAGACGCTAAGCATCCCACTACATTAAACACGTAGTTTTGCGCATGTAATCAAGTGTACTTCTGTACATTTCTGATTTTATTTATTTATTTTTTGTGTATTTTAAGCTAAAGACGTAATTTTGCATTTAGCCTAATTTAACATCATACTCTAATTTTAATAATTCATGCCCTCGATTTAAGTAATATGTCCTTTCAATTTAAAATTTGCACCGCTTCGATTCCCCTGTGACGCTTCAGAGTTCTTTGATGCATCACCAGAGTTCTGTGATGCATCACCAGAGTTCTGTGATGCATCACCAGAATTCTGTCATACAGCACCAGGATTCTGTGATGTCAACAGTGTTCTCCGATGTGTCACTAGTGTTCTGTGATACATCACCAGAGTTCTGTGATGCGTCACCAGGATTCTGTGATGTCAACAGTGTTCTCCGATGTGTCACCAGTGTTCTGTGATACATCACCAGAGTTCTGTGATGTGTCACTAGGATTCTGTGATGTCACCAATGTTCTCCGATGTGTCACCAGTGTTCTGTGATAAGTCATCAGTGTTCTCTGATACGTCATCAGTGTTCTCTGATGCGTCACCAGTGTTCTGTGATGCGTCTGGTGACCAAAACGTATGCGCTGCTATCCCCTGTTTCACCACACAAACACACAGTAAGGATATGTTGTAAAAGGGCAATCTGTATATCTGTATGTGTTTTTAGACTATATAAAAGAATAGGTTCAGAATTTTTCAAGTCTGTCTCAAAACAACAGGTCGTTATATGAACACGAAAACACGTTTTCCTTGCTGTAACCATTCCTCCTGTTCATAACAACCATTAGACGATACCTTCATGGTGCACTTAAAATGTAACTGATGGGGGCCAAAGTCCACAGTTTCTCCACAGTCATTTCGTGCAAGAATACATTTAAAAGCGTGTGTGAAGTTTCTATTCAGCTTCAGCAGTCTGAGTTTAGTCATATCAAGTGGATATCTGACACATTTACAGTCTTTCTAGCATCAAATTCTCCTCTTTGTGTTTCCCTGTTGAGCTGCAGGTGGAAGTATAGTAACAAAAAGAGGGACTTTGCCACTAAAAAGACTGCAATGCTGAACAATATCTACTTGATTTGACTCATGTGGATCATGAATATAACTTAAACTAAGCAAAACATAAATACAACCTTAACTAGCTTAACTAACTACTAACTTAACTACATAAAACATGACTACGACCTTAACTAGCTTAAAATGCGCAAAAAGTATATAAAAAGTGTACAGAAGTACCCAACTGAGCAAATATTACAAAATCCAATGCATGAGTTACTAAAATGAGAGCACAAAAGAACTTCTTTAACTGAACTTAACTTAAAATACACAAAAAATGACTACAACCTTAACTAGTTTGAAATACACAAAATCTGACTATAACCTCAACTAGCTTAAAATACACAAAACCTGACTATAACCCTAACTAGCTTAAAATATGCAAAACCTGACTATAACCCTAACTAGCTTAAAATATGCAAAACCTGACTATAACCCTAACTAGCTTAAAATACCTAAAACCTGACTATAACCCTAACTAGCTTAAAATACCCAAAATTTGACTATAACCCTAACTAACTTAAAATACCCAAAAAGTATAAGAAAATTGTACAGAAGTACCAAACCGAGCAAATATCACGAAATCCAGGGCATGAGTTCCTAAAATGAGAGCACAAAAGAACTTATTTAACCGATCTTATCCAACTTAAAATACACACAAAATGACTACAATCTTAACTATCTTAAAATACACAAAATCTGACTATAACCTTAACTAACAACATTAACAAACACAAAAAAAATAGAAAGAAAAGTGTACAGAAGTACACGTCTGCCTCCCATTACCAGAATACTACCACTGACCTTCTGGGTGCAATGGGTCCTATTTATAAACTCTGTTTGGAGAAGATTCATGATGTTGTAATTTATGTGACATTATCCCCATGTTTAATTCTTGTGAGTTATGACAACATCAAAGAAATTGAGCCGTTTACAAACACAAACAAATCAGAGAAACATCTCGATTTGTCCTTATGATGCCGTTGCTCATAAGACTTAAACATGGAGATAATATCACATAAATTGCAACATCATCAGCGACATCGTAAAAGTTCCCCAAACAGAGTTTATAAATAGGACCCATTTCACCCAGTATGTCATTCATATTCTGAACAATGCCACGCAGACGCAGACGATCATCTCGCCCCGTTCGTAGGCGCAGGAGGTACCGTAGGTCCACTGCTGCCCGCAGACGGAGGAGAGTTGTCCGACGCAGACGCTAAGCATCCCACTACATTAAACATGTAGTTTTGCGCATCTAATCGAGTTTACTGCTGTACATTTCTGAATTTATTTATTTATTTTTTTGTGTGTATTTTAAGCTAAAGACGTAATTTTGCATTTAGCCTAATTTAACATCATACTCTATTTTTAATAATTTAAGTAATATGTCCTTTCAATTTAAAATTTGCACCGCTTTGATTCCTGTGTGACGCTACAGAGTTCTGTGATGTTTCACCAGAGTTCTGTGATGCGTCACCAGTGTTCTGTGATGCGTCACCAGAGTTCTGTGATACATCACCAGTGTTCTGTGATGCGTCACCAGTGTTCTGTGATGCGTCACCAGTGTTCTGTGATGCGTCACCAGAGTTCTGTGATGCGTCATCAGTGTTCTGTGATACGTCACCAGTGTTCTGTGATGCGTCATCAGTGTTCTGTGATGCGTCTGGTGACCAAAACTTATACGCTGCTCTCCCGTTTCACCACACAAACATAGTACGGATATGTTGTAAAAGAGCAATCCCTACATCTGTATGTGTTTTCAACTATATAACAGCGTAGGTTCACTATTTTTCAAGTCTGTCTCAAAACAACAGTCAGGTCTCCATATGAACATGGAAATAAGTTTTCCTTGCCGTAACCATTCCTCCTGTTCATAACAACCATTAGAAGATCCCTTCATGATGCACTAAAAATGTAAGTGATGGGGGCCATTTTGTGCAAGAATGCCTTTAAAAGTTGATGTGAAGCTATGAGGCTTCAGCAGTCCGAGTTAGTCAAATCAAGTGGATATCTGACACATTTACAGTGTTTTTACCATCCAATTCCTTCTTTGTGTTTCCCTGTTGAGCTACAGGTGGAAGTATAGTAACAAAAAGAGGGACTTTGGCACTAAAAAGACTGTAATGTTGAAAGATATCTACTTGATTTGACTCATGTGGATGCATACCATGAATATAACTTAAAGTAAGCAAAACATAAATACGACCTTAACTAGCTTAACTAACTACTAACTTAACTACATAAAACATTACTATAACCTTAACTAGCTTGAAATACACAAAATCTGACTATAACCCCAACTAGCTTAAAATACGCAAACCCTGACTATAACCTCAACTAGCTTAAAATACGCAAAATCTGACTATAACCTCAACTAGCTTAAAATACGCAAAACCTGACTATAACCCTAACTAGCTTAAAATACACAAAACCTGACTATAACCCTAACTAGCTTAAAATACCCAAAACCTGACTATAACCCTAACTAGCTTAAAATACCCAAAAAGTATAAGAAAAATTTACAGAAGTACCCAACCGAGCAAATCCAGGGCACGAGTTCCTAAAATGAGAGCACAAAAGAATTACTTTAACCAATCTTAACGAACTTAAAATATGCACAAAATGACTACAACCTTAACTAGCTTAAAATACACAAAATCTGACTATAACCTTAACTATCTTAAAATACACAAAACATGACTATAACCTTAACTAACACAAAAAAATAGAAAGAAAAGTGTACAGAAGTACACGTCTGCCTCCCATTACCAGAATACTACCACTGACCTTCTGAGTGAAATGGGTCCTATTTATAAACTCTGTTTGGGGAAGATTCATGATGTTGTAATTTATGTGACATTATCCCCATGTTTAAGTCTTGTGAGTTATGACAACATCAAAGAAATTGAGCCGTTTACAAACACAAACAAATCAGAGAAACATCTCGATTTGTCTGATGATGTCGTTGCTCATAAGACTTAAACATGGAGATAATATCACATAAATTGCAACATCATCAGTGACATCGTAAAACTTCCCCAAACAGAGTTTATAAATAGGACCCATTTCACCCAGTATGTCATTCATATTCTGACAATGCCACGCAGACGCAGACGATCATCTCGCCCCGTTCGTAGGCGCAGGAGGTACCGTAGGTCCACTGCTGCCCGCAGACGAAGGAGAGTTGTCCGACGCAGACGCTAAGCATCCCTCTACATTAAACATGTAGTTTTGCGCATTTAATCAAGTGTATTTCTGTACATTTCTGATTTTACTTATTTATTTTTTATGTATTTTAAGCTAAAGACGTAATTTTGCATTTAGCCTAATTAACATCATACTCTTAATTTTAATAATTTATGCCCTCGATTTAAGTAATATTTCCTTTCAATTTAAAATTTGCACCACTTTGATTCCTGTGTGACGCTACAGAGTTCTGTGATGTTTCACCAGAGTTCTGTGATGCGTCACCAGTGTTCTGTGATGCGTCACCAGTGTTCTGTGATGCGTCACCAGTGTTCTGTGATGCGTCACCAGTGTTCTGTGATGCATCACCAGTGTTCTGTGATGTCTCACCAGTGTTTTGTGATTCGTCTGGTGACCAAAACTTCTGCGCTGCTATCCCATTTCACCACACAAACAGACTGTATGGATATGTTGTAAACGAGCAATCCCTACATCTGTATGTGTTTTCGACTATATAACAGCGTAGGTTCACTATTTTTCAAGTCTGTCTCAAAACAACAGTCAAGTCTCCATATGAACACAGAAATAAGTTTTCCTTGCCGTAACCATTCCTCCTGATCATAACAACCATTAGAAGATCCCTTTATGATGCACTAAAAATGTAAGTGATGGGGGCCATTTTGTGCAAGAATGCCTTTAAAAGTTGATGTGAAGTTTCTATGAGGCTTCAGCAGTCTGAGTTAGTCAAATCAAGTGGATATCTGACACATTTACAGTGTTTTTAGCATCCAATTCCTTCTTTGTGTTTCCCTGTTGAGCTACAAGTGGAAGTATAGTAACAAAAAGAGGGACTTTGGCACTAAAAACACTGTGACGTTGAACAATATCTACTTGATTTGACTCATGTGGATGCATAACACGAATATAACTTAAAGTAAGTAAAACATAAATACGACCTTAACTAGCTTAACTAACTACTAACTTAACTACATAAACATTACTATAACCTCAACTAGCTTAAAATACGCAAAACCTGACTATAACCCTAACTAGCTTAAAATACCCAAAACCTGACTATAACCCTAACTAGCTTAAAATACCCAAAACCTAACTATAACCTTAACTAGCTTAAAATACCCAAAACCTGACTATAACCCTAACTAGCTTAAAATACCCAAAACCTAACTATAACCTTAACTAGCTTAAAAAATGCAAAACCTAACTATAACCTTAACTACCTTAAAATACCCAAAAAGTATATGAAAAGTGTACAGAAGTACCCAACCGAGCAAATATCACGAAATCCAGGGCATGAGTTCCTAAAATGAGAGCACAAAAGAACTTAATTAACCGATCTTAACTAACTTACAATACGCACAAAATTACTACAACCTTAACTAGCTTAAAATACACAAAATCTGACTATAACCTTAACTAACAACATTAACTAACACAAAAAAATAGAAAGAAAAGTGTACAGAAGTACACGTCTGCCTCCCATTACCAGAATACTACCACTGACCTTGAAGGTGAAATGGGTCCTATTTATAAACTCTGTTTGGGGAAGATTTATGATATTGTAATTTATGTGACATTATCCCCATGTTTAAGTCTTGTGAGTTATGACAACATTAGAGAAATTGAGCAGTTTACAAATACAAACAATTCAGAGAAACATCTCGATTTGCCCAATGATGTCGTTGCTCATAAGACTTAAACATGGGGATAATGTCACATAAATTGCAACATCATCAGTGACATATTAAAACTTCCCCAAACAAAGTTTATAAATAGGACCCATTTCACCCAGTATGTCATTCATATTCTGACAATGCCACGCAGACGCAGACGAGCTTCTCGCCCCGTTCGTAGGCGCAGGAGGTACCGTAGGTCCACTGCTGCCCGCAGACGGAGGAGAGTTGTCCGACGCAGACGCTAAGCATCCCACTACATTAAACATGTAGTTTTGCGCATGTAAAACGGTTTTATTATTTCATTATTATTATTATTATTATTATTATTATTATTATGCCATAGATCAGTTTAATGAGTTAAGCCGCGTTTTGTTTAAAGTTAACGTTATCATAATATTAGCAATTAGCTTATCTTTGTAAACATGTACATTAATGTTTTGTCACTGACAAAATCTGTCACAATTACGGCATCATAGAATCCTGTGATGTCATCAGTGACTGAAATCTTCAATATTCACTGGTGACGCATCAAAGGACTCTGTAGCGTCACAAAGGAATCAGAGCGGTGTGAATAGTAATCATCAATATTGTTATGATAATATCCCCATACACTTCTCTGATTGTTAAAGGACAGGTTCAATTTAATTATTCACACCGCTTTGATTCCTTCGTGACGCTACAGAGTCCTTTGACGCATCACCAGAGTTCTGTGATAGATTACTACTGGATTATCGAATAATTATTAAGAATTAATATCTCTGAAATGATGGAGTAGGAGTATAAAGTAACAGAAAATGGAAAGTACAAATACCTGCAAACTGTACTATGTTACTTAATTTCACCACTGTTTCCTTTTAAGGAGTCTTTTAAGATCAGAAAATGATCCTGATACTTCTTACTCTACCTGTGTCACTGCGGCTAATGAAGTGATATGGTGACTGTGGTGGCGGTTAAATGCAGGTTTGACTTATTTACTGTCTTTACCATCTGTCCGAAGGATGCATTGTCTGTGCGCCTCTCTTTCTTCACCCTGCACATGCGGCTTTTCCAAGTCTTTAACTACACATGAGACATGACGAGCAGGAGTTGAGTTAACTCTGCGCGGCTGTGCAGACAAATGAACGTCTGTTGAAGCGTTAACTCCGCAGAGTGAATAAAAGTCGGACACACTTTGTGACGCTACAGAGACCTTTGATGCGTCACCAGAGTTATGTGACGCGTCAACTGAGCTTTATACTGGTCAGTATGAACAGGAGGAATGATTATAACAAGAAAAAACTATTTCATTGTTCATTTGGGCTCCTGATTGTTGTTTTAAGACAGACTTGAAAAATTGGCACGTCTTCCAGTATAGTTCGCTTATGATTACTCTTTATAATTATTCATAATTATAAATATTCTACTTTACAGGCTAAATTAACAATTTGACTTCCCCCTTTCACGCTTTGGTTTTAACGAGTTTGTGGACTTTTTAACCCGGTAACAACATGGTAATAACTTTGACTACTGCGACACTTGTACTGCATTTCTCAGGTGCAGAATTACTGCTACTGTGAAGTTATTATAGTTAGTGGCTAAAGTGTCCCAAAAATCTTGAAAGAAAAGCTACGTATGGGTAAGGAAACCTGAGATAAAATTAATAAATTAATAATATACTTTATTTACAGCAGGCATATAGCACACATGATGAAAGAGAACTAGGAAGCACTATATACCAGTAACCAGTAACATTTTCAAATCATAATAGTCACTGCTTTATTATGACTATCCCATTCTATCAGCTGGAGACTCTGCATGTCTCATGCATCATTTTACACATATTTCCCCAAAATTCAGTGCTTGTACAAAGTGAGTTGCAGAGCCACTACAGGGACCAGCACAGTGCCGGGATGTGTCAATTTGGAAACCAAATGTAATAAAACAGTTCATCCGACTGTTGTTTTAAGACAGACTATCCTTTAACGATCAGAGAAGTGTATGGGGATATTATCGTAACAATATTGCACGTGTATCAGGATTTCAATCACTAGTTACATCACAGGATTCTATGAGGCTGATGAGGCTAACACAGGGCAGGTGTGGGGGAAACAGAGTAGAGCAGGGCTAACGAGTCTAAATGCAGGGCAGGTGCAGAGAGGAAAACAGGCCAGGGAAGAGTGCAGGAACACAGAGCAAACTGAAAATCAAAACCTAGAAAACACAATCTCTCTCTAACCTGTCAAAGAATAACCATGAACAAAAACCCAAGTACACAACACCCCTAAGATAACCAACAAAGGCAGTCCTCTAAACCCACCACCCAGATCACAACAAGCAAAACCATATGACCAGAAGGACTTGACAACAGAAGTGTAACACAGGAAACCCCAGAAAGTCCAGGATGTGACACTAAATGGACCAGGCTAGTCACTAATCACTGGTTACATCACAGGATTCTATGATGCCGTAATTGTGACAGATTTTGTCAGTGACAAAACATTAATGTACATGTTTACAAAGATAAGTTGCTAATATTATGATAATGTTAACTTTAAACAAAACGTGGCTTAACTGATCTATGGCTTAATAATAATAATAATAATAATAATAATGAAATAATAAAACCGTTTTACATGCGCAAAACTACATGTTTAATGTAGAGGGATGCTTAGCGTCTGCGTCGGACAACTCTCCTCCGTCTGCGGGCAGCAGTGGACCTACGGTACCTCCTGCGCCTACGAACGGGGCGAGATGATCGTCTGCGTCTGCGTGGCATTGTTCAGAATATGAATGACATACTGGGTGAAATGGGTCCTATTTATAAACTCTGTTTGGGGAACTTTTATGATGTCACTGATGATGTTGCAATTTATGTGATATTATTTCAATGTTTAAGTCTTATGAGCGATGACATCGGACAAATTGAGATGTTTGTCTGATTTGTTTGTATTTGGAAACTGCTCAATTTCTCTGATGTCATAGCTAACAAGATTTAAACATTGGGATAATGTCACATAAATTACAACATCATAAATCAAACAGTCTTGTGAGCTACAACAGACAGATGTTTGTATGACAATATTAACACTGTATCTATTATATTTGGTTTTAATTACATTGAACCATGGGCAAGGGTATGGACTGCTTATGAGACTATGTAAAGGGTCTCTTTTCAACCTATTATTTAGTTCTTGTTAAATGCAGAATCAAGCGCCTGGTTCATGTTGCTTACCATAAATCATAAAGTGGGGGTTTTAGTTGTTGGTTCCTGTGTTTAAGGGCCTATGCATCTGTGTCAGGTGATGGAACCAAAAGTGTGTTGCTACTTTTCCTGTTTCCGTGACAAACAGAGGCTCTTGGGGGGCCTCGACTGGTTGGTCTTTGCTGCGTTTGAAGTAGCAGATAAGTATGTCTGGATAGTGGAGAGAAATGTCGGACGATGTGGCATGTCGAGATAGATCAAAGGTGTAGGAAAGGGCATTGAATTCGACTATGTAATTCAAATAGCCCATCAGCAAAAGAAATTGATGTTTGGTGCATGTATTGGCCAGAAGAAAGTTTTGGATGAGTAGAGAAATGCAATGGAGTTTCACTGTTCAGCAGGCAGCGTTGCTTGGAGTGTCATCCATTGGCTTCACTGAAGTTGGTTTGAAGCCCAACTTTTCGCTCACCTCAAGTAGGGTATGGAGCATAATGCAGGTCTTGAATCAAAGGCCCAAGATGTAAATCCCTCTGACCCAGGCTACCAACACAAAACACCCAGATAGTTCATTTTATAGATGTTGACAAACATTACATGTTTAATCATTCTAGTAAACAGTACATAGTAAAATATATTAAGAGGAAAAGGTAAAAAGAGAATTAGTGGACTGCAATGTAAGACGGGGTGATTCATTACTCAAACAGTCAAAGCTAGGCAGTGCTGATCAAATATGAGTCATGATTCTGTCACTGTATTGCCTGTTGCCCCCCTCAAATGTTTTCAGAAAGATATTTTACTGTACTGTTTAGCTGCAATATCAGAAAGTTTGTGACTGACCACTTGTTTTTCCCTGCATGGAAACGGATGAGCTTCTGGCATTTCCAAAATGACATCCAGCATACTTATTAGAGGGCCAGAATTTAGAGATTGAGACCATAATGACTCATGACTCACACTATTTAGTATTTCTAGAGAGAAGTTGACATTTGTTTAATGGGAGTCAGCTGGAGCCAGCATCTAGTGGCCATCAGTGGCATTGCACTTTAAAAGGTATTTCCACATTGGCGTCATCTTCAAGTCATGGTGGTCGCCACTTGGCCACATGTGTTCTGAAAGAAAAAGTGAGAGATGGAGGAAAAAAAGGAAGAATGAAAACTTTACTCATGGAAAAGGTGTGAAATAAAAAGAAAAAGAATGTAACTACATAGAAGTAGATAATAACAGTATATGAAGAGAAGAAAACCAAAAAAGAAAGAACAAAAAACAGTTAAGCAAGAGATTATACACATAGTGTGTAGCTGGTAGTTACTGACAGTGAAACATAAATGGGTCCTATTTATATATTCCCACAAAGTGAATGATTGTGTCATTCTTACAGTTTTTTAATAGATCAAAGCAGCATCCCATGCAGTTACTGATGATGTCACAATTTCTCAAACGAACCACACCAATGTCATCAAACCCTTCTTGGTCATGTTCAGTCCAGCTTTTGGTTTATTTTAACCTAATATTATAACAACATTAATCTAAAAAACACAATAAGGTAGAGTTTATTAAACTGTTCTATGGGTTAAAATAATCAATCAAGTGGTTTTGATACTCAAACTACATGTTTAATGCAGTGGGTTACCTAGAATCTGCTACGACCTGCAAGGCTGACGTGGCTGATGGAAACAGCCCAAAGTGTCAGTTGGCTAGATTTTAGTTGGGAAGAGGTTAACAAGTTATCACCAAGTGATGTCATAGCTCACAAGACATAAACATGGGGATAAAGTCATATAAATTATATATCATATAAATTGCAACATCATCAGTGACATCATAAAAGTTCCCCAAACAGAGTTTATAAATAGGACCCATTTCACCCAGTATGTCATTCATATTCTGACAATGCCACGCAGACGCAGACGATCATCTCGCCCCGTTCGTAGGCGCAGGAGGTACCGTAGGTCCACTGCTGCCCGCAGACGGAGGAGAGTTGTCCGACGCAGACGCTAAGCATCCCTCTACATTAAACATGTAGTTTTGCGCATCTAATCAAGTTTTATTCTTATTCTTATTATTAAGCCATAGATCAGTTAAGCCGCGTTTTTGTTTAAAGTTAACATTATCATAATATTAGCAACTTATCTTTGTAAACATGTACATTTATGTTTTGTCATTGACAAAATCTGTCATTATTGTAACTATTGATCAGTGACTAGCCTGGTCCATTTAGTGACTTTCCGGGGTTTCCTGTGTTTAACTTCTGTTGTCAAATCCTTCTGGTCATGTGGTTTTGCTTGTTGTGATCTGGGTGGTGGGTTTAGAGGACTGCCTTTGTTGGTTATCTTAGGGGTGTTGTGTACTTGGGTTTTTGTTCATGGTTATTCTTTGACAGGTGAGAGAGAGATTGTGTTTTCTAGGTTTTGATTTTCAGTTTGCTCTGTGTTCCTGCACTCTTCCCTGGCCTGTTTTCCTCTCTGCACCTGCCCTGCATTTAGACTAGTTAGTCCTGCTCTACTCTGTTTCCCCCACACCTGCCCTGTGTTAGCCTCATCAGCCTCATCAGCCCTGCCCTAATCCCTGTTTTTCCTCCAAACCTGTCTGTTCCCCTGTTTCATTACCTCACTGCCCTCTCCTGAGAGCTCCCCTCATCTCCGCACTTACGCCTCATCTCCGCCTTAGTTCAGTTAGTTTTTAAGCCCTGGTTTTCTGTTCAGTCTTTGGTTGATCGTTGGTTCTGTTTTGCCCTGCATTTGGGTTCATTCCTGCTAATCACTGTGACATTTACTGTCCACATTAAGCAGAGCATTTGTGGAATTTAACAGCTGAATATGTGTTATCGCACGTACATGTTATTTCATCTTTCCTGTTTTTCACAGTGGCATAAAACTGACTAATTTGGCTCCATTTTAGTGATTGTTTTAAAAGCAATAGCCAGATCTTTCTCAGCACACCAGTCTGAAAACAGTGAACGGACCTCAGCTTCATTTCTGACTTTTCCAGCTCCTCAGCTTCTCTCTCCATTAATTTCGTCATGTTTTTTTTTTTCAATCTACCTCCTCTATCCTGTCCACATCTTTCCACCACTCATCCTCATTTAGCCTACCCAGTTAATCAAAATTCACAACAAAATTTAACATTTTGAACACAGCTCAGCTAATCATAATCATGGACTAGAACTATCCGTTTTACAAATAACACTACATCCAGTAAATTTGGGTTTTATCATCATGAACGACAAACTGTGACTGATGTGAGGTATCCCTTGTTGGTACATTTTCAAGACCTTCTGTATTAAGAAGCTTCAAGTCAGATATTAAAAGGCTGAGTCTCCCAGTTGTAACTAAGAGATTTCAAACTGTTAATAGCATTCACATCAATCTCCGAAGTGAAATTACAGCTGGGAAACTGATTTTTCTGAAAGCTCCGATTATATCCTATTTGGCAACAGAGCAGGGTCTGAAAGCCAAGAAAACGCCTCATGTCAGCCAAAATCTGTTGTTCAATGTAATCAAACCCAAATTTAATGGACATAATGATAATTTGGAAACACTGTGCATTAGTAAATTTTAACTGCATCAATGACTAGTGGCATAAAACAGTTCTCCGATGTCAATTCCTGTGAGACAAATACATTCATGAATTGGGAGGTTCCTGGCAGTGTTTCTCCCCATGTCGTATTCTCGTTTTTGTTACTCAACATGGAGACACAAGACTCCAGGATCATGTAACAATCCCATAAGTTTAAGTTACAGCCACCAGTTTCAACCATTTGAACTTTGTTTCTGTGAAATCACGTCATGTGTCAGTTTGGCAAACCCATCAGTCTCGGTTGATGGGAGGGAGGGAAATCACAGCTAAACTGCAGCAGAAGGAACATTAACCTTTTGACTGGATCGTTTCACTTACGGTTTTAGCAGAAACACTACTGTCATCGCCCTGGTTATGCCTTTAGTTTTCTCCGTTGTGTGTCCTGGGTTTCCCTCTTTTTTTTTTTTTTTCCTTGTCTCCTCTCTCTCCCGTCCTCCTGCAATGACCCGCAATTTATAAGCTGCATCTTGAGGAGAGAGGAGGCTTACTGGAGGAGCTATGAGCGGGGATGCACAGGTGTGTCCTTTGCAGAAGTTTTGACACCCTTGACATATAAAAGAGGGGACACACCGCTGGAATATACAAACCATTTGTAGTGCTTCAGACGATAAAATATATAAAAGGATATATATGTACGTACATGTGTTAAATAAAATATAACCATGTATGATATCATACATTCATGTCATTATGCCACATTTTAATTTGAATTAACAGGAAATAAGTTGTCATGAACACTGTTACATGCATCTGTCAGATCTTAACAGACAGATGAGGCAGCTCTGTTGCATGTTATAATTAATTTACATGACATGAGCAAAGATGTCTTGTTTTGTTAAATGCCTGTTGCCTCGACTCCTCCTTATGTCTCCTCCGTTTGCATCTTAGGTGGGAGGGATTAAGACGCGAGGAGAGGAATCGAGGATGTACAAACTGAGAAATGAGAAGAGAAGAGAAGAAATGTTTCTTGTCCCTTGTTTGTCTCCCTCTGTGTGTGTGTGTGAGAGAGAGAGAGTGGCAGGCACAGCTCCTCCTTCCTCTGGCTTCTCCCTGATAATTCCTGATGAGCAGCACCTGCTCTAATCAGCACACCTGCCATCCATCTCATCAGCCAGGCAGTATATCTTCCCCGCATCGCCAGCCATTCTCCTCAAGATCGTTCAGTCAGCTGCAGTGGATCATTGCCACCTGCTTACCTGCCAATCAGCTGCTACGTGCACCACTCACTATGATAACTCTCTCTGACCCGCCTCACTGACTGTATAGACCATCACCTAGCCCCCTGCTTCATTAGCTGTGTTGCAATACATCCCTTTTATTTACATGTAATATTGAACCTTCCTCCTGGTCTGCATTTGGGTCCACTCACACCACGGATCATAACTACTATACTATTTAAAATTTACTATATTAGTGTATATAGTCTATACTTTTGGTGCAAGTGGCAGTTTGTTTGCCACACAGAGCCGTCAAATCAAGTGCTGTTGCTGTTTCGAAGCCTGCTTCCCCCAACCTTCACCTGCACCCAACCTTCTCCCTAAACCTGAACTCCAACTGCTAGAAACACTTGAAATAACTACTATAAATGCCGCGTTATGAGATATGGTACCCCAAAAAAAAGGGCTGGACTAAACACTAATAAGGATTAGGAGCCTTTATGGGAGGGATTGACGCCTTAGTCCACTGTTCAACCTGCCGTTCAGTGTAATTAAAGAATATTATTAATTCAAGATAGTTTTATATTGCCATACCCTCGTCTTGACTTATCTGATGATGCGTTGGTTTGCAACATGTAAACATTTGGGATAATGTCATATCAATCATAACATCATATTAACATCACAAAACCTCATCAAACAGAGTTTATAAATAGGACCCATTTCACCCAGTATGTCATTCATATTCTGACAATGCCACGCAGACGCAGACGATCATCTCGCCCCGTTCGCAGGCGCAGGAGGTACCGTAGGTCCACTGCTGCCCGCAGACGGAGGAGAGTTGTCCGACGCAGACGCTAAGCATCCCTCTACATTAAACATGTAGTTTTTAGCATCAAAACGGTTTTATTATTATTATTATTGTTATTGTTATTATTAGTTATTATTATTATTATTATTATTATTATACATAGTGTCTTTAGCCACGATTTGTTTAAAGTTAAATTTATCTTAATATTAATAATAATATTAATATATAAATACTTAAACTACACAAGACATAAAACTGCTAGTTGATTCAGTCTGTTAAATTAAGGTAATAAATGAAACTAAAGAATGCACCTTCAGATCAAATATGTAACCATTTATTGTTAGAATCGTCCTTTCAATACATAACACAGCTAATACAGATAAAAACAAGATATCACTATTGTATCAAAGGTCCACTGTAAGTTGGATGGTTGCTTAAGAAAAATATAACAAGATTTTTATCTTGAGAAAATCGCCACGTGGTCATCAGGGAAAAAAAATAGAAGGCAAAGACTTACAGTATAAAATGTACAGCCACATGATTATATAATATATATAACATTGCACATTATACCAAAAAAAAAAAAAGAAACCACACATGAGAAACAAAATAAGTGTACACAATATACAACAAGGCACTGTGGAAGAAACCTGCACACGCATCTTTGGATGGATCTGCCGCCAGCGGAGCTCCACTGAAATGTTGTAGGAATGTCACACTGCAAACAGTCCGACTGATCAAGTCATTCAAACTAAAATCTGATCGATCGTATTGAAATCTGCCACTTTATTCCTGCAGTCTTTTTTTTTTAAACAGTAAAAAGATGCAGCACATTACATAGCACACAATAACTGTGCTGCATCTTGAGGACTCAATAAAAATGACATTTTGTGGCTTTTTTTTTTTTTTACGCAGTTTTAAGTGCCGTACAGGTTCAGGGAAGCAAATATGAACTCAATGATAGTATGCAGGGTTATTTTTAAAAAATATATTTTTCTCTGTTGCTGTTTTGGAATAAAAAAAACATATCAAAAATGCCCAAAGTACTGAATCTGTACATATTGATGCAGTGGCTCTCCATAGACCATTATACCGGCTACAGGCCACTGACTTTCTTGAGGGAAGACAGAACAATTTAAAACCTCTCTGAACCTCATTGACTCTTGAGGACTATGTGATATCGTATATGTATTTTTATATTCTTAGATTGATATATTTTAACACTTTCTAGAAAATAAATTGAGAGTTTATATATAAAATAACCAGCCACAAATGTCTCATGAATCTAATTAGATTCATCCGTTTATACCACTGCAGAAGAAGAGGACACTTTGCTTCATGTATTAATTTGAGGAATGTTATTCTGCTAATCGCTTCGCAAGAGTGGCTTTCAATTTGGCTGAATTCAACTTGCATGTTTTTAGCGATACATGATCTGATGGTCTTCTCACTATTGACAGATTTCAAAAGGGGGGGAAAAACTGCTTTAGCTTGAATGACGTGCGCAGTGGGACTTTGCGGTTTTGCGGTGCACAAGTACATTGGTAGTTAAAGGGAACATGGGAGCACCTTCCAGATTCTGCTTACACAGGAACGAGAGTGGTATCTAATAATAAGACAAAATCTGATTGGAGTTCGTCCTGCTTTAGTCTGAAACAGGCACTTTTTGTGTGACCTTCGTGTCATCAGCAAATCAATCAAAGCAATCAATCACACACTTGAAACGCTCGAGACGAGTACAGTTGCATATTATTATTATTATTTACAGTGAACAGATCATCCTGGAGAAAGTTTTTTTGTATAGAAGGTCAAGTCCCAGAGTTTTCAAAGCAGAGGAAAAAGGCTTTCAGACTAGCTATATTCTTATCTCCATCTTCTCTGCCTTTTTTTTTTTTTCTTTTTTTAAATTTATTTTATTATTTTTTTTACATTCGGGCAGCCTGTAGACACACATCTCTTCAAACTCACTCACACTCTTACACACACTCACACACAGAGGCACACAAACAAACAAACAAAAAAAAAACCTCAGTAACAAATAGCCCCATCCTGCAGCAGCAGTCCTGCCACAGCACGTTAGCATCAAGAAGAAATGAACAGCTTCGTTCCAAAACAAAACACAGCCACACTCCAAAGAGCAAACTCTGATTTAAATGAAACCTTCAGCCGGATTCTTTGGTCTGGAAAAACAGTGGGAAGTTAAATTTGTTGCATTTTATGTATTTTGATCTTACAGGAGCCTCGTAAGTTATGATAAATGGTTGGTAATTTGTCATTTTTACACTTTAAATACTTTAATTCATTGTCTTTAAATGAATCATTTATCCAGTTTTCTTGTTATGGTTTGTTTGCATTTAAAAATTGATCAGATTTTTTTTGTAAAATCTTCAAGATACATGACTACACATCTGGATTTTGCTTTTTAAAACAACCTTGTGTTATCTTAGACATTCATTAGATATATTTAAAGGAACAACAGATTAGTTTCACTGTGAGATAATTTTGTTATTCAGTTCACGTAACCTTCGATTTAAGGTTGATGAGCACCACATGGGGAAAATAACAATACTGAGGCCACAAAATACCAATTCTCCCTCTGAAAACATGAGTTTTCACACACACGCTGTCATCACACACATAACACATTTGATTCTGGGTGAAGCTCAGCACGTCGACTTGTTCACACTCCTCTGGTGATTGATTGCTATCAGATGTCCTACCATCTTCAGTCTTTGATGTGAGACACGTATGACCTCTGCAAACCTGCACAATTACATCATTGTGGCAGCAGAACTTAAAACACTGATCTGAGCATCTTGTTTCTCGATGGCTCACTGTTACGACCGAACCAATCATTTTCCTCTTCTTACTCCTTTCAAAACATAACGGCAACAAACGTCACCATATTTTTGAATTTTGGAAAGTTTAAAGAGACTTTTCCTGATTTGGTCCACTTGATAGATGCTTTCCAGTGTGCTAGTTGGAGATTTATCCACACAGCTGCAAAAGGATGTGGTGCTGCAGACGAGCACAAAAAGCACTCACACAGATTCTCCATTTTTTTGTTGTTAAGGGAGTTCAGAGGTCTGCTGAACAAATCACAATCGCTCAAGGACACTTTAGCGGAGCACATCCTTGTTGACTCAAGTTTGGACCAAAAGCAGCCGAAGCTTCCAGCTTGAAATGTTAGTTTCTTTTGAAGTCCTGATCTATCAGGTGTGGATCTGTAATGTGTTGGAACAAAAACTTGTCAAAACATCATTTGACAATAAGAGCATCATGGTTTGTCTCCAGCATTCAGAGTCAGTCTGACATGTAAAAAAAAAAAATGTACGAGCTGCTCTCTCTGGAGCGCAGAGGACGGGCGTCCATGCACGGCCAGCTGCGGCCACACTCGACCCTCCGCTGCGCTCCGACAGGTGGCCAAAAAAAAAAAAGAGTCAAAGGTTGAAGGGATGAGTTCACCAGGCGCTACACTGGCTGCCGTGGCTGCTGACCGACTGACAGTTGCTGTAGCGCTTCTTGACGATCATGCTGATGTAGGCCTTCATCAGCTTGGCGATGTCCATGACCTGCAGAGGAAAGGAGGAGTGACTGTAGTTAATAATGTGTTTTAGATTAAATGTTAATGCTTTCCATGCCAGGACTCACTCATACCAGCTTGTATTACAGTATAATTTCTATCCATCTATTTAAACATAATCACTGTAATTATTGTTTTTGCTCAAAGGAGTGAAGAAGATTCACATGACTTGCACCAATTTCAGACAGTCTCTAGTAATAAAAATAGATTAGGTAACTATAGATAATTTAATTATCATTTAATACCTCAGGAAATACAGCAAACAAAAAGCTTTATCACCTTGCCAAACAGCGATTTATGAAACCTAATATCTCTTATTTTGAAATGAGGAAAACAGCTATCTGTTAGTCTATCTTGGTCTAGGAATCTTATTTTGAAACTTTCTCCTGAGGTACAAACCATTTGGGTTTCGAAGACCAGCTCTCGGCCCTCCACGGCGATCTTGTAAGCGTTGGGCAGCGGAGCTCCAAAGGAGAGGATCTGTTCATACGGGAAAACCTCCAGAGGCCACGGCTCGCCTCGCTTATACACAGATATGGCCTCCCGGCTCACGCCCAACCACAGCTCGGAGGGGAACGCTCCGTCCCGGCACTGAAAAAAACAAGAAAGAAGGAACATCCTGCATGATGAAGGCTCATTAACGGAGAAGGTAAATGCTGCTTTTGAGCTGAGACCTACAAGCATTGTTGAGTTTGAATTAAAAAGAAGAATCGGCCTCACCTCCACGTTGAACAGCGTGGATCCGTACCCTGGCCACTCCTTCGCCAGCGCCATGTATTTGACCATGGCTTGTTCCTGGTTCATTCCCTGCAGTTTCTTCCACTTGTCTATAACGCTGGTCCTCACCGCCGTGACCTCCTCCCTCATCCAGGCCTCCAGGCTGTTCTCCTCTTCCAGTTTCTGCCGACTCAGCGAGCCGCTCCGGAAGCTCCGCCTCAGCGTTCCCTCCAGGAAGCTCGAGCGTTTCCTCTCGGCCGTCCCCGAGCGGTCGGCCACCGAGCCGGTGCCCGGAGCGAACGTCTTGGCAGAGTTCTGCACCCGGGCCCGCAATCTCCCCATGGGGAACACCTGGGACATTTCAGGGATGGTGGCCTGGGAGCTGTGGTCGCCAAGGAGATACTGGAGTCTCAGAGCAGCGAGGAACTGAAGAGTCTCTTCAGGAGCCGGATACTGACCACGGATAACTGCTTCATGAGCCTGTGGGGGGCCGACAAAGAAAATGTAAGTCAGTAATTTAATCTAATCTCAATCTAATCTTTACAAACTGCTGTAATATAAACTGAGATGTAGTCAAAGAGGAAAATGTTTCAGTGGATGGATGTAGTTTCAGTACGATACCAAAAAAAAAGCATTTTCTTGATACTTTGAGGAATATACAAGTTTTCAGCAAAACTCAAGCACCAAGCAGACGGACAAGAACTTTTACCTAAAAATCATACAGTTGAAAAATTAGCAACATTATTATTTAAAAAACTGGAATTATCTGATAGAGCTGAAGAAGATCAGCTTTTGGTCCCTGAAAGCTGCTGATACTCGATGCCATGAACACATTTTGATACTTGTGATGATGTTTTGACTGACTAAAGAAAGTTGAAATATGTTTTATTAGCTGCTGAGCTAACCCTTCCTTAAAGTGTTGGTGGTAGTCATTATGTTTGTATCTTTGACTTTACAACTCTGTCTGCGGCTCTCAGCTCTAAGCCCATTGGTTCTTAGATGTAAATCTTTTAAAAAATAAGTCAAAAACATTGTTCAATTTCCAGAAAAGTCTTAGAAATTTCCTAAAATAGCTGCCACTGTTTTTAGCAACCGAAAAAAGAAGAAATGGTACATTTGCTCAGTACTATTTCCAGCAGCGGATTAATCCATATTTCATGCTCTAGTGAGTATTTCTGGCAGCAGTAGGATGTGTGTGTGTGTGTGTGTGTGTGTGTGGGACTGAGTCAAAATAAACTACAGTGTGTGTGTGTTCATGGTAATGGTAATGAAGGAACATGTCACCCAGTGGAGCTGAGTGACTCATTGATTGCTTTTAATAGTTTTCTGAAAACGACGCAGGTCTACAGCACAGAGGCATCAGGCTTTATATGCACACACAATACTTGTTAGAAGATTAATTCAGGGTTCGCTTTGTTCTTTTTTTATGAGATTTAGTGACAGAAAAAAGGAAAAATGTCAACAAAATATCAAAAGTTAGGCATAAATAAACTTTTTTAAAAATAATTTTTAAACTGCAGAGACTGTAAGATGTGGAATTGTGCTGATTCGTGTTTGGATGAGTCAGCTAACTCTCGATCTGACGGCTCTGCAACTGTCGTACCTGTTCAAACATGAAGGCAAACTCCACGCTGTCTTTGGGAACATTGTCTGTGTCCAAGAAGCAGTAGAGCTTGAAATAAAACTTCCAGCCGGTGTTTTGTTCGTCTGGGCTCGCCGAAAGCCTGGAAGACAGACACACAGTACGAAGGAATGAATATTAGTTTTGTGTCATGCCGCTTTAAAATGGTCCATCACACACAGTAATACAACATCTAAATAACAACGTCTGACAACTGACAGTCATGTTCCAAAGAAAAGCAAATTATTTGTGTATGTCATGTGGAGAAAAACACACAGAATAAAGAAGAATAAATGCTTTCCACACACACACACACACACACACTGTGGAGCGTACTTTTCAAACTTGGCGAGCACGTCGGCCACCACCGTACGGCTCTCGATGGCTTTCTCTGTGGTGTCGTTGTGTTCAAACAGAGCAAACATGTTCCTGCTGTCTTCCATGGCCAGACCGCGGATCAGCTTTTCCACCACCTGAGAGAGAAACACACACACACACACACACACAGAGTAAGATACAAACAGCCAACACTTTCAGATGCACTGACTAATAAACAGAAGCTAAAATATGCAGATCGGATCAAACAAAACTCTTAAAATCATATTTTTTGAACCATTTTTTGGTGAAAAACACAGATATCTGCACTTAAATGCCAAATGTATCACTGAGAGAAGATCTATCACATCTTTCATACTTCAACATGAATTAAAAAAAAAAAGAGTTATGATCTGACCATAGATGCCAGCTTTCAGTACTTTTAATACTTCTGATTAGTTTTTAAAAAGCAGAGAGGGTCGTTTAGAGTGTTCATCTACATCTACAGAAACTCAAAATGTATTGATATAAAAACCATACTGTCTTACACTCTCACTTCTGGAGAAGACATTTCTAAATACAAACAATAATGGATGCAGAGTAGATCAATCTAATACAGCTCCCTGCAGCCACCCACCTCTCCAGCGGTGGTGTGCGAGTTGATGGTGATCTTGCAGGAGCCTCCTCCGTGACAGTGCACAGTGGTGCTCATGTCCTGGCGAGCCACGATGGACCGGATCTCCTCCTGCGACGGGACGTTCTCCCTGGCTCGAGTCTTCCTCAGAGAGTCCAGGGCGAAGGCGGCGTAGCGCTCCATCTCCGTGCCTGGGAAGAGCTCCCGAGTCCTGCAACGAGAGAGAGAGACGGAGAGAGAGATTTTGATTGTGGGAGTGAGATTAAAGGTTTTCCTTCTAGGTCAGGTGGCAGGAAATAATGAAAACTATTATTTTAATATCAAAATGGTATCAATGGTATCAATCTTCTGTAACTGCAAACACGCCCAGACGTTGAGCTCACCTCTTCAGGTGGAACTTGAGGTATCTGAGGATGCTCCTGGTCGGTACGAAGGTGCAGGACATGCACGCCACGATCTTCCAGCTGCAGAGGTTCCCGGGGCTGCCGGGCTGCAGCGGCCGCGTCGTCTGCTTTATCAGCTGGCAGTAGAGCTCATCCCGCAGCGGCTTGAGCTCCTGGCCGGTCTGCAGGATGCCCTGGATGATGGGCACCGGGTCGGCCACGCCCTCCAGGTGCTGCAGAGAGCTGAACACCTTCAGGGCTTCCTCTTGCAGCGTGGTGTAACTTCTGGTCCTCGGAGCTGAGCAGAACCGAGGGGAGGAGGTTAGTGATGTCTAGTGTGTACAACATGCAGGCAGCAGCTTTTTAAAGCAGGGAGAAAGTCACTCCAAACTAAAAATATGTCAGTTTAATTTAGCTTTGCTTGCGGCAAACAACATGAACCTTGTGAGACATTTTAAAAATGATTAATTGTTAAATGCCTTCTGGTTAATTCTGCATTAAAACGAATTCATTATGTTCCCAAAAATCAATCTTTTCCATGTGATAATGTTTCTATCCTCCGTCTGTTCTTTCATGTTCCGCGTTATCTTTTCCCAGCACGTAACCACCGCTCACCTTTTCAGTCTCAAATCTCAAGTGTAATAAGTGTGATATCGTCGTACTAGACAGCACAGATAATGGAAAAGTTGAACCCGATTAATTCAGATCAAAGCTGAAGAAGATGTGTGTTTGGAAATCATATTGGCATATTAAGCTCATGCCCTGTGTGAACTCCCTTTTTAGAGACGATGTAGTGCTTACGGCTGAAATCCTGTTTGACGGCAGGTGTTTAAAATCTAACGCTGCCTCACTTAACACCTTGTTTTTGAATGTGATGGTCATATTAATGCAATGAGGTGATTTTTAATCTATTTCACATTTTCTTGAACCTTAATTTTACCCTAATTTTCATGTAAAAATGATTTCCAATTTTGACGGACTGAACGTCTGACTGTGTGACTCACCGCTGAGGTGGATGTCTCCGTAGGGCAGCGGCAACAGAGGCGAGTGCAGCGGGTGGTGGCTGTAGCGCAGGATGGGGTTCCTCTTGTAGATCTGCTCCACCACCTCTGAGTTCAGACAGTTCTCCTACAGAGAGCAGAGGAACCAGACGTCAGTGCAAAGCTCTGCTGACTATCTGAAGGTTTTTCGTAGTTTTGAACGACAGTATTCGAAGTCTTTGAGCTCTAATCGGGAGTGTTTCTTTGCTGTTGAGGACTTAAGACAAGCATGTGAGGTGAAGTACAGACTCTAAATTAACCATGAATGTGACTCTATCTGTTTATTTGTATTTGCCTGCTGATAGACAAATGACCTGTCCAAAGAACCGATTTCCAGTGTCCCCACCTTGATGTCCTGGATGAGCTGCTGGGTCGGCGTGTCGATGGGCGCTTTGGTGTCGATGACGTTCTGGATGGAGTTGGCCCAACGTGTCGCCTCGTTCAGCAGCTTACAGTAGAGGCGGTACGAGTGTTTACGGCCGTACACGATCACGTTCCAGTAGCCTGTTCAGGAAGAAGAGATGAAAACATGAACACGGCAAAGGTACAATTGTTTCTGATGGAGCAAACGGACTTCAGGGACAAAAGGAAGCATGGAAGATGGATTTAATGTGAAATATGTCAAATAACAGATATGAGAAACCAGAATATGAATGTTTCCATTTCTTACCGGTCTCTTTAAAGACCTTTTCGTCCGGCTGAACCACTGAGCAAAGGCTGTTCAGCACCAGCGTTCCCAGCTTCAGGGCGTTGCGCTCTGAGCTCTTATAGTAGTCCAGGGAATTGTGGGTAAGCAGGAACCAACGCTTCTTCAGCTTCAGCGAGGCCTTGCTGCTGTTCTTCATCTCTTTGTGCAGCCAGCCTGTTAGAAATAAAAGAGATTAGATGATATTTCATGTAGCTAGAATTTAGTTTTTTCTATTACAAATCTATTGGAAATACAAAAGGTGTGCAGTTTATAATCCGGCATGACAGCAGCAATCAAATCTTTCAGTGTGAAAGCACTTAATTGTCATTAAATCGTAATGTAGAATTTAATCAAAAAGGCAAAGCTTCAGATTTTAGTAATAAAAACTGCATATTAAATGAAATAAATTGTCTTCTCCACTTAAATTGTGTTTCTGAGATTTTTCTGTCAGCTCAGAATTGGTTTTTCAGCTTTTTTAATGCTACTTTAAACTCATAAGTGTATAAAAAATGTATGGAGTTTGGATAATAAACACAGAACTGATATAATTAATGAACGACGGTCACAATTGGGGGGAAAAAATGAAGAATGACTATGTGATTGTGTTGAGACCTCGGATGATGAACTCCTGCCCGTCGACGCGGGTGTCTCCCTTGGAGCGCTGCAGCAGAGTGATCCAGTGGTGCATCTCCTCAGGCGTGTCGGCGTTGCAGTGCAGCACTCGGTTCGCAGTGATCATGACGAAGGAATTTGGCCTGTGATGGTTCAGAAATGCAGTTAATGGTTAAAAAAAAAAAATAAGAAGAGAGATGGCGGTTTGCACGACTGACGCTTCTACCATTCCTGACCAATAACAAACTTTAAAATTTCTTATGATCTGGTTGATATTAGAGGGGAAAAACAGCAAGAAAATGTGATTTTTAAATCAGATGAAAAGCAAAATTCTGAGTCAGATTAAATATTAATAAAAAAGCAGCACCCCCTAGTGGCTGAGCTGAGAATAAAATAAGAATTTAAGGTGGAGTTGAGTTACAAGACATTAAAAATAGACTGAAACTTTGAGAAACTGTAACTTTGTGTACCATTTTTTGCTAGAAACATTATGGAAATTATACATGAAAATTTAATGCAGCAGCAAAAACGGTAATGTGACACCGTGTTGCAAATGTAATGGATATTAAAGCTAATGTAAAAAGTAAATCCAGCAGCTGAGGTGCTGAAACCAAACAGGTCAAACAGGCCTCGATGGAGAGCGTCGGCTTTTATCTAACAGGCGTGTTTTTCTTTCATTCTGTTTTAAAGAATGTTAACCTGCGTTTGTGGAAAAACATCTTAAGACTCCAGAGACGTGACGTGATGTTTGATGCAAGGTTCTCACCTCTCCGGATTATCTGACGCACAGACCGAATCGATCATCCCCACATCCAGCGTTCCCTGAAAGGAAAGAGGAGAGAGAGAGAGAGAGGTTCGGTAACAGTGTTCAGGGGTGTGGATAATGAGTTTGACCTTCCCCTGCCCCGTGGAAACCAATTATCTCTCTCTTTCTCTCTATCTCACACACACACACACACACACACACACACACACACACACACACACACACACACACACACACACACACACACACACAAATGCTCTGCAGCATGTTCACTAACAGGTACAACGCTGCAAAAAGGACACGATTTTAAAACATCTCTAGTTCTGCTGCATCAATTTCAAGCCTTTTTTTTTCTTTAAATTGTCCATCAGCAGTCTGACAATGTTACAGGAGTATAAAGCTAAATCTGCAAAGTACTATATTAACTTGAGGGTTGGATTAGAGGTCTTCATGGGTCCACTTGGGTCCCTGGAACCAAGTCGGTTGGGGTCTGACAGAGTATTTGGATCTCCAGTGTAGGTGTGAGCCTGAGCTCTGATCATGAGGTGCGTCATCGTGACTACAGGAAATTTTGTTATTAACTTGAAGTGCAGGAAACATGTACTGCTGCTCTGACTATGGATTGGTCCATATCAGAATGAGCGTTTATGGTCTCATATTTGCTCATAGACTAAAGGAATCAATAGAAACAACTGCAGGTTCTGGTTAGTTCTGCCATCAGTCTAACATGTTATTTACAGTCCTCGTTATTTGTAAGTCTCGGCATAAATGTGCGCTAACAATCAATGCCAAAATCTTTGCGGTATAACTTGACCTCAATATTTCTCAGTGTCTTTTTAAATGTCAGTTAAATGTTACATTGTTTTGTTTTTTTTTCCCCACTAAACGTCCTGCATACAATACTACAACTCCTTTTCCAACAATGCTTTGCGTTACTCACCACGGCGTTCTGGGGGTTGGCCTGCTCGTCGTGCATCTCTCTGATCTCCTGCTCCGTGGAGCTGTGGACCTGACTCAGCACGCTGAACCACTGACTGTAACCACGGAGACAACATCAGCATCAGCATCGAGACATTACAGTAGTGACAGCAGCAGTCATTCAGTCATCTGACATCTCAATTTATTCTCAAGTTTATTTCTAAAAAGTTTTAGTCAAGTTATCTCAAAATTATCTTAAAAAAAAATTCACACTTTTTTAATGATATTCTGTTTTTCTAGCTAAAAGTGAGGAAGGGTTACATAAAATATATTATCTTTGTGTGTATATTTTTCAGATGCAATTTTGTTCTTTGGTTGGATCTAATTTGATGTTGCACTTTTGTCCAGTGGAAAATTCACTTCAATTTTAACATCTTTTATTTATTTTTTTTAGAAAATTGAAAGCATCTCTATTACTGTGCCACTGTGTGTCAATATATTAGACTTGGGCTGCAACTATTTTCATTATCAACTGAATCTGACTATTATTTTCTCGCTTAATCAAGTAGTTGTTTAGTTTATAAAATGGTGAAAAATCTCAATCACTGTTTCCCAAAGCCCGAGGTGACGTCCTCAAATGTCATCCTGATCAATACTCCACAACCCAAAGATATTCAGTTTACTGTCAGAGGACTAAAGAAACCAGAAAAATCTGAGAATGTGGACGCTATCTTTAAAAAAAATGACTCCAAACAGTTAATCAATTATCAAAATAACTGGTGATTAATTTAGTAGTTGACAACTAATCAATTAATTGACTAACTGTTGCAACAGGGACATTAAACGTGTGTGTGTGTGTGTACATATGAAAAGGTAGAAATGAGGGTAATTCTGTGTTCAGACTGATTTGGCTCTTTTGTTGGCTCACACAGAGAGAAGCTGACCCTGTAAACCTGCTGCCAACACACACACACACACACGCAGTTCATCTTCCTGTCAAGGCAGATACTATGTGGAGGAAGTGGACTGTCCCCTCTGAGAGGAAATCAATGCGTTGCCCGGGGCAACCAGCACACCGACCCCTCAGTGGCAATACCTCCTCCTCATTATTCTGTCAGTGACTACTGTGTATGGGTTTGAACCAAATGTGGAGAAATAACAGGATCAGAAGAAGGAGCAGCACTGTAATAATGATATAACCTTCGAGTTAATAATGTAAGAATATAAAAGTGTTTTCAGAAATAAAGTGACTGTGTTGTCTGTCTACTGGCAGCATGAACAATGTCAGCCAATATGTAATGAAAGTGCATCATTTATTAAGCAGTTCTGACTGAATCCTTCATGAAAGGTGTTCTACAAATAAGGTTATAAGAAACATTTGACCCCACATCGCTACCTTACATGAGACATATTCATATATAAACACACTCTCTGCAGTCTCACCTGGCATCCTCGGCAGACTCTGCGATCAGATGGTAGGTTCTCTCTGTCATCACAATGTCGATGCCGTTCTCCTTACCAGTGTTATCAATGATTTCTCTGTAGATCACAGAAACAAATATGCAAACCTTACAAAATGATTGAATCTGAATATATAGAAGTAACCCCCCCGCTCTGTAATTTTACTATATTATAGGAGATGGTGAAAGGTGATTTTACCAAATAAGACGATTACTTTTCTTGGAAAACTGTTTTTACTTTGTATTTCTAGCCAATACATAATGGTGCATTTACTATAGAGTCGACATCTAGTGGCCGTTAGAAGAACTGCATCATAAGACGCTTTGCATCATTTGACATCAAGATCCATAAAACGTCTATAATTATTACATCAGTACTTATTGAGATGATGTTTATTGTAACGTCCATTTCTTTAATTCTGACTCTCAGCCTACATAACTGTATGCTTAAAGGTTTTTTCAACATCTCATTACAACCCAATCCTCTCAGTTTTTTAGTTGTTTATTTTTGAAAAGGTTTTTCTTTTCATATACACTGTGTACAGGGAATTCTATCAGTAGTATAAATTTCTTCAGCAATGCAAAAAAAATAACTCTACATGATGCTTTTGAAGGTAAAACTGAAGTTATTAAGGTGGTCTGACCTTTGCAGGAAAATAATATTTACATCCTCACCCCCTGCATAGTGTAAGGAATGCACTCTGCATACGTTAACATCACACCCATTGCTGATTCCCTTCCTTACTTAGCACTGTGCATGTCCAGAACCCCTTTTATCTTGTCCTCGTTGTCGTTCTCGAAGTACATGAGCTTGCTCTGCCGCAGCACGAACCAGCGGCGCTTCCAGTTTCGGCGAGACAGCGTAGACGAGCCCCCTCCCTTCTTGTGCAGCCAGCCCTGCTTCAGGGCCTCCTGCTTGGCCCGAAACCACAGGAAAGTCTCATCCTTCAGCACACACCAGCGCCGCTTCCACGTGTTCATCAGGCCGCCTGGAGAGGAAAATATGAGATTTTTTTTTTTTTTTTTACTCTTGTTCACAGTCTAGTGCCAAATCTCTGAGGAGGGAGGGCTGTGACTGCAGGGCGGCACGGAGAGATGTTAGATATGAAATAGTCGGTTTGATACACGCAATCACCTGGAGGGAAGAATTTGATGTGAGGATTGAAAATAGAGGAAGAGAAATCAAACAATTACTACAATCTTATTACAAAAAAATGTCCCACTGAGGGACAAGTATTCATTTATTTGTTCATTTCTTTACAGAGACAATGCTCATGTTCAACATTTTGGTTTGATGTGTTGTTCAGGTGTCCTGTTTTAGATACTTTAGCAGGTTGGGTCATTATAACAAATGTAATAAAGGAATTACCTTTGATGTAAAGGAAGCTGTGGAAGTACGGCAGCGTGACGCAGCTGTAGACCGAGTCTCTCCGATACGACAGCTCATCATCGGTGTCGAACCTGTCGAAGTCGTCCTCGCTGTCCTCAAACTGGAATAAAAACCAAAGGAAATTAGAAGAACGTACACCCCAAGATGTAAAACTGGATGTAGACATTTGTAGCGCTGCAGTGCTTCAAGCATTATTTTTGCTCGGTAAAGCTCTTTGTAAGAGAAAAACTGGTAATGTGCTGTAAGGCAGTGGATGGCTTGAAGCCTTATGTACACTGCTTTTGGAGTCTTGGTCCCTCTAGTTGAAAAAGCTTTCAACTCTGAGCAGATAAAGCGCAGAGACGAGCCTTTCCATCTGAACCATGTACAACAAAAATGGGCAAAAGTCTACAAATCCTTGTTGCTGACCATCCAAAGCTGTTTGATCCTTCAGACAGTTTAGAGGAACATTGCATTGTCTGATATAACTGTAACTGCATTTTTGATAACTTAACTCTACAGAACAACTATGTGTTCCCCAGCAAGAGTAAGATGCAGTTCACACACACAAAAAAGAGAAAACCTCAAGTATGATTGAAATCAGAGCTGCCGGGAGGACAAGAGGGGGATTTTTTTTTAGGTAGGCTCACTGACTAAATGATTTCAGATCTTAATTGGTTTCTAAATGGACTGCCTTACATACAGTCAGCAGTAGAAGCAGTGCTGCTGGATATCACAGCATTTATAAGCTTTGTTCTGAGCAAAATCCACAGATAAAGACAGTGAGATATAGTTGAAAGCCCTGGAAAAGGTAGAGGACCTTGAAATAAGACTGTTTCATCAAGTATGAAGTCTCACTGCAGCACAACTGCCAATAACTGACGGTTGGGGATGAAGGTCTTGACTGTGACTCAACCCACCGATGACTGAGCGCCCTCCGAGCTGAAGCGGTACGCCCCCGAGCTGTTGTAGGTGCCCACGGAGCCGCGGTAGTCCGGAGACCACTGTCCGCTGCGAGGGTTGGAGAAAGCCACGCTGCCGCTGGACACGATGGCGCCCTCGTCGTAGTCGTCCTGGTCGTAGTCCGAATCCTCATCCGGCGGTATGAGCTCCACCAGGTCGTCGGACTGAGCCTCGGACGACGCCTGGGGGTGGCAGTAGGCCGAGTCCCCGCTGGACGAGGCGCTGTGGCACGCTGGAGGCACCGGCGGTAAAGGCAGCGGCTGGTGAAGCAGGGTGGTCGGCGGCAGCGGTGGGATGACGCCATCGTTGGCGTACGGGTCTTCTTCAGATGAGTCGTCGCTCGTCCGGATCCCGCTCGTCCGCTGGCCGTCCGAGTGGCCATGCTCGCTCGGGTTCGGCGAGTCTTTGAAGGCCTCGTCGTCGGCGCCGAACCCTTCATCGACCTCCTCTTCGTCGTTGCCTCTCCTGCGTCCGCTCTCCTTCTCCTTTTCCTCCCCTTCCCTGACACCCAAGGAGCTCTCGATGTTCCTCACGCACTCGTCGATCTCGTCGAAGTTCAGCGAGTCGAGGAACTGCTGCGCCGCCTTGCAGGCTTCGTCCTCCAGCCGCCTGAGCTCCTGGTCGCGGAGGAGCTGCAGGCGGTTCAAGGAGGCCTCGGTCAAGGAGAGCTCCTGACGCTCCTTCTGCCTCTGCAGCGCTTGGATCTCCCGCTCCAGCCGCAGGATCTCCTCCACCTGAGACGCCTCATGAGGACGGATCGCCTCCGCTTCAGACGCCTCCTCGAAGACCTCCGATGACTCCGGCTCCTGCGGGGGCTCCGGCAGGGTTGCGGCTGCTGCTGACAGCTGAGACTGAGCCAGAACCAGAGAGGCTAGCTCTTCAGCACATTGCACCTCCTCAAGTCTGCTGGCCTCCTCAGCCTGAGGACAGAAAAAAAACCACATAAATCAGAATATGAATCTGACGGGAGCAGCTGTGGTGTTATATAATCTGAACTTCAACTGAATGTTCTCAAGGCGCCAGAATCCATTTGGGGTAGAATCAGTTTTTAGGCACATTGTCAGATAATTGTCTTCTTTACAACTATACAACTATAACTAAATAGTTGTTCATTGTTGAATTGTAAACAGCTTATTTTCTCAAAATGGTCTCATTTCAACCTGTTACACTTGTGTGTAGCAATGCTTTTAAGATACTGTCACAAATGTCCACAAAACTCTATATTTCCACTCAAAATAATCCAGTTGCATTGAGTTTTTTTCTTAATTTAAAACTTACATTTTTAGATCTTAATAACAGACATACAGTTTAAAAAAAAATGTTGCTTAATAATCAGTTTCATCGTACCTCTCTGGTGAGTCTCTCAGCCTCCAGCCTCTGTCTCTCCCTGCACAGACAGACAGACAGACAGACATCAGCAGTTGCTAAATGGAGGGTAAAACATCTCATGTCCTGTGCAGATCTTTGTGTGTTGTGGCCCAGGTTTGATGTAAGCATGATATTAGATAAAAGAATGAAGATTTTGAGACTAGAGTTTGACACAGGGAGCCTCTTTTCAAGACTTAAGATCAGACAGGCCCTTATCCTGCCAAGTAAAGTTGTGTATTTCCAAACAGAATTACAATTAATCACATGATCACAAACCAATCGCCTCACAGTGAACATGGAGCTTTAAGGCCTCTGGATTTTAGCCACAGTTGCCCAACAACACACCGGCAATATATAGAACAGCAAAGATTAAAAATATTAATGTGTAAAGTTAAATGAGAGTGAGAATTATTGGCTGGATTTACATAACTTCTCCTTTAACCTACCTCTCCATCTCCTCCTCCACCCTCCTGCGGCGCTCCTCTTCCTCCCTCCTCCTCCTCTCCACCAGCAGCTGGCTGTACTCCCGGCGGGCCAGCTGCCCTCGCACACGTTTCTGGAAGGTGAGCGCTGCCCAGCGGAGGAGCAGGAACTTCCTCCTCCAGTAGAAAGCCCGGTAGTTCTTCTGAATGACCACGATGCACTGCAGCAGCTTCCTGTACTGCTTCCTGCATGCATCAACAGAAACGCTGTCAGCGAATCCCGATTCTGACTTTTAAATGTCGCTCTGAATGTGGCATATCTGGGTCGTACCTGGCTATGTAGCCCATGACGTGGGCTTGGATGATCATGGCTGCTCTCAGGACCTCCACCTCCCTCTCCTTCTCCAGACGATGCTCCAGAGACTCCCGAAGAAAGACCTGAGAGGAGGAGAGGGGAGGATATTAAGCTGAGATGAAGGTTTACATGGATGTTATTGGTTAAACATCTCATTGTTTGGGTTTTTTCAACACAACTGCACATTTTAATGGTGTTTTTTTAGTATGAATGACTTATTTACTGCTTTATTTCTTCATGTTTGAATATGTAACAGCTCTATACATATATATGTGATGGTACAATAGCAAATAAGCATGACAAAAAAATGGAAATACACTGTGTGAAGCGTTACACAAAGACAAAAGGAAAGGAGATTTACAACATTTTCCACTGACACACCGTGGAGAGGTTTGTGCTTAACATAGTACATCCATTACACACACATTATGAATAAAAGATTTACATGTGAACAGAATTAAAAAAAAAGAGAGAGACAGTCCCTCCTTTTTTCTATAACATTGCCATTTAACAGACACTCCCTTCCAGGAGAGCGACCGAACCGAACAAAGCAGCCGACACAAATCAAAAAACCGGGATCCTCCTCTCCTTTTGTTCAAGCCGCTAAAGACCACAGATTACCACGGAGAGTGATTTCGGCTACATCTCTCTGTGAAAAGACCGATCTTACAGGCACTTAGTGCAGCTGCCTGCTATAGGAGCCAAGCTGTCGTCCATTGATAGAGAAACTGGGCCCACTCAGGGCCGCCGGGGGTTAATCCGATTAGGGAGGGAGGAAAATGAGATATGGGACGTGGTCTCGGGCGAGAGAGACGGTGGGGAAATGTCACGGTGCTACAGGGGTTCAGGAGCACAGATTGGCTTTCTCCTGTTGAATGATGTACCATGTGTGTGTGTGTGTGTGTGTTGTTGGCTGAGCGACAGAGTGTTGAATCCTCAGCGGTGAAACACTAATGAGATTTTCAGGGGGAAATGTAAACTCGTTAGGGTGATTTGGACGTCACTGACAAGCAGGTTAATTAACAAGGAAACATGCAGTACATGCCCGAGCACGTGCGCACACACACACACACACACACACACACACACACACACACACACACACACACATACCAGTGGATTTAAAAGCTTCTGAAACAACATTTGAAGCATCTGGGTAGATTAAAACTCTTTTCATCCACTCAGCACTAAAGATGGAAACTTGTAGAATATTAATAAAAGACGTTTTCAAAGCAACAAACATGGAAACTGGCAACTGTTGCCACGAGCGGCAACTATGGAATAACGGTAGGTGCTAAAATATATTGGATGAAATCGGTCTAAATCTCAAATCGAACAAAGAAAATTAAAGTGAAAGCAACTTAAACATGTTTTTAAAGGCAAAATTTACAATAAAAACGATACAAGAGTGTAAATATTTGATGACATTAATCTCCACTTCTCTTTGACTGATGTGGGTTTCTCTTCAGGTTCAGTCCTTGGACACAGTTGTCATGTGAGCAGGTGTTATAAGGCCAGCAGCCCAAAAGTACAACAAGTGTATGATTCAAAATACCCCCCCCCCACCACCACCAACAACTCTTTCTTTACCCTGCAACTAGTGATAACCGTTTAACTTAATAGCTTATCATTGGTAATTATAATCAACCATATAGATACATTAATTAATGATTAATTAAATGATAAACCGGCAAGTTATTCCTTCTGGTTTAAAGATCAAGCTTGTTTCCTAATTCATTTCATACGAGTGTTTTAAGACTGAACAGTCACAGACTACCTACAGCTGTTGGAGGAGGCGACTGCTGACTGTGAGGAACCCAAACATCTCTGTTTTCAGAGCGCTTTTGAGAGGAAAACACAAACATCAGCCACCAGATTTGAACGGCTGAATCTGAAGACAAAAATGACTGTAAGGAGATCTTGCAGAGTTGCTTCTAAAATGTAGTATAACAAAAGTATCGAGGTGCTCTACGAAAGTCATTTCTCCGGCCTTTTGTTTCATTTCTTTTCAAAATAAACTTACATTGTATTATAAGAAAAAGACAAAGTAAAAAAGTTAAGCTTGTGGGGAACAGCTCTTTGTTCGTCCTCACAATGCCAGATCAGATTTATGTCCCCACAATGTGATTAAAACAATTTAACACACACAAAGTGAGACACACACACTACACACATGCATAAAAAGTGCGGCCTCATGTACGAGTGCACACATTTACATCCCGGTGAATTGAACAACTGATCCTTTTTTAATCATTACTATGCTAATTAGCGCAAAGCGAAAGCCTCCCTAAGCCTCGGTGCACTTTTGATTCTTGCTGTTAGCGCGCACCTCGGGGGAGCGTCGCCTGCCGTGACAGGTCGGCCCCGCGGAGAGAACAGAATCCTGGGAAAAGCAAGCGGGCCCACATCATTTCCAAGAAATTAAGTTTGTGGCTATAAAACAAACAAACAAACAAACAAAAAAAAGGCCTTCTCCCAGACAACAGTGAGGACATGTGCCAGCTGAAAGGAGGCTGGAGGCTGACCGAGTGTAAATCTGACTGCGAGAGGCAGCAGGACAAAGTAGACGAATCCCTCGGAGAGAGATAGAATTGATTTAATGCTTTACAGACAGTGGCAGCAGCAGGAACCGCTTTCAGACACGGTGCTGACACTGCCAAGGTTAGAGGTGATGTAACACACACCTCCTGGCGGTAGCCGTAATAATGGATCGTCCTGAAGAAAAGTCTGCGAGTGAAAAAACGCAAACCGATGTGTGTTTCTGTCCAAAAAAAAAAAAAAAAGGTGATTGAAGCCAACAAAGACTTGACAGACTCATAAAGTCTGAGTCATCACACTGGACCGCTTCTCTGTGATGAGTTTGTGGTGGTTGACCCCCGAAAACCCTGCGACGACAGCGATTATGGCGTGTTTTTGGACGTCGACCAGCTGCTTGTACTGTTTATATTCAGTGCGACGTGTGAAGAGCCGGGCTGTAACTGAAGGTGAGTGTTTGTTAAATGAAGGTCTGTGTATATTCTCATTTGTCCAGGTCATATTTATCTCTAGGCAACAATGATTCCAAGGCAACTTGACTTAGATTTGTCTTATGAAGACGTTTCGTTCCTCTTATCCAAGCGGCTTCATCAGTTCGTAACGCATCGGTCTGACTAGTTGTTAAATGAAGTTAACGTCAGGTTCTGGTCGGCTGTGAAGCTCTTTGAGTCGATGTCGTAGAGAGATTCGTTCTCTCTTTGCAGCTCAGTTAGCTTTTCCTTCATTTCAGTCGTCCAGTGCTCTCTCACACCTCACCTCTTCTTCTTCTTCTGTTTATTTACCGGTACGTCTCCCTCTGTGATACACAAGTCTTTGGTCACAAATATCAAACTTGTTTTTAAAACTCTTTGAGAGCACTTTATGATTTCATCAGCACCACCTGACCCGCTCCAGCTGGCTCTCATCAGTCATCACACACAAACCAGATTCATAATCAGCTCAACAGACACTGTCTCAACAATGTAATGCTTTATCTAAAAGAGACAGAACATGTTTCCATCAGTCTTTGTTGCAAATTCTTTTTTATCAATATAATTATAGCAACGTTTTGTGCCATTTTTCAAATACCTGGTGTTACATTCAGGGTCTTTTTTTTGTGTATAAATTGATGAAAGCATGAAAGACTAGTGAATTCAGGTGACATTTGTTCCACCTGAGTGCTGTAGCTCTGACTCTTAATTCAGTTTTTTGGGCTATTGTTGGTGCTGGGTAATCACACACACACACAAAGCATTCATCCACACACACACACACACACACACACACTTCCTCCACTGCTGTCACCTCCTGCAGCATCACATGGTCATGCTGTGATTAGGGATCTGTGTCCCCCATCTGTCATTTCCCCCACAGAAATACTCACACACACACACACACACACACACACACACAGGCAATAGGTATATTCTGATTTAGTGTAGTGGAAGAAGACAGTGATAGACTGAAGGGATGTAGGCTGGATCCAATAACATTGAATTCCATGCTTCAGGTGCTCTAGACTTCAATTATTCATGATCTCACACACATACACACACACACACACACACTCACACACACACACAGCCTGCAGTCATACAGGTACCTTCGCTCTGGAATGGTTTCATCAAACTGGATTTGTAAAAAAAAAAAAAAACCCATGAAGCCAAATTAAGCCTTGAGGGGAGCAGAGTTCAGCCAAAATGGATCGGCGTCCCCCGGGCGGCAAGACAAGTCGGCATCCAATCACATTCCAATATTAGCTCGGAGAATACGGATCAGCCCGGCGTGAGCCAGAGGCAGAACGAACGAACGAACGGCAGGACGTTCAGGGGCTCGCGGTTTGACAAGAAAAAGTCAATTCTACTGTAAATAACTGAGCCGAAGGGGTTTATTACACTGCTGAGAGACATGCAAATCCCAGAGAAAAGTCTGGAGAAAACAAATTTAAATTAACTTATTTTTTTTAATTTGGCAACTGAGAAACATAAATGAAGTTTAATTTCCCCACAGAACGTTTGTATCTGTGTAGTTTTCCCCAAAAAACACATTTCTGCTGTCATAATAATGATGATCAGTGCTGATAAAGTCAGCTTGTATCCACTTGAGTATTAAACGTATTGACTCAGACCTGGTTCAGGTTTCTCTTACTAGGGACCAAGTTATGGACCTCAAATTCATGGTCAAGGCAAAAATATATTCCTCAAAAGGGGAAATTCATGTGTTCAAATGCAATGAAAACATCAAAAACAGGACATGCAGATGACAAAACTAGAGCTGCAAACTACTATTTTGAGTCATTTTGTAAGAAAAAGAGTCTAAATTCTCCGATTCCAGCTCCTCAAATGTGAATATTCTCTGTTTTTTTTTGTCCTCTATGAGAGTAAAGTGAATATTTTTGGGTTGTTGTTGTTGTGGTTGTGATAAAAGAAGACATTCATAGACTTGTTGAAGATAATCATTAGCTGCAGCTGCAGACAAAACCGCCTCATGTGAGTGTGGGTAAAAAAGCCGTCCTCACCTTGGTCTTTCCCAGCTGCCACTCTGCACTGCTGCTGTCGTAGAGATGCAGCAGCTGGACGCAGCGCCCCCTGGGGTCCTCCGGCATCAACGGGCCCCGCATCAACACCTTATACCTGAAGAAGGAGACAGGAAAAGGAAATCCAGTGTCGCTGCGGAGAGTAGTCTGTAAAGGTCTCTGTCTCTGTGCCGTCTGGGTCCGTTACAAACCTGGAGCAGAAGTCTTGGAAAGGTCTCCGGATGGGGAAGCCGGTGCGTCGAATCTTGACCGTCTCCAACATGCCGGAATATCTGAGCTGGTTCAGAACCACCGTCTGGTCGAAATGATCAGGCATCTGGAGGGAGACAGTGAGAACGGAAATATAAGCTCACATCCAGGAGTCAGTATTCAGGTTCAAAGAAGGGGCCAGATGTGTCGTTATGGTGAAAACACAGGCCTGTATTTTTATTTCTGTTCATTTATTTAGGAATATTACTGTTTATTTTAGGACTGTTTCCAACTGTAAATGTGTTTTTTCCTCATTTCTAAGTGAGGACAAACAGAATTAGAGCAAATTAATATTAGCATATTAATACAAATCTGGCAAAAATGACTCGTATATGAAAATGTTTCCTCAGGTTTGCCAGATATCATTGTAGATTTACTATCTACTGATGGTTGATTTGTGAAAAATAACAAAAGTTTTGAAGTAAACTATGAAAGTGAAAAGTTCAGCTCTTTTCAGGGTCATTTTTCATCTGAAATTGCAACTTTTAGGCCACATAAAAATATTACAATAGCTAAATGGTTGAGTATTTCAAAGGTAAAATTTAATTACAGAAATCTAGGAGCAATTATCTAATAAAATACTCAGATCTTAAACTGTGGAAATACTCTGATGAGTTAAATAAATGACAATATACCTATCGACAGTATCAATATATCTCATTTAAAACACATTAATCAGCTCTGTGTATGAATGTATCATCTCAGAGCTGATGATGTAATGAGCCACTTCAAACACTGCAGGACATTTGTATTAATGTTCCTCTGTAAGTCGATGCAGCCTGACGTCCTCACAACACTATTACATCAGTATTGACGATCTAGGATGCCGCATACAATCTGTTCCCGTCGTCCAGCACAGTGTTTGACGCAGGAGCGATTTGTCTCACAGCGGAAGTGATTGATTTTGATTCTGACTCGATTCCTGTTTCGACTGGTTACAGCGGTGACGGGGTACTTCAGTGTGATGAAAGTGAACAAACTGAGAACACAACAGCTGACGTACGGTCACCTTATATACTTTTTACACATCCAGCAGACGCAGAGCAACATTATCACCCCACTGGAGTCGTGTTTGTGTCCACCTGATATAATAGAAGCTCTGGTTTAATCTCCACCTGACTCCTGAGAAAATATCTGGGTGTTTAGCAGCTAGATGTTCCACTTTGTTCTCCAGCTGAGTCTAAATGTTTCTGTCTGCTGGCTCGGTGGGTCGAGCAGAGCTTGTTTGCTGAAGAAAAGCGACCTGCTGTTACTTGAAATGAGTTTGCTGGGACTGTGACGTAAAAAACAAAATTATTGGTTAAAAGCGAGTAAACAACAGCCAAAAAAAAGGCCCATTTTATTTTGATTCATTCCTCGAGTGCCGAAACAGTCAAACTATGTCATGTGACGTCTGCGGCTCAACCCCACGCCGCTCCCATCCCTTTAAAACATCCACGCACGTCATACGTATGCACATACATCACGCTGCATACCACTCATGCACAACTTTGAACTCAAAGAGAGAGACGTGCGTATGACAGCAGCTGCCAGCGACAAATCAACCGCCCCTCCTCCCCTTCCCAAAAACACACACTTGGCATTGAGATACCATTATTACTTACAGAAGTGCATTCAGAGAAAGCCAGTTTCCTGGGGTGCCCTCTCACCCTGTAACCTCAGTGGGCGTCGGGGGTTTAAAGAATAAGAGGGCGCTTTCATACCCGCTCGTAATGCCTCCCTTTTATTCGGCGCCCATCTCCCCTGATAGCTCGTTGATGGCCCATTTGAGCTGCTGAGATGAAGGGAGGCCAATTCACAACCAGATCTTGACTGAGTGATTGAATGGCGCCCTTTAACCGCCACTGGCCGCAGAGGAGAGCTCATTAGCATAACCTGCATTTGCATACGGATGGGGCTGAAGCGGTACAAAGCCGAGCGGTGTCAGGAAGCTGCCCTCTGCCTCCTGGCTTTCTTTTCTCTCCTGTTTTTTTTTATCTCTATCATTTCCTCTTTTTGCTCGGATTCTGGCTGGTTTTTTTTTTTGGGACGTCAACAACTGCTGTGTTTGGAGGCAGGCAAGGCTCTTCTTTCTCTTTTCTTCGTCTCTAAATCTTTTACAGTTGATGGTAAATGAAATTGCTCCTCTTCTTTCTATCTGTCTTGTTTTTTTTTTCTTCTCTGAAATGCAATTTGAAGAAGTTTCAAGCTGTGTTAAAGATCCGCAGCCAGAGAAAAGTGCTTTTCTTGCTTCGACCGTGACATTTTCTATTTCAGAAAAGTCCATTTTGTTCTTTTTATCCTGTGTTTCTCATCATCAATAAAAAGCTGCCTGAAAGAAGAATGAATTGCTGAAACCAAAGTGATTCTTAAATAGAGTAATGTTCTTTAATGCTTTACAGGATCCTGTCAAATAAAACATTAAATGAATACAGCTTTTGTACCTTTAAAAACGAGGGTGATTTTTTTGGTATTTGGGTCAAATTTTCTCCTGAAAAGTTCTCCTGGTGTTGTTCCCATCTCGACCTAAGTGCTGATTGTGTTATTTATTTATTTATTCTTGCTTGGAAGATCCTAAAGTATTGCTTTATTACAGCAGTACGGCAATTTAAAGTCAATATATGGCTAAAAGTATGAGGACGTGCCTTGTAATTCTTTCTTTTCCTGGGTTGAGGTTGACCGCTTAGTGTTGTGAGGAGAAAATTTTAATGCGACGGCATAAAATCATAAGTTAGATGCTCTTATAGTTGAACGGGAGCAAATCCCTGCAGCCAGCCGGCTTCAGAAATCTAGTGGTAGGCATTCACAGAAGAGTTGAAGCTCCTACATATCATGTTTCCTTAAAAGTTTTAGATTGTTTAGAAAAATCAGGCTACTTTTAGTCATATCCTTTTTGCTTTAAAAGATGTTTTGGGACAATATTCATTCATCAAATTACTCAGTTTCTTGTCTGCATTAATTATAAATCTCCACAGTTGGGGAGGATGCAAAGTCGTAAGAACAACATTTCTGAAATCAGTCGGCTGGAATCCATCAATCATCAGCTCAGAGCGACAACAGTAAATGTAAATCAGCATCCAGAGACAGACAGACCATCTCTTCTACTCGTCTCGTCTTCTACAGGGGCGTGACAACAACAACAAAAAAAAAAGCCCCGGAGGGTGAACTCTGTGTCTTTCTCGGCCCCAACTTCCTTGCTAAAACACTCGGAGCTCAGGGCTTTCAGCGGGACAAAAGGGGGGGCGTGACAATTGGCTCCTGAGGGGGTTGGGAACCTGGGGGGTTAGTGTGAAAAAGGGGCAAACACGGGAAGACAACGAATCTCAGGATGGGATGAGCTGTCCACCTCCGTACCACAAGACGAGAAGAGAGGTTCCTATATTGTCCCACTATTCTATTAATTTATTAATAAAATCAAGATTAAAGTTCCTCCACCATTCTAGGGTTACCCTATAGTAGAAGTGTCAGCTGTTATTGACTTCCCAGCTTTGTCCTGGGCAAATACTCGCAACAAATGTCTGCAAGTCTGGTTATGAGATAACAACGGCCACGATTCTGTCGCATACTTGTTGGTTTGAATCAATAAACCAGGCCGGGATGCCCCAAGGGAAGGTCAATCTCATCTGGGACCACAAAAAATTCATAACACACTCGTCTGAATTCCTCAGACGGTTGTGAGTCTTTACTGGCTACTCTCCAGTTAGTGATCATATAAGGTTTGCAGCAGGTGGCAGCGAGAGATAAGTGACGTTGTGACTCCAGAGAGCATGAAATGAGACTTTGGTGAGATAAATATTGCTCAGGTGACCTTTGGTGAGTCGGGTTTTCTTTTGGGTATAGAGCAAAATGTCCCTTCGAAGCTTTGTTCCTTCTTTTGAAAGTTTGCCACCGATGACACTGTTGAAACCAGGAACTCATTATTTTGAATATTAATTCATTTTAATTGATTTTGTTTCATTTTGTCTGACCAACAGTCAAACAAACGTATGGTATTAAACATCTTTCTACATTTGCTCCGCCTTTAAAGTTGATTGCATTGTCTTTGAAGTCCACATTCTTGCTTTAACTGGAGGACAAAGAGCATCAGAAGATCTCAGAAGCAAACAAGACTCCTGACAAAGAAGAAAGAAAAAGAAAAACCACTGAGCATCCAGGTCTGAATGTGGGAACCGGCGAGGATTAACACTCACTGCTCAGTAGGGACTCCTTCACTGAATTTTTTTGGGGGAAT